>CM055118.1:98136424-98737998 GCA_029206835.1 Rana muscosa | reverse complement strand
AGCTACGCCCACTATTTCGCTGAAACCACGCCCATTTACACCAAGTGGGAGGGGTCAAAAAAGAAGGGCGGGGTCTGGCGCCCCCCCCATCCTAAAACTTCACCAGCCGCCACTGGTTTGTACTGCTTTTCCACGAACTGAGGCTGCTGACTGCAGGGTGGAGGGTTATGTACGGAGGGACCGCCCCCTGGGCGGGGCTGTTCAACTATGTTAAAGTTACATGTTTTAAGATAACTAACATGTTCTGCCTAGTCCTCTCCTATGAACAGGAACATAATCCACATGTCAAGATTTAAGGAGCTGTGTCCGTCCATGGACGACAGAGAAAAGGATTTTACGGTGAGTACAAAAAAATCCTATTTTTTGGTCCAGTGCATTTCTGAAATGCAAGGAAACGCATAGATGTAAAGAACAGTGTAGAAATGTCTGACAATTGTGCTCCAACTGACCAAGGACAGCCGTGAAGGTGTAGATGGGGGTGAAAAAGAAAGGAAAAAGAAACGAATGAAGAGTCAAATGGAAACCTGGGGAAACAAAAATCTGAAAAAAGTTAAAAAATGGGTGTAAAAAACACATGACTTAGTGTGCTGACCAGGTCTGGCTAAATACCCATGAGACCGGGCAGGGCCCCGTCAGCGTCAGCATCATGCTGAATGGCAATGAGGATCAGGCAAGGATACGTCCACGTCCGCCCATCCCAAGCGTCAGCATCGCTGCGTCAAAAGACGTCACGAGTGCCATATATCAGCTCTTAATTATGTTCATTAATCAATTTTAATTCTGTAACATGTATTTCGCTAAACATGAAATGTGCTTCTACGATGAATTTTTGAATAAACTTTATAATATATTTTCTATTTTTGTAATTTAAATTTCTGATATGCCTCATTTAAAGGAGAAGTATGGGTTTCCTTTTTTTTGCTTACATCTATTCTATGTGAGCTGCTGATATCTATAAACCCTCCCAGCCCTCTCAGAAGTGCCCCCATTCTGTTAAAATCAAGATAAATACCTGTGGGAGGTTCTACAGTCTTTCATACAGCATCATCCAGACAATGGTGTGAATATAGAGTCTGGATACACCCCTTTTCTGTCATTTTGCTTGATTGATGTCGGCTCTCCTCCCTCTGCTTGTTTCTGAGACTTCACAGAGGTAGCTGCTCCCCCCTCCCTTTCCCTCCTCCCCTTCCCTGTCTATCAGCACAGCCACATCTCTTAGGGGAGTGGGGACAGAGGCAGGGGGTGTGTTGGTGGAGATGTTCACACCCCCTGAGGACTTTTCAAACTGAAAGTGGACCGTTTTTGCCAGCAGAAAGAAAGTTTACGTGCACATGCTGTAAAAACTAAAAGAGTTATATGTACTAGGTATTTAACCCATCCCATACTTCTCCTTTAACCACTACAGTCCCAAGCCTATTTTTGAGATTTGCTGTTTGCAAGTTAAAAACATTTTTTTTGCTTGAAAATTACTTAGAATCCCCGAACATTTATATATATATTTTTTTCTAACACCCTAGAGAATAAAATGGCAGTCGTTGCAATACTTTCTGTCACACCGTATTTGCGCAGCGGTCTTACAAGCACACATTTTTGAACTTTTTTCACAACATGTTAGTGGTCTTTTGAATTTTGCGACTCATAATTATTTTCACGTTCACTTTACTATCTTTCCCCAGGATGTCCAGTGATGACACTCTTAATCCATTTCTTTTTTCTTTCTCACATTTTTTCTTTTTCACCCCCATCTACACCTTCACGGCTGTCCTTTGGTCAGTTGGAGCACATTTGTCAGACATTTCTACACTGTTCGTTATATCTACCCATACTCAACCTATTTTTTATTATGTTTTTTCAGACCAGTGCTGGTCAGATGTGCTTTTCTGCTTCCCATACATGGATCACTCCTTCCCCCTGGCCGGTTCCAGTGCTGTTCCCCTGGTTTGGGTGGGATGTCCCTGCCTCAGGCCTGGGTCAGACAACCCTCACATCCATCTTGTAGGCTGGATTTTTTTTCTCAGCTGAGATGTGAGTGTCAGACTTCTGGCCTCTGTTATATCATTTTTTGTTACCCATATAGGGATTTTTATCCCTACCCATCTTTTATCTATTACTTATATTCACAGATATATTTGGCAGCATACTCCTGATGAGTGGACATGAACCACAAAACGCGTAGAGATACTATACATCAAGACAGTCTGATCCCTACATTTTATATTTATCATGCATTCATCTATTCTATTGTCCCATGTATTGGTTTCTTATGAATTCATTATAATAACAATGTGCCATATGTCAGCTCTTAATTTATGTTTATTAATCAATTTTTATTCTGTACCATGTATTTCGCTAAACATGAAATGTGCTTCTATGATGAATTCTTGAATAAACTTTATAATATATTTTCTATTTAATTTTATTTTGTAATATGCCTCATTTAACACCTCAGGAAGGATTTTGTCCCACTACTCTATGCAGATCCTCTCCAAGTCATTAAGGTTTTGAGGCTGATGTTTGGTAACTCAAACCTTCAGCTCCCTCCACATATTTTCCTAGGGGATTAAGGTCTGGAGACTAGGCCACTCCAGGACCTTAATGTGCTTCTTATTGAGCCATTCCTTTGTTGCCTTGGCCGTGTGTTTTGGGTCATTGTCATGCTGTAATACCCATCCACGACCCATTTTTTAATGCCCTGGGTGAGAGAAGGAAGTTCTTGCCCGAGATTTGACGGTAGATGGCCCCGTCCCTTTGATGCAGTGAAGTTGTCCTGTCCCCTTAGCAGAAAAAACACCCCCCAGGGTCATAGACAGCATTCCTCCTTCTCCAAACACGGCGAGTTGAGTTGATGCCAAAGAGCTTGATTTTGGTCTCATCTGACCACAACACTTTCACCCAGTTCTCTGAATCATTCAGATGTTCATTAGTAAACTTCAGACGGGCCTCTACATGTTCTGTCTTGAGCAGGGGGACCTTGCGGGCGCTGCAGGATTTCAGTCCTTCACGGTGTAGTGTTACCAATTGTTTTCTTGGTGTTTATGGTCCAAGCTGCCTTGAGATTCTCTCGTGTAGTTCTGGGCTGGTTCCTCACCATTCTCATGATCATTGAATCTCCACGAGGTGAGATCTTGCATGAAGTCCCAAACCAAGGGAGATTGAAAGTTCATTTGTGTTTCTTCCATTTGCAAATAATCGCTCCCACTGTTGTCACCCTCTCACCAAGCTTCTTGGTGATGGTCTTGTAGCCCATTCCAGCCTTGTGTAGGTCTACAATCTTGTCCCTAACATCCTTGGACAGCTCTTTGGTCTTGGCCATGGTGGAGAGATTAGAATCTGATTGCTTCTGTGGACAGGTATTCTTTATACAGGTAACAAGCTGAGATTAGGAGCACTCCCTTTAAGAGAGTGCTCCTAATTTCAGCTCGCTACCTGTATAGAAGACACCTGGGAGCCAGAAATCTTGCTGATTGATATGTGATCAAATACTTATTTCACTCAATAAAATTAAATGCATTTTTTCTGGATATTTTTGTTGTTTTTCTGTCTCTCACTGCTAAAATAAACCTACCATTAAAATTATAGACTGATCATTTCTTTGTCAGTGGGCAAATGTACAAAATCTGCAATGGATCAAATCATTTTCCCCCTCATTGTACATGCGCTTTAAAAAAAATGTACACTACCTTTTAATTTTATTTATTTATTTGGATCAACATTATTGCTATCACAAGGGATGAGCAACATCCCTTGAGATATGGGCTGTGACAGGTCCTCCTTTTGATGAGATCTTGGATCTGTTAGACCCTCATATCTCTTCCCCGGACTTCAAAGCATCTGATCAAACTGGGGGGGAGGACTCCCTTCTGCTGTCTGTAAAAGCGATCAAGCAGCTGTATAGCTGTTCGTATCATCTTAACATAAAAGTGAATCGACGATAGAAAAGAATGGTACCAGGTTTATGGTTGTAGCTGGAGCCATGATGCTCCTATAACCACTTCAACCCAAGGCCGTATATATACGGCCTAATATCAGGAAGCGGTGAAAGCACATTGACATGCGTTGACACACATTTATATGCATGTTAAATTGCTGTGGGTAATTTTAAATAAATAAGCTTCTTTTTTCTTTTTTTTTTGCTCAATTGATTTGCATTGCGTTTATGTGAATTTACGTGCATTCCATTGTGTGAAAATGCATTGTAGCATTTTAGCACATGCC
The DNA here is from genome assembly GCA_029206835.1 of Rana muscosa. Taxonomy (NCBI): domain Eukaryota; kingdom Metazoa; phylum Chordata; class Amphibia; order Anura; family Ranidae; genus Rana; species Rana muscosa. Next base: position 98,733,783 of record CM055118.1, on the reverse strand, counting down.
ACTGCATATACAGTAACAGTATTATGGTGTGAACAGGACATATAGAAAACAAATGTTTTCTATGTGTCCTTGTCATGACCTCCATTCTCCCAGTGCAGTAAAATGCAGGTCACTGCAGTATGTGTGAACAAGGCCTCAATGTATTGTAAATTATATGCAGCTCCACTTGGCATTTCTCAAACCCCTAGCTGGTAATCGGTATACGTGCCCCCCAACTGTCCCAGATCCCGCGGGACTGTCCGGGTACATGAACATAATCCCATAGGTACAGGACATGTCCTGTTTTAGAGGGACAAGGCCAAGTTGTCTCCCATGAAAATGAATGGGCAGCCAAGACAAGCTGTTCATCCAGTCATTAGCGTGGTGGGCACCTTGGTTCAGCAGCCACCCATTCTCCTCATTCACTTCTATGTTGGACGGCTTCACCTGGCAGCTGCCTATTAACTTTTTTAGCCCAGTCTGCAGCTCTAGCAGTAAAATAACTCCATGTTTGTGATTCAAAGGGGACTTTTAAACAGACACAGATGCAGGAGAGACTCTATTTGCATAACAAAAAGCATCCAGTGTTTAGCTGCTCTCCATCCACTAGGGGGTTCACTGAGGACATAGACTGATAGAGAGAAATGTGGAGTATTGTAGGAAATTTAGTCCCCAAAGAAAAATAGTCTACACCACATCTTTTGTTCTGAACCTCAACTCCCAGTGGCGCTGAGGTGGAGGAGGAGGAGGAATAATGGCAGGTTTTTCCAGAGGTGAGGAAAGGGAGAGGGAACATTCCGTAGGGAGACTGAGTCCGGCAGTGGCCCGCTGTACCAGAGAGAGCGAGAGAGACAGTTGCAGGTTTTCCAACATATCGTGGGGACGGGCTGAACTCTAGCCATTCCAGAGTATCAGAGGACCCCCTGAATGCTGGTTGAACCCACCACAGAATGAGATCTCCTGCTGACACAAAGTAGTGAGAGGATGCTGACCAAACCTACCTTACACTTTACTAAAGTGGGACAGAGTTGTCTGCAAGAACTGCAGTAGCTGTGCTTGAGTCGTTCTTAAAAGGGACATTATGTAGAGCGCTCCATCAGTTGGGTCCCAATGAGCTGGCCAGCAAAAGGAATAAAGTGTCATATTACTGACTGCTGAACTAGTATTGTGATATACACATATATCTATCTTCCCTAGTTGGGGTTGTCCACGACAGGTCTGAAAAGAGGTTGCATTTTATGGGAATTAATATTCCAGCAGTATATTATTCCCATTGTAAATATATACAGACAAGTGGAGCAAGCATTGTTTTGGGGGGACGTACCGGTACGTTCTCCCACTCCATTCGCTCTTGCGTGCCCTAGGGTGTGCAGTAATGCGATCTGTGAAAGGACACAGCAGTCACCAATCAGGGTACAGGGCCAATTAAACTGGCCTTACACCATGTGATCACTGTGACCAATTGCAGCAATTACAAATGTAAACGCAGGCTGCATATTGCAGCCTTCAGTTCCCCTTCTCCTCATAGAGCATGTGTGAGGAGAAGGAGAGAGATTTGTAATTTTACTGTTAAAACACACACAGAGCAGACATTTACAGAGCCCTGATTGCAGCCCCACCAGTGTAAACTGTCCTACACCAGTGCAGCATCAACATCTGTCTGAGTGTGTCATGGCACCAGTGCAGCTATCAACAACTGTACCTGATTTCTGTCACACTAGTATCTGACGACCATCTTACCTGTACAGTGTCACCAGAGCCAGTGTAACCTGAACGCCACGTCCCAAAAAGGTACACAAGCAAGGAGGCCCTTCATATTCCTAGCATAACGGATGAGAGAAGCAGGGAGGAGACATCACTGTCAGATTCCGATTTTGAATATGAACCCATGGAGAGCAGTGCTTCAGTAACCAATTTAGAATAAGAAAGGGTCCAAACAAAAAGAGTCAGGCCACGGTGATCTGAACAGAAGCAGGTGAAGTGGTAGCACAATACTTCCTGGTGAAGTGGCGAGTACCAGCAACGCAGTGCACCCGGATGAAAGGCCAAGTACAAATAGCACGGTGTCACATCAGCGACAAAGAAGGAGCCATACTGTGTCCCAGTGGAGCTTTTAATTGCTTTATTGCTTCCCTTAAGACCCCTTTCACACTGAGGCAGTTTTCAGGTGTTTTAGCAATTAAAATAGCCTCTAAAAAGCGCCTGAAAACTGCCTAACATTCTGTTCAGTGAGTGATTTCCCACTCGGGTGGTGCGCTTGCGGGATGTTAGAAAATGTCCTGCAAGCAGCATCTTTGGGGCGGCTTGGGAGCAATGTATTTAGTGCTACCAAAACACCCCTGCCCATTGCACTGAATGGGCAGCACCTTGAAAGCGTTGCAAAACTGGACTTTTTACCTTTTTTTTTTTTTCTTTTTGGTAAAAACTGCCCCGCTAGGGACCGAAAAGCACCGCTAAAGCGCTGCAAAAAATTGATTTATTCAATTTAATTGTGGACCAGAGCAATCTGTATGCCCAGCAGTATATCCCCAATAATCCAAACTCGACTTATGTCCATCCATTTCAGGGGGAACCTGTCATGGTTCACCAATTAATTTCTTTTCTAATGCTGCGTACACACAACCGTTTTTCATGACAAGAAAAATGCAATTTTTAAAATGGTCGTGAAAAACTGTCGTGTGTATGCTCCAGAGCATTTTTCTCGACGAGAAAAATGGGCGAAAAAAAATTAGAACCTGCTCTATTTTTTCTCGTTGCTTTTCACGTCGTTCTTTTTATTGTAGTGAAAAACGGTTGTGTGTGTGCTTTTACGAGGGGAAAAAAAACGTGCACGCTCAGAATCAAGTATGAGACGGGAGCGCTCGTTCTGGTAAAACTAGCGTTCGTAATGGAGATAGCACATTCGTCACGCTGTAATGGACTGAAAAGCACGAAGACTGAAAAGCGCGAATCGTCTCTCACCAAACTTTATTAACACGAGGATCAGCAAAAGCTTCCCAAAGGGTGGTGCTATTCGAATGGAACTTCCCCTTTTATAGTGCCGTCGTACATGTTGTACGTCACCGCGCTTTGCTCGAGCGTTTTTTGTCATGAACGTGTGTATGCAAGGCAGGCTTGAGAGGAAACACGTTTTTTTCCATGACATGAATAACGGTCCTGTGTACGCGCCATTATACTTACAGTACCTGACCGCGATATTGTGTCAATCTCTCCTCTGTTATCGGCGAGATTGACACCGCCGAGCTCTTTCGCTCATTGGGAAAGGAAAAATGATTTTTTTCCTTTCCCAATGAGCAACAAGGCATTGCTGAAATTGAGCGACAATGTCCCCTCCATAGAGAGGGGACATTGTCGCTTCTTTCTCGCGCTCGCTGCAATAGGAAAATGTGTTTTTCCTATTGCAGCGGTGCGATTTGTACAGTACCCAGCGCCGAGAACCAGCGCAATCCCATCGCGCTGGAAACACATTCTCGCGGGCAGGTACTGTACACTAATTATGGGACCCACTAAAAAAATTAACTTCACTCCACGCACCATATTCACCATATGCCATTATTTCTTCCATTATGCCTAGGACACTCTTTGCAATGAACATGATGTTTCTATAATTCAATGACAATTCCCTGTGCCCTCTCTGAAATTATCCTGTACAAAATTAGGTCCCTTATCAATTTTTTTTTTCCCCCAAAATGGCTTTCTACAAAAATACCCATATTGAATGAGACCCTCATCCATTTTACAGGGCATCAGGGTACACATATGACTTTGGGGTTTATGACGGAAAAGACAGCTAGCTGGAGCCTCTTGGATGTCCAACCTATATGACAAGCAGAGGAAAAATTGTGTGAAGCCTCGTACACACGGGCGAGAATCTCGTCGTAAAAAACACGTTGTTTTTTTCGACGAGATCCTTGGACAAGAAACTTGTCCCGGCCGAGTGTACACACGCTCATTTCAAAGAAACCACGGTTCTTTGAATGGAGCGAACGCGGTGACGTAATCGAATGCGACGAGCATGCGCTCGTCACATTCGATGCCGTCGCCGCCATCTTGGAACACCCTATCCTATGCCTAGGAAGCTACCGTGCATGCGTCGAAGTCATTTCGAGAATGCGCGGGCTTCCCGGAGGACAGGTAAGTGTACACACACACAATTTTCTCGTCGAGAAACAGGCTGACGAGAATCTCGACGAGAAAATAGAGAGCAGGTTCTCTATTTTCTCGTCGAGATTCTTGTCGCTTTTCTTGACGAGAAACCATACACACGAACGAATTTCTCGGCAAGAAATCTCTGCCAGGAAGTTTCCTGCTGGTTCTTGCCGAGAAACTCGGTCGTGTGTACGAGGCATCAGACCTTGTATTGCCCCTATTCTATAAGGGATATCATCTCTATGTGGACAATTTTTACACCAGGCTGACACTTTTCCGCCATCTTTATCTCCAGCAAACTGTAGCCTGTGATACAGTGCAACCAAAACCCAAGGGCTTGCTACAAAGACTGTTCCAATTTGCCGTGTACAACCCTTTATATAAATCCACAGAAAGACCTGGCTCCTACCTGAAGTATCAAGAGGAGATTACAAATATGTGTCTTTCGCGCTAATTAAGAGTAAAGTGAAAGGAACTGAGGTAAAAACAATGGCTGCAAATGGATGTGATGCCGCAATCCTTTCCCAGGATCAGAAACAGCAGAATAACAGTAAGACGGTGCTTTGTACGCCGCGATTCTCTGTATTGCTTATTTCTTTCAGTTGTGTTGTAAGAGTCCACCCTTTTACTCTTAATAAAACCCTATATTTTTTTACCATAATACTACACTATTGGAGGTTTCTTGTTTGTTCCCCTGCTGGACCCTGGGTTGGAGGTTCGCTCCCCCCTCCCCCTTCCATTTGCAGGTAGCGTGAGTGGTGGTGGCCAGATATTTGTTATATCTAAGTGGAGAGTATTTAAAGAGAAAGACAAGACCCCATGTCAAGCCAGTTCAATTCCTAAGTGAGGTGAGAATATTGGGAGACAGGTGGAGGATATACCAGTGGTTCAATACTCCAATTGGATATATAATATAGAAGACCCTGACTCCATTTAAGGACAACACCGATTAGATAACCTCTATCAATAACCCATGGACTTTATGATCTCATTTACCACTATACCATTGCAATATTGAACCTTATACACTCAGTGGGGCTGATTTACTAATAACAGTGCGCTGCGCTGGTTCTAACCTTAATTGCTGCGCCGGATAACTCCTTCACTGGGCGCAGGAAGCAGCGGCGCACTGTTATAGTAAATAGAAATGTCAGCGGCGCTCTATTGAAAATGAATGGTTCCCTATGGGAGCCCATTGATTTGAATAGAGGTCGCCCGGGAAGTCGGATCCGACTTGCGGGCGACTCGTGTGCCGGCTGACACAGGGACAGCGCGACTTTGCGAGGCGACCTGGACACGACCTGAGCGTGCAGCAGCCGCTCAAGTCGTGTCCTAGAGGCGACTAGCCGGCCGAGAATGTGTCCAGCGCGATGTCATCGCGCTGGTCCTCGGCAGCCTCGCTGTCCCATGTTTGGTATGAATCATGAAGGGGAACTCCAGGCCAAATTTTAATGAAAAAACCGGCATGGGTTCCCCTTCAGGAGCATACCAGGCCCTTAGGTCTGGCCTGGATTCAAAGGTGAACCCCCCTAAGCCGAAAAATGGCATGGGGGTCCCCCCAAAATCCAAACCAGACCCTTAGGACTGGTCTGGATTTTAAGGTGAACCCCTTAAGCCGAAAAACGGCGTGGGGTCCCCCCAAAATCCAAACCAGACCCTTATCCGAGCACGCAACCTGGCAGGCCGCAGGTGAAAAGGGGGGGACGAGAGCGCCCCCCTCCCTCCTGAACTGTACCAGGCCGCATGCCCTCAACATGGGGGTTTGGTGCTTCGGGGCAGGGGGGCGACCTGCGGCCCCCCCACCCCAAAGCACCCTGCCCCCATGTTGATGGGGACAAGGGCCTCTTCCCGACAACCCTGGCCGTTGGTTGTCGGGGTCTGCGGGCGGGGGGCTTTTCGGAATCAGGGCGCCCCCTTTAAAAAGGGGGCCCCCAGATGCCGGCCCCCCACCCTATGTGAATGGGTATGGGGTACATTGTACCCCTACCCATTCACCTGGTGGCAAAATAAGTCAATAAAAAAAGACAACACAGGTTTGAAAAGTAATTTATTGGGCAGCTCCGGGGGTCTTTCTGCCAGGCCCCCGCTATCTTCTTCCAGCTCTTTTGCTAGCGGGGGTCCCGGGCTTCCTCGCCGTCTTCTTCCGACTTCGGGGGTCTTTCTGCCGGGCCCCCGCTATCTTCTGCTAGCTCTTTTGCTAGCGGGGGTCCCAGGCTTCCTCGCCGTCTTCTTCCGACTTCGGGGGTCTCTTGTTCTGTTCTCCGGTTGTTCTCCCGCTCTCCGATGCCTTCTCCTCGATCTCCGGTTCTTTCTGCCGGACGCCCCGCTATCTTGTGCCAGCTCTTTTGCTAGCGGGGGGCGGTCTTCTATGTCGCCTTCTTCCTTCTTCTCTTCGCCCGATGTTGACTCGTCGCTGTCCACCGCCGCAATGATCTGTCCAAGCAGCGGTGCCACTTTTATTGGCATGGGGCATGGTCACCGGATGATGCCACCGCTGACTCCGCCCCCCCATTTCACGTCACAGTCCTATCATTCCCCGGGACTGTGACATCATACGGGGGCGGGGTCAGCGGTGGCATAAGCCGGTGACCACGCCCATGCCAATAAAAGTGGCACCGCTGCTCGGACAGATCATTGCGGCGGTGGACAGCGACGAGGCAGCATCGGGCGAAGAGAAGAAGGAAGAAGGCGACGTAGAAGACCAGCCCTCGCTAGCAAAAGAGCTGGCACAAGATAGCGGGGCGTCCGGCAGAAAGAACGGGAGATCGAGGAGAAGGCATCGGAGACCGGGAGAACAACCGGAGAACAGAACAAGAGACCCCCGAAGTCGGAAGAAGACGGCGAGGAAGCCCAGGACCCCCGCTAGCAAAAGAGCTAGCAGAAGATAGCGGGGGCCCGGCAGAAAGACCCCCGGAGCTGCCCAATAAATTACTTTTCAAACCTGTGTTGTCTTTTTTTATTGACTTATTTTGCCACCAGGTGAATGGGTAGGGGTATGATGTACCCCATACTCATTCACATAGGGTGGGGGGCAGGTATCTGGGGTCCCCCTTATTAAAGGGGCTCCCGGATTCCGATAAGCCCCCCGCCCGCAGACCCCGACAACCAACGGCCAGGGTTGGTACGGTTCAGGAGGGAGGGGGGCCGCTCTCTCGTCCCCCCCTCTTCCCCTGCGGCCTGCCAGGTTGAGTGCTCGGATAAAGGGTCTGGTGTGTATTCTAAGGGGACCCCACGCAATTTTTTGTTTTGTTTTTGGCACGGGGTTCCCCTTAAAATACATGCCAGACCTGAAGGGCCTGGTATGGATTCTGGGGGACCCCCACGCCATTTTTTTTCATTTTTTTTGGGGGGGTCCCCTTTGAATCCATACTAGACCCAAGGGCCTGGTATGGACCTGGGGGGGGGGACCCCACGCTGTTTTTTTTTTTGAACCGTTCTTTTGTTTTTTTTTACATTTCCTTTAACAACCAGCTATAAACAGGTAAAACAAAAAATAGCCGCAAAATTGCGGTACTTGCGTTTTGGATGCGGGTCCATTGAATTCTATTACATCCAAAACACTGTTTTTGTCCTGGTGAAAAAAAATCTGCAGTTGCGTTTAAAATCGTTTTTCACAAACCCTCAAAATGCCTTCAGACGCCAAAGATTTCCATGTTTCAGACGCGGTACCAGCGTTTAGCCGCATTTTAGTTTAGAAGCGTTTTTAAAGGTGACCTTTTTTTTTACATTGATAAACTCCAAATTTATGGCAAATGAAGAAAAACCATAATATATATATATATATATATATATATATTGTGAGGGGGTTAGCTCGGCAGCGGGTGTGTGTGACCCCCGGGATGGGCTCCCCACACAAAAACAGGCCCAGCAGACGGAGGTTGTGGTTTTCAAAATCAAAAAGGTGCCGTTTATTTTCTATTTACAGTGACAAAAACACAGCAAAGCAAAAGAAACAAACAAAATAAATCCTGGTCAACTTGACCTCTGACTAAACATACAGGTTTCCTAACTAACAACTGGGATCAGCCTAGTGCTGTCCTAGTCCCTGGTTTTAAATGTCCAAGCAAAATATAGCCACACAGGCTTTCTCTCACCGCACAGGGGTTCACTCTCCCTAGACAGTCCACACAGGTCTGCTTCCAGGCATGAGCTAACATCTAATGAATCTGGGAGTTTTTATAGAGGCCTTAAACGAACTGACAGGCTTCAGCTGGCCTCATCAACTCCCTGCCTGCACGACGCCCAGCCCTCTCCCTAGAGGTATGAGTCATCAATGAGCCCACTAGTCTCAGCTGGGCTTATACAACTCTCCACCTAGCTGTATAAATCGGCGTAAAGCCTGAATCTGGGCGAAATATATCTACCCCCCTGGATGCAACCAGGTGACTTTACCTTCCTGCTGTCACATACCCCCCCCTCTTGTTTTAACCTCGGGGTTGGAACACCAGCAATCAGGCATTCATGTACTCGAGACAAAGCATCCACATTCCCCATTTGAACGCCAGGGCGATGCTTTACTGTGAAGTTGAATTCCTGGAGGGCCAGGAACCACCTATTCACTCTTCTATTTGTTTCCTTGTTTTGAGCCATCCACTTTAACGGAGCGTGATCCGTAACCATGTCAAAGTGCCTACCTAGCAGGTAGTACCGAAGGGAATCTAGAGCCCACTTCACCGCTAAACACTCCTTTTCAACGGTGGCGTAATTTACCTCATGGGACTTCAACTTCCTGCTGAGGTAAATGACTGGGTGCTCTTCCCCGTTCCAGACCTGGGACAATACTGCTCCTAACCCCACATCTGACGCATCACTTTGTACGACAAAGTCTTTAGAGAAGTCGGGTGAGTACAACACTGGCTGGCTACATAAGGCTTGTTTCAAGAATTGGAATGCTGCCTCAGCCTCGGGGGTCCATTTAATCATGACCGACCCTTTCCCCTTCGTCAGGTTGGTTAGGGGCACAGCCTTAGAAGCAAAGTGGGGAATGAATCGCCGATAATACCCAGCGATTCCCAGAAAGGCTCGTACCTGCTTCTTGCTGTTGGGACGTGGCCAACTCTGGATGGCCTCGACTTTGTTGAGTTGGGGTTTTATTACTCCCCTCCCAATGGTGTACCCAAGATATTTGGCCTCCTCCTGCCCAATGGTACACTTCTTGGGGTTAGCCGTAAACCCTGCTTCCCGAACAGAGTCCAGGACTGCTTGCACTTTTGGCAGATGTGAGGCCCAATCTGTGCTATGGACAATTACGTCATCCAGGTAAGCCGCAGCATACTTCCGATGGGGCCTCAGCATCTGGTCCATTTTCCGCTGGAATGTGGCCGGCGCATTCTGTAACCCGAACGGCATTCTTTTATATTGGAACGCCCCGTCTGGGGTTACAAATGCGGTTTTCTCTTTGGCTGACTTGGCCAGGGGGATTTGCCAATACCCTTTTGTGAGGTCAAGAGTCGTCATGTATCGGGCTGTTCCCAGCCGGTCGATCAACTCATCTATACGTGGCATGGGGTAGGTGTCAAATTTTGTAACTTTGTTCAACTGACGAAAATCGTTACCAAAATCGCCAGCTCCCATCCGGTTTAGGCACCAACACAATGGGACTAGACCAATCACTTTGGGACTCCTCTATCACCCCTAAGTTCAGCATTTTCTGTACTTCCTCCCGTATTGCCTCCCGTCGGGCCTCTGGGATCCGATAGGGTTTTAACTTCACCCTTTCACCGGGCGGGGTAATAATGTCATGCTCTACCCCAGATGTTTGTCCCGGCAGCTCAGAGAATACCTCCTTGTTGCGAAGCACAAACTCCTTAACCTCCTGTTGTTGGGGTTGTGACAAGGTGGCTGCGATTCCAACCTCAGGAATCACGCAACCAGTTTGAGCTGGTGACCAAGTGTCTGCGACTAGGGACTCTCTATCCCTCCAGGCTTTCAACAGATTAACGTGATAGATCTGTTCGGGCTTTCGCCTTCCTGGTTGTCTGACCTTGTAATTCACTTCGCTCACTTTTTCCATTATCTCGTAGGGGCCTTGCCATTTGGCAAGGAATTTACTTTCAACCGTAGGGACAAGTACCAATATCCTATCCCCCGGGGAAAAGGTACGGGTCTTGGCTCCACGGTTGTACACTCTCTGCTGTGCCAACTGCGCTTGGGCCAAATGTTCCTTCACGATGGGCATTACCTGTGCAATTCGATCTTGCATCAGGGCGACATGCTCAATCACACTCCTGTGGGGAGAACTCTCACTTTCCCAAGTTTCCTTGGCAATATCCAACAGCCCTCTTGGGTGTCTCCCATACAGTAACTCAAAGGGGGAGAATCCCGTAGAGGATTGGGGCACCTCCCTAATAGCAAACATCAAATAAGGAAGTAGACAGTCCCAATCCTTTCCATCCCTATCCACCACTTTCTTCAACATTTGTTTTAGGGTTTTGTTGAATCTTTCAACCAGCCCATCGGTTTGGGGGTGATACACAGATGTACGTAATTGCGTCACTTTGAACAATTTACACAGCTCCTTCATAACCCGGGACATAAAGGGTGTACCTTGGTCCGTAAGCAGTTCTTTACAAATACCCACCCGGCTAAAAACAAGAGATAGCTCTTTGGCTATGGTTTTGGCCGAGGTATTTCTGAGAGGGATCGCTTCTGGATAACGGGTGGCATAGTCCATTATAACCAATATGTACTGGTGCCCCCTAGCGGACTTGATTATAGGACCTACCAAATCCATTGCGATTCTCTCAAACGGGACCTCAATGATGGGTAGAGGGACCAGCGGGCTACGGAAGTGTGGCATCGGGGCCGACCTCTGACACACAGGGCAGGAGGAACAATAATTTTCTATGTCCTTCATCACCCCAGGCCAATAGAATCTCTGTAATACCCTCTCTCGGGTTTTCTCTGTCCCCAGATGACCTCCAAGAATGTGCCCATGGGCCAACTCCAACACCAACTTCCTGTAAGGTTTGGGCACCACAAGCTGCTCAACGGTTTCTTCTGCCCTTTTTGCCACCCGATACAGTAGGTCCTTCTCTACGCTGAAGTATGGGTAAGTGCAGGTATTATCTGGGTTCACTAACTCGCCATCTATTTTCACTACGTTTTCCCGTGCCTTTATTAGGGCGGGGTCTTTCAACTGTTCTGTGGCAAAGTTTTCCCTGTGAACCTCAAGATCAGAAAACTCCACAGACGGTAGGTTTTCGTCTGAGGAGGTGGGCTCCTCTCCAGTTTCTTGAGTCTCCCCTGCCAATACTGACAAGGGAAATTCGGGAGAGTCCTCACCACTCTCAGAGGAGTTCTGGCTATCATATTCCTGGTACATAGGGGCACCAGTGGGGGGCTCAGGATCATCCCACAGTTCCCAGAACTTCGGAAAATCCCTTCCCACAATGGCGTCATGCGGTAACTGAGACACTAAGCCCACTGGATGAGAAAGGGTACCTTTGGGGGTCTCGAAACACACTGTAGTCACTGGATACTCTCGGGTGTCCCCATGCACACAAATAACAGCTACCTTGCTATTCCCAGAGACCTCTGTTTTAACTAATTCAGCCTTTATCAGGGTCACAAGGCTACCTGAATCCAGCAATACCACAACATTTCTACCATTAACACACATTTTGCATAAATGTTTCTCAGTTCCCCGAATGGCAGTGCATGCGACTGTCGCACACAGCGACTGACGTCTGCCCGTCAGAAAGTCACACTGCATGGGTTCCTCCAAAACCGGGCAATTTGCTGCAATATGTCCCGCTTGCCGGCAGCGGTAGCAAATGATCCTTCTTGCCGCCTCTTGAGCCGCTGATTTCCCAGGCTGTTCTCGCCAAACTTGGGGTAGAGCTCCCACCCTCTCACTCTCTCCACCCTTACCCCTTGGAATCATCTTATCCGCCCCTGGGGATGGTCTGGTCTTAGGGTGGAAAGTCCGAGTGTCTCTGGAAGAGGCCGTCAGGTTCTCTGTAGCCAAGTATTTCTCCACACGATCCACAAGACCATCGGCCGTCTCTGGGTCTCCATGGCTTACCCACTTTTGGATGGCAGTAGGAAGAGCTCTCAAAAACCGATCCATTACAACACGTTCCACAATCTTTGGTGCGGACAAAGTCTCTGGCTGTAGCCACTTTCTGCTCAGGTGAATGAGATCATACATTTGAGACCTGGGGGGTTTTCCAAGCTGGAAAGTCCAGTTATGCACACGCTGAGCCCGGACAGCCAGGGTGACACCCAGCCTTGCCAATATTTCAGCTTTTAGCATCACATAGTCTTTTGCTTGGTCAGGCTCTAGGTCATAGTAAGCTTTCTGCGATTCACCCGTTAACAGAGGAGCCACCAGTCCAGCCCACTGCTCCTCAGGCCACTTTTCTCTTTCAGCAGTCCTTTCAAACGTGGTCAAAAATACCTCTGGATCATCCTCTCCAGTCATTTTTGTCAATAAACGACTCACCCCAAAGGACGCGGTATTAGTGGGACGGCTTTCCTCACTGGTCTGCGGACGTTGCTGCATTACTGCTTCCATTTGTTGTAGTCTCTGCTCTTGCTTCTGTAATAGGTCTATGAAGCGGGCCTCAGATCGTTGCTGGGCTTGTTGCTGAGCTTCCAGACTCTGTTGGTGAGCTTGCTGCTGGGCTGCAAGGCTCTGTTGATGAGCTTGCTGCTGGGCTGCGAAGTTCTGTTGTTGAGCTGCAAGGCTCTTTTGCAAACCTGCATTTGTCTGCTGTTGATTGGCATTTGCTAGAGCCAGCTGTTTCAGTATCTCCTCCATGCTGGCTTAAAAAAAAACTGCCACTGGTTCTCCACCAACTGTGAGGGGGTTAGCTCGGCAGCGGGTGTGTGTGACCCCCGGGATGGGCTCCCCACACAAAAACAGGCCCAGCAGACGGAGGTTGTGGTTTTCAAAATCAAAAAGGTGCCGTTTATTTTCTATTTACAGTGACAAAAACACAGCAAAGCAAAAGAAACAAACAAAATAAATCCTGGTCAACTTGACCTCTGACTAAACATACAGGTTTCCTAACTAACAACTGGGATCAGCCTAGTGCTGTCCTAGTCCCTGGTTTTAAATGTCCAAGCAAAATATAGCCACACAGGCTTTCTCTCACCGCACAGGGGTTCACTCTCCCTAGACAGTCCACACAGGTCTGCTTCCAGGCATGAGCTAACATCTAATGAATCTGGGAGTTTTTATAGAGGCCTTAAACGAACTGACAGGCTTCAGCTGGCCTCATCAACTCCCTGCCTGCACGACGCCCAGCCCTCTCCCTAGAGGTATGAGTCATCAATGAGCCCACTAGTCTCAGCTGGGCTTATACAACTCTCCACCTAGCTGTATAAATCGGCGTAAAGCCTGAATCTGGGCGAAATATATCTACCCCCCTGGATGCAACCAGGTGACTTTACCTTCCTGCTGTCACAATATATATATATATATATATATATATATAAATGAAATTGCTTCCATTGCATTGTGGACAATCCACAACTTGGGGCAGCTGACGTGGCAAGTGGACAATCCACAACTCGTGGCAAGTGACACGCTAAATACAACTACACTGCTGCTCTCAGCTGCTCATATCACTCTGGTCTCACTAAATAGCTAAAATCGTAAATAATACTGTTTTTGGAGCTTAGGGCGGCTCCTTATCATATACATGCAAATGTGGTAAAACACGGCATGCAAACGCCACAAAGCGCGCCTTTCTAAACGCCACTTTCAACCTTCGTTCAGAACACTTTGCACCAGCGTCCCGTCTACATGGGGCCTAAAAACGCCTATGCCATTTACAGCTCCAAAACGCCATGGTGGCCATGAGGCCATAGGCTAACATGGAGAGATGTTTTTAAGCTGCAAAAAACGCTCAAACAAGCGGTTGGAAAAACGTCTGTGTGCATGTAGCCTTATATTAACCACTTGCGCACTGCCCAGACCAAGTTTCACATTTCAGCGCTGATGCACTTCTAATGACAATTGCGCGCTCATACAACACTATAACCCAATGAAAACGGAAAATTGTATCATACTTACCAGTAATTTTCCTTTCCTGGTGCCTATCCATGGCAGCACACCTGTGATAGAGCTCCGCCTCGACTCCTCCTTCAGGACTAGTGAATAGCATAAATTAAAGGCATAGTCCCCCCCCCAACATTCTCTGTAATATAGAATACCGAGGGTGGGAGCGTATGCTGCCATGGATAGGCACCAGGAAAGGAAAATTACTGGTAAGTATGATACAATTTTCCGTTTTCCTGGTGCCTCCATGGCAGCATACCTGTGATAAATAACTAGCTGACATGGGTGGGATAATTGCTTAACAATAAATGTTTAATTAGAAGAGGACATAGCAGCCTGAACTGCCCTCCTTCCAAACTCAACAGTCGTGAGCGCTCCTGGATCAATATGGTAGTGTCTGAGGAATGTATGGTGAGAAGACCAGGTGGCAGCCCTGCACACCGTCTCCAACGAAACATTAGCCCTTGCTGCCCAGGAAGCTGAGACTGCCCTTGTAGAATGAGCATTCACTCGGGATGGAGGCTCCATATTCTTCACCCTGTAGGCCTTCTGGATTAACTTTACAGCCCAAGATGCCAGAGTTCTGATGGAAGCTTCTTTGCCCCTGTATTTACCGAACAGTACAATGAAAAGTCTCTCAGAATTTCTGAAGGGGCCGGTGGCTTCTAGGTAGTCCCTGAGCACTCTGGATACATCCAGTTCGTGACAAGACTCTGAATCCGTGTCTGTAAACACTGGTAGTGCCCAGGGTTCCAACAGGTGGCTTGGAGTAGTGACCTTTGGTGTGAACCCCCGAAGGGGGCGAAGTTCCACTCTGTCGGGGAAGAAAGGAGATGTGGTCGTCACCTATCCCTAAAGAGTGAAGTTCCAAGATCCTTTTGCCAGATGTAATGGCTAGCAGGAAAGCCGTCTTTAGTGTCAGGTTCCATATTATTACTTGTTCCACTGGAGCAAAGGGATGGTCAGATAGAACTTCAAGGACCAGGGACAAATCCCACTTAGGAAATGATCGTCTGACAGGAGGGTGAATCTTCAATACACCTCTGGAGGTAAGTGACTACTAAAGGATCCTCCGTCCCATCTCTTATTTGTTGCGGCAGAGATTGCTGCTACCTGCACTTTGAGGGAGCTCAGACCAAGTCTCAGATCAAGTCCTGTCTGAAGGAATCCTAGAACATGGGAAGTAGAGGGAAGGATTGGATCAAATCCATTTCCGGAAGCAAATGACAAGAACTGTCCCAGATTTTTGAATATATGGCATTAGTTGCAGGCTTCCTGGTTTTTAGAAGGGTTGTTATGACTCCTGGGGGAACACCCTAGGGATTCAAACCTTCGCCTCTCAACCTCCAGATTCAAAGATTCAACTTCTGAGGGTTTAGATGAACTAGACTGCCCTGCGACAGAAGTTGAGGGAAAGGAGGGATCTTGATTGGAGAGCCCACACTAAGGCTCAATACGGAAGTACTGCCACCACCTGGACTGGCTCTGTGAGGAGCCTCAGGAGGAATTTGAGTATTAATGGCCTGGGAGGAAAGGCATATGCCGTGGTGAACCTCCAGGGACATGACAGGGCATCCACTGCCTCGGCTTGTGGGTGCGGCAGCCGAGAGAAGAACCTATCCAGCTTGGCGTTCTTCGGGGAGGCGAACAGATCTACCTGAGGGGGATCCGATATGTTGGCAATCTGAAGGAAGACATGGAGGGTGGAGAGCCCACTCGTTGTTGTCCAGGAAGTTTCTGGATAACGTGTCTGTTTCCGTGTTCAGCCTGCCTGGCAGATACATTGCTCTGAGGTCCAGGAGGTTCTGCTCCGCCCAGAGCATGATCGGCTCTACCTCCTTGAGGAGTGACCTGCTGTGAGTGCCTCCCTGCTTCTGCAGATAAGCGACAGCTTCCCTGTTGTCTAGGCGTAGGAGTATTCTCTGGCCTCTGATTTGGGGTACCAAAGAGGTCAGTGCCAAGAAGGCTGCCCTCATCTCCAAAGATGTTGGATACCACTCCCTGGGTGGTGTATGACCATCTCCCCTGTATTCTGGTTTGCCCGCAATGGGCTCCCCAGCCCTGTCTGCTTGCAAGCGGACGCAATTGTGATCCAAGGAAGGGAGCCCAGGTGATGAGGCTTGGAGAGGTTTTCCAGAACTGTCCACCAGTGAAGGTTTCTGCGAATTTTTCCTGTCAGCAGGATCGTCTGAGATAGTCGTTGTTTCTTCTACTGCGCCAAGAAACCAGTCTGGAAATACCTCAAGTGCCAATGTGCCGAAGGAACCATGGGTATACCGGAAGACATTGTGCCAATGAGGCTCAGGCATTGTGAAGCCGTCAGATACGGGCTCCGGATGACTTTGATTATTCTCTGGATGACAATCCTTGCCTTCGGCGGTGGTAATGACACTGTCCCCTCCTGAGTGTCGAACTTTGCGCATAGATTATCTGCTGTGTTGGCGTTAGTTGACTTGTCGGAATTCACCAGCCACCCTAGCTCTTTTAGGGTCTGTAGAAGAATTTCCCGGTGACGTACCAACTGATCCGGATTGCTTGCTAGGAGGAGGATGTCGTCCAGGTATTGGTATATCCTCAAGCCCCTCTCCCCCAGGGGAACCAAAGCAGATTAGTATCCTGGTGAACACCCTGGGAGAGGTGCACAGACCGAAAGGCAGGGCTTGAAACTGTAGGTGCGTCCGTCCCACTGCAAATCTCAGATATTTTTGAAATGCAGGTAGAATTGGCATGTGTATGTACGCATCCTGCAGATCAACCGAAATCATCCAATCTGATGGCTGGACTGCCTGAATAATCGTCTGCAGGGACTCCATTTTGAAGCTTTCGGGGCAGATATACTGGCTGAACCTCTTTAGGTCTATCACAGGCCTCCACCCACCTGTCCTCTTTGGGACCAGAAATAGGGTGGAGTAGAAGCCTGCGAAGCGCTCTGCCAAGGGAACCGGAACAGCCGCCCCCTGAAGCTGGAGTGACGTTAGGAAGTTTTTTTAGAGCTTGAGCTTTCAGTGGAGAGGATGGAATCTCTGTTCCTTTGAAAGAGTTCCGAGGTGGGGGGGGGTAAGAGAAATTCCAAAAGTGCCCCCATTGAATTGTTGACAGAACCCAGGGGTCGTGGCAGCAGGTGGCCCAGACTGGGACAAAAGACTTTAGCCTGGCTCCCACCGGGAGTGCCTGGGTTCCTCTGGCGTCAAAAAGACTGCTTCTGCTCCTGTGGAGCCGGAAGGGCTTTCATCTTCCTATACAAAAAGGATCCCCGAGTACCTTTCCAAGGTCTTTTGTTGTCCCTGGGCTGTCTCGACTGCCTAAAATCCCTTGGGTTTGACTGACGGAACCTAGAGGAACCACCTCTGAATCTTCGCATCCTTCTGTCCTGTGGAAGCATACCAGACTTCCCTCCTGACAGCCTGGAGATAGCTTTATCCATTTTGTCTCCGAATAGGGCTTTACCATCGAACGGGATTTTGCACCAATTTTGTTTGGAAGATAAATCAGCCGTCCAGGGTTTCAGCCACAAGGCCCTCTTCGCCATTACTGAATGCAACATGGATCTTGCCGAGCACCTGATCGTGTCAATGGCCGCTACCCCGACAAAGTCTGCCGACAATCTAAGCTCTTCCAAGGCTTTAATTATATCCTCCATGGGGACATCCTGACGCAATGCCGTCTCAATGTTATCTGTCCAAGATCCTATGGCATTTGATATTGATGTGAGGGCAATAGCTGGCTTACACGCTGCTCCCGCGGCCAAGTAGCTCCTCGTCAGCTCCAGGTCGATTCGCCTGTCTAGAGGGTCTTTGAAGGAAGCGGAATCCTCCATTGGCAAAGTTATATTTTTGCGAGTCGCACCACCAACGCGTCTACCACTGGCATGGAGTTTAGTGACTGCGTTCCCGACTCTGGTAAGGGGTATATAGTTTATTGAACCGACCCAAAAAATAAATTATTTTTAATTTTTTTATTTATCAGTCTTTGACCATTCCTTCTGAATGACTTGACTAATGTTGCCCATCAACGGGAAAAGAACCTGCTTTCTTTTGAGGAATGGGAAGTAGCTTGTAGACTCTTGGGGAGGCTAATCTGCTTCTTTCCAGGCGATTGCGGCTTTGACTGCCTGGATGAATGGCTTTACCAAGGAGAGACTGAAGCCAGAAGTTTCTGACTCTTCTCAAGAGTCCCCTGAAGAGTCTTCAGGTGGTGAATCTCTAGCTGGTCGGCCTGACGGTGGCAGAGGTGTACTGACTGCTGACGGACCAGGGAGATTAGGTTCTATATCCTGAACCTGGGATATCTGCTGAAGTGGTTGAGCGGGGACCAAAGTCAAAAGCTCAGAGAAGGAGTCCTTCATTGTTCGCTTGAGCAGATCTACAGCGTGCTGATTTTCTATCTCGCGGTTGGACGCATAGTCCGTAAAAAAGTCCTTACAGACCACTCTGTCTGGTAGCGGTGTAGCCCCACATGTCCAGCATTTCTCTTGCTATAGGTCCTAGGAGAGGGGGACCGATCATGTCCTCTGGATCTTGACCTCTCTGATCTACGATGTAAAGAATGGGACCTACGCCCTGATGAGCGGGACCCCTTGGAGTGGGTAGGGCTACGATGTAAGGAACTCACGCTAGACCAGTGAGCGCACTTTTTTTTTTTTTTTATACTCACGTATAGTTAGTCACATACCTAATAGAAGTGTGAGGATCTTTGCTGTGAGATGAATGACTCATTGCGGAGTTGGGCACAAGGATCAGCTCCGGAAATATAGTAAGAATGGGAAAAGAATCAGGAGTTTTTGGCGTCACTTTTTTTTTTTTTTTAAAACAAACATTTTTATATCGTCATTTTTTTTTTTTTTTTTTAAACATAAACATTTTTTATATCGTCATCTTTTTTTTTTTTTTAAACATAAACATTTTTGATCGGCAACATTTTTTTTGAGAAAATAAAAAGTACCTACCACAAAGCAGCATCAGAGAGACCTAGCAGGGCACAGCTGAGGAGACTGACAGCAATCCCTGAATCTGAACCTAAATAGGCTCAAGGTGCGTGGGCTAATCCCATAAACCACTATTTGGAATGGATTGAAAAAAAAGGGCAAATCTAGCCTTCTTTCCAGAATCCAAGATGGCCGACACTGAACAAAGCGACCATGCAAGCGCACGCGCAGAAGATCCAGCGTCGCCCAGTACAGAGAGCCGAGAAACTACGGCTCTGTATCACTCCCGAATCGCGCATGCGCAGGCCGCGGCAAGGACACCGCGCCGTGACACTCTCCTACCTGGCGGGACGTACAGAGCACCTGTAGCCCCCCCCCCGAACCCGGAAATAAGCACCACAATGTTGTTGCACAGAGAGACACCTGCCCTATCCAGTTGCACAGTTTTAAAGGAACAAAAAAGTAAGACAACAATCATTTTAAAGGCGCCTAACAAGCAAAGGAAAGGGGAGGGGAGGGGAGGGGAAGAGAGGAAAAGAAAGGGGAAAAACACAAATGCCTGTAATAAAAAATGGAAACCACCAGCCTGGGAAGATGGAGCTGATCCTTTTGCGACTTCCACTGCATTCATCATGGATGTGATAGCAGACTGCGTTCCTGTGAGGAAACTCTGCGAAATGACCCCAACAGATCCACAGAGGGGTTCCCAGTCTTATCAGCACTGTGAGCGGCCCAAGAACAGGGACTGCGCACGGGAAAGGCTAAACCCGGCGGACGCTGCCGACTGCAGAGGTATGGACATACTGCTACTCTTCACCAGCACAAGAAGGTATGAGGAAAAAAAGGAGAATGTTGGGGGAGGGACTATGCCTTTAATTTATGCTATTCACTAGTCCTGAAGGAGGAGTGGAGGCGGAGCTCTATCACAGGTATGCTGCCATGGAGGCACCAGGAAAATGTTTTATTTGTTGGCACACAAATAGAGCTTGCTTTTGGTGCTATTTGATCACCTTTGTGTTTTATTTTTATTTTTTTTCTATAAATACAAAAGACCAAGTTTAAAATAAAAAAAATGGATATTTTACCCACTTCAGCACTGGGCCTATTCTGGCACTTCTCTCCTTCATGTAAAAATCATAAATTTATGGCTATAAAATTACTTCAAAACACCAAACATTATATATTTTTTTGGAGCAGACACCCTAGGGAATAAGATGGCGGTCATTGCAAATTTTTATCTTGCTCTGTATTTGCGCAATAAATTTTCAAACGCCATTTGTTTGCTAAAAATATTACAAAACAGTAAAGTTACGGCCAATTTTTTGGTATAATGTGAAAGATGTTGTTATGCTGAGTAAATAGATACCTAACACGTCACGCTTTAAAATTGCGCACACACATGGCATGACACCAAACTTCAGTAATTAAAAATCTCCCTAGGCGATGCTTAAATTTTTTTTACACGTTACCATTTTGGCATTACAGAGGAGGTCTAGTGCTAGAATTGCTGCACTCGTTCTAACGCACGCAGCAATAACTCACATGTGTGGTTTGAACGGCGTTTACATATGTGGGTGGGACTTACGTGTGTGTTCGCTTCTGAGCGCGAGCTGCCGGGGACATGGGCGTTTTTTCTTATTTTTTTTTATTTTTTTGTTTTTGTTTTTTGACTTTTTTGTATTTCTTACTCTTTTTTTATTTTTTTTTATTTTTTGGGATCACTTTTATTCCTATTACAAGGAATGTAAACATCCCTTGTAATAGGAATGTGTGTGACAGGTCCTCTTTATGGAGAGATGCAGGGTCAATAAGACCCCGCATCTCTCCTCCAGGCTGGAAAGCATGATATTGTTCCAAAAAAATCACCAATCTCATGCTGACAGCCAAGATCACGGCTTGGTTAACATACGGGAACACGGTATGATGTCATAATGTCGTGCCCGCGCCTCCGACGGTCATAGAGATGACTGATGACCATCTGGTCACCAGTCATCTCCAAATCGTTCTCCGAGCCCCAGATGGCACGGGAGAGCCCGGAGAAGCACCGGATGGCGGCAAGAGGGGGGGGGACGTCCCCTCCCCCCGCCTATAAGAACGATCAAGTGGCGGAACTGCCACTATGATCGTTTTTATTGTGCACAGAATCGCCGGCTGAAAAGAATGATATCTGAATGATGCCTGCAACTGCAGGCATCATTCAGATGTCACCGCCCAAAGCCAAGGATGTCATTTGACGGTGGGCGGTAGGAAACTGGTTAATATTTTTAAAAAAGGTTATTTTTCTTCTTCATTAATGTACACTGATGAGACTGCACTGATGGGCACCGATAAGGTGGCAAGGGTGGGCACTGAGAGGTGGCATTGCTATTTGGCACTGGTGGGCAGTGAGAAGTGGCACTTCTAGGTGGCAATGATAGTTGGCAGTGATGGGCACTGATAGGCACTGGCAGCACTGCTAGGTGCCACTGATTGGCACCAGTGGTGGGCATTGATAGGTGGCACTGGCAGGGGCTACTAATTGTCACAGATGATGCAGAATTGCCTCTTCCTCTTCGGGCCCCATGTCCCTTGCACATAAGCCGGTGATTGCCTTTTTTTATGCTCACGCTGTCGGCACAAGGAGAAAACAAAAACCATTACCCAGCTTTTGTTTACATCACGTGATCAGCTGTCATTTGCTGACAGCTGATCACATGGTAAAGGGCAGGGATCGGCCCCTTACTCGGATCTGTCATCACCCGAGTCTCAGTGACTCTGTGACCACAGCGCGCGCAAAGGGGAGGACGTTTATTGATGGACTCCCGGCAATTGAGGACCATGCTGTGGCCGTCGATCAGTTATAGCGCTGATCTCAAGTGATTAAAGAGGGTCAAAATGGGCTATTGACATGCATCACAATTCAACTTAGGAATGAGTCTTTGAAAAGTTAAACTAAATAATTTGGCCACTTTATCCTTCCAAATAATTCACTTCCTGTCACATAGCCACACAGGAAGTGAGGGAAAATCCCTAACAATGTCTTTCCTTGGGGACACACAGGTCAGTCTAAATACTTTCCCCATTATGCACATTGCACTCCAGCATATTGCGGGGTACACCACAAATTATTTGGTAGTTTGGACTGTGGGGTTTATTTACTAAAGGCAAATCTACTTTGCACTACAAGTGCACTTGCTGTATATCTGAGGGGGACATGCAAGCCAAAAAAAAACAACATCTTTGCTTTTACATGATTGTAACATCCAATCACCAGTGCTTTCACTCAGATTTTCAGCAGCTACACTTTTACTGCAGAGTGGATTTGTCTTTACTAAACCCCAAACTACCCAATGATTTGGGGTGTACACAACAAAGTGCTAGAGTGCAATTTGCTTAATAGGGACACTAGTTAGATTGATCTGTGTGTCCCCAAGAAAAGCCATTGGTAGGGTTTTACCTTCACTTCCTGTTTAGCTGTGTGACAGGAAGGGAAGCCAATGTTAAGAAAAGGAGACAAAGGCCAAACTGCAAAAAAAATCTAAAAAAAAAAAAAAAACACACACACGCAGGGGTTCTAACACTTACTTTGTTTCCCTCAAAATGCCCACAATTAGAATTGTATGGCCTTGAGCTATTTTTAAGTGCAGTGCTCTAAATCAGTGCTTCTCAAGTACCCCCAACAGGCCATGTTTGCAGGTTTTCCTTCATCTTGCACATGTGCTTTAAATCACAGTCAATGGTTTTGATTTTTGGACAGCAATTCTCGATAAGCTAAATTCACAAAACATGTCCTGTTGGGGGTACTTGAGGACTGAGGCTGAGAACCACTGCAGTAAAAAGGGAAAATTGAATACTTACCGCTCCATGCATATACTACCATGAAGGCACCAGATTAGACAAATCACACCTGTTTTGTTTTGACATGCCAATCAGCTGTCACATTTGTTGCAAAGAAAACACAAAACAAACATCAAAACTTTCCATCTAATTTTATTGTTCAACAAAACAAAAGGGAAGGCAAAATAAAAAACATGGTCAATTTGAAACAGTTACAGACTCAACATCTTGAGCAATTTTTGGCCAAAAAAATGCAGCAGACAATTAAATCAAAGTGAACAAACAACACACATTAACAACATCAGAATTATTTCAGGGGAACATATCTCCCCCACACCAAAAATATACAATCCACAAAAGTTAACCAATCACTTGTTTTGCAAAGACATAACAAATAAAATACATGTGTTACAAACTCGATAAGGACACCAACATGTACATTTTACCCCCCACACACTTGCCTCTTCTCAAGGCAAGCGACCGAATGCTCTGTGAGCTTTATATAACATATGTTTGTGTGCTAATGAGGCAATTGAAAACACATGCACAGTCCATGAAACACCCAAAATGCAAGTTCTCCCAATGTAGAGACTGAAATTCAAAGTGGGCACACCTGTTAAGGATGTCCTTCAATTTCTAACCCATAAAAACACTCTCTGAGTGAGCATGCCCAGAAATATCCAGGCGCTGGTCACACACAAAAAGCACGCCAAAAAAAAATAACTGGCTGGGCATGTGCAGAACAACACCAATGCAGCTAGCAAAAAATAACCCCCCCCCCCTCCCCCCGTCCAAAATTAAGTACATCATTCAGCATGCTACAAAATTAGAGATGGGACAATCACCCCTCTCCCCCACCAACAAATCCCATTGCAGTCTATGGGAACTGACTTGTTAATTTTGCTAGTCCCCACTTGGCTGGCTTATCTTCTAGTTATTGGCCTTAAAATGGGGGCCCAGGTCCCACCCTAAGGGACATATATAAATGTCACCAATTTGGAAAACACCAAAAACAAAACAAGGAGAAGTGCCTTTAAATATGCCAAATTGCTTAAGAGCCATTTCACACCACATGCAGTGCATTGCGTTTTTTATGCATCCAAAATGCATGGAAAGTTGGTTATATGGTTCTAAATGGCAGTGTTTGTTCCAGTGCATTCCAGTTCCACCAAAAAAGTAGAACATGCTGCATTTTACCTGCACTGGACTGTACTGGAACGCATCAAAACACATCATAAACGCACTGGAACGCACAGGAACACACCTAAATGCACCAAAAACGCACTGGAACACACTTGTCCTTATCTATGGTTAATAAAAAAGAGGGGTGAAAAAAAAGCACTGGACTGCATCAAAAACGTACCAAAAATGCACTGGAACGCATGAAAAACGTACATGCAGAAAAACACCTGGAACGCATCCGGATTGCGTTTCTATGGTGTGAACTGGCCCTAGTTCACACTATAGAAACGCAGTCTGGGTGCGTTCCAGGTGCTTTTCTGCATGCGCGTTTTTGACACATTCCAGTGCATTTTTGAGGCGTTTTTGATGCAGTCCAGTGTTTTTTTCCCCCTCTTTTCACTTAGGACAAGTGTGTTGCAGTGCGTCTTTGGTGCATTTAGGTGCGTTGCATTCCAGTGCATTTTTGGTACATTCCGTTGCGTTTTTGATGTGTTTTACTGGGGTCCAGTACAGTTTTGTACCTAAAAAATGCAGCATGACCAATTATTTTTTGGCTTTCTGAAATGCACTGGAACGGACTGCAGTGGTGTGAACTATGCCATTGGCATTAATGTGATCAACTTTCTTTGCATTTTTCAGGCATCAAAAAAACGCACTGCACTGCATCCGGTGTGAACTGGCCCTAAATATCATCCCCGGGGGGCGTCTATAGCATGCCTGTAAAGTAGCACATGTTTTCCATGTTTATAACAGTTGGAGAGCAAAATGACATTTCTAAAGTAAAATAATAGTCATTTAAAAGTCCTTGCGGCTGTAATGAATTGCTGGTTCCCGTCAATACAGATAAAAGTCATTGAAAGTCTTTGCTAACCAAAAAAAAAATGCGTGGGGGTCCCCTAAATTCCATAACCAGGCCCTTCAGGTCTGGAATGGATATTAAGGGGAACCCCGCTGCAAATTTTAAAAAAAATGACGTGGGGTTCCCCCCAAATATCCATACCAGGCCCTTCAGATCTGGCATGGATTTTAAGGGGAACTCCACCCCAGATTTAAAAAAAAATGGCGTGGAGTCCCCCTAAAAATCCACACCAGACCCTTATCCGAGCACATAACCTGGCCGGCCGCAGGAAAAGAGAGGGGGACGAGAGCGGCCCCCCCTCCCTCCTGAACCGTACCAGGCCACATGCCCTCAACATGGGGAGGATGTCCTCATGTTGATGGGGACAAGGGCCTCATCCCCACAACCCTTGCCCGGTGGTTGTTGGGGTCTGCGGGCGGGGGGCTTATCGGAATCTGGAAGACCCCTTTAACAAAGGGGACCCCCAGATCCCGGCCCCCCCCTGTGTGAAATGGTAATGGGGTACAAATGTACCCCTACCATTTCACAAGGAAAGTGTCAAAAATGTAAAAAATGACAAGAGCCGGTTTTTGACAATTCCTTTAAGTGCTATTCACTAGTCCTGAAGTGCCATGGATAGGCACCAGGAAAGGAAAATTACTGGTAAGTATGATACAATTTTCCGTTTTCATTGGGTTACAGTGTTGTATGAGCGCGCAATTGTCATTAAAAGTGCATCAGCGCTGAAATGTGAAACTTGGTCTGGGCAGTGCGCAAGTGGTTAATATAAGGCTACATGCACACGGACGTTTTTCCAACCGCTTGTTTGAGCGTTTTTTGCAGCTTAAAAACATCTCTCCATGTTAGCCTATGGCCTCATGGCCACCATGGCGTTTTGGAGCTGTAAATGGCATAGGCGTTTTTAGGCCCCATGTAGACGGGACGCTGGTGCAAAGTGTTCTGAACTAAGGTTGAAAGTGGCGTTTAGAAAGGCGCGCTTTGTGGCGTTTGCATGCTGTGTTTTACCAGATTTGCATGTATATGATAAGGAGCCGCCCTAAGCTCCAAAAACAGTATTATTTACGATTTTAGCTATTTAGTGAGACCAGAGTGATAGGAGCAGCTGAGAGCAGCAGTGTAGTTGTATTTAGCGTGTCACTTGCCACATCACTTGCCACAAGTTGTGGATTGTCCACTTGCCACGTCAGCTGCCCCAAGTTGTGGATTGTCCACAATGCAATGGAAGCTATTTCATTTATATATATATATATATATATATATATATATATATATATATATATATATATATATTATGGTTTTTCCTCATTTGCCATAAATTTGGAGTTTATCAATGTAAAAAAAAAGGTCACCTTTAAAAACGCTTCTAAACTAAAATGCGGCTAAACGCTGGTACCGCGTCTGAAATGTGGAAATCTTTGGCGTCTGAAGGCATTTTGAGGGTTTGTGAAAAACGATTTTAAACGAAACTGCAGTTTTTTTTTGCCAGGACAAAAACAGTGTTTTGGATGTAATAGAATTCAATGGACCCGCATCCAAAACGCAAGTACCACAATTTTGCGGCTATTTTTTGTTTTACCTGTTAATAGCTGGTTGTTAAAGGAAATGTAAAAAAAAAAAAACGGTTCGAAAAAAAAAACCAAAAAAAAAAACAGCGTGGGGTCCCCCCCCCCAGGTCCATACCAGGCCCTTGGGTCTAGTATGGATTCAAAGGGGACCCCCCCCCCCAAAAAAATGAAAAAAAATGGCGTGGGGGTCCCCCCAGAATCCATACCAGGCCCTTCAGGTCTGGCATGTATTTTAATGGGAACCCCGCGCCAAAAAAAAAAAAAATTGCGTGAGGTCCCCTTAGAATACACACCAGACCCTTTATCCGAGCACTCAACCTGGCAGGCCGCAGGGGAAAAGGGGGGGCGAGAGAGCGCCCCCCTCCCTCCTGAACCGTACCAGGCCGCGTGCCCTCAACATGGGGGGTTTGGTGCTTCGGGGCAGGGGGGGCGACCTGCGGCCCTCCCCACCCCAAAGCACCCTGCCCCCATGTTGATGGGGACAAGGGCCTCTTCCCGACAACCCTGACCGTTGGTTGTCGGGGTCTGCGGGCGGGGGGCTTATCGGAATCCGGGAGCCCCCTTTAATAAGGGGGACCCCAGATACCTGCCCCCTACCCTTTGTGAATGAGTATGGGGTACATCGTACCCCTACCCATTCACCTGGTTGCAAAATAAGTCAATAAAAAAAGACAACACAGGTTTGAAAAGTAATTTATTGGGCAGCTTCGGGGGTCTTTCTGCCGGCCCCCGCTATCTTCTGCTAGCTCTTTTGCTAGCGGGGGTCCCGGGCTTCCTCGCCGTCTTCGGGGGTCTTTCTGCCGGCCCCCGCTATCTTCTGCTAGCTCTTTTGCTAGCTGGGGTCCCGGGCTTCCTCGCCGTCTTCTTCCGACTTCGGGGGTCTCTTGTTCTGTTCTCCGGTTGTTCTCCCGCTCTCCGATGCCTTCTCCTCGATCTCCGGTTCTTTCTGCCGGACGCCCTGCTATCTTGTGCCAGCTCTTTTGCTAGCGGGGGCCGGTCTTCTACGTCGCCTTCTTCCTTCTTCTCTTCGCCCAATGTTGCCTCGTCGCTGTCCACCGCCGCAATGATCTGTCCGAGCAGCGGTGCCACTTTTATTGGCATGGGCGTGGTCACCGGCTTATGCCACCGCTGACCCCGCCCCGTATGATGTCACAGTCCCGGGGAATGATGGGACTGTGACGTGAAACGGGGGCGGGGTCAGCGGTGGCATCATCCGGTGACCTAAGGGCCTGGTATGCTCCTGAAGGGGAACCCATGCCGGTTTTTTCATTAAAATTTGGCCTGGAGTTCCCCTTCATGATTCATACCAAACATAGGGAGGGCAAGACTGCCGAGGACCAGCGCGATGACATCGCGCTGGACACATTCTCAGCCGGCTAGTCGCCTCAAGGACATGACTTGAGCGGCTGCTGCACGCTCAGGTCGTGTCCAGGTTGCCTCGCAAAGTCGCGCTGTCCCTGTGTCAGCCGGCACACGAGTCGCCCGCAAGTCGGATCCGACTTCCCGGGCGACCTCTATTCAAATCAATGGGCTCCCATAGGGAACCATTCATTTTCAATAGAGCGCTGCTGACATTTCTATTTACTATAACAGTGCGCCGCTGCTTCCTGCGCCCAGTGAAGGAGTTATCCGGCGCAGCAATTAAGGTTAGAACCAGCGCAGCGCACGGTTATTAGTAAATCAGCCCCACTGTGTCAGAGAACGTACCTTGCCGGACGTGTTGGTGGTCGCTTTGGTGTGCTTTCGCGCGCGCCGATGCGCGCTGATGTTGGGCATGTTCCTGTCCGCGCTGCTGCACTTCCCAGACTGCGGGCGCGCGTGCCTGTGCGCGATGGTGTGCCTGTGCGCGCGGGTGCATGTGCGCCATTGCGCACGCCGATGCACGCCGGTTTGCCCATTTAAATTCCTGGAACACTTCAGACCGGTGCTGTCTGATCTACAGTCCCCTGTGTATCCTGCTCCTGTTAATTGCCTGAAACCTGATCTTCTGACCACCCGGCTTGTTACTGGACTTTTCCTGCTATCCGTCTGCACCCGACCTCAGCCTGTCTTTGACCCCGAACTTGCCTACCCCGCTGTACCATACTGCCTGAACGTTGCCAAACCCTGCTTGTCTTGACCACTCTCTCTGCACCTGCCCAGCTGCGCTGCTCTACACACCTGCCTGCCTACCTGCCTGCCTGCAGCCAGCGTGGCTCAGCTACTCTCCTGAACCCAGGATCCGGAGCTGCCTTCCAGTAACCACTCTCAGGCTCTCTTACCCTTCCGCACTCCTGTGCCTCCTGTCTGCACTACCAGGGGCCCGCGAGTCGGATCCGTACGGGGGACCTTCCTCTGCTCTAATGGACTCGCTGATCAGGTACGTACAACCCTGACAGTATCAGACAGCCATGTCCGAGTCCGAGCAGGGAAGGGATCCCATGGAGGAATTGTGCAGACACCTGAACGGGCTGACGCAAGCTGTGAAAGACTTCCAAGCCGGCTATACCAGATTGGAGGAGAGAGTACAAGTTCTGTCCACACCTGCCAGCTCTCAAGGCGCCACATCCACGGGATACTCAGCTACACCTTCTGTCGTCATGCTTCCTCCGGAACCCAGGGTCCCTACACCCGAGAAGTTTGCGGGCGACCACAGTAAATATTGTGCGTTCCGCAACGCCTGCAAACTTTTCTTCGCCTTGCAACCCCGCACCTTTTCTCTGGAGGTAACCAAGGTGGGCTTCGTCATCTCCCTGCTGACCGACGAGCCGCAGGCCTGGGCTCACCACCTCCTAGAGCAGAAGGATGCCTCCTTGGAGACCCTTGCCACGTTCTTTGCCGCTATGTCCCAACTTTACGAGGATCCGCAACAAGCTGCTACCGCAGAATCCGTTCTTCAGTCTCTCCTGCAAGGCCGCAGAGCGGCCGAGTTCAAACGATGGAGTTCCGACACGGAATGGAACGATGCTGCTTTGCGCTATCAATTCTGGATGGGCTTGTCGGATCAGCTCAAGGACGAGCTAGCACGAGTCGGGGTCCCCCAAACCCTGGACAAGCTAATAGATCTGTCAATTCAGATCGACTGGCGCCTGAGAGAGCGCCGCACCGAGAGAACTTCCAGTCAATTCCGACCCACCTGGTTGCTTCCCAAGGTTCCAAACCCAGTCCGTCTGGCACCACCGGCTTCCCCGTCGCCGGCCTTAGATGACCCGGAACCCATGCAACTGGGCCTACTTCGCCCTTCTCTCTCTCCCGAAGAACGCCAGCACAGGCGTAGCAACAATCTGTGCATGTACTGTGGTGAACCAGGACACTACGTGAGGTCCTGCCCGGCCAAGATGCGTAAGTGCCTGCCTGTTTCTTCTACTTGTGCCTCTTTGTTGCCTAACCCAACTTCTCACTTGGCTCTCTCCATTTCTTTACAGCCCCTGGAAGGACTACCGCAATCCCAGTATCCGCCATAATTGATTCGGGGGCATGCAGCTGCTTTATCGATTTGACATTTGCTGCCAATCATCACATTCCCCTGCAGCCGAAATCCCGGGGACTTGCAGTACACCTCGCTGATGGTTCCATTATTAAATCCGGCCCCGTCACTCAGGAAACCGTTCCCTTGTTGGCATCCTTGGCAACCCACCATCAGGTTCCTAAGTCTGGATGCCATCTCCTCTCCGTTATTCCCCGTCATTTTGGGGATGCCCTGGCTGCAAGCCCATAACCCCAATATTGACTGGACTACAGGGAGGGTCAAATTCCTCTCAGATTATTGCCAGCAACACTGCCTGCAACAAGCCTCTACTGACCGTCTTCATCTGCTCTGTCTGGACACAGACCCTGACCTTCAGAAAACCGTCCCTGAGCCATATCACGACTTTCTGGACGTGTTCAGTAAGAAGGGAGCAGAAACCCTTCCTCCTCACAGACCATATGATTGCCCTATAGAACTTTTGCCTGGGACTGAAGTACCCTTTGGGAGGATCTTCCCGTTGACCGAGCAGGAATTGGGCACCCTGAAGGTCTACATCAATGACAACCTAAAAAAAGGGTTCATCCGCCCATTCACCTCGCCTGCAGGTGCGGGCATCTTTTTTGTTGAAAAAAAGGACCATTCCCTACGCCCCTGTATTGATTATCAGGAGTTGATCAAAATTACCATTAAAAACCGTCACCCATTACCTCTCGTGCCGGAACTTTTCCAGAGGCTGGGAACGGCGGTCATATTCACCAAGCTTGACCTCCGAGGGGCGTACAACCTGATCTGCATTCGAGAGGGGGACGAGTGGAAAACGGCCTTCCGCACGCGATTCGGGCACTACGAGTACCTAGTTATGCCGTTCGGACTGTGTAATGCTTCGGCTACCTTCCAACACTTTGTCAACTACATTTTCCGTGATTACCTGGACTTGTACGTCATAGTATACCTGGACAACATCTTGATATTCTCCTCCTCTGTAGACGACCATCGCAGGCATGTCCGGAATGTCCTTGTTCGGCTCAGACAACATGGACTTTACGCCAAACCGGAGAAATGTGAGTTCGAGCGGCAAAGCATCCAGTTTCTCGGGTTGATCATTTCGATTGAGGGCATTAAAATGGACCCTCAGAAGGTGTCGGCTATCCTGGACTGGCCTGCTCCCACGGATAAAAAAGGGGTCCAGCGCTTCATCGGATTTTCCAACTTTTACCGGAAGTTCATCAGAAGTTTCTCTTCAATTGTCGCCCCTCTTACTGAATTAACCAAACAAGGAAACCGATTCTATTGGTCCCCTAGAGCCCAAGCTGCCTTTGACAAACTGAAGGAATTATTTGTCTCTGCCTCCATCCTGAAGCACCCTGACCCTGCACTACCCTTCGTCCTGGAAGTGGACGCTTCCAAAAATGCAGTGGGGGCTGTGCTATCCCAGCGTCAGGGGGCCAAAGCCTTACTCTTTCCAGTGGCCTTCTTCTCGCGCAAGTTTTCCACTGCGGAACGGAACTACGACGTGGGAGATCGGGAACTCCTGGCTATCAAGGCCGCGTTAGAGGAGTGGCGTTACCTGCTCGAGGGGGCTGCACACCCCATTTTGGTCTACACGGACCACAAGAACCTCGAGTACCTGAGAACAGCTAAGAGGTTGAAACCAAGGCAGGCAAGGTGGGCACTTTTTTTCTCGAGGTTTCTGTTCCATATCACCTACAGGCCTGGCTCAAAAAACATTAAATCGGGCGCATTGTCCCGAATGTTCAGCATTCCTGAAGAGAACTTACCTGTTGACACCATCCTCCCTGCCGGGAACTTCCTGCTGCTTCAAGAGGACCTCATGTCCCGTATTAGGCAGGCGTCTGCGGGCTTGACCTCTCTTCCGGAGAACTGTGTCAGGGCACAAGATGGTCTGATCAGGCACGAGGGCAAAATTCTGGTCCCAGAGGGTCTTCGGATAACTGTTCTGGAACTTTGCCATGACCACAAGTTGGCCGGACATTTCGGTACCTTGAAAACGGCCGAACTAATCAAGCGCACGTTCTGGTGGCCGCAGCTGGGTAGTGACTGCAAAAGCTACGTGAACTCATGCAATACCTGATCCCGGAACAAGAATAGCCGGATGAGGGCCTGGGGTCTATTAAAACCTTTACCTGTCCCTGAAAGACCCTGGAAGATGGTGTAGATGGACTTCATAGTGGAGCTCCCTCTGTCCAAAGGATTTTCCACGGTCTTTGTTGTCGTCGACAGGCTGTCCAAAATGGCTAATTTTTTGCCCATGAAAGGCACACCTTCCGCCATGGAGACGGCAAAGGTTTTTATCAGGGGGATAGTGAGGCTCCATGGAGTCCCGGCAAGTATTGTCTCGGACCGAGGTGTCCAGTTCACCTCCAGATTTTGGAAGGCTCTTTGTGGTTCTCTGGAAATCGAGTTGGCATTCTCTTCGGCTTATCACCCTCAGACGAATGGTCAAACAGAGAGAACCAACCAAACCTTAGAACAGTACCTCCGTTGCTTTTCCTCCTTTTCCCAGGATGATTGGGTCTCTCTACTCCCCATCGCTGAATTTGCTTACAATAACTCCCTGCACTCTGCCACTAAGCAAACCCCATTCTTTGCCAACTATGGTTTCCATCCTTCCTTTTTACCCAGTACCATACCCGAATGCACCATCCCTGCAGTGTCCGAAACAATGGACTTCTTCATCTCCAATAACAAACTTCTACAGGAGACCATGTCCAAGACCCAGGAGTACAACAAGAGGATGTTTGATAGGAAAAGGAGAGGGGAACTCATTCTGGAGCCTGGCAACCAGGTGTGGTTATCCACAATCAACCTAAAGATGGCCTGTCCGTCAAGGAAGTTGGGCCCTAAGTTCATCGGACCTTTCTCAGTAAAGAGGAGAATCAACAATGTGGCATATAAGCTTGACTTACCCAACACCCTGAAGGTCCACCCAGTCTTTCATGTGACACTATTAAAGCCGGTTGTCCCTAACCCCTTCGCTGGCCGTAACACTGGCCCACCGGAACCTGTTTTGATCGACAACGAGGAGGAATTTGAGGTGGAGGCAATCCTGGACTGTAGGAAAAGACACAACCAGATTCAATATCTAATTAAGTGGAGGGGTTAAGGCCCAGAAGATATTTTCTGGGAACCCGGAAGCGGCATACATGCGGAGGAACTCATGCAAGCTTTCAGAAGGTCTCATGCCGCGAAGATCGCTCAATTGGGCATTAAGGGGGGGCACTGTCAGAGAACGTACCTTGCCGGGCGTGTTGGTGGTCGCTTTGGTGTGCGTTCGCGCGCGCCGATGCGCGCTGATGTTGGGCATGTTCCTGTCCGCGCTGGTGCACTTCCCAGACTGCGCGCGCCTGTGCGCAATGGTGTGCCTGTGCGCGAGTTGCGTGCGTGCGTGTGCGCCATTGCGCACGCTGATGCGCCGATGCGCCATTGCGCGTGCCGATGCACGCCGGTTTGCCCATTTAAACTCCTGGAACACTTTAGACCGGTGCTGTCTGATCTACAGTCCCCTGTGTATCCTGCTCCTGTTAATTGCCTGAAACCTGATCTTCTGACCACCCGGCTTGTTACTGGACTTTTCCTGCTATCCGCCTGCACCCCACCTCAGCCTGTCTTTGACCCCGAACTTGCCTACCCCGCTGTACCATACTGCCTGAACGTTGCCAAACCCTGCTTGTCTTGACCACTCTCTCTGCACCTGCCCAGCTGCGCTGCTCTACACACCTACCTGCCTACCTGCAGCCAGCCTGGCTCAGCTACTCTCCTGAACCCAGGATCCGGAGCTGCCTTCCAGTAACCACTCTCAGGCTCTCCCTTCCGCACTCCCGTGCCTCCTGTCTGCACTACCAGGGGCCCGCAAGTCGGATCCGTACGGGGGACCTTCCTCTGCTCTAACGGACTCGCTGATCAGGTACGTACAACCCTGACACATTGTGTTATTTTGATATGCACTTTATTTGTCACTTTGTCACCTAGTGTGTGGGTTTTAGTATTACACATTAGCGCAATATCTCTTCCCCCTTTTTGTTTTTGATATCAAGAGGAGATTGTAATAGACCTTGTTTATCGGGAATGCCCTGCATCGGAACCCCTCCATTCTGATGCAGTAAGCAAGCTGCATCAGAGACATTTCCCTGATTTTATCCCTCTTACCGAAACAGGCCAAAAAAAAATACCATGTATGAACCAGTGGTAAGATAAGGCATGATACCCGTTACTATTGTCCCCAATAATTCTCACAACTTGGCCTCTGTATAGGAGACTGCTTCCATTGCTCCCATATGATATTAGTTAAGGTATGGTAAAGATATTTCTCATGTGTCTGACTACCTACCATTTTCCTGTATCTGATGTCCTGTGTACGTACCAATGACTTGCCTGTTTTCTCAACCACATTTCTGCTTGCTGCCTGGACTGACCATTTGCCTGCATACTGACATTCTGCCTGAATTGGCCTGTTAATCAATATTATTTTTTTTCGCCTGCTGCCTGGACTGATCTTTTGCCTGCTGTGATAGTGTGAGGACCTGTGACCATAGTAGTGGGAGCGAAGACACCACAGGTGTCTCAAGTATGCAGAGTAAGGGGCTCCAGAGATTTTTTCAGAGCGGAAAAAAAAGCTTTTCTGACAGACTCCATGGCAGACTACGTGTGGGTTAACCCCGCCTCCTCTCCACAGCTATAGGACCCCTTACCCATAAATTTGAGCTCACCTCCACAGACAGGTGTTCCTTTTTTGTCCTCCTCACATGGACCTTTCATTTTGCAATTCAGGTGCAGTCCAGGATGTCTGTCGGATCAGGTACGAGTTGTGCGGTGCACCCAGGGCCCAGCTATGAGCGGGCGAGTGGTTTTTGGGCTGATGGATACCCCTATGGTGGAGGGATGTGGCCCCAGCGTACCATTATGGACAGTGGATCTCGGCTGGCAAGGTCTGAAGACTTTTATATATATTTCCATGGCAGACCGTTTATGTGTGTTGGTTTGTCTGTATTCCTTGTGTATTGAATGTCGTGCCGTGTGTGGAACGCTTCTGCGTTCCAGGACGCCACTCCACTTCCTGGTTCCCGATCCGACGTACGTCTGCGCATGCGCGAGCCGCGGTGAAACTGAGGCTTGGTTTTCGCGCGTGCGCAGTATGGCGGAGGGGTCAGGGGCCGCGCAGGCGCAGTAGGTTCGGTCCCTTCGGCGCATGCGCGCAGCGGGACCGGCCCTGTCCTCATTCAGGCGGGTGATTTAACCGCTGAGGAGCCCTATACAGGTGGGATAACCTGTGGGCATATAGCGGCAGCCTCCCAGAGTCTCAATACTACCAGGACGGGGTAAGCACTTCTTTTGCAATGTAATGCTTGTAATGCTGTAGTGTCTCTTAAAGGGACAGTTTTAAAAAAATATATATATATTTTTTTTGTGTGCTGTTCTTGCATTGATTTGCTTATCCTTAGTCTAAGTAGTGTAGTCACGGATTATTGTGTGTCTTCCTCATCATGGACTCATCTTCACCGCCGTGTGGCCAGCCCTCCTGCACAAGGTATGTGCGGAGTGGGTAGGGGGTTGGTGTCTTTGGTGTCATTAATGCTGGTGGTTGCTAACGGTTTCAACCTGCCCACCCTCCTCCCCCTCCCTCTGTCTGTATTATCTCTTACAGCCCGGCTACATCAGTTCATCGGTCACAGGATAGGGACCTTGCCAGGCCGCACCATCACCATCGCCATCACCAATCATCCTCCAGGTCCAGACGTGACACTTCGTCTGGGACCCACTATCATAGGGGACGTTCACATTCCCCCTCTAAATATAGGAGATGTTCCCATTCCTCCTCTAAGTATAGGAGATGTCACCATTCCTCCTCAAGTCACCGCTACCACCACCGTGATGATCGCTCTATTCACAGAGCCTGTTGGGGATGTAAAACTAGAGTCCCAGAGGGCAAATCGCTGTGTGAACCATGCTATGCCCGAGCGGTCGGTGAGAAAGAGACTGAAAAACAAAATCTGGAGTCTCTTGTTAAACGTGTGGTACAGCAGTCTATGATGGAAATAGATGCCACCCACACAAGGAGTCAGTCCACCACCTTGTCTGGCTCCTTGGCTGACGAGGCCCAGGAGGATCCCGGCCAATTCCAGCCCCATGATTCCTCCCATGATTCCTCGCAAGACGAGATGGAGGGAGATGATTCTGTGATTCCTCCCATGATTCCTCGCAAGACGAGATGGAGGGAGATGATTATGTAGTGGGATTCGACTACGCTTTAGTCTCTCCACTGGTCAAGGCAGTGATGGAAACCTTAAAGTTGGAAGATACCACTGCCCCTCCCAGGAAAAACAAAGAAACTGTTTAAGCAACTGGGGAAAGAACGCTCCAATTTCCCATTTCCCTCTGAGCTGAAAGGCGTTTTTGAGGAAGAATGGAGCAAGGGAGATAAGAAGGTTTCTATGCTAAGCAAAACCTCTAGACTATATCCCTTTAAATCCGAGGAAGTTAAGCATTTGGAAAATGCTCCCCTCGTGGATGCAGCAGTAATGCGCTTAGCGAAGCATGTCACCCTCCCACTAGATGACACCGTGGCTTTTAAAGATGGTCTGGATCGAAAGATTAACCAAGATCTTAAGAGGATATATAACTTGAACGGTATGGCTTGCAAACCAGCCCTAGCCCTTGCAGTCACCTCCAAAGCAATGGAGGCCTGGGTGGAAAATGTTGACTCCGTTCTAAAAGGTGTCTCGGAGGAACTAGCACAAAGTTCAGCAGTACAAGAACTTAAACTAGCTGTTGCCTTTTTGGGAGAAGCATCAAATGATCTCATCCGCTTGATGGCTAAATCCATGCTTTCTTCGGTCACAGCCAAACGAGCACTATGGTTGTGCCCCTGGCTTGCTGATCCAGCCTCAAAGCAGGCATGGTGTAAATTCCTTTCAAAGGAACTTCCTTGTTTGGAAACAAGCTAGACAACGCCATTTCAAAGGCTACAGGCGGAAAATCTGGGTTCCTCCCTCAGGACAGATGTCCGTTTATCCAAAGGAAACCTCAACAGGGACGCAGTACAGAGCGTTCAAGAGAGGCACGCTCCTATAGGCCCGGACGGGATTTTAGGAGAAGCTGGAATTGGAACAGGCAGACATCTTTCCAAAAAAACGTCAAGAAACAGACGCCCGGTGGGCGTGAGCCAACCAATTCCTTTTGAGATTGGGCCCGCCCAAGCGGGTCGGGTAGGGGCTTGCCTACGTCTCTTCCGGCACGTCTGGGTGGCCTCGATCTCAGACCATTGGACCATCAAAACGGTCTCAACAGGTCACACATGGTCCTTCATCAAGGTCCCTCTATGCAAACCAATGCAAACTTCTATGCCTCAATCAAAAGAAAAACAACAAGTTCTTCTTTCTTATGTGAATGCCCTGAAAGATCAAGGAGCAGTGGTGCCCGTCCCAAAGGACGAGGAATTCCAGGGGGTATACTCCCCCATCTTCCTAGTACAGAAGAAGAACAGCTCCTGGCGTCCAGTTATAGATCTCATTTTCCTGAACAGGTACATAAGACACGAGAAATTCAAAATGGAATCACTCTCAACGATCCAAAAAGTCGTTCAACCAGGCGACTGGTTGATCTCAATAGATCTAAAGGACGCGTATTTTCATGTTTCCGTGGCAGAAGAGTTCCACAAATACCTTCGATTTCAGGTCGATCGAGAGCACTTGCAATTTATTTGTCTTCCATTCGGACTAACGACCTCTCCAAGAGTCTTTTCCAAGGTACTGTTGGCGATTGTATCCCTTATCAGAATACAGGGCGTGCGTCTGTATCATTCTCTGGACGATCTGCTTTTACTGTCCCAAGACAAGCAGCTGCTGCTGATCCACAAAGACCAAGTGATCTCTACACTGATAGAGTTCGGATGGCTACTAAATCGGGAGAAAAGTCAGCTAGAGCCGACCCAACGCCTAACCTATCTAGGAGCTCAATTCGACACCGTAGAGAATACCATCTCTCTTCCGGAAGAAAAAATCCCGGTCATTCGGGAAAGAATATCCTTAGCCCTAGACTACTCTCACCTAAGGGCGTCACAGTGCCTGAAGATAATCGGCACAATGGTGGCCACATTCCCCATGGTCAAATGGGCAATGTGGAGGCTTCGTCCTTTCCAATCAGGATTTCTCCAGCAGTGGAAGACAGACGATCCCAATCAGCCGATCAGGATTACTCAGTCAATGAGGAACAGTCTCCCCTGGTGGCTTCAACACAAAAACTTGTTAACATGCCACTCTCTTGCTCCCATCCAATGGACGACTGTTACATCCGATGCCAGCAATGCGGGCTGGGGGGCACATTGTGGGGCAGAATTGGCTCAGGGCAAATGAGATGCCCGTCTCCACATTCCAGGGTCAAACGTTCTGGAACTGCGCGCGGCATGGTGCGCCCTTCAAGCCTTCTCCCACCTTCTGAAAAGGGAAGTCGGTCCTTCTCAGAATGGACAACACCACTGCTGTGGCATATGTGAAGAGACAAGGGGGCACTCGGAGCTCCACCCTTCTCCAGGAGGTCGAACCTATCATGACCTGGGCTCAGAGGAATCTGCTCAACTTAACAGCAGTCTTTATTCCAGGGGAGCAGAACATTCAAGCGGACTTTCTGTCACGCAGCAACCTAGACAACAACAAATGGTCACTGCATCCACAAACATTCAAGTGGATCCTATCGTTGGGAATCGATCCAGAAGTGGATCTGTTTGCATCCCCCTGCAATCACAAAGTAGACAGATACTACACTCGAGGTCGGTGCAGTTAAGCTTTCGGAGTAGATGCATTAACAAGCCAATGGAAATTCAACAAGGCATATGCCTTCCCTCCACCTCCGATCATGCTAAAATTCCTGCAGCGGCTCCAGTTGGAGAAAGGCGAAGTGATAACAATAGCACCATACTGGCCGAACAGGCCATGGTTTCCTCTCCTGAATCTGATGAGTTTCAGGGACCCGCTAGAGTCTCTTGGGTGTGCTTTAGGGGTAATCTCTACCCTTATGAGCTCCAGAAAGCCTAACACAAACAAAACCTACAACAGAATTTGGACCAGGTTTGTCAGCTTCATGACTTCTGCTGAAAAATCTTTTAGAAATCCTGGAGTTCAAGACGTTTTGAGTTTTCTCCAAACAGGCTTGGATCTTCCTTTGTCAATCAGTTCCCTCAGGGTACAAGTTTCAGCCTTATCGGCATTCTCAGGAACATCATGGGCAATTCATCCCTTGGTTCAACAGTTCTTTCGGGGGGCTTCGAGAATCAGGCCTCAGAGGAAACCCAGATTCCCCAAATGGGATCTTCCGCTCGTCCTTGATGCTCTTTCATCACTCAACAACAAGGATCTTTCTATTAAGGACTTATCAATCAAACTGGCCTTTCTAGTGGCCGTTACCTCAGCCAAAAGGGTTTCAGAAATAAGCTTCCTGGGTTATCAAGAACCCTTTCTGATTTTGTTCCCGGACCGTGTGGTCCTTATTCCCATGCTTGGGTCTAAACCCAAAGTCACGTCAGTTTTTCACGAAAATCAGGAAATAGTCCTTCCTACCTTCAATTCTCCAGAATCAGCAGATGCTCATCCCTTGTATGTGGGCGAGACTCTGAAAGAATATCTGCGAGTCACTTCATCATTTAGAAGCTTGAACTACCTGTTCTTGTCACATACTGGCAGCAACAAAGGAAAGAGGGCTTCCTCCAGAACGATAGCAGCCTGGATCGTTCAGTCTAT
The DNA here is from genome assembly GCA_029206835.1 of Rana muscosa. NCBI lineage: Eukaryota > Metazoa > Chordata > Amphibia > Anura > Ranidae > Rana > Rana muscosa. The sequence continues at coordinate 98,694,103 of CM055118.1, read as the reverse complement.
TTCATCAGGCCTACAGGGCAAAGAGCTTGGCTCCTCCAGAGGCGGTGATGGCTCATTCCACCAGAGGCATGGCAGCCTCATGGGCAGCAGCTCGACACGTGGCTCCTGAAATGATATGCAAGGCAGCTTCGTGGTCTTCTATTAATACTTTTATGACTCATTATTGTATTGAGCCTGCTTCCCTTTCCTCTGTAAATTTTGGTCTAAAAAATCCTATCAGTTGATGGGAAAGATTAAATATTTTTGTTCAAGCATACCCTCCCGTGTGGATTGGCTAGTTATTTCCCACACGTAGTCTGCCATGGAGTCTGTCAGGAAAACGGAAAATGTATTACCAATACTTACCGTAATTTTCCTTTCCTGATAGACTCCATGGCAGACGGAGTTCCCACCCATGAATAAAAATATGAGAGTCGAAATTTGAGTCGGCTAGTTACGGAACACTTGTCTGTGGAGGTGAGCTCAAATTTATGGGTAAGGGGTCCTATAGCTGTGGAGAGGAGGCGGGGTTAACCCACACGTAGTCTGCCATGGAGTCTATCAGGAAAGGAAAATTACGGTAAGTATTGGTAATAAATTTTCAGTTTTTGGTCTACTCCAGATTTCTCAGGGATTTCCGGATCAAGGTCTGGAGTCCAGAGACTTCAAAGAGCTTTGGGTGAGAAGAAGCCTCTACCCCTGTGTCCAGATCTTACCTGACTGAGGACCTAAGCCTGATGCTTCTGCCTGCTGCCTGGACCAATCCTTTAGCTATTTGCTGACCACATCTCTGCCTGCTGCCTGTACTGACCGTGGCCTGTTTATTGACCACGTTCCTGCCTTCCTGGACCACTCGTTTGCCTGTTTGCTGACCATGTCTCTGCCTGGCACATGTACCGACCCATCTGCACATCCCACTGGCTACATTCCTGAGAGACACCAGTCCCACCCATCCTCTGTGGACAACTGTACTCCTGGAACCACTGATACTCCTTTTGTTTACCCTTTGTTCAGCTTCTTGTAATGCCTGGCCAGTGAACATAGCATTGTGTTATGGGGGCAGCCACATACCAGTAGTTTAGGCCTTCTTGGCTTGTAGGAACAGGGACTGCTGTAGGTGAAGCTACACTAAGCTATATTCATTGACTACTTGTACCGAGGTGACCAATGCCATTACAGTACATTGTTTTCCATACAATGTTGGTTGATTTTTACAGAGGTTCTAATAATCAGTCCAAACATTGAAAAAGTCTTACATGTGGTACGCCAATACTTGGGAGGAGTAGAAGAATGTGTTTTGAGGTGTAACTTTGAATATTCCCATATGCTGCGTGTTAGAACAATTTTATAAATTAACAAATTTGTGTTTAAAAAAAAAAGTACATTTTATTTTCTTAATACACTTTTCAAAAACTTGTGGCAAAAAAATTGACATTTTCAAAGGACCTATGCCTCTTGGAAAATACCTTGGGGTGTCTGCTAACCAAAAATGTGGTAATTTTTTTGGTGTTTTTACTGTCCTGGTATTAACATAGTTAGTCAGGTTGAAAAAAGACACAAGTCCATCCAGTTCAACCATAAAAAAATATATATAATTTCTCTTTTCGTCCATGGACGGACACAGCCTTCTTAAGTCTTGACAGTTGGGTTATGTTTCTTTTTATAGGAGAGTACTAGGCAGACATGTTAGATATTTCAATACATGTTACTTTAACAAAGTTAAACAGCCCCGCCCAGGGGGCGGTCCCTCCAGACATAACCCTCCGCCCTGCAGCATGCAGCCTCAGATTTGTTCTGCCTAGCTGAGGAGATGGACGTGGCTCCCTTTGGGCCCAGAGTCCAAAGGAAAATGTTTATTTTATTTTCTTTTATTTACATTTATTTTACTCTGCTCCGGGGTAGCTATGCTGGGCCTTCTCGTCCACATCGCGGTGCTCGGGCGCCATTTTGGCGGTGCCGCCGCCATTTTCGGGGTGTGTTTTCTATTGCATTGATTTGCCCATTGGCGGCCATCTTGCCGTGGCCGCGCTATGGCGCAGTTGTTATTGCGGGCGGACATTTTCTTGTGGTCGCGCCCTTTCCTTCTCCCTGAGGCGTCCGGCGGCCATCTTTGGTTAAGAATGAATAGAAAAAAACTTGCGCCACCTAGTGTGTATATGAAAAAGCTGCACCTAAAATTTCAGTGATGGCTGAAAACAATGTGAATAGTGAGAGATAAGGGCGCTCAGTGGTAATAAAACTAATATTGATCAATAATTAAATTGATATAATTACACCTGCCTAAAATATATAGTGCAATAAACAAGTGAATATTTATAATCACAAACTAATGAAAATCAATGAACCGGTGATTCCCAAAAAAACAAATAATAATAAATAGTGCATCAAAGTCCAAAGAAACACACAAAACGTCCCACAACGATAGTGAACAACGAATATGTTTCCTGCGTGTGTAATAAATCTTCAATCTTCAATAAACATGATATTTATAAAATAGACTCTTGTGACTGTTCAAATCCACCTTCACTAAAAGCAGTGACACCCAATAGTGCTGAAGTAATGATGGCAGCTTACCCCAACAATTTGACCCTTTTAACTAAAAAAGAGGTCAAGCAGGCTTTCTGCAAGTATCAACTTGCCAGATATCAAAGCTATGATGTCCACAGAGCAGGCAGCGGTGGATGATGGGATAAGAACTCCGATATTATGCAAATTAGGAGAAGAGAAGCAAAAAATAGTGTAATACCATTTATTGCACAGAATAGTTTAAAAATCCAAAAACGCGCTTACTTTGTAAGTGCCCCGACCCGGCACTGAGGCTGTAAAGGCGTGGGTATACGAATGGCGGCCCCAGACCTGTGGATAATGGCGTGCGTTCCACCTCTTCGGAACGAACAGCCAGTGGGACCGGAAGTAACGTCAGTTGCGTGACCTGTATTGCGCCTCGACGTATGTTTCGGGTTCCGTCATCAGGAAGTGCTACAGGTCACGCTCAGAATACAATATTTATGCCGCTCTTAATTTGAATATGGGAGGGGATATATACGTAAACAGCCTCTGTCCCGGCAGAGCGGCACAGCATATTATGCACGTAATACATAATAATAACATATATATTAATACAAAACAATACAGTAATAATAGTTTATATAAAATGTTAAAAAATGGTTATAAACCAATCCCAAATATTAAAATAAAGTAATTATAAAAATAATAATTAAAAAGTCTAAAATTTATATAACTGAATGGGATAAACAGGGCCCTAATTAATGGAGACCTTATTCATTAGTAAGGAAGCAATTCAAGTCCAAATCAATATTTAAACCAGAAGGCTGCATCGTTCTAAGTCGGTATAGCCATTGAATCTCATTCTGTGATATAGATTTCTTTAAATCTGTTCCTCTCCAGTGTCCCACGACCTTGTCAATCCCATAGAAGGTCATTTTTCCAGGGTCCTGATCATGGTATTGGGCAAAGTGATGTGAGACACTATGGTTAGGAAATCCTTTAAGTATATTTGTTATGTGTTCATTTATCCTAACTTTTAGCTCCCTTGTAGTCCTACCTACATATTGAAGGGAGCAAGGACACTCCAGGACATATGTGACATGCCTGGAGTCACAGGTTATGAGAGGTTTAATTTCAAATTCTTGATGTGTAACATTGGACCTGAATTTGCTAATTTTCTTAGTATATCTTTTGGTTTTCCGACAAGATTTACACCGAGTACAGTAGTGGAAACCAGAACCATCTAAAAAGGTGGGAGGTTTCTTAGGGGGATCAGGTATTTTAGGCGCAATCATGTTTCGCAACACTGGTGCCCTCCTGTAAATAAATTTCGGTTTGGGAGGTAAAATTTTGGCCAAATCATTATCCTTAAGAAGAATAGGCCAAAATGTCTTAAAGGTTTTTTCTACATCCCTATATTGCCTATGAAAACCTGAAAGGAAGGCTAATTCACCCGAAAAAGGAGGTTTTTTCTTTGAAACCAGAAGAGATTCCCTCTCCATCAAAAGAACTTCATTTTTGTTTTTTTCAAGTGTGTGTTGGGGGTAACCCTTTTCCCTAAACCTCTCAATGAGAGTGGCAGCTTGCGTTTCAAAGTCTGAGACTTGATCACAGTTACGCCTAATGCGCATGAGTTGCCCCTTAGGGACTGCCCCCAACCACTGAGGATGATGACAACTCGATGTAGGCACAAATCCATTCCTATCTGTGGTCTTGAAATGAGTTTTTGTGCCTACTCGACCCTCTTTTTTAACTAATGTTAAATCTAAGTAATTGATGGAGGTAAGACTGATTTCTGCTGAAAACTTGAGACCATAATGATTTATATTCATGGCCCCCAAAAATGTTTCAAACGAGGGTAATGACCCCTCCCACAACAGAATAATGTCGTCAATATATCTTTTGTAAAAGATCAAACAGTTGGAGATGTCAAGGTAGATAGACTCATTTTCCCATTTGTTTAGGACAAGGTTGGCCACACTGGGGGCATAACGAGCCCCCATCGCCACACCTTTAATCTGATTATAGAAACTACCCCGTGCCCAGAAATAATTGTTACCCATTGCTAATTGTAATCCTTCTCCCAAAAATTCAATTTGATCCCCAGATAAACTGGAATGCTCTATGAGGGCCAATTCGACCGCCACAGAAGCATCTCTCTGCTGGATATTGGTGTAGAGAGACTCTACATCTATGGTAACCATCAAGGTCTCCTGGGTGACTACTATAGAAGACAGTAATTTAATAAGTTCTCTACTGTCTTTGAGATAGGACTTCCCTTGTATGACCAAGGGTTGTAAATATATGTCCAAATATTCTCCCACCCTGGAGTAGAGGGACCCAATACCACTAACAATTGGTCGCCCAGGGGGACTGTCAATGTTTTTATGGACTTTCGGTAATATATATAGCACCGGCGTCCGGGGCACTCGGGGTACAAGGTATTGGGCTTCTTTAGTATTCAGTATATTTCTATCGGCTCCCTCCGTCACCCATTCCAATATTTCTTCCTTTAATCTCCTCAAAGGATCACCTGAAAGAAGTTTATAAGTACTTTGATCTCCTAATAGGCGATCGATTTCATTGTGGTATTTTTGTATGGGAAGTACCACTACCCCCCCTTATCCGCGGGGCGAACAACAATGTCTTTATTTTTCTCAAGTGATCTAATTCCCTCCATCAATAATTGGTTGTGTCTCCCCTGCTGGATTTCTAGGTCTCTAATGTCATCTTGCACCATATGCTTGAAAACCTCCACATGATGATGTGAGCCTTTTTTAGGATTAAATGTAACAATTATTTCTGGGCACGGGGTAGTTTCTATAATCAGATTAAAGGTGTGGCGATGGGGGCTCGTTATGCCCCCAGTGTGGCCAACCTTGTCCTAAACAAATGGGAAAATGAGTCCATCTACCTTGACATCTCCAAGTGTTTGATCTTTTACAAAAGATATATTGATGACATTATTCTGTTGTGGGAGGGGTCATTACCCTCGTTTGAAACATTTTTGGGGGCCATGAATATAAATCATTATGGTCTCAAGTTTTCAGCAGAAATCAGTCTTACCTCCATCAATTACTTAGATTTAACATTAGTTAAAAAAGAGGGTCGAGTAGGCACAAAAACTCATTTCAAGACCACAGATAGGAATGGATTTGTGCCTACATCGAGTTGTCATCATCCTCAGTGGTTGGGGGCAGTCCCTAAGGGGCAACTCATGCGCATTAGGCGTAACTGTGATCAAGTCTCAGACTTTGAAACGCAAGCTGCCACTCTCATTGAGAGGTTTAGGGAAAAGGGTTACCCCCAACACACACTTGAAAAAAACAAAAATTAAGTTCTTTTGATGGAGAGGGAATCTCTTCTGGTTTCAAAGAAAAAAACTCCTTTTTCGGGTGAATTAGCCTTCCTTTCAGGTTTTCATAGGCAATATAGGGATGTAGAAAAACCTTTAAGAAATTTTGGCCTATTCTTCTTAAGGATAATGATTTGGCCAAAATTCTACCTCCCAAACTGAAATGTATTTACAGGAGGGCACCAGTGTTGCGAAACATGATTGCGCCTAATATACCTGATCCCCCTAAGAAACCTCCGATCTTTTTAGATGGTTCTGGTTTCCACTACTGTACTCGGTGTAAATCTTGTCGGAAAACCAAAAGATATACTAAGAAAATTAGCAAATTCAGGTCCAATGTTACACATCAAGAATTTGAAATTAAACCTCTCATAACCTGTGACTCCAGGCATGTCACATATGTCCTGGAGTGTCCTTGCTCCCTTCAATATGTAGGTAGGACTACAAGGGAGCTAAAAGTTAGGATAAATGAACACGTAACAAATATTCTTAAAGGATTTCCTAACCATAGTGTCTCACGTCACTTTGCCCAATACCATGATCAGGACCCTGGAAAAATGACCTTCTATGGGATTGACAAGGTCGTGGGACACTGGAGAGGAACAGATTTAAAGAAATCTATATCACAGAATGAGACTCAATGGCTATACCGACTTAGAACGATGCAGCCTTCTGGTTTAAATATTGATTTGGACTTGAATTGCTTCCTTACTAATGAATAAGGTCTCCATTAATTAGGGCCCTGTTTATCCCATTCAGTTATATAAATTTTAGACTTTTTAATTATTATTTTTATAATTACTTTATTTTAATATTTGGGATTGGTTTATAACCATTTTTTAACATTTTATATAAACTATTATTACTGTATTGATTTGTGTTAATATATATGTTATTATTATGTATAACGTGCATAATATGCTGTGCCGCTCTGCCGGGACAGAGGCTGTTTACGTATATATCCCCTCACATATTCAAATTAAGAGCGACATAAATATTGTATTCTGAGCGTGACCTGTAGCGCTTCCTGATGACGGAACCCGAAACGTACGTCGAGGCGCAATACAGGTCACGCAACTAACGTTACTTCCGATCCCACTGGCTGTTTGTTCCGAAGAGGTGGAATGCACGCCCATATCCACAGGTCTGGGACCGCCATTCGTATACCCACGCCTTTACAGCCTCAGTGCCGGGTCGGGGCACTTACAAAGTAAGCGCGTTTTTGGCTTTTTAAACTATTCTGTGCAATAAATGGTATTACACTATTTTTTGCTTCTCTTCTCCTAATTTGCATAATATCGGAGTTCTTATCCCATCATCCACCGCTGCCTGCTCTGTGGACATCATAGCTTTGATATCTGGCAAGTTGATACTTGCAGAAAGCCTGCTTGACCTCTTTTTTAGTTAAAAGGGTCAAATTGTTGGGGTAAGCTGCCATCATTACTTCAGCACTATCGGGTGTCACTGCTTTTGGTGAAGGTGGATTTGAACAGTCACAAGAGTCTATTTTATAAATATCATGTTTATTGAAGATTGAAGATTTATTACACACGCAGGAAACATATTCGTTGTTCACTATCGTTGTGGGACGTTTTGTGTGTTTCTTTGGACTTTGATGCACTATTCATTACTATTTGTTTTTTTGGGAATCACTGGTTCATTGATTTTCATTAGTTTGTGATTATAAATATTCACTTGTTTATTGCACTATATATTTTAGGCAGGTGTAATTATATCAATTTAATTATTGATCAATATTAGTTTTATTACCACTGAGCGCCCTTATCTCTCACTATTCATCTTTGGTTAAGGTTTGGCCTCTAGTGCTGGCTCCTGGATGGCGCAGCACGATTCTCCTCACAGCTTCCTCACTGTTTCCTCACACACTGCTTCTAGAGCAGCATGGATAATACAGTGATATACAGTCTTACTGTATAGAGGCGGGCAGTGGCACTGAGCAGTCTCATTCTGGCCTGGTGAGTCGCCTGGGTGACCCCCCCGGTTGGTGCAGCATGGTGGGGGGACTTTATTCATTAATTTTGTCTAGTCCCTGAGAGCTTTCTGTCTAACATGGAGTCAGTATCTGAGAGGCAACAGCAGAGCCCCTGCACCTGTGGTTTCCCGCCATATCCTGGGGAATGCTCTGACTCTGACAGGACCACCGGTCTGAGGTGTCAGAGGTTGCTTTTACCTGCAGTTTGGTGCTTGCTTCGGCAGCACATATACTCAGATTGGAACGATACAGAGAAGATTAAGCGCCCTCGGCGCAATAGTTTAAAAATACACAATATGTTTATACACAACACTGGATACATTCACAGTGTATGTATGTATTATTGCTCTCTGTGTCTGCGTGGGTTTCCTCCCACGCTCCAATGACGTGCGCGCCTTCGGCGCCATACACAGTATAAACATACACAATATGTTTATACACGACACTAAATACATTCACAGTATATGTATGTATTATTACTCTCTGTGTCTGCGTGGGTTTCCCCTGGGTACTCCGGTTTCCTCCCACGCTCCAATGGTATGCGCGCCTTCGGCACTATGCACAGCATAAACATGTTCAATATGTTTATTCACACATACTAAAATACCTACACGGTATGTGTATGCAGTCTGCGTGGGTTTCCTCCGGGTACTCCGGTTTCCTCCCACGCTCCAATTGCGCGCCTTGGCGCAATACACAGTATAAACAATGTGTTTGTACAATCAGCACTTATCAATGTAGTAGCTGCTGGAACATCCACTGAGGTGTCAGTTATTTTTTTTGGGGTCGCGTTGACCGACCCGCTCTATATAGGTTTTTAAGGACTGGGGATTGCCGCAGAGGTCCTTTTTGGTCCCTCAGCGCACAGCGGTCCGTTATTCCTTTGTAGAGCATTTAAAAAAAAGATATGGGTTTTTTCCCATGAAGTTGACCCCCTGGTATCAGGGGTACCACTATCCCTATAGGGGGACACCTGCCTTTAGGAGGTGATCAGGAGCAGTGGCTCGGACCGTGTTCGCCACGCTGAGGTCAGCGTTGCGCCCGTTAGTGGCTGCGTCTCTGACACTCACTGAATGGGCATAACTTTTGTACCAGACAGTGGAGGAGCTTCAGCTTCCTCTAAAAGTTGTGACACTGGCCGACCAGCAGGTGCGCCACCTGAGGGGGCTGATATACTGGTCCGTTGACCGAGTTTCTATGGAAGCTCTGACAGATTTGCCTTTCAAAGGCCAAGAGTAGGGGCGCCCCGTAAGCCGGGACCTTCCTTCCCCAATATATGCAGTGTTTTTGAGGGTTTTCATACCCATACCGCCGCAGGACAGGTTTCAGGGATTCTACTCGAATCTATTCATGGTCCCAGAAGAGGACAGAGTCGTCCAATCTTAGGCCTCAAGGCCCTTAATGCCTTTGTGTAGCCTTCTGGTTTTTCTGGCCACGGAGTTTGCAAAGTGGTCTCTTCATACAAGATCGATGTTTTCTTTCTTGTTCACCGAATGGTTTCTTTGCCCTACCGTCTCGCCAGACTGCGACTGGACTTCAGGGACGCGTGCTGGGTCCCCATATGGGACAGGCACCAAAGGTTCCTGCGTTTAGCGGTCAAGGGGAACCACTAATAATTTATGACTCCCCCTTTTGACCTAGTGGTAGCACCAAGAGTTTCACCAGGATGCTCGCCCTGATTCTAGCCTTACTGAGTCAGCGCGGCATTGTCATTGTTGGTTCTTTGCATGGTCTTCTTTTATAACCTGTTTCCAGGTTAGAATTAGAGGAAGACGTGTCTATAGTCAGTCAGACTCTCCTCCGTTGAGTCGCTCTGCTTTCTTGGGGTGAAATTGGTTTTTTGATTACTGTTCCCACCCCTCGTTTTTGAGACTGCTTTGGGACGTCCCAACTGTCAAGACTTAAGGCTGTGTCCGTCCATGGACGAAAAGAGAAAATAGGATTTTACGTACTCACCGTAAAATCCTTTTCTCTGTCGTCCATGGACGGACACAGCACCCACCCCTCCTTTTTAGGTTTGTACTGCTTGTTACGAACTGAGGCTGCATGCTGCAGGGTGGAGGGTTATGCCTGGAGGGACCGCCCCCTGGGCGGGGCTGTTCAACTTTGTTAAAGTAACATGCATTGAAATATATAACATGTCTGCCTAGTCCTCTCCTATGAACAGGAACCCAACTGTCAAGACTTAAGAAGGCTGTGTCCGTCCATGGATGTCAGAGAAAAGGATTTTACGGTGAGTACAAAAAATCCTATTATCATACAATCCCATATACCCAATTTTATACCCACAGTTGATCCACAGGAAGGTGAAAAACCCCAGCAGAGCATGATCCAATTTGCTACAGCAGGGGAAAAATTCCTTCCTGATCCCCCGAAAGGCAATCGGATTTTCCCTGGATCAACTTTACCTATAAATGTTAGTACCCAGTTATATTATGTACATTTAGGAAAGAATCCAGGCCTTTCTTACAGCAATCTACTGAGCTGGCCAGAACCACCTCTGCAGGGAGTCTATTCCACATTTTTACAGCTCTTACTGTGAAGAAACCTTTCCATATTTGGAGATGAAATCTCTTTTCCTCTAGACATAAAGAGTGCCCCCTTGTCCTTTGTGTTGACCGTAAAGTGAATAACTCAACACCAATTTCACTATATGAACCCCTTATATATTTGTACGTGTTGATCATATCCCCCCCTTAATCTCCTCTTCTCAAGAGAGAATAAATTCAGTTCCTCTAATCTTTCCTCGTAGCTGAGCTCCTCCATGCCTCTTATCAGTTTGGTTGCACTTCTCTGCACTTTCTCCAGTTCCCCAATATCCTTTTTGAGAACTGGTGCCCAAAACTGAACTGCATATTCCAGATGAGGTCTTACTAATGATTTGAACAGGGGCAAAACTATATCTCTCTCTCTCTGGAGTCCATACCTCTCTTAATACAAGAAAGGACTTTGCTCGCTTTGGAAACCACAGCTTGGCATTGCATGCCATTATTGAGCTTATGATCTACCAAACCCCCAGATCCTTCTCCACTATGTATCCCCAGAGTTGTACTCCCCCTAGTATGTATGATGCATGCATATTCTTAGCCCCTAAGTGTATAACTTTACATTTATCAACATTAAACCTCATCTGCCACATAGTCGCCCCATTTAGAAAGAGCTTTGAGGTCGGCTTGTAAATTGGAGACATCCTTTAAGGACTTTATTCCACTGCATAGCTTAGTGTCATCTGCAAAGACAGAAATGTTACTTTTGATCCCAGACCCAATATCATTTATAAAGATATAAAAAAATAAGGGTCCCAGCACTGAACCGTGGGGTACACCACTGATAATCTTAGACCATTTAGTAAGAATCATTAACCACTACTCTCTGAATTCTGTCTTTTAGCCAGTTTTTTTGTCAAAAATATTTTATTAAGTACAGTAAGTTAAATACAATAAATTTAGTACTGTACATTATACAATTCTGAATTATTATATAATATTTATATGTGGTTACAAATGATTAGGATATAAGGAAGTTTGGAAAGTTAAAGCAATTAATTAACAATTATGTGTTCAACCTAAGGAGATGTAGAAATCCAAATAGTAAATGATTCTAATAGCTATGAGTTAAGCCTCGTACACACGACCGGTTTTCTCGGCAAGAAAACTGCTGGGAGAGCTTTTTGCAGAGAAAACCGTTCGTGTGTATGGTTTCTCGACAGGAAAACTGCCGGGAATCTAGACGAGAAAAATAGAGAACCTGCTCTCTATTTTTCTCTTCGGGATTCTTGGCAGAGTTTTCCTGCCGAGAAAACCGTTCGTGAGTATGCTTACCTGTCCCCGATAAGCCCGCACATGCTCGATGAGACTTCGACGCATGCGCGGTAGCATACAAGGGTAGTGTAGGGTGTAGCAAGATGGCGGCGACGGCATCGAATGTGACGATCGCCGGCTCGTCGTAGTCGATGACGTCACCGCGTTCTTGCCATTCAAAATAACGACAGTTCTTTTGAATCGTTGTGTGTGTACACAGGGCTTGGCAAGACAAGCTTGCCAGGAATTCCATCGAAAAAACCAAAGTTTTTTTTCCGACGGGATTCCCGCCCGTGTGAACAGGGCTTAACTGAATAAAGATTTCCTGAGCAAACTTGGGTTAAAGGATAGTCTTTCAAAACTTGTACTATATTCGTAACCTATGGAACTTCAAAATCATAAGGTATAAGGAGAGACAGAGTAGAAAAGAAAAGTGAAGAGTAAAGAGTAAAGAAGAAGTAGTGGGGAGGGGTCCACCGGGTCGATCCAGAAGTCACAGTCAGGCCTGTATGATCAGTATAACTTCAAAATTATATTTTTCTTTTCGTCCATGGACGGAAACAGCTCCTTAAATCTTGACATGTGGGTTATGTTCCTGTTCATAGGAGAGGACTAGGCAGAACATGTTAGTTATCTTAAAACATGTAACTTTAACAGAGTTGAACAGCCCCGCCCAGGGGGCGGTCCCTCCGTACATAACCCTCCACCCTGCAGTCAGCAGCCTTCGTTTTTTTCTGCCTAGCAGAGGAGAAGGACGTGGCTCCCTTTGGGCTCAGAGTCCTAAAAAAAAATTTAATTTTAATTTATTTTATTTTTGGATTCTTCTATCAACTGCCGGCTGGGCGGCAGGCTGGATATTATAGATCCTTGTAGTCTTCCCAGTCTGGCCATCGAGAGTGCCAGTCCTTAGCTACTCGCTGTTTCTGCCACGACATACCCCATGGCTCCAGGGGTGACCAGTGAGCTTATGCTCCAGGATCCACATATGACTGGGCTGCTTGCTGTCTCACTCACAGTGGACCAGGCCGACAGCTACTCTGTACCACCGGTTGTGGGTCTGTCAGGGACGCGCCAGCATGTCCTCGCAAGGACAGGTAAGTACGGTTCCTCCTGTCTCGGCAGGATGGAACAGCTGGGCATTCCCGGAATTTACGGGTTCACCTGTCCTCCCTTTCCCTGCTCTGTCGCCCTTTCCCCTCCTGCCCTAGGGCCCTCTGCGACCGAGGTGTACCTGTGGGGGGGCTCCAGGTCCCTGTGGGTCACAGTGGGGCGCCAGGGTCCGCTTATGTGAGGGGGGTCTGTCTCCTGGAAAAGTCCCTGCATGGCCTTCTCGTCCACATCCCGGGGCTCGGGCGCCATTTTTTGCTGCGCCGCCACCATTTTTAGTGTGCCTGCTTTCTCTATTTAATTTTTCATTGGCGACCATTTTGTCGTGACCGCGCTGTGGCGCAGGTCGGTATTGCGGACGGCCATTTTCTTGTGGTCCGCGCCCTTTTTATCTGAGGCGTCTGGTGGCCATTTTGGAGTGGGTTTTGGCCTCTAGCACTGGCTTTCTGTACGGCGCATAGCTCCTACTCCTCAGTTTTCTTCCTTACGGTTTTCTTCCTCACACACACGCTGTGTATACAAGGAAGGCGGGCAGCGGTGCAGAGCGGTCTCCCTCTGGGTGGTGAGTCCCCTGGGTTACCCCCCCCCCGGTCAGTGCAGCAAGGAGGGGTGACTTTTTAAGTGTTTTTCACTTGGTCCCTGAGGGCTGTCAGTGGGTGTTAATGGAGTCAGTATCTGGCCTTTCTTGCCCCAAATTGCCAGAGGCAGCTAACGGTGCCCCTGCACCTTCGGTTCCCATGGATACGCTGTCGGGCGCCCCCCTGGATTTCCAGAGCCTCTGTATCTGCCGTGGTACTGCGCCGCCTGTGAAATGCTGGTCCCCTGACCAAGCATCCAAAAAAGCTCTGGCAGATTTGCCATTCAAGGTGGGAGGCCTTTTTGTACCTCGCTGGATGACATTATTAAAGATGTCACTGATGGTAAGAGCACACTTCTCCCACTGTCCTCTATGGGGAAGGAGCCACGCCGTAAGCAGGGCGCTCCTATTCCGCGCAGAACGGTATTTTCGTCAGATCCTCCCTGACTGACAGGGCTCCAGCTGGGGGACAGGAGTGTCCCTGGGTGCGTGAGCCGAATGAGACGGCTAACAAGCTTGTTGCCACATGAAGTTTTGCCCCACCCGACTCAGGGTGGGGGGACGGCTTCGCGAGTTTTCAGCTCGGTGGTCCTCCCTGCTTTCCGACCAGTGGGTCTGCGAGGTGGTCGCTTCGGGGTACAAGATAGAGTTTCTTTCTTGTCCGCCATACAGATTCTTTCCCTCAAATCTTCCTCTCCTTCCGGCTTGTAGGTCTGCTTGATAGGAGCAGTACGAGACTTGCTCAGGTGCGGAGGTGTCCGTCCAATATTGGACCTCATAGTCCTTAATGCCTTTGTGAGGGTGCGAAATCATTCCTTATTCACTGGACTGTGATCACGGCGGACGCCAGCCTGACCAGTTGGAGGGAGTCTGGGGGGTTCGGTCGGCCCAGGGCCGCTGGACTCCGGAAGGATCTCTCCTATCGATCAATATCCTTGAACTTCGAGCGATTAGACTGTGCCTCTCCAGTCGGACTACCCCACGAAGGTGGCTTATGTCAACCATCAGGGTGGAACAAGGAGTTCGGCCGCAGCGTCGGAGGTCGCTCACATCCTGAGATGGGCCGAAATGAGTGTACCGGCTCTATCGGCTGCTTGCATTCCGGGCGTAATAACTGGCAGGCGGACTAACTGAGTCGCCAGATGCTGGACCACGGGGAAAGGTCGTTACACCCGGAGGTGTTTCAACTCCTTGTCAGAAGTGGGGCACACCAGATGTGGATCTCCTGGCCTCTCAACTCTATCGCAAGGTGTCGAGGTTTGTGGCCAGGTCCAGGGATCCCTGGGCAGAAGCGTCACATGCGTTGGTGGCTCCATGGAGTCAGTATCGGCAAATTTATGCCTTTCCCCCAATGAAAATGCTTCCTCGTCTGCTCCGCGGAGTGGAGGCCGAGGGGATTCCGGTGATTCTATTTGCCCCAGACTAGCCCCAGCGTCCCTGGTATGCCGACCTTGTGAGACTGGTAGCAGATGCTCCCTGGCGCCTGCCAATGTGGGAGGACCTTCTGTCTCAAGGTTCCATACTTCATCCTCCCTTGCAGTCGCTGGCTTTAATGGCATGCTATTGAAAGCCAGGTACTGAGGGACCATGGTCTGTCAGATTTGGTAATCTCTACCAGGTTGAGGGCCCGGAAATCTTCTTCCAGGGCATATTCGGTTTCTCGGATTCTGCTGTTCTTGCAGCGCGGAGTAGATCAGAAAACTTGCCTTCAGCACTAATAAGGGGCAGATTTCAGCCTTGGCTGTCCTCTTCCAATGACCCCTAGCGGCTCAGTCACTGGTAAGTACATTTATACAGGTGGTCCGACACGTGATTCCCCTGATTGAGCCACCACTTCCTCCGTGGGACTTGAATCTGGTTCTCTCTGTACTTCTGGAACCTTCCTTTGGGAACACTAGGGAGTATTCCTCTCGTAACGCTTTCTCAGGAAATTGCTTTTCTAGTTGCCATTACATCGGTCAGAAGGGGTTCTGAATTGGCGGCGTTGTCTTGCAAGTCTCCTTACTTGGTCCTCCATAAGGATAAGCGGTGCTGCGCCCGCAGCCCTCAATCATTCCTAAGGTAGTTTCGGCTTTTCACCTAAACGAGGACATTGTACTTCCATCCTTGTGTCCTCGGCCTTCGCATCCCATGGAGGTTGCGCTACATACTTTGGACGGGGTACGTGCCCTACGGGTGTACCTGTTTGCTACGGCTCCGTTCCGGACATCTGACTAACTGTTCGTGTCAGTGTCTGGTCCACAGTAGGGCCTGGCGGTTTTCGTCGGCCACCTTTCTAGGTGGATCAGGCAGACCGTCATCCAGGCATATGCCCTTAAGGGGCGGGCACCTCCCTTTCCTGTCACGGCGCATTTGACCAGGGCAATTGGTGTCTCCTGGGCTTTCCGACATCAAATATCTGTCTCACAGGTGTGTAAGGCGGCGACCTGTTCGTCTGTTCACACTTTCGCAAGGTTTTGCGAGCGGCTGTTTGAGGTTGCGGTTGCAACTCCTCCATTGAGGAGCTCTGTTTGTTTGGGGTGAAGTTAAGTCTTCTTTTTAATTACTGTTCCCACCCCTTGTTTTTTCTGACACTGCTTGGGGACGTCCCAAATGTCAAGATTTAAGGAGCTGTGTCCGTCCATGGATGAAAAGAGAAAATAGGATTTTTTTTGTACTCACCGTAAAATCCTTTTCTCTGTCGTCAATGGACAGACACAGCACCCACCCCTTCTTTTTTAGTTTGTACTGCTTTTCTATGAACTGAGGCTGCTGACTGCAGGGTGGAGGGTTATGTACGGAGGGGCCGCCCCCTGGACGGGGCTGTTCAACTCTGTTAAAGTTACATGTTTTAAGATAACTAACATGTTTTGCCTAGTCCTCTCCTATGAACAGGAACATAACCCACATGTCAAGATTTAAGGAGCTGTGTCCGTCCATGGACGACAGAGAAAAGGATTTTACGGTGAGTACAAAAAAATCCTATTTAAAAAAAAATAATAATAACCTGAAAGACAAAGCCATAATGAGCTAGTATGACTAGCATACTAGCTCATTATGCATTACTTTTCTTAGATCGAAGCCCCCAAAGCCGTCCTCGTCTCCCCCTCCGGCCGCAGACATCACTCCAGAAGGTTACTTCCGGGTATCGGTGCTCTGATTGGCCGGAGCGGCGATGACGTCACTCCGCGCATGCGTGCGGGAGCCGTCTAAGCCGGCATTATCCATTGATAAAACCAGCATTGTCAGTGCGCCTGCGCCGTTGTCTACGGCGCGCATGCACCATAGACAACGGTGCATTCTTTGTGGCAAATATCTCCTAAACCGTGTGGGTTTAGGAGATATTGCAAACACCTACAGGTAAGCCTTAATCTAGGCTTACCTGTAGGTGCAAGTTGCAAGAGTGGGTTTACAACCACTTTAAATGTTTTCGGTAAGAACTGTTCTATCCAAGGTTGCCATTATTTACGGAATTTAGGAATTTGGTTTTGTTCAATAGCCACCATTTTGGCGTGTGTCATAACGTTGTTCATTCTTTGTTTTGTCTCTGCCAACGCCAAAGAGGGAGTTCTCCAAGCTCTCGCCAGTTTGTTTTGCTGCTGTGAGCAAAAATATAAAACGTTTTTAAATTGGGCATAAGTCAGACTATCTGGTTTGAGATTAAGTAATGTCGTAGTCGGATTTGGTTGGAGGGTTACATTAAACATTTTGGAGGCATATGTATATATTTCTTTCCAAATGTGTTTGTATGTACGTTCTTCTGTGCAGCCGTGGAAACAATGACCAGGATAGTCAGGGGTAAATTTAGCAATTTTGGCTGGTACTAAGTACCATCTAGTTAGTACTTTATAGTTGGTTTCCATAGCTATTACATTAGGGGAGGAAAATGTAATTGTGGACCAAATTTTAACCATTCTGCCTCATTTAGGACATATTCCAAGTCCTCCCATTTCCGCATGTAGGTAGGTTTATCCGTTTCAGCATTTATTAGTAATTGAGAATAAAGGGAGGAGATTAGTCCTCTAGCATGTGGGTCATTTTTGCAAGCGGATTCAAAACAAGTGAATTGATTCAGAGGCGTGTCTGAAGTGGTATTAGGTGTAAAGAAATGTTTAATTTGTAAGAATCTGAACATTTCCGATGGTGGAATACCATTATGTTTTGCAGAGAGACGGGAAGGGGATAAAGGATGATGAGTTAACAAAATTGTGAAATTTCAGTAAATCCAAGGAAGACCATGCTTTAAAACATAAAGGATATATCCTAGCTGGGTAAAAGGTTGGGTTTTTGAGGAAGGAGAGGAGAGGAGAGGGTTGTGTGGAGATTGCAAATTGTGTTTAAATGTGTATCTATCCCAGATGGATAGGTAATGTTTAGTTATAGGATTGCTTAGGCCAAGACAGTTTTTGGAATGAAGCCATTATAAATTGGAAATCAATAAAGGGTCACATTCGCAAACCTCCATCGATACCCATAAAGGTATTTCCTGAGTGGCATGATATTTGGCTAAACAAGATATGTGAGCTGTTCTATAGTAAGTGGCGAAATTAGGTACTCCTAGACCTCCTAAGTTTTTAGGTAATTATAGTGTTTTGAGAGGTATATGCGGTTTTGAAGATCCCCATATAAATTTAGATGTTTTTTTTCTGGATAATACGTAAGTAGTGGGTGGGGACTGTTATCGGTAATACTCTAAATAGGTATAGCAGTTTGGGTAGTATTGTCATTTTAACTACATTTATTTTCCCCATCCAAGAAATAGGGAGGTGGGACCAGTTATCCATTAGCTTTGTGATGTGTTTTAGAATGTTAGGGTAGTTAGCTGAGTATACATCTGATAAAGAGGCTGTAAGGTGAATCCCTAAAAACGGGATTGACTCTACGGCCCATGTGAAGGGTAGTGCTATTTTAGCTGATGTTAATTCTATTGTAGAAAGCGATTATGTTTAATGCAATACATTTCTTGGGGTTTATCTTTAATCCTGATATGGTAGAAAATTTGTTAAGAATGAGTATTAGATTTTGGCCTGAGACTTGGGGGGATGATAGGAATAATAAGATATCGTCTGCAAATAAGGTAAGTTTATGTTGGATTCCACCTAGTTCTATTCCAGTGATAGTTGGATCGAATCTAAGGTTTTGGGCTAAGGGTTCTATTAAAAGGGCAAATAGTAAGGGGTTAAGTGGGCAGCCCTGACGTGTGCCTCTCTCTATATTAAAATATTCAGATTTATAGCCTGCGTATTTTACATAAGCTTGGGGTTTGTTATAGAGAGCTGATATCCAACTAGAGAAGTGGGGACCGAATCCCCATTTCTGGAGAGTGTAGTGTAAGTATGGCCAGGTTACTGAATCAAAGGCTTTTCTAATGTCTAGAGACAGGAAGCATGTAGGAATGCGTCTTTTTTTGGCTATATATGCCAAAAGGGTAGCTCGACGTACATTATCGCTTGCTTGCCTCTTTGGCATGAATCCAACTTGGTCGTTGTGTATAATTTTGCCAATTATCTTGTTGAGGCGGGTAGCTATAATTTTTGCTAGGATTTTAATGTCCTGATTTAAGCAGGAGATGGGACGGAAGTTCATGCAGCATGTGTTATCTGATTGGGGTTTGGGGATCATGCAAATAATTGATAGTAATGATTCACGTCTAAAGGAATAGCCATCTATTAGGGTATTGAATGCGTCCACTAAAATAGGAGAAAGGGTTTCAATAAATGTTCTGTAGTATAGGGCAGAGAAACTGTCTGGGCCAGGCCTCTTGTTTATTTTCAGTCCTTTTATGGTTTTCAAAACTTCCGCTGTTGTTATGTGTTCTTCAAGCAAGATTTTTTGTGTGTGTGTGTTAGTTTAGTAAGATTTATTTTAGAGAAGAAGTTATCAGCATCGGTCTGATTAAATTCTTTTGATTCTGAATACAATGATGTTAAATATTTACGGAATTTTTGAACGATTTTAAGAGGGTTACTTGTGTAAGTGTTGTTTGATAGTTTAAAGTGGAGTTCCACCCAAAAATGGAACTTCCGCTTTTCGGAATCCTCCCTGTCTAAGATGGGTATTTGCACCACTTCCGGGTATTGACTCCCACGGTCGTCACGCCCCTTCGCGTCACCCCCCCCCCCTGCTGTCTTCTGGGAAACACACTGTTCCCAGGAGAGAGCAGGGACCAGTGACGGCGTACCGCGCGCATGCGCAGTAGGGAACCGGGCAGTGAAGCCGCAAGGCTTCACTTCCTGATTCCCTCACCAAGAATGGCAGCGGCAGCATCCGAGGACCGAGCGACTACTCGACTTCATCTGCCGACATCGCGGGCGCGCTGGACAGGTAAGTGTCCATTTTTTAAAAGTCAGCAGCTGCAGTATTTGTAGCTGCTGGCTTTTAAAAAAAAATAATCGGCGGAACCTCTGCTTTAAGTCGTATTGGGTTGGATTGTCTGTCAATGGATTTCAGTGCTCGTGCCAGGAGGGTATTAGGTTTATTTGATTTCATGAAAAACGTGTGTTTTGATCTGCGTAGTGTCTTATCTACTGATTCTGATTGTTTTTTTTCCCAATTGTGCTTTTGATGTAGGGGTAGGATTGCTTTGGAAAGAGGTAAAGGCATTATTAAAATTGGTTTCTAATTTACGTGCTAGAATATTACGTTCTCTTTTGATCAGTGCCATTTGTCTTTGGATCATTCCACGCATCACAGGCTTGTGCGCTTCCCATAAGGTAAGCGGAGATATGTCAAGATTAGTGTTATATTCTAGATAGACCTTTATACCTTGTTCAATTATTTGGCTATAGGAGGGGTTCTTGAGTATGATGTCAGGGAGATACCACATTGAGTTGTGAGCTTTAAGGATGGTAGAGGATAAGGTGGTGAAAACTGCGTTGTGGTCCGACCAGGGGATGGGGATTATGCTAGATGCAAGTATTTCAGGTATCATAGCTGTAGTTAGAAAAATGTGGTCTATACGGGTGGATATCTTATGTGGGTGTGAATAGTAGGTAAAGCATCTTTTGGATGAATTACATTCTCTCCAAGAGTCTACTAAATTATATCGAGAGAGTAGTTTAGAAAATGATTGGTTGCTTGATTTACGAGAAGGAATATAGGGCGACTTGTCGAGAAATGGGAGGAGGACTTGGTTGGAGTGACCACATATGATGACTGTGCCCATTTTATGGCCATTTACCACTTGTAATAAGTGTGATAGAAATGGGGTTGGTTGTTTGTTAGGGGCATAGTATAATTCTATTGTTACCGCATTATCCATGATATGACCAGTGAGTATTAGATATCGCCCCTCAGGGTCTTTAATTTCTGACTGGATTAGGAAAGGGGTAGATCTGTGAAAGGCTATAAGGGTACCTCTCCTTTTGGCGCTGGCGGAGGCTGTAAAGACTTGTGGATAGAAAGGGCTCATATACTTTGAAGAAGAATTCACTGCAAAGTGAGTTTCCTGTAGGCATATTATGTGGGCCTTCTTAGCTTGAAAGGAACGAAATGCTTTGTTTTTTTTCTGTGGTATGTTGAATCCCTGAACATTCAGGGAAAGAATGTTTAAGGGTGCCATGATATATGATCTAAAAGGTAGCACTCACCTGTGTCTGGTAATGTCAGACTGGATGAATCGACCCGTGTGGACCCGTAAGAGGAAAAAGAAAGAGGGACCAGTACTGTCAGAAGTATAGAGAAGCGGAGAGAACTGAAAATAAAAAGGATAAAGTTAGATAAAATGCAAAATATCATATATTGAAGAGTAAAGTTTTCCCGTGATGGGGGGAATGGACCACAATCAGGGGGAGTGCAGCCTTTGTCGTTTGCCCACATGTTATGGATGGGCAAACGAGGAGGGCCAATTGGGACACACTGAACATCTGTGTGAGGAAGAAAAAGCCCTAATAATATTATTGAAGAGAAAAAATGCAGAGTAATTAGAAAGTAAAACCCGCTTAGTATTAGACTATTAATCCTGGGGTATATGAAAAAATATTTAAAAAAAATCAGTTATGGTAACCATCAGATATAAATTAGGTTAAATTAGACCAGAACAGAACGTAAATTTCTTATTGAATCTCATTAATAACTTTGCATTATGAGAAGACCGGCTATGAACCTTGGGTGATAACTTTTATTAATAAAAATAGAATTAAATGAAATAAGACCTTCCACTTTGTCTTGGTAATTTTGGTAAAAAATAAATCAAAATTATAATATTATTGAAGAAAAAAAATTAAAAATGCAGAATAATTAGAAGGGGAAACCCGGGCTTTCCCAGTGACGTGACGGGTGACCCCGCCCCCTCTGATGTAACGCAGGTTTCCCACTTGCGTCAGAGGGGGACAGGGTCACGTGACGGGTGGCCCCGTCCTCAGCTACATAAGACCTGTCAGGCTGCCGCGACGTCATTCCCGGGGTGTCTCCGGTGGAGACAGGACCGCGTGCTGTTCCTCGCTGGACATCATCGCTGGAGCCTGCAGATCATCTGTCACTGGATACCGACATCACTGGAGTGGAGATCGAGAGTGGATTACCACCGCTGGAATCTTTTTTTTTTTTTTTTTAATAAAGGACTTATCCTAACTCTCTCTGTGTGTTTATTTTTTTATTTTTTACACTTTCTTTGTGAAATGTACCCCTTACCAATTCACATAGGGGGGGGAATCTGGGGGTCCCCTTTGTTAAAGGGGTCTTCCAGATTCCGATAAGCCCCTGCCCGCAGACCCCCACAACCACCGGGCAAGGGTTGTGGGGGATGAGGCCCTTGTCCCCATCAACATGGGGACATAGTGCTTTGGGGTCCAGACCCCAAAGCATCCTCCCCATGTTGAGGGCATGTGGCCTGGTACGGTTCAGGAGGGGGGGCGCTCTCTCGTCCCCCCTCTTTTCCTGTGGCCTGCCAGGTTGCGTGCTCGGATAAGGGTCTGGTATGGATTTTTGTGGGGAACTCCACGCCATTATTTTTTGAAATTTGGTGCAGGGTTTCCCTTAATATCCATACCAGACCTGAAGGGCCTGGTAATTGAATTTGGGAGGACCCCCACGCATTTTTTTTTTATCAATGACTTTCAATGACTTTTCTCTGTGTTGCCGGGAGACGACAATTCATTACAGCCGCGAGTACCTTTAAATTACTTTTTTTCCTTCAGAAATGACATTTTGTGCAGGGGCAGTTCTAAGCATGGGAAACAAGCGCTACTTTACAGGCATACTATACACCCCCCCCCCCCCCCCAGGTACGAATTTTAAAGGAATATTTCACTTTTATTGTTTCACTTTAAGCATTATTAAAATCACTGCTCCCGAAAAAACAGCAGTTTTTAAAACTTTTTTGCATTGATACATGTCCCCTGGGGCAGGACCCAGGTCCCCAAACACTTTTTATGCCAATAACTTGCATAACAGCCTTTAAAATTAGCATTTTAGATTCCTCCCATAGACTTTTACAGGGTGTTCCGCAGCTTTTCGAATTTGCCGCGAACACCCGAAATTGTTCGCTGTTCGGCGATCGGGCGAACAGGCAATGTTCGAGTCGAACATGAGTTTGACTCGAACTCGAAGCTCATCCCTAGTGGCAGGTTCCCAATCGCCACTTTTTTCACGACAGGCGATTCCGGCTTTCTACCGGCATGTGGAAGGCAATGTCTTGGCCTCGCTGGACAGGGCGATCAGCGGTAAGGTGCATATTACCACTGACTCATGGTCCAGCAGGCATGGACAGGGACGTTACCTATCTTTTACGGCGCACTGGGTGACTCTGCTGGCAGCTGGGAAGGATGCAGGACAGGGTGCAGTAGTATTGGAGGTTGTTCCGCCACCACGCCTCCAAAATGCTACTAGTGGTGATTCTGCCACACCTCTCTCCTCCACCCCCTCCGCTCCTTCTTCCTCCATGGCCTATTTCTCTGCTGATTAGTGCTCGGAACCAGCGGTGCTCCGTAGGCATTCTAGGGGCTACGCAAGCACGCAGGCAAAAAGATGCCATGCGGTGCTTGAGCTGGTGTGCTTGGGGGACAGGAGCCACACTGGGGCAGAGATTCTGTCAGTTCTGCAGGGGCAGGCTCAGAGGTGGTTGACGCCATGCCAGCTTCAGCCAGGAATGGTTGTTTGCGACAATAGAACAAACCTCCTCTCCACCCTCCGACAGGGACAACTGACCCATGTGCCCTGTTTGGCTCATGTCCTTAACTTGGTGGTGCAGCGGTTCTTGGGCAGGTACCCGGGCTTACAGGATCTCCTGAGGCAGGCCAGGAAAGTCTGTGTGCATTTCCGCCGGTCATATAATGCCAGTGCTCGGCTGGCTTTTTTCGCCATGCCAGTGGGTCATGATCAGGGATGCATGCACTGTCCTGTCACCATTTGAGGAGGCCACGAGGATGGTGAGCAGTGACAGTGCATGTATCAGTGATACTGTCCCTCTTGTACACCTGTTGGAGCACACGCTGCATGGAATAATGGACAGGGCACTTGAGGCGGAACAGAGGGAGGAAGAGGAGGACTTTCTAACCTCTCAAGGCCCCCTTTATCTAGACAGTGTTCCTGCAGGCCCGCCGATCACACAGGAAGAGGACGAGGAGGAGGAAGATTGTGTCAGCATGGAGGTGGAGCCTAGCACTCAGCATCAGCAGCAGTCTTCAAGGGATTATTTACAGTCCCCAGAAACCCGTGGACTTGTACGTGGCTGGGAGGAGGTGGCTGCGGATCATGTCGTCCTTAGTGACCCAGAGGACTCCGGACCGAATGCCTCAGCAAACCTACGCTGCATGGCCTCCCTGATCCTGCAAAGCCTGCGAAAGGATCTTCGGATTCGTGGTATCAAGGAAAGGGATCATTACTGGCTGGCAATCCTCCTTGATCCACGTTACAAGGGTAAGGTTGCGGACCTTATCCAGCCGTCGCAGAGGGAGCAAAGGATGAAACATCTTCGGGAGGCCTTGCAGAAAGGTTTGTGCAACGCATTTCCAGAGCCTGGGAGGTTACAAATTCCTGGTCCTGGACAATGTGTTGCTGAGGCTTCTGTCAGTCACAGAAGGAGCGGTGGAGAAGGTGGCCGTCTGACCGATGCGTTCAGACAATTTTTTAGTCCACAGCCCCAAGGTATGATCAGTTCCAGCAACCCTCGCCAGCGTCTGATTTACATGGTGCAGGAATACCTAGGGACAAGATCAGACTTGGACACCTTTCCCACCAAAAATCCTCTGGGTTACTGGGTCTTGAGGATGGATCACTGGCCAGAGCTTGCACAGTATGCAATTGAGCTACTGGCCTGTCCTGCATCCAGTGTTCTTTTGGAACGCACATTCAGTGCTGCTGGAGGCTTTGTAACCGATCACAGGATGCGCCTATCCACTGATTTAATGTGAGATCCCTTCAAGACTGCCTATGCCTATGCTGATGCTGAGTGACTATCATGTTATGCTGAGTGACTATCCTCTTCCTCGTCAATGCTCATGTTGATAGCTTGTAAGAACATTTTTGGTTCTGGGCACCGCCACCAGTTGCTAAGGCCCAATTTTTCTGCCCGTTTAACAGGAGTGTGTAATTAAATTTTTTGCTGTAATACTTTGCAGCAGGGCTCATTCCTGCGCTCCAACTAGAGTATCTGTGAGGGGTTGCAGTGTTATGGCACCAACACCAGTGCCTAAGGCTCAATTTTTCTGCCCCTGTTTAACAGGGGTGTGTAATTACAATTTTTGCTGTAATACTTTGCAGCAGGGCTCATTCCTGCACTCCAACTATAGTTTCTGTGAGGGGTTGCAGTGTTGTGGCACCAGCACCAGTGCCTAAGGCCCAATTTTTCTGCCCCTGTTTAACAGGGGCATGTAATTACAATTCTTGATCTAATAATTCACAGCAGGGCCCGTTCCTGCGCCCACCAAGAGTAACTGTGAGGGCTTACAGCAGTGGTTCTCAACTCCAGTCCTCAGGGCCCACCAACAGGCCAGGTTTGCAAGATAACTGAAATGCATCACAGGTGATATAATTTGCTGCTCAGGGATTGCAGTATTCTAGTCTGCATCTCACCAAGGTAATACTTAAAATCTGGCCTGTTAGTGGGTCCTGAGGACTGGAGTTGAGAATCACTGGCTTACAGTGTTGTGGCAACACCAACACCTAAGGCCCAAATTTCTGCAGAGTATATAGGGCAGGCCCCTACTTTTAAACATCCGACTTACAAACGACTCCTACTTACAAATGAAGGGAGACAACAGGAAGTCAGAGGAAATCTACCCCTAGGAAGGGAAATTCTCTCCTGTAAGAGTCAATATGGGAAAAACGTGTCTCCTCTCCACTGATGCTTTATCACCAATCCTTGTTTCCCTAAAAAACACAAATTTTCAAAATCCAATTGTCCTTGGGACAGAAAGTGAGGTGAAATCTTCTGAACAGGTGCACAGACAGAAAAACAAATGTTACAGGGTTAATAACCCTTCCCTATGTTTTCCAAAAAGCTTAAAAATAGATTTTTTGGCTGGAGCTACACTTAAAAAATGTACCTGTTCCAAATTACAAACAGATTTAACTTAAGAACAAACCTACAGTCCCTGTCTTTCTTGGGACCGCCTGTACCTCAGTTAGAAACACAATGCAGGGCACACTTAGCCCCTACAGCGCCACCTAGTGGTTAACCCCTTCACTGCCAGTGTCGTTTTCACAGTAACCAGTGCATTTTTATAGCACTGATCGCTGTGAAAATGACAATGGTCCCAAAAATGTGTCAAAAGTGTCCGATGTGTCCACCATAATGTCACAGTCACGAAAAAAATCACTGATCGCCGCCATTACTAGTAAAAAAAATAAAAAATAAAAAAATGCCATAAAACTATCCCCTATTTTGTAAAGGCTATAACTTTTGCGCAAACCAATCAATAAACAACGATTGTGTTTTTTTTTTTACCAAAAATATGTAGAAGAATGCGTATCGGCCTAAACTGAGGAAAAAAACGTTTTTTTACATATTTTTGGGGATATTTATTATAGCAAAAAGTAAAAAATATTGAATTTTTTTCAAAATTGTCGCTCTATTTTTGTTTATAGTGCAAAAAATAAAAACCGCAGAGGTGATCAAATACCACCAAAAGAAAGCTCTATTTGTGGGAAAAAAAGGACGTCAATTTTGTTTGGGAGCCACGTCGCACGACCGCGCAGTTGTCAGTTAAAGCGACGCAGTGCCGAATCGCAAAAAGGGGCCTGGTCTTTAACCAGCCAAAATAGTCCGGGGCTTAAGTGGTTAAGCATCATTAAAATCACTGCTCCCGAAAAAACGTCTGTTTTTGAAACTTTTTTTTTGCATTAATACATGTCCCCTGGGGCAGGACCCAGGTCCCCAAACCATTTTTAGGACAATGACTTGCATATTATGCCGCGTACACACGGCCGTTTTTCTCGTCGAGAAAAATGTCATTTTTTCCTTTCGACGAGAAAAACGATCGTCTGTGGGCTTTTTGCCGTTTTTTTCGACGAGGAAAACGGCATTAAAAACGACGAGAAAAATTTTTCTCGTCGTTTTTTTCGACATGTTTTCCGCGGCAGTTTTCCCATAGGGAAACACTGCCGCGGAGCCCACAGACGGTCGTTTTTCTCGTCAAGAGAAAAAATGACGTGAAAAACTACCGTGTGTGGGGAACAAGCCGTTCCCTCGTTTTTAATGTCATTATTCACGGCGGTGTTTTAACCGCCGTGAATAATGATCATGTGTACGCGGCATTAGGCTTTAAAATTCACACTTTTGATTTCTCAAGTTCGAGTCCCATAGACTTTAACGGTGTTCGAACGAACTTTCGGTCCGTTCGCATGTTCTGGATGCGAACCAAACCGGGGGTGTTCGGCTCATCCCTAGTAGTGATGTACTATGAGAGTATAAAGAGGAAGTTAATTTCTCAAGTGCCACCCTTTGGGCCCCTTCTGCTAATTTCGTGTTGGTAGAAGTTTGGTGAGCGCTATTTTGCGATTTTCAGATCGTTCCTGATCTTCAAATGACAGTTTGGGAGTAGGCCGTTACATTAAAAACACAATGGAAAATTAACAAGGGACACCAACATAGTTGTATCTTTGATCTTAAAAACTCAGGGATAATGGTGTTGTGGTAACTTCCCCCCAAAAAATCAAACAACAACCATAATATTAATATTATTTATATTAGTACAAAACAAATGCCTTTTATAATACGTTTGACATAACTCCATCAGTATCACCAGCAAAGCAGCTTCATTATTATCCCATTAAAGAAGATGAGAATGTGCGCTGCATTTCAACATTTCATCAATTGCCGTGTCACGAATGTTAATTCTAGATTACGAACAGTAGTTTGCAAGACCGAACTCTTCCAGGTCGTTCCTTGATTCCGATCATGCGTGTTTGTACTTTCGATTTTTGTGTGACGATTTCTGTACTGACCATCTGAAAATCAGACTTTGGGTTCACATCCAACAAAAATTTTATAGCCTGCATATCCAGCTTTTGTCTGATGTAAAAGTCAAATCGTCTGTCGAATGCACCGTACTAACGATCTGAAAATCCACAGACAGCTCGTCTTACGACTTTTCCCTTCTAATTTTCGTACCGTGTGTTCGTGGCCTTAAGGTTTGACCTCATATTATATGGTTTTGGTAAATCTAAAGGAAAAAATCTAAAGAAAATTGTATAGTGTGTATCCAGCTTTAAGGTTTGACCTCATATTATATGGTTTCGGTAAATCTGAAGACAAAAATCTGCAGAAAATCGAATGCCTCGTACACACGACCGGGATTCCCGACTGAGCTTTTGGCCGGGAATCCTGGAAATGTGTATGCTCAATCGCAGTTTTTCCGACGGAAAAACTGGCAAAACCGTCCGGCTAAAAAAAGAGAGCCTGTTCTCTTTTTTCCTGTCGGGATTCTCGACAGACTTTTTTCCCGGCCGTTTTTGGGAGTTTTCCTATGGGAAAAAGTCAGGTGGAGCATACACACGGTCGGGATTCCCGACCAAAGCTCTCATCGGAGTTTTCCCGACGGGAAAACCTCTCGTGTGTACGGGGCAAAAGTTATCGAGCAGGTTCTCGGTTTTCCAGTCGGGATTTCCGACGGATCTTTTCCCGTTGGAAATCCCGACCGTGTGTACGAGGCATAATAGTGTGTATGGGGCTTAAGCCTAAACAAAGCTTGAGCCCAATGAGTGCTTAATTCATAAAATGTGTAGATTAAAAAAAAAAAAAAGTAAAAGTACTGTTGCTGTACACTGTGACACATCAGGAATTTGGTCATGCATACTTGTCAATGTACTAAAAGTTGTATTCTAGGATTGTTGTAGTGAGTGTTTGACATAAGTAATATACAGAGCAAGGACCTAAGGCTGAAATTGTTTTTTGGGGCCTATGACAGTTTAAATATTTTTTTTCCTTTTCTTTAACTCCCCGTAGCCATCTTTTCATTCACATAAAGAATAAAATCAAACATAATCTGGCCTGTTTTAATTAAGAATTCTGTTTATTTTATTGCAAGACATGGCATCATGATATTGTAAACTTTGTTAAAATAGGTTTAAACACTGGCAACATATGAGTTGAATACACTTTGCAAAAATGTGAACTTTAAATTTCATTTTTTCGTCTAAATTAACTGCAAAATGCAACAAAAAGTTAGATCTTATTGTAAGGCTCCATGCACATTGGGTTTAAAAAAAAAAACGTCTGTTCTCTCGGGAGTAAAAAAATGCTCATATAGAGTATTTTTTGTACAAAGTCTAGACTAGTTTAGGAGAGTTTTACGTTTTTTCTGCCTCTAAACGAATTAGAAGGGTTTTTTTTTCTGCCTCTAAACGTTGAGCTCAAAATATGCCTCTTAACGTCCTAATGAACATGAACACATAGCAGTAGATTTACTAAAACTGGTGCAGTCAGAATCTGGTGCAGCCGTGCATGGTAGCCAACCACCTTCTAAAATCAGCTTGTTTAAATAAGAAATGGCTGCACATCCAGGAATTCCGATTGGTGTTATCACTTTGAACAATAAAAGGCAAAGACACCAACACGAGGTCACATAGACGCGTTTCACACAAACATCTTGTGCTTAATCATGATTAGGCACAAGATGTTTGAACACAAAAAGAACATTTTCCCGTGGGATTTTAAAGCAGCAAAGAAGAATCAATGGTAGATAAAATGTAAATTTTATTGGAAAGATTGCGATGACGCATATAGCATAAAAAGATGAATTCATGAATCTTTTGAGCTCCGGTAATTAAAAAACCAACAATAGAACACAGAAATACTACAATTCACATACATGGTGTACATGTAGGATGGTGTGACATTACACATTTAATGCATTACGATGTACTGTAGAAGAGACCCCGATGCATTTCGACCTTTCTAGGTCTCCCTCAAGGGGATTAAATTGTTTTATAGGACATCAAAAAATAAAAGATTATATATACGAATTAATCATGTTTCCTGCGTCTTCTGTCATAAATGGTAATTGGATAGGCAATTTTTTCAAATGTATTAATTTATTAAAAGACGTACAGGGAAAACAGATTGCTAAATCGATCATCGTTATTGAAAAATTGCATATTTACCCTCTGTATCGAATTGAATGGTGAAACCGGAGACTTTCGTATTAAAAGCGTAATTACGTATGCACTCCCAGGGTTCCCAATGAGGGTCCGTATTGGCCGAGGCGCCCACCTCCCACTCCATGGCGGATCCGCTCCACAGCTCGTCCGACTCAAAAGGGGTCACACGCTTCGGGAGTATCCCAATAGCGGGCAAGAAAGCAGGGGAGGAGGGTAACAGTGTACCATGTAGCCAACACCTGAAGGTTATAATTTCAATCATCTTACTATGTTTCATATAATACTCTTAGTCATCTATTGGTCAATATAATTTTATTACATATGTACTACAGTCTCAATTATAACTTGAAAACAGGGTAAACGGCACTGGCATTCATGCCCTCAACCAAGGAGGTTCAAGGAGTTTTTAGAGGCACTAAATACTGTATTGCGTTTATTATTCCTGGTATTAAGACCAGAATGTCAGCATTGGTTCGGGTGTAGCCGATGCGACTATTCATAGGCCCCCTAAAGAGGGGGAAGGAGGGAAAGGGTTAATGATTTAGATTAATGTATAGCTGTTTTATATATGATATGGTATTAATTGTTGCAGTAATAACTGATGTATATGAGTGATAATGATAAAAAATGGTAAAGTGAGAAGACTTAATTTGCAGAAATAGGGTGCATTTGAACATGTCAAGAAATGAATATGTATGAGTATGCAATATATCTCGCATAAAGATGGAGTAGGTGGAGTTGGGTGGACGTGACATGAGTGATGTATTTCAAAACACTAGAATAAACTATAATGAACTTACAAAAAAAATGGAAAAAAAATGAAAATATATAAAGATCTCTATGTGTACAGTGTGATAATGTGAATGAGGAATGTAAATAATGGTGAGTGGTTGAATGATAGGTGAAGTAAATGGTGAGGGAGTGTAGTAAAAAAAAAGGCCAATAAATGCTGAGTGTGAAGCCATGTGTATGATAATTAAGGATAATGCTGCTAAGCAAGCAAGTTAGAAAATAAACCCTTGCATGGTGGTAAAGATGTCAGAAGACATGATTAGCACTCAGGTAGGAGGTTAAACAATAAAGAAGTGCAATAAAGCGATTTGTTGTTATTGATAAATAGATAGATGGGCATCAACCAAAAAATGAGTATAAAGATTCACATATACTCACGTAGTTGAGCCTGTTGATCTTTACAATGAAAAAGGCAGCACGTATACCAAGGCCTTTAAAAAGAAAAAGGAAGGTTTCATCAATAATCTGATTCATTAATGCATGTAGAGTGCTCAGAGGGATCGATAATCGTAGCCTACTAACTCCACGCTTACCTCTCAAACGGTGAATGGCCAGTAAAGTATGCTCCCAGGAAGTCATCTGACAAATCCTAATGGGGAGTGTGCCTAAAATACCTGTTGATAACAGCTGATTGGACATCAGATCCTGCCAGGATTAAAGTCAGGTGTTGGGTTCCTCCCCCTGCCGTCCGCATGGAATATCCCTCATGTGGCCCCCTCGTCATCCCAGTGGATGTGAGTCCCGGTACCACCGTCATCGCCGATTCAAATGACGGCGTAGGAATGGGCCCCGCGCGCATGCGCGGAGACGCGACGACACAGACAGCGCGTCACTGACTCCCGCGCATGCGCGCTAAGGCTGTCAACACGCGCCCAGCGGTGAACATGGGATGGCGCGGCACTGTTTAAACGCCACCCAGTGGTAACGACACCAACTGCGGGCTGTATGGAAAGGCTCACTAAAAGCATTCCTCCCCCAGTGCCGGAGAGTCAGGCTGCTGCAAGGAAACCCCACCCCACCGATGAGAAGAGAGGAGGCCCGTCATTTTTCCCCTGGGGATTGAACCCGTGAAGGCATGAGGGGAAAAAGATTGTAAATTTAATATTTACATGTTAACATACAAATTATAACACGTCATCACCAAAACAATTTCATTTATAGTATTATAAGACACATATCAGTGTCATAAAGATGTTGTAAATAATGCAAAAAAACTCTCAAGTGTCAAGGGTCTGGGAAAGGGGTGTTTAACCACCCAAAAGAAAAAATTCTAACATGGATTGACACATATGGGGGTGAGAGAGGGCTGCACATCCCGATTTGAATATTAGAACACAAAAAGAACATTTTCCCGTGGGATTTTAAAGCAGCAAAGAAGAATCAATGGTAGATAAAATGTCAATTTTATTGGAAAGATTGCGATGACTCATATAGCATAAAAAGATGAATTAATGTATCTTTTGAGCTCCGGTAATTAAAAAACCAACAATAGAACACAGAAATACTACAATTCACATACATGGTGTACATTTAGGATGGTGTGAC
Source organism: Rana muscosa (assembly GCA_029206835.1). Lineage (NCBI taxonomy): Eukaryota > Metazoa > Chordata > Amphibia > Anura > Ranidae > Rana > Rana muscosa. Next base: position 98,661,929 of record CM055118.1, on the reverse strand, counting down.
ATTACACATTTAATGCATTACGATGTACTGTAGAAGAGACCCCGATGCATTTCGACCTCTCTAGGTCTTTCTCAAGGGGATTAAATTGTTCTATAGGACATCAAAAAATAAAAGATTATATATACGAATTAATCATGTTTCCTGCGTCTTCTGTCATAAATGGTAATTGGATAGGCATTTTATTTGAATGTATTAATTTATTAAAGGACGTACAGGGAAAACAGATTGCTAAATCGATCATCGTTAATGAAAAATTGCATATTTACCCTCTGTATCGAATTGAATGGTGAAACCGGAGACTTTCGTATTAAAAGCGTAATTGCGTATGCACTCCCAGGGTTCCCAATGAGGGTCCGTATTGGCCGAGGCGCCCACCTCCCACTCCATGGTGGGCTCGTCCGACTCAAAAGGGGTCACACGCTTCGGGAGTATCCCAATAGCGGGCAAGAAAGCAGGAAAAGCGTCTACGTGACCTCGTGTTGGTGTCTTTGGTGTTATCACTTTGAACAATAAAAGGCAATCGGAATTCCTGGATGTACAGCCATTTCTTTTCTTACAAGTTTCCCACTGAGGTGGGCCGTGGCTGGCACTCTACGAGACATTCCACCTCAGGTTATCATCATACACCTGGAGCAGCGGCTCTTTTTCTTTGTAGCTTCTTTAAATAAGCTTTGACAATAAAACCTGGAAGCCGATTGGTTTCTAAAGAGCTGCATCAGATTTTGCACTCTCCAGCCTGGGTAAATAACCCCCATAGGATAACTTTGAGCTGCTTCTACAGGCAGAACACAAAACTCCTGTAGAAGCAACGTTTTTTAAGCCAGTGTGCATGGAGCCTTAAGGCACATTAGTCAGAAGTAAATTTTATATATATTTTTAGGGCTTGTTTATACCTGTGTTGGTCTCTGAAAAGTGTTCTGCATACTGCTAAAGATACACTGGCATGGATAAAAGGTAGACATTTAAATGTCTTGTAATGGCCTAGTCAAAGCCCAGACCTCAATCCAATTGAGAATCTGTAGCATGACTTGAAGATTTCTGTATACCAATGCAGCCCATCCAACTTGAAGTAACTAGAGCAAATTTGCCTTGAAGAATTGGCAAAATCACAGCGGCTAGATGTGCCAAGCTAAAAGAGACATACCCCACAAGATTTGCAGCTGTAATTGCAGCAAATGGTGGGTCTTCTGTACAAAGTATTTACTTTACAGCATTTTGAATCGCAGGCAGATTTGCCATGATTTTGCCCGCGATTTCAAAGTGGCAAGGTGTGAATGAAAAATCGCAGAAAGCACATTTGACATGGCATTCATTTAAATGGCACCTAAAATCACGGTCCAGATATGTTGCACGATAAATCGCACTGCAATCGCGACAACCCGCATTGCATGAAGCATGTCGCCCAAAAGTAGCTCCTGAACTTTTTTTTGGGCCACAAGCTTCACGCGATGCAGATTGCCACGATTGCAGTGCGATAATTGGGGCAGAATCGGACCACAATTTTAGGTGCCATTCAAATAAATGCAATGTCAAATGTACTTTCTGCAATTTGTCATTCACAACTTGCCGCTTTAAAATCGCGAGCAGAATCGTGGCAAATCTGCCTGCGATTCAAAACGCTGAGATGTGAATGCAGCCTAAAAAAAATCCATTTAATTCCAGGATATAATGAAACAAAACAGGAAACACGAAATGCTGGGGGTGAATACTTTCACCAGGCGCTCTAACATGTCACAGAGACTTTGCTGAATGGAGGAGGTAGCCAAATTTGCATCTAGTTTTTTTTTTCTTTTACCAAATTGCTTGATAAATGTCTTCCAGTGTATCGTGTACAAAAGCACAGAGCAAGGTGCATATTATGCACAAGGAAGCAAAGTAACTGGACTAGACAACTATGAACACCCACACAATGCCACCATTTTACATTAGATGGTATTTACAAAGTAAATAACCACAAACCTCAAAACTATGAAGAATACTGTGCGTGCAATACTTTCATTTTGCTCATTGTCGCAAACATTGTAAAATTCCTGCAATATTCCTAAGCTGATCATTTTAGAATTAGTACTAGACTTTATTTTATTCAGTAAACTGCTTTATAAGATATTTAATTTCACATCTTAAATACTTCTTTGAAATATGCCAACGTAGAATAAAAATACAACAAAGAATAAGTAATATAGCCAGGGCAGTGTAAATGAATGGTAAGAATGCTATTTAACAGTACAAAAAAAAAAAGTTTTTATTGGAAAAGTTGTTCAGTGTTGAAAACCAGTGACATTCACAGGACACATTGTCAAATCTGTAAAACCCGAGACCGCTTCTGGACTCAGTAACAGTAGGCAGCTATGCATGTTTAGATTTAACACGACCCCCCCCCCCCCCCAATATTCCTCTTCTCCATGATCCAGCGGCTTTTCCTCATAATGTACTGGATGTTAATTGTCCCGATGCATAAGGGTTAAGTTCATGATAAAACGTAAGAAGTTCAATGGTAAGAGAAAATCATAGCAGTTAATCAGAAATCAGCTTTTACCAGTTTGGGAAATGAATCAGATAGATGGAAGATTGCATTCAATTGGATGCTACAACCTATTGTCTTTTTTAAAGGTGGACCCTGGGCGAAAATGTTATTAAATGTGTAGATTGGAGCTTTCATACCTTTAAAGAATATTTTGTGTTTAGAATACACAGTCCTACTGGCAATTAGAAACCCAGCCTTCATTGCTCCAGAAATAATATTCTTTTCATAAGACTGGTGGCCGCTATGCACGCTACCCCCCCCCCCCCCCAGGCCACAGGTCTTGTACACTGTAGTTCTTTGTAAAACGAGTAGTGACATAATTGGTCACCATTCAATGTACAGTAATGGGCAGACCTAGGAGTCTCCAACCCTTGGTCTGAGCCACTCACTGTCTGATCCAGGCAAACACATTGAGTTTTTTTTTCCATTAAACCAAAACTTCCTCTCAAACATTCAAACTTCTTATGCTTGCCGTACACTAAGAGCATTTTGTTTGAAATTTGTTTTAAAAAAGTTTGTTAGATTTACGAATTGTTAGTGGAGTCAAATTCACATTCATTTTTAACCCTAATGATGAGGAAATAGGATAGAAAATGTTTCTTGAACGAACAAATTTCTAACTGTGAATGTTGTTATCATTTGGGAAATGGCATTCATTCCAAAACCAACCACCGTAATTTAGAAGGACTTTCGAATGTAGTGCTGAGAATTTTTATAAGACTGTTTATACAAATATTCGTACAAATGTTCATCTGAAAATCTACCAGTGCATGGCCACCTGAAGAGACAGCAAGGAGCCTGCCGTAGGAGTTTTGAGGGAATTTTTCTCTTGCATTACAAATAGGTGTTTTCAGATCATCAAATTACTAACAGAAAGTACTGAGTTGGATTTCACACATCAGTAATGGCACCAAAATATATATATATATATATATATATATATATATATATATATATATATATATATATATATACACACACACATACACCGGTATAAAGACTTTGTACTAACTGCGACCATGTTTCTAGCCTTATTTCTACAGCAGTTGTGTAGGGTGCCTAAACATAAGTGTGGAGTTCAGTAGGCACCAGATTTAAGCCTGGTACACACTCAACGGGCTGAACGAAAACAAATCTGAGGAGCTCGAGAGGACCCACTGTACCAACTATGCAACTTTAGTACAGCAATCTCCCCGCTGAGCTATTGTGTTCTCACAGGGGCCAGAAACACCATTGGCTGCTAGTGCTGATCGGATGCTGATCTTCCAGCATACCCGTTCGCAAGAAGCCGGCTGAACCGGACACACAGGCTGGTCAGCTGGTTTCTGTTGAACTAGCCAATATTCAGCCCATTCGTACAAGGCTTTAGACTCGGTGCACTCTAATCAGCTCTTTGTAAAAGACATAGGGGAGATTTACTAAAACTAGAGAGTGCATAATCCAGAGCAGCTGTGCATAGAAACCAATCAGCTTCCAGATTTTATTGTCAAAGCTTCAATAAACAAGCTGATTGGCTACCATGCACAGCTGCACCAGATTCTGCACTCTCCAGGTCTTGTAAATCAACCTCCACTGGAGGGGTGTGACTGTTAAGCTGGCCAGTCATGGATTTAAATTTTGCCGGTTCAGCAGAAACCAGCTGAATTGCGATCTGTTCAACAGAAGCCGGTCATTAGACCAGCTTGTCAAATTGTCCCGCTGGATAACCAGCATTTGATCACCATGTGCAGCCAATGGGCTGCAGTGCTGCTAAGTGTATTCTCCTGGCAGGGGAATCCCGCTGTCAGAGTAAAAAAACACAGCAGTGAGGATTTCCCTATCCATCTCAAATGTGTGGCTATATAAAATGGCTCAATTTTTTTTTTTTATGCAGCTGGCTGAATAAAAAAAAACTGAAGTAATGTATGGCCAACTTTTCTCATGCCCAGAACACTGAATTGTGAAGGAGGAAGCACTAAGTGACATGATATTTTAATAGCAAATCCTTAAAAAAAAAAAATCAATCAGTCACAAATAACCTTCCGGGAAACCGGATTATGAAGCGATAAAAAGGGTGTGAGACTTCAATTGGTTGTCTCAAATTTGACTGGAGATTATCTTTAAAGGACAGCTCCATCCAACACAAATATTTCTATAATGGGCAAACTTAATCACAAGCTGGCCTAATGTATCAATCGAGCCCTTTGTCAGAGTTCATATATATGGTGGAGATTAACTCTTGTCATCAATGATCGAACTGGGCTCATGATCATCACACTGATCAAACAGTAAAAAGTGATCCAACAAGTTCATGTTATTGCTCTCTAAACTAAGCAGAAAGATAAAAAACTGTAACGAATATAAAAATTGTCATGGAAATCATTTTACAGTCTTCTGGTAGTCATGTGAGGGGTTAGCGGAAACAGAGAAAGGCTGAGTATGTGAACAAATTTAGTCATGTTATATAAAAGTCACACTTTGTTCTTTTGACTTCTACATGTCTACGGGCTATCTCCAGAAAAACTGGGCTGATACAGTAAGGCAAAGCAAAGTGTCGCTAAATGCAACAAATGATTAAAATAATCTCAGAGCTAAATGTAAAACCAATAAAAATCATCGATGATCTGGCTACGATCAACCAAATTCAGACTGGTAGTTGTTAATTTCTACACTCTCCACATGGTCCTTGTCATTGCTTTATCGAATAAGCAGGAAAATGCCCATCTGCATTCGTGGTTGTGACTTTCTATTTATGGCCAATGGGAAAAAGAGCTAGCTAAAGAAAAAGTGATTTTGGCACATCCAATTTCTTGGTCTCCATGGCTCAGGACAACACTGACACGATAACTGCCGCTAGTAAACGTAGCTGGGAGAGGTAAATCTGGGACGTAGAAGCTGGTAACAGGGAGATAATAGGAACCCTGGAGACAAAGCACACAAACACAACATTGGGTTAGTCAATCAAAATTGGGCACAGTTATATACCAATACATTGGGTCCTATTTTCCATGGCTGCATAATCCGAGGACCCGTTTATACTTTTTTGTCTATTTTGGGTGCATTCTTTTTTAAAGTGACCCTGGTGACTTTTTACGAATAGCATAACTAACAAAAGAAGCATGAAAATTACTCACCTTTAGCCCTGGTTCACATTGCAGCGATTTGTAATGCGATTTGACATGCCAAATCGGCAGCTATTGCCTGCAATGGCACTGTGCAAATGACACCGTACAAATGCGGCACCGCACCGATTCCCAAAAGTCGTTTCTGTACTACTTTTAGCGACTTCGGGTGCGATTTTAATAGACATCTGTGCAGAAAACCACCCCTGAAGTCTGGACTGACATGCGGGTATGAAATCGTGCAAGTTCAGCTGAAATCGCACAATTTCATTCTCGCTGTCAGTATTCACGGCTGCATGTGTAGAATACTTGCAGTGGGAAGTGGAGAAGCAGGGCCACCAGAAAGGCAACTTCTTCTTCAGATAAATTCCCATTTATCACAACGTGGCTACATCACACCTATACCTGCAGCTTATCGGGCAAATTAAAAGAATAGGGCTTCTATCATTTGTGTGCATTCAGGCAGCAACAAATGCAAAACGTACTGTACAAGCACAATGCAGGTGAAAAAAAAATTGAATATCGTGCAAAAGTTAACTTATTTCACTAATGCAACTTAAAAAGGTGAAACCAATATAGAAGAGAGACGGTAGACTCATTACATGCAAAGCAAGATAGTTCAAGCCATGATTTGTCATAATTGTGATGAAAATATTCTAGGCTCACAGTGTCCCACTTTAATAAGCTAATTAAGCCATAACACCTGCAAAGGGTTCTTGAGCCTTTAAATCAGGGATATGCAATTAGCAGACCTCCAGCTGTTGCAGAACTACAAATCCCATGGGGCATAGCAAGACTCTGACAGCCACAAGCATGACACCCAGAGGCAGGGGCATGATGGGACTTGTAGTTTTGTAACAGCTGGAGGTCCGCTAATTGCTTATCCCTGCTTTAAATGGTCTCTCAGTCTGGTTCAGTAGGAATCACAATCATGGGAAAGACTGCTGACCTGACAGTTGTTCAGAAAACCATCATTGACACCCTCCATAAGAAGGGAAAGCCTCAAAAGGTAATTGCAAAAGAAGTTGGATGTTCCCACAGTGCTGTATCAAAGCTAGAGCTGGGCGATTTAGGCCCCAAAAAAAATCTGCGATTTATTTAAAAAAAAAAAAATTGATTCACGATTCGAATCAAGTTTTTTTTTTTTTTTTTTATGATGGACACTGCGGCGCGCAGGAGTTTTTAGGTGAGGCCGTGGCTTCAGCCTAGTCCGCCGCGATCCTGGGAAAAGGCCGCGGACTAGGCCGAAGCCACGGCCTCGCCTAAAAAATCCTGCCCGCAGCTCGCCGCGATCCTGGGAAAAGGCCGCGGCTTCAGCCTAGTCAGCCTGCGGCCTAGTCAGCCTGCGGCCTTTTCCCAGGATCGTGGCGAGCTGCGGGCAGGATTTTTTAGGCAAGGTTGTGGCTTCGGCCTAGTCCACGGAGCGCCGGTCCTGTGGGGAAAAAAATAATCTACAAAATTGATTTGGTCAAAATCTGGATCGATTTGACCTCGCAACTAGATTCACGATTCAAATCGTTTTTTTCCCCAGCCCTAATCGAAGCACATTAATAGAAAGTTATGTAGAAGGGAAAAGTGTGGAAGAAAACGGTGCACAAGCAGCAGGGATGACCGCAGCCTGGAGAGGATTGTCAGAAAAAGGCCATTCAAAAGTGTTGGGGACTTTCACAAGGAGTGGACTGAGGCTGGAGTCAGTGCATCAAGAGCCACCACACTAAGACAGATCCTGGACATGGGCTTCAAATGTCATGTTCCTCTTGTCAAGCCACTCCTGAACAAACAATGTCAGAACATCTTACCTGGGCTAAAGAACAACAGACCTGGTCTGTTGCTCAGTGGTCCAAAGTCCTCTTTTTCTGATGAGAGCAAATTTTGCATCTCATTTGGAAACCAAGGACCCAGAGTATGGAGGAAGAATGGAGAGGCACACACTGCAAGATGCTTGAAGCCAAGTGTGAAGTTTCCACAGTCTGCGTTGATTTGGGGAGCCATGTCATCTGCTGGTGTTGGTCCACTGTGCTTCATTAAGTCCAGGGTCAACGCAGCCGTCTACCAGGAGATTTTGGAGCAGTTCATGCTTCCTTCCGCAGATGAGCTCTATGGGGATGCTGACTTCATTTTCCAGCAGGACTTGGCACCTGCCCACACTGCCAAAAGCACCAAAACCTGGTTCATTGACCCCTGCGATTACTGTGCTTGATTGGCCAGCAAACTCGCCTGACCTGAACCCCATAGAGAATCTATGGGGCATTACCAAGAGAAAGATGAGAGACATGAGACCGAACAATGCAGAAGAGCTGAAGGCCGCTATTGAAGCATCCTGGTCTTCCATAACACCTCAGCAGTGCCACAGGCTGATAGCTTCCATGCCACGCCGCATTGAGGCAGTAATTGCTGCAAAAGGGGCCCAAACCAAGTACTGAGTACATATGCATGCTTATACTTTTCAGAGGTCCGATATTGTTCTATGTACAATCCTTGTTTTATTAATTGCATGTAATATTCTAATTTTCTGAGATTGTGGATTTGGGGTTTTTATGAGCTGTAAGCCATAATCATCACAATTATGACAAATCACAGCTTGAACTATCTTGCTTTGCATGTAATGGGTCTATCTCATATATTAGTTTCACCTTTTAAGTTGCATTAGTGAAATAAATTAACTTTTGCACAATATTCATGGGCTGGGGAAAAAATCTTTTTGAATCTTGAATCGAGTTGCAAGGGCAAATCGATTAAAATTTTGACCAAATCGATTTTTTTTTCATAGGACCGGCGCTCCGCGGACTAGACCGAAGCCTTGGCCTCGCTTAAAAAATCCTGCCCGCAGCTCGCCGGAATCCTGGGAAAAGGCCGCCGCGGACTAGGCCAAAGCCGCAGCCTTTTCCCAGCATCGTGGCAAGTTGCGGGCGCCGGTCCTAAGGAGCTGCGGGCATCAGTTTTTAGGCAAGGCCGCGGCTTCGGCCTAGTCCTCGGCCTTTTCCCAGGATCGCCGCAGACTAGGCCGAAGCCGCGGCCTCGCCTGAAAACTGATGCCCGCAGCTCCTTAGGATCGGCACGGTGTCCATCAGGAAAAAAAAAAAACTTGATTTGAATCGTGAATCTAGTTTTTTTTGGGGCCAAAATCGCCCAGCTCTACAATATTTAAATTTTTCGAGTTTCACCTGTAGAAGCGAGTTTAAAATGCACAAAAACACACATAAATGTGCATTTAAATCACACAAAACAAGTATAAACACATGCAGTAACACAGATCAAAACCATGCATATTTGCATATTCACGAGTGGGGAGAGGGGAGAAGCACAAAAAACAGAACAATGTACCCCAGATTGCTATGGTTAATTAGAGGAAGCACCACTTACAAAGCCTATTAAAATGTGGACATTTGAGCGAACAGATTGGAAAAGGCTCATTTCGGTTGCAGCGTGTTGCCCTTTGTAATCTCTCCAGGCCAGGTCCCTGGCCGGAGTTGAAAATAGGCCTAGTCTTCAACCATAGACATGAGTGCAGTTGGCCATGCAGGCATGGTTGGCTCATGCCCAGAGATTTATGTTGGCCACCAGCAATCTCACATGATCATTGTCATTAGCTTATGGAGAGAGGCAACTGTAGAGACCTCTAGCTCCAGCTTCCGAATGGAGAACAATCAGACATGTCCATTTTTCTGCTCATCTTCCAAAAGGAGATCAAACAACAAACAGACATCATGTCAATTTCTCTCCTCGTCTTCCAATTTGAGAAAAAAAAACAACAAAGAATCAGACATGTCTATTTCTCTCCTTATCTTCCAAACAGAAAAAAAAAAAACAATAATCAGACCTTACATCCATTTCTCTCCTCAACAAGCATAAGCATGAGGGGTAAATGCACCTTTGGTATACGAGTGACCTCTACATACAAGCAACAAGCTGGGGACACTTTACTGCAATCAATACATGCTCATTCATATGCTCCTTCACCTTACCTTGTAATCACATTCACTTACTAGAGCTCCTCAGCCATTTAGACAGTGGTCACGTCACATCATGATGTTTCCATACATACTCCAACGTACTTTATCAAGCTTCATAAAGTCATCAGGCAAAACACATCTATCAATTCCTATTCCTTTGGTGCTATGAGGTTTGCAAACACCTGGGATTAAATTATCATGAGAGGATGTGACTGTGAGCAACTCATGTGAACCAAAGCGTGTGAGGCATTTTTGGTGGAACCGCCCCAACACAATATGATTATCATCCGCATTGAGTGGATATACTTGTGGAGACTGGCGAAGGAGCGTAAGTGAGCAGGAACACACACAGTGATGCATTCATTCCAAATAGCACCCCCAATGCACCTTGATTTTGGCACACGTTATATACACCTTTTTTAACCTCCCTGGCGGTATGATTCTGTCAGATTTTAGGTGCTGAAAGCAGTACAATTATTTTGCATGGAATTTGGCGTTTTATATTGTAGGCCTGTAATTCTTAGAAATAATTCACTTAAATCTGTCCAAACCAGAGTAGACATCCCGGGTATGATAAAGTTTGAAACACAAAATCATTAATTATAATATAATAAATAACTATAAATAATTATAACAAATAATAATAATAAAAATTATTCAATAATGTAATCAAATCAAAAACACTGAAATTTGCTCAGTTGCAGAATTGTCGCTGTCATTAGATTTAGTGTTTGGTGACGAATTTCCCCACAAATCGCTAACCCTCAATTCTGCGAGTGATTCTAATTTATTGTCGCTGTTTTCTAGCTGGTCTAAAACCACTTTTGACATAAAGGGACACTTTTTGGTTGCTATGGACAATCTCCAGTTTCCAGGCAGAAAAAACATATTTATAATATAAAAGTGCATGCAGGGCACTGGACAGACCACTAGGGACAAAGGGGATGTGTAATTTTTTTATACAGTACTGTAATCTGTAAGATTACAGTGTACTGTATGTGTATTGTGTTTATACTTTTTTGAATTTGGCGCCGATCTCCGTCCCCGTGCGCCACAACGTCGCAGGGAACAGAGCTTGGCGGCACTGTGTGTGAATCGAGCGAGGAGACAGATCGCACACACTGCGGGGAGCCATAGCAGGATCCAGGAGACAAGGTAAGTAACTCTCCCTGTATCCTGCGATGCAGCCCGAGTCTGGCTCGTAGTTACCGCTTTTGGTACTGAAATCTCATCCCGAGGCAGACTCGGGATTACCGCCAGGGAGGTTAAAAGGGGTTGTAAAGGTATATTTTTTTTAAAAACAAACATGTTATACTTACCTCCACTGTGCAGCTCGTTTTGCACAGAGTGGCCCCGAACCTGGTCTTCTGGGGTCCCTCAGCGGCTGTCTCGGCTCCTCCCCGCAAGAATTCACCACCTTCATGTGAGCGAGCTCGCATAGTGGTAAGTTCTTGCGGGCGCCCTCCCGTGATACAGCAGGTGGCTATAGCCGCTCACTGTATCACTCGGCCCCGCCCCCCGCGTCATTGGATGTGATTGACAGCAGTGCGAGTCAATGGCTGCGCTGCTTTCAATCAATGAATGGGCCGAAGAAGCCAGGCCGAGAAGCCAGCGTGTTCACGGCACGGGACTTTGGAGGGGTCAGGTAGGTAAACGGGGGGCTGGGGCTTCCGCTAATCCTCAGATGTTTTTTCACCTTAATGCATTAAGGTGAAAAAACATGTACCTTTACAACCCCTTTAAATGCATTAGCAGCCCATTCAAATTGATGCCCTAACACAACTCAAGTGTGTTAATGCACCGCAATAGTGTAAATGTGTCTTTTAGACTCCCACCCCATGTAAAAAAAAAAAAAGTGTTACACACATAAGGAAAAAAAAGCAAAAAACATACTTATCCTACACCCTGACTTATGCCCTTGGCAACTGGGTGAATTTCACAGACCTTCCAATGGGATCCTGGGAAAGCTGGAGATTCCAAATTCCATGAGAAGATGCTCTTGCACAGTGCTCCCTTCATCAGATTTTGGATTAATAGCTTTCCCAGGATCTTAGGGGAAGTCATGAGATGTCACTGTCATCTAGGTGCCACTATGGGTGTAAGGAGGAGGGGGGGTGTAAGGCATGTATGTTTTTGCTTTTTCTCCTAACGTGTGATCTTTTTTTACACAGAACACAGCCTTTTCACAAAGAGTGGGGTTAAAGGTAAGCAGACCTTGTTTTGTTGCGTGATGTTATTATTTGAGTTTCAAGCTGATGACACTTACTGATTGGAAGGGGCAGTGGCAGGGTAATCCATAGGTATGAAGAGGCTCTGGACAGGGCTGCCCTGGTTGAATTAGCTGATCCAAAATATCACAAAAATCATCGTAAGTGCAGCTGCCAACCTCATCCAAGCAGGGAATCTTTATCCACTCATGCATAAACTCCTTCTCTGCAGTAACTTCCACCTGGCAAAAAACAAAATATAAAAAAAAATTTCAGAAATAAAAAATATAACCAAAGTAAGAGAATGGTCCTTTGTGTTGTAATGCTGGATATGCACAAACATACAATGTTGGCTGGAAACTAGACATGTGTATGATGAAAAAATATGTTTTGTTTCACTTTAATACGTTAATCTAGTTATTTTGTTTAGTTCAATTCGGTTGATTCGTTCAATTCGTATTCGGGAATTTTCGAATTGTCTTCGAATATACAGATTTTTTTGATTCTAAACGTTCAAAATCAGTAAATTTTCGAAAACGAAAATGTTATATTGTTTTCTATTTAAATGCAGCAAAGTGAACAAACAAAAGAAAAATCTTCATCAAATAATTACAATGACTCTTTCAATCAAATTTGGCTTAACAAAAACAGCATTATTTCAAAACGGTACTCTAATAACGCGCACAGTCTTTGATTGCAGCCGCTGCATCCCAATTGAGAGCACTTGTGCAACCCCGTGTAGGTCAGCACAGAACTCACATAAGGTACGGATTCTTACACCCCGTGTGAACGAGGCCTTAAAGTGCAGAAAATGCAAGTCTCTACATAAAGAGGTTGATGTATAAAAAGTTCACTGTGCGGATGTCTTCAGCATTCACACTGGCACAACAAATGAATACAGTATTGTTTGTACTAGGATTATCCCCTATGATCGTCAAACTCCATCTAGTGGCCATAAGGCCAAAATTTTGCTGAAATCCCTAAAAATAAATAAAATACTTAATTTCGGCTACTAGATGGAGACGATGATCATAAGGGATTATCCTTATTAATAACAATACAGTGATCATTTGTTATGCCTGGGCGAATGCTGAAGACCTCCGCAGGGTGAATTTTTTATACCCGAGCTTACGAACTGATGCGGCCGCTGTTTGTGCTGCAATTTACTGTAGTACATGTGCATACCTCCCAACTTTTTGAGATGGGAACGAAGGACACCTATTATTAAGTACACCAGTATGTAGGCATAGGACATACCCCCTGCCACGCCCCCTAAGGAGAATTATACAAAAAAAAAAAAATATTAGTTAACCCCTTTTTTACCACTACTATTCCTCTATTGGCTTTTGACATTTATATATGCAACAATTTAGAAATCGGATCAAGGGTTTAACAATGGTAAACACTTTTAAAAAAAATAAATGGTGCATTTTATTTACACAACTATATAGATCAGACCAAAATGAGGGACAAATGAGGAGGAACAGAGGGACTTTGTTCCAAATCAGGGACAGTCCTTACTAATCAGGGAGTAATGCATGTGGCTACATACCATATGTGGGGCTGTGTTCTGGGAGCAGTACGAGCGACTTCTTGTCTGCTGCCAGAACAAAATTGTGCCAGTCATGAATTCTTCTCAGCTATTTAGGAGAAGCCTTGAATTTTCATCAGTGAATACAAAGCTTCCTCCGATTCGCTGGAGAGGCAGGCGGATGACGTCATAATCTCCACTGCAGCCAATCTGAGAAAGCTTTGTATTCGTTGTATTTAAAGTAGGGTTGTCCCGATACTGAGCATTTGTGTGAGTACTTGTACACGCGCAAATGCTCCCGATGCCTTAGCTGATACCTGGGATGGGAGAGAGGCGTTGTTCAACAGGAAGTCAGTGGGCGGAGTCAGCGGGTGTAGAGGAGGGCGGAGTGTCGAGCGAGTTCTCAAGCAGGTAAGCTGGCAGGGGTGCAGAGTGCAGGGCACAGCCGCATCATCCATCGGGATCGGCGACCAGAGCCATCACATTCGCTCCGTGTTGCCGTCAGTGCTTTAAAATCCCGACGCCCATCTTGATACACCCTGCTCTCGGCATCAGTATGCCAGCAGCAGACATCTTGTTACACCCAGCCCATATAGTTTGGGCTGGGTGTAACAAGATGGCCCTTGCTGCTTTTATGCGGCCGAGTGCAAGGAGTACCAAGATGGGCATCGCAGGCAGCCTTCCCTAATGGCATTTCAGTGCCTCCCCATCAGTGCCCATAAATGTCACCTATCAGTGCCCAATGCCAATAAGTGTCATATATTAGTGCCAGCCACCTGTCAGTGCCATCCATCAGTGCCAGCCATCCGTCAGTGCCTGCCAGCTGTCAGTGCTCATCAGTGCTGCATATCAGTGCCACCTAATCCTATCAGTGCTCATCAGTGCTGCATATCAGTGCTCATCAGTGCTGCATATCAGTGCTCATCAGTGCTGCATATGAGTGCCACCTAATCTGTATTGTGCTTTGAGAAACTGTCACATGACATTAAAAAAAAAGTATTGGTATCGGCGAGTACTTGAAAAAAACTTGTCTTAAAAGAGTGGTATCGGGACAACCCTAATTTAAAGTGACGGGAAACATGAAAACATGGAATTTGGCTTTGTAAGACCTCCATGGTAGTCCCCCCTGGATCTTGCTCCACCTTGAATTGTACTTCCCCAGGTTCCAGATACTGATGTGGATCAAAAAGAGCGGAAGTGGCAATAGTGTAAAGGCATTTGTTATTTTAAATAACTAATAAGTGATATAAGTGTACATTAGGTGTGGGCAACTCAGCACTAATAATTGTAATTGCACATCTGTCGACTGAGGACATTTGTACTGAGAGGTACAGCATCAGACTGAGTATGGAAGCCTGGACTATAGGCCACTCCAGTATGTCCCTACCTACTCACCAAATTTCATCAGCCTACATGCTATCCTTACAGAAAACCTGTGCTGCCACAATAAATAGTCTGCATCGCCTACTTTTGATTCCTAATGAAATGAAGTTTAGGCAAACTGGGGAATTTTTTGTCTAATCTATGACTGTAATGTTTTTATGTCTTCTATTACAAAAATGTAAGTTTTAATAATAGACATTCTCATGGTTCTAGAGGTAGCAGTGAATTCTGGATGGCAATAAAAGATCCAATGTAATAAATGGGTCACATGTGGATTTTTTAAACTGGGTGTTACAGGCAATGAGGACCATCTCTTTATTACAGTATTCTGGATATATTATTGCCATATCACCCACATGTGATTTGTTTAGAAGTACTGTTTTTTTTTCCCACCTTACACAAATGGACACACTTCTGCTTATATTGTTAATTCTTACAATAGAAAATCATTGCTTCCTCTTTTTTTTGTGACTGCCAGTTCATTTTGCATGCCAGGGAGCAGGTCCATACAGAAGTGAAAAAGGAACAAGTGTAATAATGACAGAGAACAATGTACAGTATGTCAATTGGTTCTAAAATGTGTTATCTAAAAAGCTGCCCAAAGTACGATCTGCCCAAGCATTTTTAGGTAAAAGAACTTGGAAAAAAAGCTGTTAAACTGTGCAAACATGTACACTATTTTACCAAAAGTATTGGACACCTGCCTTTACACGCACATGAACTTTAATGGCATCCCAGTCTTAGCCCGTAGGGTTCAATATTGAGTTGGCCCATCCTTTGCAGCTTTAACTTTTCTGGGAAAGGTGTTCTATCGGGTTGATTTCAGGACACTGTGCAGGCCAGTCAAGTTCCTCCACCCCAAACGTGCTCATGCATGTCTTTATGGACCTTACTTTGTGCACTTGTACGCAGTCATGTAGGAACAGGAAGGGGCCATCCCCAAACTGTTCCCACAAAGTTGGGAGCATGAAATTGTCCAAAATGTCTTGGTATGCTGACGCCTTAAGAGTTCCCTTCACTGGAACTAATGCCTCATTTCCACTGAGCGGATCGGTTTGGTACGGTTCGGTACGGTACGCTATTTTGGGTGTTTCCATTATGAAAGCGTGCCATAAAACCGAACCGTACCGCACCATTCTGGGTCCTGCTTCAGATGTGGGGCCATAGAAAATGGAACAGTTCGGTTAGGGCGGAGCTACAATACATTCCACTGATTGGCGGACACGCTAGGCATTTTTTCTAAACCCTGAATGGTCCCTGACGGTCCGACTTGCAGTGGAAACGCTCACCAGAATAGACCGGACCATTCAAACCATTCCAAACTGTACCGACCCAAACCGTTCCGTTCAGTGGAAACAAACTCATAAGGGGCCAAGCCCAACCCCTGAAAAACAACCCCACACCATAATCCCCCCTCCACCAAATGATTTGGACCAGTACACAAAGCAAGGTCCTTAAAGACATGGATGAGTGAGCTTGGGGTGGAGGAACTTGTGTAAAGTAAATGGTAAATGGTATTCCCTGATGGCAGTGACCCCTCTCAGCAGGATAATGCGCCCTGCCACACTGAAAAAATAGGCATGGTTTGAGAAACACAACAATGAGTATGAGGTGTTGCTGGGTTGCTGCGAGATACCACAGCATACCTTCAGAGGTCTAGTGGTATCCATGCCTCGATGGGTCAGGGCTGTTTTGGCAATATTAGTGGGTGGTCATAAAGTTATGGCTGCTTGGTGTATTTAGTGGTAGCATACCAAATACTGGCAAGCTAGAGTCTCCCAGCTCTCTACAGCATGATGCCACCGTCTCAGCCATTGTTAAACACAACTATGACATTTTTATAACAATAGTAAAGTGGTACTTATAAGAAACATTTACAAATAAATACGTAACAAATTTCATCCAATTCATCAAGAATCGCACAGTATATGACCAATTTAAGTCCTCTCTGCTGATCCACGTTAACAACACTACACCACAAAGTGCCGTACATCACCGGCCCTACACTCCAAACACTAGTCCACACACATTTTAGCATGTGGATTGGTATGATCAAGCCCTAAAGGGCAACAGCAAAATAATTTGTGAGCTGCTAATGCTGTCCAGAAAACACTGATGATATCCTTAGTCAGAAAGTCTACTCACTTTAGCTTAAAACAGAACTTCATCCAAAAGGGGAAGTTCCACTTTTTTACAACCCCCCTCCACTGCTACATTTGGCACTTTTTGGGGGGAGAGCGGGTACCTGGTTTTGACAGGTACCCGCTCCCACTTCTGTTTAGATCTTAGTAGGGATCTGAGCGGAAGTTCAGTCCCCCTCCTTCCCCCCGCAGCTTTCTGGAACACATCACAGGTCCCAGAAGACTGCCTGACCATTCACAAAGCACAACGCACCCAGACCCTGGCCGGCATCTGGACCCAAAGCTGTTTGATTAATCAGTTTGAATGAGGACTTTGCTGGATCTTTGGACAGGTGAGTGTCCTTATAATAAAAGTCAGCAGCTACAGTATTTGTAGCTGCTGACTTTAATTTTTTTTTTAGGAGAGACTGAAGCTCCTCTTTAACTTACTTTGTCATTTTAGAGTGAGCTGATCAGGATGAGTACAGCAAGGCAGAAGAAGCATCGGTGAGGGGGGCGCTCGAGTCCTGCCAAGCTTTTGTTGTCACCAATATCAGACTGGCAATAACAGGGCCATAAGGAGAGGTGATTATAAGGAGTGACAAGGTGCACAGCCTGACAGCCCCCTTTCTCCTCCTCTTCCAGTGCTTGTATAGCTTACTTTGTGTGCAGAGTTCAGTGTGATTGTTTATAGAGAATCAGCATTCTCTCAGACTGATACTAAACAAGGTGATAAGACCGGTATGTAAGCAGGAGGCAGCCAGGTAATTATCTCCGCACTAAGTGCAGCCGCAGATGACTCGACTATACACTCACTGATAACTTTATTATGTACGATCTCCTTTCCCAGTAGAATCCTTGTATGGGGAAACGCGTCGGTTGGAGTCACTATCTCATACGTCACCACGCACGAGCCGGTCTGGTTATATGTCGCGGCTGTGTTTTTTAAACTTTGTCTGTTTTCTTGGTTGAAAGTATCATATATGTGTCTTTTAAATAAAACCCCTTTAAATGATTACTGCACCATGAAGCCTTTTCTTCTCTGCCCTATTTGAAACCAACACTAGACCCGGGGAGTGCATTTGGATATCTATTTGCTGTAAGATTGGAGGGATAAGCAGGAGCTTAATACAGCACGAGCGGAGTATCCTTACCACCTGAGAAATCCTTTGATGGTCACCTGTGGTCGGTTGAGTGTCTCTCGATATGCTTATATGATCTCTATAACGCGAGATCCACCCTATCTGGTAAGCGGCGGTGATCGTCTTTTTATTCTGATGAACAGAACATTTTTATTAGTCTACAGTCAAGCTGTTTTTCCTCTTATTGAATATTGCCAGCATACACGGACTTTGGAACCGATGTTTGAATGATTGAATGTTTCTTTTGATCAACATACCCATTTGATTGGCATATGCACGTTCAGTTGTGGATTTCTTTGATTCATCACCATTGTTTCACAATAATTGTTTTCACAAAAAAATAAATAATTTCACATATTATTTTTGTGGACTTATCTAATATTTGTGTGGTTAGCGCAACAATTTTTTTGTTTTATGTTTGTTTTACTTTATTATTATGTACACCTCGCTAGTACTGGGTTGGACCCCCTTTTCCCTTCAGAACTGCCTTAATTCTTTGTGGTATAGATTCAACAAGGTGTTGGAAACATTCCTCAGAGAATTTGGTTCATATTGACATGATGGCATCATGCAGTTCCTACAGATTTGTCAGCTGCACATCCATGATATGAATCTCCCATTCCACCACATCCCAAAGGTGCTCTATTGGATTGAGATCTGGTGACTGTGGAGACCATTGGAGTACAGTGAACTCATTGTCATGTTCAAGAAACCAGTAGTGAAATGATCTGAGCTTTGTGACGTGGTGCATTATCCCGCTGGAAGTAGCCATCAGAAGATGGGTACAATGTAGTCCTAAAGGGATGAACATGGTCATCAAAATAACTCAGGTAGGCCGTGGCATTTAAACGATGCTTAATGGATCCATGTTTTCATGTTGTTTTTGCCAAATTCTGACCCTACCATCTAAATGTCGCAGCTGAAATCGAGACTCATCATACCAGGCAATGTTTTCCCAGTCTTCTATTGTTCAATTTTGGTAACCCTGTGCGAATTGTAGCCTCAGTTTCCTGTTCTTAGCTGACAGGAGAGGCAACCTGTGTTGTCCTCTGCTGCTGTTGCCCATCTGCTTCCAGGTTTGATGTGCTGTGTGTTCAGAGATGGTATTCTGCATACCTTGGTTGTAATGAGTGGTTATTTAAAGGAGAAGTATGGGTTTTTGGGCGATTTATACTTACCTCAGTGGATGGAGCATCGGACCGTTGCCTTTCTATCATCTGGAACCAGTTTGCCCATTCTCCTCTGATATCAACAAGGCATTTTCATCCACAAAACTACCGCTCACTGGATATTTTCTCTTTTTCGGACCATTATCTGTAAACCCTAGAGATGGTTGTGTGTGAAAAGCCCAGTAGATCAGCAGTTTTTTAAATACGCAGACCAGCACGTCTGGCACCAACAAACCTGCCACGTTCAAAATCACTCAAATCCCCTTTCTTCCCCATACTCTGTTAGAACTTCAGCAAGTCATCTTCACAACGTCTAGATGCCTAAATGCATTGAGTTGCTGCCATGTGATTGGCTGATTAGCAATTTGCGTTACCAAGCAATCGAACAGGTGTACCTAATAAAGTGGCCGGTGAGTGTATATTGTACAAGCAATCCAGCAAATTATGGTGTGGAGCGGCAAGCAAACTTACATGTGAGACCTCCGAAATCAACTATGAAACATGAAGGGCCTGGCCTAAATACAATCAGAGAAAGCCAGGAGAAGGGGGGGCTTTGCCGTGCCACTGTCCTAGCACTGATTACACAGGTCTGTTGCACGAGACTACTTCAAGAGACCTCTGAATCCTGGCTCCAAATCTAAAGCTTGCCATACATGAATTGAAATTTGACCGGTTCAGCGAGGACAGAATGAGACTTGATCCTTTTATAGGAATCCACTTGGGTACAACCAGCTTGTCGTATTTTTTATAAGCGACTACTGTTGGTGGCTATAGCCGCTAGCAGTAATCATTGTGTCTGCCAGCCGGGAAGGCTCCCTGTGCCCCCCCTGCCTACCTGAAGAACACAACGGCACTGTGGGAGGAATTCCCCCATCAACACTGTGTTGATGGGGGAAATCAAGCAATTTTTTTTTCCTTTCACCTGTGATACCCATTTTTTTTTTTTTTTTTTTGCGGTTTTCCGCTAATAAAGCTTTAAGAATATGGTGAAGCCCTCCCTAAATAAAGTATTTTATCAAATCTTTCATGATAATGGTGTACAGCAGGGATATGCAATTAGCGGACCTCCAGCTGTTGCCATACTACAAGTCCCATCATGCCTCTGTCTCTGGGTGTCATGCTTGATGCTGTCAGAGTCTTGCTATGCCTCATGGGACTTGTAGTTTGGCAACAGCTGGAGGTCCGCTAATTGCATATCCCTGGTGTACAGAGTACATACCTTGATGGGGGAGGTCAGTGCTACTGTAGTATTCAGGATAGTAGACACTGTTATCTCTCCAGGGAACAGCAGCGGGTCTGGGAGAATGGTGAGCGTCTGTATTTTCCCAGGCAGACTTTCGCTATCACAATTAGCCCAGGAGAAGCCATTCACCTATTACACAAGAGAAACAGAAAGATGAAATAGGGAACAAATAACATGCATCTGAATGATACCTAGAAATAATGTAAAAGTGATATCGCCATACATGTTAAGAAATAGGGTCTCTTCTGTCATAAATATCCTCCCTGCCTGTCAGCCATTTGATTCAAAAACAACTTTACTTCCACTTTAACAAACTTTGTTGCAGATTCCTCTGCTCAGAAGAAAAAGCTGTTTGTTCTCCTGGATACTAAAGCCCCATAAACACTAAGGATGCACCGATACCATTTTTTTTTTAGTACTCGCCGATACTAATTACCGATACCTACCGCAACTGTTTTGTTTTCATTTCAGCTGTCAGCAATGGTACAAAGCATTGAAAAGTTATTTACAAATTAAATAAATTGTTTTGTTTTTTTTTTGCACTTTTTCAATGTGAAATATATGTTAATATATATGTGTAGAAATATTCACTAACAAAGCAAACCAAAAAAAAAGTTTGAATCCTTTATCGTTTATAAAATAGACGTGAAAAAAAAAAAAAGAAGAGCAGGAAAATAATAATTAAATGGAGGAGAATAGGGAGTTAATTAATGCTGATTAGTGTAAATTAAGGGTTAATAAGGGGTTAAACAGAGGAACATTTGTTCATCCCTTTGATCTGCAGATGAAGAAACACTGAACAATGTTTCTTTTCATTGTACCGTTTCAGTGGCTGAGCAATGTTGTTAATAAACATTGCCGGCTGCTTTTTTTTTTTTTTGACAGCTCCAATTTCTGGACTTCTTTAACACTTCAGCAGTCAACAGGGGAGACTCACTGACAGCTCAAAGAACCAAGCCTGAAAGTATCGGTGTATTTGCACGAGTACCAATACTCGGTCGATACGAGTATCAGTGCAAGCCTACACACTATTAGATTTTCTGCAGATTTTTCTCTTCAGATTTACCAAAACCATATAATAGGAGGTCAAACCTTAAGAGTTTCAATTTGTACGCAATCAGGCAGGCCCTTGCACTACATGGTTTTCATAAATCTGAAGACAAAAATCGGCAGAAAATTTAATAGTGTGTATGGGGCTTAATTCGGTAAGGCAGTGACTTCTTCATTATTGATCAGCTGATGTACTTGTGGGGCTCTAATAAGCAGAGTGACAGGGTCTTCATTCCTTTAGAAGTGATTAACCCTTTAGCATCTCACCAAAACAGAATTTTTTTGTTGCAGGGGTTCCCCAAAATCCGACTTGTATCCTAGTGCAGACTTCTATAAAGAAAATCAGCGAGCCAATCCTACAGGAGGAAATTACATTTTCGGGGGGCGTTCTGTACACAGTCTGTGTACAGAAAACCTCCAGGTAGACGCATTGCATTTTACGGAAAATGAGAGTGCTGCAGATTGAAAAGGAAAGATTTTTACTAATACTACAAATATGGCTTGTGTCGCAGTTGTATATGATATATTATAATTTTTTTAATTATTATTTTTTTTTTGCTAAATATTTTTTCTCCCTACAATAGTGGAGTTACCCTTTTAACCACTTCCCTACTGTGCACGAAAACCCCCTTCCTGCCCAAGCCATTTTTCAGCTTTCAGCGCTGTCACACTTTGAATGACAATTGCACGGTCGTGCGACGTGGCTCCCAAACGAAATTTGCGTCCTTTTTTTCCCACAAATAGAGCTTTCTTTTGGTGGTATTTGATCACCTCTGCGGTTTTTATTTTTTGCGCTATAAACAAAAGAAGAGCGTCCAGTTTGGAAAAAAAACACAATTTTTTACTTTTTGCTATAATAAATACCCATTTTTTTTTTCAAATAACATTTTCCTCAGTTTAGGCCGATGCGTATTCTTCTACATATTTTTGGTAGAGAAAAAAAAAAAAAAAATCGCAATAAGCGCGTATTGATTGGTTTGCACAAAAGTTATAGCGCCTACAAAATAGGGGATAGATTTATAGCATTTTTTTTTTATTTATTTTTTTATTAGTAATGGCGGCGATCTGCGATTTTTATTGTGACTGCGATATTGCGGCGGACACATCTGACACATTTTTGGGACCCTTTCACATTTATACAGCGATCCCTGCTATAAAAATGCATTGATTACTGTATAAATGTGACTGGCAAGGAAGGGGTTAACACTAGGGGGCGGGAAGGGGTTAAATATGTTCCCTCAATGTGTTCTAACTGTGGGGAGAGGTGACCGATGGTTGTCCCTATGTACAAGGGACACACACCATCGGTCCCCTCTCCCTCACAGGACGTGGATCTCTGTGTTTACACACAGAGATCCACTTTCCTGCTCATTTCCCGGGCAATCGCGGGTGCCCGGCGGCAATCACGCGCATCGGGGCCTTGCGAACGCGGCGGGCGCGCGCGCGCCCCCTAGCTCGTTTTAAAGGCAGGACGTCATATGACGTCCTGTCAGAACGAGAGTGTCCTCCGCCCGCCGTCAATTGACAGTGGGCGGGGGACAAGTGGTTAATAATGAAGCCATAGCTGTTCCCAACCAAGAAGGAAGCAACAGCTGGAAATGACAAGGGTAAACTAAGGTCTACCAGGAGCAACAATATTACAGCCTCCACCAGGCTTAAAAAAAAATACTGACAAGAGAAAAAAATATTTTAACCCTTTTGTGACCTTTTTCTTTTTTACGTCCAGGCCAAGTTTAGTTGTGCTGATATGTGTTAACGTGACAATAACACTATGACTAATTTTCTGATTGACAACAAGTCTAAGCACTAAAAACACACAACACTGCACATTCCTAGTTCTGTGTTGCAAGGTTAATTGTTGTCACCGCAAGGAGAATTTTACATTTGGATATATAAAGTCGTATTGTGGTCACAAATTAATGTTCAACCATTAAAGTAAGTGTGTGTGTGTGTGTGTGTGTGTGTATATATATATATATATATATATAATCACTGTATAACATGAAGTATACAAAAGTATAAAAGAAACAAAGCAGTAAAAAGCACCATGATGATGTTCCCAGAGCCCGAACCCACTAAATGCAATTAGCTGAACTCAGATCAGTGAAAGATAACATTGTTTGCTATGGGTTACTGTGCGTTCTATATACCTTGTTACTTTATTAAATAAGCATTAATTGTCGCGACGCTTTAAATCTTACCGCTGTGACCCTCAGTGGTATTCGGTTGATGACGAATCCTGTAGCGCTCACCATACTGAAGTACCCTATGGCAAGGCAGGCAAAGAGGAAATAATAATGCACCTGCCCCATAGTGGATCGTTGCTTGTTGTAGGCTCAGCAAAAAGGATGCAGCTTAGTCTATAGAGAGCCTTGCTGCCTCTGCTGCTGTTTCCAAATGTGTACTAAGAAGGTGCTGCCAGTCCTCACAGTAACATACCAGGGTCATAAGAGATAATACAAGAAACAGGAAATCATGTATTGCAGCAGTGACTTTCTGTTAAAATGATTCCTCCTCCCAGCCCTGAAGCAGACAGTCAGTCAATCACATGACTCTACTGTGTTGTTATGTGTCATTGTACAAGGAGGATTGTGGGAGTGACTATACATGTAGGAGGTGTGCCGCTGCCATCTGCTGGTAAAAGCTGAAAATAACAGGATTATAAAGGCGACTGCACATATGGCTAAAGCCTCGTCGTACACACGCTTAGATTTTCCTTTTTTTGTGGCATACTAGTCTCATGTCTAAAGTGAAGGGGTTACTCACAATACGAAAATTTTCGTACGAAAGAATACGACGTCAGAAGTGACATAATGTGTTGAATAGTTTTGTAAGTGTTCTTTGGTTTCTGAGCATGCGTAGTCTTGATCTTACGATTTTTTTTTTTTCCTACAAATGAAGCGAAAATCGAACGTTGAGTTCACATCCGACAACATTTTTATAGTCTGCACATCCAGCTTTTGTCTGACGAAAAAGCGAAATCGGTTGAAAGCACAATACTAACGATCTGAAAATCGGCAGACAGCTCGTCGTACGAATTTTTCCATCCGATTTTCGTATCGTGTGTACGGGCCTTTACAAAGCAAATGGTAATTTTAAAGATACAAAAAAAAAATAGCACTAGGACTCTTTAGTTGCTAAAGTTCTCAGGAAGCAATCATTAGACACATTATCTAAAAGATTTTTTATTGTATGTGTAGCACACAGACCCTTTTTCCTGCCTACCTTCACTTGCAGGGGTAAAGGCACACCATGCCACATGCCCGTATCCTCCTGGTATAAGAGGTTGAGCGGTGTTCTTACAATTTTGGGTCCTGCAGCGAGTTACCTCCCTCCATTGGTTCTCGTCCCTAGAATGTAGGGAAAAGTCTATTCTTTCCCCCGAAAGAAGGCCAATGTCCAGACAGTATTTAAACTCCAACAAAGAGTTTATTTCATCCTTTTTGCTTGATAACAACAGGAGAAGTTGAAGAGAGAAAGAAGTTGGATAGGGAGGTAGATTCAGGCACACAACACCTATCGTTACACTTTGCCACTCAAGCCTGAGTGGGCTTTGCCCACCCGGATAGTCCCCTCTCACGGTTCTAGCAGCCGAGATGAAGCACGAACAGTTATTTTAATTTCGTCCCCTTCACGGACAAGTTTAAGAGATCCTCTACCACAGAATCCCTTAATTCCAGAATTAAAACTTTGAAACCCCTGTAGATTATTAGAGACCATAGGTGCCAATGGGGCACACTCAATGGCGTCCCTAGGGGGGCCAAAGGGGGCCCTGGCCCCCCCCCAACATTATGCTGTGCCCCACCATGTGCTGCCCCCCCAAAAAAAAAAAATATATATATATTATTTTTTTGGGGGGATTTCGCTCGGGCTGCTGCTGGGGTAACATAGACTCTCCTGAGAGGGAGAGCGTCCCCAGTCAGCTCCTGTGGGGGATTCCCCCCCTCCCTCTGCTCGCTGACACTGCATAATGCGAGTGCTCACACAACCACAGCCGCCCGATCTGCTCCTTCCCCTGCATCCTCATTGGCACGGAGAAGAGCGAATTGCAGAAAGGACTCCACGAGCACTGTGGGGGGGGGGGGCAAGCCTTCATCTCAGTTACTGAAAAAACAGACTGATTTCTCCCATCCTTAGGACAGGAGAACCAGCCTGTAAATTCCGAGAGTGGTGACTGCAAGCTGAGCCGAGTGTCAGTCTATGACACTCTTTCACATCCCCCCCTCACTCTCCTCACATACGAGCAGGGAGGAATACAGCTCCTCCTCCTCCTTCCAGTCCCGCCCACACTATCCCGGCATGCTGTATCTGAAGAGAGGGGATGTGTGGGTGGGAAATATGAAAATCAGCAGCATTCCTGGCTGTGTGTGAATGATGCCTGAGATTCTAGCCTGGACATGTGGGTGTGTGCACTGCAGACTGCAGTACACTGTAATCACTGAACTGCATTATCTCCATTCCTTCTCTCCCCATCTGTCTCCCTTCCCCTCTCCTGTTCTTTCAAGACCTTTCACTTTCAGTTAGGCAGGTAAAATACGGTGCAAATTTATTTTCTGCATCCACAGATTGCAGGAAAGAAACTTGCATAATTCCCCCATCAACACAGACAGTGCTGACAGGGGAATATCCCTCCTGCCCAGCAATTGTATTCTCCAGACAAACAGTGATTATCACTAGTGGCCATAGCAACCACTAGTGATAATCATAAGAGAATCTGCTCATTAATGGTTCAAATCTCAGCCAGTTTCTGCTGAACCAGCTGAGATTTAAACTGTCTATGGCTGGTATTAGCTCTTAGGCAGCCCATACATTGATCACTTTTTTCATTCAACTATTATGTTGAATGAAAAAAAAAATGATCCAATTCCCCCATCTACACATTATAGGTGGATGGGGGAATCCTCCCAGTGTGGACCAGTGCTGGAACAACCAGAGTTGCTGTCCTGTCCCGGCTATTCACAGTGCTGGTCTCCATGGCAGCGGCGGCAGCACATTGGAACCCAGTGCTGGTTACATTATGGGGCTGATGTACAGGAGGGCCAGCACAATTTTTTGTTAGAGATGGGCTGGGCATGTTCAAAATTCTACATGCCAGAGCCTGCCAGGAAGCCCACACTGCACAGTGCTAATCACAGGCAGTGAGACATTTCCCGGTCCGCAGCTGCACAGATCAGGAAATGTCTCACTGGCTGTGATTAGCACTGTGGAGTGTCAGCTTCCTGGCGGGATCGGGCATGTGGGATTTCAAACCCGAGCCCATCTCTATTGGTTGTAGACAGTCGAGCTCCCTGCAGGTTGCTTAGCAGCAGTGGAGCCTTCTCTGACATGCTGATTGTGATGCAATCCAGGTGATGCTCCTAGTCAAATCCTAGTGTTAAATATCAGTGATTTTATTGATCAAAGCCCACACTTTACAGGTATAGATCCCACATGGCCGCTGAACATATGGTTGATTATATATATGTGGTTGTACTCTTGATGCTAATAAATACTGTGTTTATTAGATCTGACTGGGAGCATCACTAGGATCACATCCCGATCAGCATGTCAACAGAGAAGGTTATACAGCATTACTGCTTCTAGGTGACCAGCTGGGGGCTCGGCTCTCTATAACCAATAGTGCCAGCCTTCTCCTGCATGCACCCATAATGTCACCAGCACTAGGTCCTAATAGACTGCCGCCGCTGCCAAGGAGACAGATGCCAGACCAGTGCTGTTAATAACAGGGACAGGACAGCTGGGGAACCCCACAGTGGCAGAACACCAGGGCCCGGTGGCAAGACAACCTTTGCAACCCTGATAGTTCTCCCACTGCTTTGGACCCTTATATTTTCTTGGTGTGCTGGTGACATATATCTCTTGTTTTCTGCCACCCTGGTGGGGCCCCAGTATAGTAGGAAGGGAGCTCACTGCAGAACATGTGAAAGGGCCCGTTGTGGGATCGTAGTAAAGGACCCCAGGATATATATATATATATATATATATATTGTGAGGGGGTTAGCTCGGCAGCGGGTGTGTGTGACCCCCGGGATGGGCTCCCCACACAAAAACAGGCCCAGCAAACGGAGGTTGTGGTTTTCAAAATCAAAAAAAAAGGTGCGGTTTATTTTCTATTTACAGTGACAAAACACAGCAAAGCCAAAAGAAACATAAACAAAATAAATCCTGGTCAACTTGACCTCTGACTAAACATACAGGTTTCCTAACTAACAACTGGGATCAGCCTAGTGCTGTCCTAGTCCCTAAGTCCCTGGTTTTAAAAGTCCAAACAAATAGCCACACAGGCTTTGCCTCACCGCACAGGGGTTCACTCTCCCTAGACAGTCCACACAGGTCTGGTTCCAGGCATGAGCTAACACCTAATGAATCTGGGAGTTCTTATAGAGGCCTAAATGAGCTGACAAGGTTCAGCTGGTCTCCTCATCTCTGTCTGCACGACGCCCCACACTCTCCCTAGAGGTATGAGTCATCCATGAGCCCACTAGCATTATACAACTCTCCACCTAGTTGTATAAGTCGGCGTAAAGCCTGAATCTGGGCGAAATATATCTACCCCCCTGGATGCAACCAGGTGACTTTACCTTCCTGCTGTCACATACCCCCCCCTCTTGTTTTAACCTCGGGGTTGGAACACCAGCAATCAGGCATTCATGTACTCGAGACAAAGCATCCACATTCCCCATTTGAACGCCAGGGCGATGCTTTACTGTGAAGTTGAATTCCTGGAGGGCCAGGAACCACCTATTCACTCTTCTATTTGTTTCCTTGTTTTGAGCCATCCACTTTAACGGAGCGTGATCCGTAACCATGTCAAAGTGCCTACCTAGCAGGTAGTACCGAAGGGAATCTAGAGCCCACTTCACCGCTAAACACTCCTTTTCAACGGTGGCGTAATTTACCTCATGGGACTTCAACTTCCTGCTGAGGTAAATGACTGGGTGCTCTTCCCCGTTCCAGACCTGGGACAATACTGCTCCTAACCCCACATCTGACGCATCACTTTGTACGACAAAGTCTTTAGAGAAGTCGGGTGAGTACAACACTGGCTGGCTACATAAGGCTTGTTTCAAGAATTGGAATGCTGCCTCAGCCTCGGGGGTCCATTTAATCATGACCGACCCTTTCCCCTTCGTTAGGTTGGTTAGGGGCACAGCCTTAGAAGCAAAGTGGGGAATGAATCGCCGATAATACCCAGCGATTCCCAGAAAGGCTCGTACCTGCTTCTTGCTGTTGGGACGTGGCCAACTCTGGATGGCCTCGACTTTGTTGAGTTGGGGTTTTATTACTCCCCTCCCAATGGTGTACCCAAGATATTTGGCCTCCTCCTGCCCAATGGTACACTTCTTGGGGTTAGCCGTAAACCCCGCTTCCCGAACAGAGTCCAGGACTGCTTGCACTTTTGGCAGATGTGAGGCCCAATCTGTGCTATGGACAATTACGTCATCCAGGTAAGCCGCAGCATACTTCCGATGGGGCCTCAGCATCTGGTCCATTTTCCTCTGGAATGTGGCCGGCGCATTCTGTAACCCGAACGGCATTCTTTTATATTGGAACGCCCCGTCTGGGGTTACAAATGCGGTTTTCTCTTTGGCCAATTTGGCCAGGGGGATTTGCCAATACCCTTTTGTGAGGTCAAGAGTCGTCATGTATCGGGCTGTTCCCAGCCGGTCGATCAACTCATCTATACGTGGCATGGGGTAGGTGTCAAATTTTGTAACTTTGTTCAACTGACGAAAATCGTTACAAAATCGCCAGCTCCCATCCGGTTTAGGCACCAACACAATGGGACTAGACCAATCACTTTGGGACTCCTCTATTACCCCTAAGTTCAGCATTTTCTGTACTTCCTCCCGTATTGCCTCCCGTCGGGCCTCTGGGATCCGATAGGGTTTTAACTTCACCCTTTCACCGGGCGGGGTAATGATGTCATGCTCTACCCCAGATGTTTGTCCCGGGAGCTCAGAGAATACCTCCTTGTTGCGAAGCACAAACTCCTTAACCTCCTGTTGTTGGGGTTGTGACAAGGTGGCTGCTATTCCAACCTCAGGAATCACGCAACCAGTTTGAGCTGGTGACCAAGTGTCTGCGACTAGGGACTCTCTATCCCTCCAGGCTTTCAACAGATTAACGTGATAGATCTGTTCGGGCTTTCGCCTTCCTGGTTGTCTGACCTTGTAATTCACTTCGCTCACTTTTTCCATTATCTCGTAGGGGCCTTGCCATTTGGCAAGGAATTTACTTTCAACCGTAGGGACAAGTACCAGTATCCTATCCCCCGGGGAAAAGGTACGGGTCTTGGCTCCACGGTTGTACACTCTCTGCTGTGCTAACTGAGCTTGGGCCAAATGTTCCTTCACGATGGGCATTACCTGTGCAATTCGGTCTTGCATCAGGGCGACATGCTCAATCACACTCCTGTGGGGAGAACTCTCACTTTCCCAAGTTTCCTTGGCAATATCCAACAGCCCTCTTGGGTGTCTCCCATACAGTAACTCAAAGGGGGAGAATCCCGTAGAGGATTGGGGCACCTCCCTAATAGCAAACATCAGAAAAGGAAGTAGACAGTCCCAATCCTTTCCATCTCTATCCACCACTTTCTTCAACATTTGTTTTAGGGTTTTGTTGAATCTTTCAACCAGCCCATCGGTTTGGGGGTGATACACAGATGTACGTAATTGCGTCACTTTGAACAATTTACACAGCTCCTTCATAACCCGGGACATAAAGGGTGTACCTTGGTCCGTAAGCAGTTCTTTACAAATACCCACCCGGCTAAACACAAGAGATAGCTCTTTGGCTATGGTTTTGGCCGAGGTATTTCGGAGAGGGATCGCTTCTGGATAACGGGTGGCATAGTCCATTATAACTAATATGTACTGGTGCCCCCTAGCGGACTTGATTATAGGACCTACCAAATCCATGGCGATCCTCTCAAACGGGACCTCAATGATGGGTAGAGGGACCAGCGGGCTACGGAAATGTGGCATCGGGGCCGACCTCTGACACACAGGGCAGGAGGAACAATAATTTTCTATGTCCTTCATCACCCCCGGCCAATAGAATCTCTGTAATACCCTCTCTCGGGTTTTCTCTGTCCCCAGATGACCTCCAAGAATGTGCCCATGGGCCAACTCCAACACCAACTTCCTGTAAGGTTTGGGCACCACAAGCTGCTCAACGGT
This sequence comes from Rana muscosa, assembly GCA_029206835.1. Lineage (NCBI taxonomy): Eukaryota > Metazoa > Chordata > Amphibia > Anura > Ranidae > Rana > Rana muscosa. Next base: position 98,631,324 of record CM055118.1, on the reverse strand, counting down.
TTCTTCTGCCCTTTTTGCCACCCGATACAGTAGGTCCTTCTCTACGCTGAAGTATGGGTAAGTGCAGGTATTATCTGGGTTCACTAACTCGCCATCTATTTTCACTACGTTTTCCCGTGCCTTTATTAGGGCGGGGTCTTTCAACTGTTCTGTGGCAAAGTTTTCCCTGTGAACCTCAAGATCAGAAAACTCCACAGACGGTAGGTTTTCGTCTGAGGAGGTGGGCTCCTCTCCAGTTTCTTGAGTCTCCCCTGCCAATACTGATAAGGGAAATTCCGGAGAGTCCTCACCACTCTCAGGGGAGTTCTGGCTATCACATTCCTGGTACATAGGGGCACCAGTGGGGGGCTCAGGATCATCCCACAGTTCCCAGAACTTCGGAAAATCCCTTCCCACAATGGCGTCATACGGTAACTGAGATACTAAGCCCACTGGATGAGAGAGGGTACCTTTGGGGGTCTCGAAACACACTGTAGTCACTGGATACTCTCGGGTGTCCCCATGCACACAAATAACAGCTACCTTGCTATTCCCAGAGACCTCTGTTTTAACTAACTCAGCCTTTATCAGGGTCACAAGGCTACCTGAATCCAGCAATACCACAACATTTCTACCATTAACACACATTTTGCATAAATGTTTCTCAGTTCCTCGAATGGCAGTGCATGCGACTGTCGCACACAGCGACTGACGTCTGCCCGTCAGAAAGTCACACTGCATGGGTTCCTCCACAACCGGGCAATTGGCTGCAATATGTCCCGCTTGCCGGCAGCGGTAGCAAACGATCCTTCTTGCCGCCTCTTGAGCCGCTGATTTCCCAGGCTGTTCTCGCCAAACTTGGGGTAGAGCTCCCACCCTCTCACTCTCTCCACCCTCACCCCTTGGAATCCTCTTATCCGCCCCTGGGGATGGTCTGGTCTTAGGGTGGAAAGTCCGAGTGTCTCTGGAAGAGGCCGTCAGGTTCTCTGTAGCCAAGTATTTCTCCACACGATCCACAAGACCATCGGCCGTCTCTGGGTCTCCATGGCTTACCCACTTTTGGATGGCAGTAGGAAGAGCTCTCAAAAACCGATCCATTACAACACGTTCCACAATCTTTGGTGCGGACAAAGTCTCTGGCTGTAGCCACTTTCTGCTCAGGTGAATGAGATCATACATTTGAGACCTGGGGGGTTTTCCAAGCTGGAAAGTCCAGTTATGCACACGCTGAGCCCGGACAGCCTGGGTGACACCCAGCCTTGCCAATATCTCAGCTTTTAGCATCACATAGTCTTTTGCTTGGTCAGGCTCCAGGTCATAGTAAGCTTTCTGCGATTCACCAGTTAACAGAGGAGCCACCAGTCCAGCCCACTGCTCCTCAGGCCACTTTTCTCTTTCAGCAGTCCTTTCAAATGTGGTCAAAAATACCTCTGGATCATCCTCTCCAGTCATTTTTGTCAATAAACGACTCACCCCAAAGGACGCGGTATTAGTGGGACGGCTTTCCTCCCTGGTCTGCGGACGTTGCTGCATTACTGCTTCCATTTGTTGTAGTCTCTGCTCTTGCTTCTGTAACAGGTCTATGAAGCGGGCCTCAGATTGCTGCTGGGCTTGTTGCTGAGCTTCCAGACTCTGTTGGTGAGCTTGCTGCTGGGCTGCAAGGCTCTGTTGATGAGCTTGCTGCTGGGCTGCGAAGTTCTGTTGTTGAGCTGCAAGGCTCTGTTGATGAGCTGCAAGGCTCTTTTGCAAACCTGCATTTGTCTGCTGTTGATTGGCATTTGCTAGAGCCAGCTGCTTCAGTATCTCCTCCATGCTGGCTTAAAAAAAACTGCCACTGGTTCTCCACCAACTGTGAGGGGGTTAGCTCGGCAGCGGGTGTGTGTGACCCCCGGGATGGGCTCCCCACACAAAAACAGGCCCAGCAAACGGAGGTTGTGGTTTTCAAAATCAAAAAAAAAGGTGCGGTTTATTTTCTATTTACAGTGACAAAACACAGCAAAGCCAAAAGAAACATAAACAAAATAAATCCTGGTCAACTTGACCTCTGACTACACATACAGGTTTCCTAACTAACAACTGGGATCAGCCTAGTGCTGTCCTAGTCCCTAAGTCCCTGGTTTTAAAAGTCCAAACAAATAGCCACACAGGCTTTGCCTCACCGCACAGGGGTTCACTCTCCCTAGACAGTCCACACAGGTCTGGTTCCAGGCATGAGCTAACACCTAATGAATCTGGGAGTTCTTATAGAGGCCTAAATGAGCTGACAAGGTTCAGCTGGTCTCCTCATCTCTGTCTGCACGACGCCCCACACTCTCCCTAGAGGTATGAGTCATCCATGAGCCCACTAGCATTATACAACTCTCCACCTAGTTGTATAAGTCGGCGTAAAGCCTGAATCTGGGCGAAATATATCTACCCCCCTGGATGCAACCAGGTGACTTTACCTTCCTGCTGTCACAATATATATATATATATATATATATGTTGTGAGGGGGCTAGCTCGGCAGCGGGTATGTGTGACCCCCGGGATGGGCTCCCCACCCAAAAACAGGCCCAGCAGACGGAGGTTGTGGTTTTCAAAATCAAAAAAGGTGCGGTTTATTTTCTATTTACAGTGACAAAAACACAGCAAGGCAAAAAAAACAAACACAAAATAAATCCTGGTCAACTTGACCTCTGACTAAACTTACAGGTTTCCTAACTAACGACTGGGATCAGCCTAGTGCTGTCCTAGTCCCTGGTTTTAAATGTCCAAGCAAAATATAGCCACACAGGCTTTCTCTCACCGCACAGGGGTTCACTCTCCCTAGACAGTCCACACAGGTCTGCTTCCAGGCATGAGCCAACATCTAATGAATCTGGGCTTTCTTATAGAGGCCTAAATGAGCTGACAAGGTTCAGCTGGACTCATCAACTCCCTGTCTGCACGACGCCCAGCCCTCTCCCTAGAGGTATGAGTCATCAATGAGCCCACTAGTCTCAGCTGGGCTTATACAACTCTCCACCTAGCTGTATAAATCGGCGTAAAGCCTGAATCTGGGCGAAATATATCTACCCCCCTGGATGCAACCAGGTGACTTTACCTTCCTGCTGTCACATACCCCCCCCTCTTGTTTTAACCTCGGGGTTGGAACACCAGCAATCAGGCATTCATGTACTCGAGACAAAGCATCCACATTCCCCATTTGAACGCCAGGGCGATGCTTTACTGTGAAGTTGAATTCCTGGAGGGCCAGGAACCACCTATTCACTCTTCTATTTGTTTCCTTGTTTTGAGCCATCCACTTTAACGGAGCGTGATCCGTAACCATGTCAAAGTGCCTACCTAGCAGGTAGTACCGAAGGGAATCTAGAGCCCACTTCACCGCTAAACACTCCTTTTCAACGGTGGCGTAATTTACCTCATGGGACTTCAACTTCCTGCTGAGGTAAATGACTGGGTGCTCTTCCCCGTTCCAGACCTGGGACAATACTGCTCCTAACCCCACATCTGACGCATCACTTTGTACGACAAAGTCTTTAGAGAAGTCGGGTGAGTACAACACTGGCTGGCTACATAAGGCTTGTTTCAAGAATTGGAATGCTGCCTCAGCCTCGGGGGTCCATTTAATCATGACCGACCCTTTCCCCTTCGTCAGGTTGGTTAGGGGCACAGCCTTAGAAGCAAAGTGGGGAATGAATCGCCGATAATACCCAGCGATTCCCAGAAAGGCTCGTACCTGCTTCTTGCTGTTGGGACGTGGCCAACTCTGGATGGCCTCGACTTTGTTGAGTTGGGGTTTTATTACTCCCCTCCCAATGGTGTACCCAAGATATTTGGCCTCCTCCTGCCCAATGGTACACTTCTTGGGGTTAGCCGTAAACCCTGCTTCCCGAACAGAGTCCAGGACTGCTTGCACTTTTGGCAGATGTGAGGCCCAATCTGTGCTATGGACAATTACGTCATCCAGGTAAGCCGCAGCATACTTCCGATGGGGCCTCAGCATCTGGTCCATTTTCCGCTGGAATGTGGCCGGCGCATTCTGTAACCCGAACGGCATTCTTTTATATTGGAACGCCCCGTCTGGGGTTACAAATGCGGTTTTCTCTTTGGCTGACTTGGCCAGGGGGATTTGCCAATACCCTTTTGTGAGGTCAAGAGTCGTCATGTATCGGGCTGTTCCCAGCCGGTCGATCAACTCATCTATACGTGGCATGGGGTAGGTGTCAAATTTTGTAACTTTGTTCAACTGACGAAAATCGTTACAAAATCGCCAGCTCCCATCCGGTTTAGGCACCAACACAATGGGACTAGACCAATCACTTTGGGACTCCTCTATCACCCCTAAGTTCAGCATTTTCTGTACTTCCTCCCGTATTGCCTCCCGTCGGGCCTCTGGGATCCGATAGGGTTTTAACTTCACCCTTTCACCGGGCGGGGTAATAATGTCATGCTCTACCCCAGATGTTTGTCCCGGCAGCTCAGAGAATACCTCCTTGTTGCGAAGCACAAACTCCTTAACCTCCTGTTGTTGGGGTTGTGACAAGGTGGCTGCGATTCCAACCTCAGGAATCACGCAACCAGTTTGAGCTGGTGACCAAGTGTCTGCGACTAGGGACTCTCTATCCCTCCAGGCTTTCAACAGATTAACGTGATAGATCTGTTCGGGCTTTCGCCTTCCTGGTTGTCTGACCTTGTAATTCACTTCGCTCACTTTTTCCATTATCTCGTAGGGGCCTTGCCATTTGGCAAGGAATTTACTTTCAACCGTAGGGACAAGTACCAATATCCTATCCCCCGGGGAAAAGGTACGGGTCTTGGCTCCACGGTTGTACACTCTCTGCTGTGCCAACTGCGCTTGGGCCAAATGTTCCTTCACGATGGGCATTACCTGTGCAATTCGATCTTGCATCAGGGCGACATGCTCAATCACACTCCTGTGGGGAGAACTCTCACTTCCCCAAGTTTCCTTGGCAATATCCAACAGCCCTCTTGGGTGTCTCCCATACAGTAACTCAAAGGGGGAGAATCCCGTAGAGGATTGGGGCACCTCCCTAATAGCAAACATCAAATAAGGAAGTAGACAGTCCCAATCCTTTCCATCCCTATCCACCACTTTCTTCAACATTTGTTTTAGGGTTTTGTTGAATCTTTCAACCAGCCCATCGGTTTGGGGGTGATACACAGATGTACGTAATTGCGTCACTTTGAACAATTTACACAGCTCCTTCATAACCCGGGACATAAAGGGTGTACCTTGGTCCGTAAGCAGTTCTTTACAAATACCCACCCGGCTAAAAACAAGAGATAGCTCTTTGGCTATGGTTTTGGCCGAGGTATTTCTGAGAGGGATCGCTTCTGGATAACGGGTGGCATAGTCCATTATAACCAATATGTACTGGTGCCCCCTAGCGGACTTGATTATAGGACCTACCAAATCCATTGCGATTCTCTCAAACGGGACCTCAATGATGGGTAGAGGGACCAGCGGGCTACGGAAGTGTGGCATCGGGGCCGACCTCTGACACACAGGGCAGGAGGAACAATAATTTTCTATGTCCTTCATCACCCCAGGCCAATAGAATCTCTGTAATACCCTCTCTCGGGTTTTCTCTGTCCCCAGATGACCTCCAAGAATGTGCCCATGGGCCAACTCCAACACCAACTTCCTGTAAGGTTTGGGCACCACCAGCTGCTCAACGGTTTCTTCTGCCCTTTTTGCCACCCGATACAGTAGGTCCTTCTCTACGCTGAAGTATGGGTAAGTGCAGGTATTATCTGGGTTCACTAACTCGCCATCTATTTTCACTACGTTTTCCCGTGCCTTTATTAGGGCGGGGTCTTTCAACTGTTCTGTGGCAAAGTTTTCCCTGTGAACCTCAAGATCAGAAAACTCCACAGACGGTAGGTTTTCGTCTGAGGAGGTGGGCTCCTCTCCAGTTTCTTGAGTCTCCCCTGCCAATACTGACAAGGGAAATTCGGGAGAGTCCTCACCACTCTCAGAGGAGTTCTGGCTATCATATTCCTGGTACATAGGGGCACCAGTGGGGGGCTCATGATCATCCCACAGTTCCCAGAACTTCGGAAAATCCCTTCCCACAATGGCGTCATGCGGTAACTGAGACACTAAGCCCACTGGATGAGAAAGGGTACCTTTGGGGGTCTCGAAACACACTGTAGTCACTGGATACTCTCGGGTGTCCCCATGCACACAAATAACGGCTACCTTGCTATTCCCAGAGACCTCTGTTTTAACTAACTCAGCCTTTATCAGGGTCACAAGGCTACCTGAATCCAGCAATACCACAACATTTCTACCATTAATACACATTTTGCATAAATGTTTCTCAGTTCCCCGAATGGCAGTGCATGCGACTGTCGCACACAGCGACTGACGTCTGCCCGTCAGAAAGTCACACTGCATGGGTTCCTCCAAAACCGGGCAATTTGCTGCAATATGTCCCGCTTGCCGGCAGCGGTAGCAAATGATCCTTCTTGCCGCCTCTTGAGCCGCTGATTTCCCAGGCTGTTCTCGCCAAACTTGGGGTAGAGCTCCCACCCTCTCACTCTCTCCACCCTTACCCCTTGGAATCCTCTTATCCGCCCCTGGGGATGGTCTGGTCTTAGGGTGGAAAGTCCGAGTGTCTCTGGAAGAGGCCGTCAGGTTCTCTGTAGCCAAGTATTTCTCCACACGATCCACAAGACCATCGGCCGTCTCTGGGTCTCCATGGCTTACCCACTTTTGGATGGCAGTAGGAAGAGCTCTCAAAAACCGATCCATTACAACACGTTCCACAATCTTTGGTGCGGACAAAGTCTCTGGCTGTAGCCACTTTCTGCTCAGGTGAATGAGATCATACATTTGAGACCTGGGGGGTTTTCCAAGCTGGAAAGTCCAGTTATGCACACGCTGAGCCCGGACAGCCAGGGTGACACCCAGCCTTGCCAATATTTCAGCTTTTAGCATCACATAGTCTTTTGCTTGGTCAGGCTCTAGGTCATAGTAAGCTTTCTGCGATTCACCCGTTAACAGAGGAGCCACCAGTCCAGCCCACTGCTCCTCAGGCCACTTTTCTCTTTCAGCGGTCCTTTCAAATGTGGTCAAAAATACCTCTGGATCATCCTCTCCAGTCATTTTTGTCAATAAACGACTCACCCCAAAGGACGCGGTATTAGTGGGACGGCTTTCCTCACCGGTCTGCGGACGTTGCTGCATTACTGCTTCCATCTGTTGTTGTAGTCTCTGCTCTTGCTTCTGCAACAGGTCTATGAAGCGGGCCTCAGATTGCTGTTGGGCTTGTTGCTGAGCCTCCAGACTCTGTTGTAAAGTTGCAAGGCTCTGTTGATGAGCTTGCTGCTGGGCTGCAAGGCTCCTTTGCAAACCTGCATTTGTCTGCTGTTGATTGGCATTTGCTAGAGCCAGCTGTTTCAGTATCTCCTCCATGCTGGCTTAAAAAAAAACTGCCACTGGTTCTCCACCAACTGTGAGGGGGCTAGCTCGGCAGCGGGTATGTGTGACCCCCGGGATGGGCTCCCCACCCAAAAACAGGCCCAGCAGACGGAGGTTGTGGTTTTCAAAATCAAAAAAGGTGCGGTTTATTTTCTATTTACAGTGACAAAAACACAGCAAGGCAAAAAAAACAAACACAAAATAAATCCTGGTCAACTTGACCTCTGACTAAACTTACAGGTTTCCTAACTAACGACTGGGATCAGCCTAGTGCTGTCCTAGTCCCTGGTTTTAAATGTCCAAGCAAAATATAGCCACACAGGCTTTCTCTCACCGCACAGGGGTTCACTCTCCCTAGACAGTCCACACAGGTCTGCTTCCAGGCATGAGCCAACATCTAATGAATCTGGGCTTTCTTATAGAGGCCTAAATGAGCTGACAAGGTTCAGCTGGACTCATCAACTCCCTGTCTGCACGACGCCCAGCCCTCTCCCTAGAGGTATGAGTCATCAATGAGCCCACTAGTCTCAGCTGGGCTTATACAACTCTCCACCTAGCTGTATAAATCGGCGTAAAGCCTGAATCTGGGCGAAATATATCTACCCCCCTGGATGCAACCAGGTGACTTTACCTTCCTGCTGTCACAATGTATATATATATATATACAGTCAGGTCCATAAATATTGGGACATTGACACAATTCTAATCTTTTTGGCTCTATACACCACCACAATGGATTTGAAATGAAACAAACAAGATGTGCTTTAACTGCAGACTTTCTGCTTTAATTTGAGGGAATTTACATCCAAATCAGGTGAACAGTGTAGGAATTATAACAGTTTGTATATGTTCCTCCCACTTTTTAAGGGACCAAAAGTAATGGGACAATTGGCTGCTCAGCTGTTCCATGGCCAGGTGTGTGTTATTCCCTCATTATCCCATTTACAAGGAGCAGATAAAAGGTCCAGTGTTCATTTCAAGTGTGCTATTTGCATTTGGAATCTGTTGCTGTCAACTCTCAATATGAGATCCAAAGAGCTGTCACTATCAGTGAAGCAAGCTTTCATTAGGCTTTAAAAACAAAACCAACCCATCAGAGAGATAGCAAAAACATTAGGTGTGGCCAAATCAACTGTTTGGAACATCCTTAAAAAAAAGAGAACGCACCAGTGAGCTCAGCAACACCAAAAGACCCGGAAGACCATGGAAAACAACTGTGGTGGATGACCAAAGAATTCTTTCCCTGGTGAAGAAAACACCCTTCACAACAGTTGACCAGATGAAGAACACTCTCCAGGAGGTAGGTGTATGTGTGTCAGATGAAGAACACTCTCCAGGAGGTAGGTGTATGTGTGTCAGATGAAGAACACTCTCCAGGAGGTAGGTGTATGTGTGTCAAAGTCAACAATCAAGAGAAGACTTCACCAGTATGAATACAGAGGGTTCACCACAAGATGTAAACCATTGGTGAGCCTCAAAAACAGGAAAGCCAGATTAGAGTTTGCCAAACAACATCTAAAAAAGCCTTCACAGTTCTTGAACAACATCCTATGGACAGATGAGACCAAGATCAACTTGTACCAGAGTGATGGGAAGAGAAGAGTATGGAGAAGGAAAGGAACTGCTCATGATCCAAAGCATACCACCTCATCAGTGAATCATGGTGGTGGTAGTGTCATGGCGTGGGCATGTATGGCTGCCAATGGAACTGGTTCTCTTGTATTTATTGATGATGTGACTGCTGACAAAAGCAGCAGGATGAATTCTGAAGTGTTTCGGGCAATATTATGATCGGCTCATATTTAGCCAAATGCTTCAGAACTCATTGGACGGCGCTTCACAGTGCAGATGGACAATGACCCGAAGCATACTGCAAAAGCAACCAAAGAGTTTTTTAAGGGAAAGAAGTGGAATGTTATGCAATGGCCAAGTCAATCACCTGACCTGAATCCGATTGAGCATGCATTTCACTTGCTGAAGACAAAAGTGAAGGGAAAATGCCCCAAGAACAAGCAGGAACTGAAGACAGTTGCAGTAGAGGCCTGGCAGAGCATCACCAGGGATGAAACCCAGCATGTGGTGATGTCTATGCGTTCCAGACGCAATTCAGGCTGTAATTGACTGCAAAGGATTTGCAACCAAGTATTAAAAAATGAAAGTTTGATTGATGATTGTTAATCTGTCCCATTACTTTTGGCCCCTTAAAAAGTGGGAGGCACAAATACAAACTGTTGTAATTCCTACACCGTTCACCTGATTTGGATGTAAATACCCTCAAATTAAAGCTGCAAGTCTGCAGTTAAAGCACATCTTGTTCGTTTCATTTCAAATCCATTGTGGTGGTGTATAGAGCCAAAAAGATTAGAATTGTGTCGATGTCCCAATATTTATGGACCTGACTGTATATATATAATTGCATTTTATAGTTGGCCCCCCTACTTTTGTCCCTGTCCCCCCATGTGCCCCCCCTAAATATGAAAGCTGGAGACGCCACTGGGCACACTACAGGAGCTATCTTGCAACTCACGAATCTGTCCCTCCGATAGGCAACCAGGCCTTACGCGACCGTGACTTTCTTCACCGATCCATCGGACAGGTCCTCCCCCCGGTTTCCTCTGTTTCAGAGTGGGCCACCCTCACCTGGGCTCCCTGGGACTCCAGTGGTTGGTTGTAGACCCAGTTGAAGGTACTGGGCCTACCTGGAACTCTGTAGCCTCGGCCTAAAGGTGCCGGAGACTCCTCAACCAGTTCACGCACCCCCCGGCCAGCAGGGCCAAAGGGCGCGACTTCACCACCAGGGGTCCTTCTTGGAATCCCCCCTGGACACACCACACCAGATCATGGCGTCTGCCCTTTATGTACCCTCTCCCGGCATGCACAGCAGGCAAAACCCGCCCACCGCACGGTAGCCGAGAGAGGACACCCAATCACACCACAACGCCACCTGTGGTTCAACCCGAGACCTGGGCAACAGCACCACCTACAGGTCAAGGGGAACTATACTCCAGACAACGTTACAGCAGAGCAGAGTCCAAACTAACAGAATTGGAGAACCTGAGCCAAACTATTGCTCAGGCTACCCTTAAATTTAGAGCATAGCGACCCCAATTTTGGGGGGTCCGCTACATATACAAGCATTAAAAACGTATAAAATCATTCTGCATGAACATACTGTGGACTGCCAAAACACAAAAGTAAAGAGAGATGACTGTTCACAGTCCACAGTATCCCGCTGATTCAGAGAGCAGCAAGGCCCAAGAGACTTCACCCCTACTTTGATGGATCTTAATTGAACACGATCGGAAATTTAGACAAGAAAAGTCTGATGTGAGCTTTTGGTCGGAAATTCCGACTGTGTGTATGCTCCATCGGACTGTTGCTGTTGGAATTTCCGGCAACAAAAGATTGAGAGCAGGTTCTCTATTTTTCCAACAGAAAAAGTTCCTATCGGAAATTCTGATCGTCTGTATGCAAGCAGAAGAGCCAAACTGCCTATTGAACTTCATTGATCTCGGCTCGTCGTACGTCTTGTACGTCACCGCGTTCTTGATGGTCGGAATTTGCGACAAGATTTGTATGCAACACAAGTTTGAGCCAACATTCCGTTGGAAAAAAAACACGGTTTTCTTGTCGGAATTTACGATCGTGTGCACGCGGCATTGGAACTTTTTGCCTTTAGATTTACACAGGCTTTGCCGCAATTACTGGTATGTATGTGTGCATGAATATACTTGTAGCACCCTGGAGTTTAGGTAGGGTTGCTCCTCACAAAATTTACCTTCCAGGAATAATTATCCTGGTTGATTGCTAGAGATCTATTGATTTGATTTCTCCCTAAGTTTGGCCTTGTTGCACTTTTCTCTTCTACCACTAGGTGGTACTAGATATGTATATGGTCTATGGGGTGTCTATATTCGGGTGGAGTCAGATGATCTAGGTTCTGTGCCACCTGGAGGGCTGTCTGGGTGGACGTGTGTTATACTGCCCAGCAGGGGAGGGCTGGCAGCCTTAGGCCTGGGGGGCAAGTCCAGTCAAGTGGCCCTTTGAACCACCGAATAAGCTCACCATCCCCAGTGCCCATCAGCGCAGCCTCACCAGTGCCCATCAGCGCAGTCTGTTCAGTGCATGGGGATTAGAGAGGAGAGCAGCCGGATTACACAGAGCGGAGATCTCCCACTTGCCCAGCGTGGCCACTCCCATGATGGAAGTCATCAGTGTGCTGTCTATCATAAGAGCCAGTCCAGGAGGCGCGACTTTGTATGACAGTGGCCGCCAGGTAAGTGGGAGATCCCCACTCTGTGAAATCTGGTGGCGCTCCCCCTCCGAGGCAGCCCAATGGGCACAGACCCTGGGCGCCCTCCCACTGCCCCATCTCGCGGTGCACCCGCTCCCAATTGGCCAGACTTGGTCCAGGGACAGTGTCCTCAGTGCGGGGATGTCTGGTCACCCTAGGCTAGTGGCCAGCAGGACCCACAGGTCAGTGGCCAGCAGGACCCACAGGTCAGTGGCCAGCTCCCAGCAGGACCCACACATGTGGGTCCTGCTGGGAGCTGCCTGTGCACCTGGGGGTCCTGCTGGCCATGGCCAGCTCCCAGCAGGACCCACATTGTTGAGGGCGATTTTTAGGTTACTGGGTGGGCACTTGCCTGGGGCAGGGTAAATAGGGTGTATGGGGGGGGTAGATGGGATGTGGGGTTCAGCTGCGGGTGTCAGGGTCTCTCACCTCAGTGATGGCAGCTGCCCTTGCCAGTACCAGCTCAGCAGGTCCTTGCATGGCCTCCTCCGATCCTGGGGGTGTGAAGTGATGCTCCTGTCCTGGGGTCAAGTAAACTTGCAGCCCAAGCCAGTCATGTGGGTCCCAACTCCCTGGCGTGCCTTGCTGCCCAGGGGTAGACTGACAACACCCAGGGCCCCCAGACCAAATAAAGCAAGGGCCCCCTGTCAGGCTACAACAGAGTCTAATGGGACCCCCTCTTTGTGCCATGACTCTAACCCCTGCCCCAACCTCTCACAAAGTAGAAATACAATTTTAGCACTACTCTTACCTTAACTATGGGTGCTGTAGCTGTGGCTGGCTCCCGCATCCTCTGAGGCTGGTTCCTGTGGGTGGCTAGCTGGCACCTGTTGGTGGCTGGCCGGCACCCTGCTGTGGCTGGCTGGATCCCTGGTGTGGGTGGGTAACCGTGGGTGGCTGGCTGGCTGGCATCCTGCTGTGGATAGTCACCGTGGCTGGTTTGCTTCTGTGGGTGGCTGGCTGGCTCCCTGCTGTGGGTGGGTCACCATGGCTGGCTGGCTCCTGTGGGTGGTTGGCTGGTTTCCTGGTGTGGGTGGGTCACCGTGGGTGGCTGGCTGGCACCCTGCTGTGGATGAGTCACCATGGGTGGCTGGCACCCTGGCCCTGCTCTGGGTGGCTGGCTTCTGTGGGTGGCTGCCTGGCACCCTGCTGTTGGTGGCTGGCCTGGCTCTCTGCCGTGGGTCAGTGGGTGGGTCGGTGGCTGGCTGGCTGGCACGGTGCAGCATGCTGTGGGTGACTGGCCTGGCTCCCTTCTGTGGGTCAGTGGCTGGCTTGCACGGTGCACCTTGCTGTGGGTGGCTGGCCTGGCTCCCTGCTGTGGGTCAGTGGGTGGCTTGCACTGTGCACCCTGCTGTGGGTGACTGGCCTGGCTCCCTGCTGTGGGTCAGTGGGTGGGTGGGTGGCTGGCTGGCACAGTGCACTCTGCTGTTGGTGGCTGGCCTGGCTCCCTGCTGTGGGTCAGTGGCTGGCTTGTACGGTGCACCCTACTGTGGGTGGGTGGCTGGCCTGGCTCCCTGCTGTGGGTCAGTGGGTGGGTGGCTGGCTGGCTGGCACAGTGCACCCTGCTGCAGGTGGCTGGCCTGGCTCCCTGCTGTGGCTGACAGAGAGGGGGTGGGCTGACAGAGGGGGGAGTGAGCTGACAGAGGGGGGGTGGACTGACAGAGGGGAGCTGATAGAGGAGGGGTGGGCTGAGAGGGGGGGTGGGCTGACAGAGCAGGGCTGACGGGGGTGGGCTGACAGAGGAGGGAGTGAGCTGACAGAGGAGGGGTGGGCTGACAGATAGGAGCTAAAAGAGGAGGGGTGGGCTGACAGAGGGGGGTGGGCTGAGAGAGCAGGGCTGACGGGGTGGGCTGAGATGGGGGGTGGGCTGACAGAGGAGGGGTGGGTTGACAGAGGGGAGGCTAGGGGAGGGGCGCTGACAGAGAGGGGGGTAGATGAGACTTAGAGACCTCAGAAACACGCAGAGAGGCAGGACTCCAGCAAGTGGTAACGACCAGCCCCGCTTGGCCGCATCCACACGTGACCAGCTCCGCCGATCCATTTGCAGGGCGCGCACAACACAAATGCCCTGTGATTGGCCAAACAGGGTCATGTGCGGCCGCACGCTGTGGAATTCTGGGACTTGTAGTCATGATGCAAGGGTCGCATCATGACTTATGATGCGAGTCTCGGATCATGACTGCAAGTCCCAAAATTCCACAGCGTGCGGCCGCACATGACCCTGTTCGGCCAATCACAGGGCGTTTGTGTAGCCTGCCGCCTACAAGTCCCAGAATGCCACAGCATGCGGCCGTGCATCTGGCCGACTTCATAAAAAAAATATATGCTAGGCTGAGTATGCTGGCTGGGGAGGGGGGTGCTGGGCTGAATATGCTGGCTGGGGAGGGGGTGCTGGGCTGAGTATGCTGGCTGGGGAGGGGGGTGCTGGGCTGAGTATGCTGGCTGGGGAGGGGGGTGCTGGGCTGAGTATGCTGGCTGGGGAGGGGGGTGCTGGGCTGAGTATGCTGGCTGGGGAGGGGGTGCTGGGCTGAGTATGCTGGCTGGGGGGGGGGTTGGGGTGCTGGCTGAGTATGCTGGCTGTGGCTGGCCGAGGGGGGGGGTGCTGGGCTGAGTATGCTGGCCGGGGGGGGGGTTGGGGTGCTGGCTGAGTATGCTGGCTGGGGAGGGGGGTGCTGGGCTGAGTATGCTGGCCGTGGGAGGGGGGGGGTTGGGGTGCTGGCTGAGTATGCTGGCTGGGGAGGGGGGTGCTGGGCTGAGTATGCTGGCCGGGGGGGGTTGGGGTGCTGGCTGAGTATGCTGGCTGGGGAGGGGGGGGTGCTGGGCTGAGTATGCTGGCTGTGGCTGGCCGAGGGGGGGGGGGTGCTGGGCTGAGTATGCTGACTGGGGAGGGGGGTGCTGGGCTGAGTATGCTGGCTGGGGAGGGGGGTGCTGGGCTGAGTATGCTGGCTGTGGCTGGCCAAGGGGGGGGGCTGGCTGAGTGTGGCTGGCCGAGGGCGGGGGGGGCTGGCTGAGTGTGGCTGGCCGAGGGGGGGGGGGCTGGCTGAGTGTGGCTGGCCGAGGGGGGGGAGGCTGGCGGGGGGTCATCATTCACACTTACTTTAGCCTTGCACCGTGATAAGATCACGTCTCTCCTCTGCAGCCAGTCCCAAGCCAACCCACGAGTGTGACGCTCTTGACGCCGCTCGTACCCCCTGACCCTCCCCTGACGTTCCACATGACCTGCCTGGCTGCCTCTGAGACTCGTGGGAGTTGTAGTTTGCTGCGCTGATAGGTTCATTACCTATACAGCGCGACCGAACTACAACTCCCACAATGCAGTGCGTGTGCAGAAGGCAGCAGCCAGCCAGCCAATCGGCGGCCGCCACGGCCGACTTTTGAAAAAAAAGAAAAAAACAGACAGCTAGCGCTGCGGAAAAGATAATGGAAGCGGCCCGGGGGGAAATCTCCACCTTGCCACCCGCCCCAGCCCGCGCCTGCTGCCCAGGCTGTTAGGCCTGGAGATTGGGCCTATCACACGCACATCTGGCTGCTAGGCTGTCTGAGGGCCTATCCAGAAGCAAGAGAGAGCAGCGCAGGGTTGAGACTGCGGCTTACAGTCCAACCAGAAGTGACGGTTTGGCCAGGCCGAAGAACCTGTCGTGGTCAGAGGTAGAAGGGAATCTGTCGCCAGTAAGGGACTGTCCGCCTTATTACCAGAGACCACAGTGAGAAATGGTTGGGGATATATGCAGGGATAACTCCTAACTCTCTGATCGCCCTTGGGATGTTGGGACTGTAACGGCACCCAGACAAAGCATGTATATAAAAATTAAAACATTTTATTTAGAACAATGTTTACAAAATTAGAACAGATAATACAGTAATACATGATACATTGAACATAACAAAAGGGGGGAAGTTTTTTACAAACTCCACAGGTGGGCGGAGGAATTGTACTGATGTACTTGATGATTCCCCGACATGTTTCGCGGTATAGACCGCTTCTTCAGGAGGCGTCAGACAGTACAATCTAGAAGATAATCATAAACTAGTGTAAATGCAATATCAAAATTGTTATTTGTGTATGGCGAAAGAACCATAGACAATGGTAACAATAGTATAGGAGTATAGTAACAACACCGGATACAGACCTGGCTCACCAAGTTAGTCCACCGGGACCAGAGATGCAATACAATGAGGCACCCAATGAGGGTGCTCCCCCTGGGACGGACACGGGAGGATTGGGACGGCACTGGAATATTAATGACACAGCATGAGTATGGGCATGTAGTGGGTGTGAATGAGGGAAGGAAGTGCAGTTGCATGCCACTACATATAAAAACGTGATTCGAAGGGAAGTGAATGGTGGTGATGTGAAACCACAATGGGCTAGGAGAGTGAGTGAGTGAAGGGTAAGGAAAGGGATGAAGGGGGAAGGAAAACAAGAAAAGGGAAAAATAAAAGAAAAGAGGGGGGAAAAAAAGGGGGGGGAGTAAAAACAATAAAGACAAAGGGGGGAGAGAGGAGGAGGGGGGAAAAAGAAAGAAAAGGAGGAGAAAAAACGGGGAGGGAGGAGAAAAAGGGGGAAAAAAAGGGGGGAAAAAAAGAGAGAGAGGGGGCAAAAGATCAGGACAGTGGGCGGAGAGGAAAAGGAGGTATACGGGGAGGGAGAGAGGGGGAGGGGGGAAGAAGGGGGAAAGAAGTGAAGGTAATAAAAGAAGGGGGGATAAAAGGGGGAAAGAGAGAAATAAGGAATGGAATAAAGGAACCGGAAAGAAAGGGGAAGCCAGGGGGAGGGGAAAAGGGGGGAGAAAATAGGTGGGGGAAGGAAAGGAAGAGGGGGGTGGGGGAGGGGAGAGGGGGATAGGTGAGTTGGTATGGAGGGATCTGAAATAAGGTGATGGTAAAGTTACAATGAGCGCCACTCTTGCCTGGAGGTACATGGAGGTATGCTGGTCCTGGGTGATGGCCGTTGCATAACGAGTGGCGAGCTGCCTCGCCTCTTGTATCCTCCAAACGCAGGACGACATCACCGCGCAGCTGATGGATGTCAGCCAGCGGCGTCGCCTGCGTCCGCCGATTCCATGGCGCATGCGCTGGAAAACTGAAAACTGCGTTTGGAGTGGTATCCCTGACCAATTATACCAAGACTCCATTATAATAAACTGCCCATCCTTATGATCTTATCTATCAGAATTGGTACATTGTGAGCTGCAACAGCCAGTTATTCTGAGCCTTGTCCCGGGTACTAGTTTACATCTTCACAGCACTTGGTTGGTTTTTACACTATTAGTAGTCACTCCCTTGAGCACATCACCTTATTTCAGATCCCTCCATACCAACTCACCTCTCCCCCCTCCCCCCACCCCTATTTTCTCCCCCTTTTTCCCCCTCCCCCTGGCTTCCCCTTTCTTTCCGGTTCCTTTATTCCCTTCCTTATTTCTCTCTTTCCCCCTTTTATCCCCCCCTTCTTTTATTACCTTCACTTCTTTCCCCCTTCTTCCCCCCTCCCCCCTCTCCCTCCCCGTATACCTCCTTTTCCTCTCCGCCCACTGTCCTGATCTCTTGCCCCCTCTTCCCCCCCTCTCTCTTTCCCCCCCTTTTTTTTCCCCCCTCTTTCTCCTCCCTCCCCGTTTTTTCTCCCCCCTTTGTCTTTATTGTTTTCACTCCCCCCCTTTTTTCCCCCCCTCTTTTCTTTTATTTTTCCCTTTTCCCTTTTCTTGTTTTCCTTCCCCCTTCATCCCTTTCCTTACCCTTCACTCACTCACTCTCCTAGCCCATTGTGGTTTCACATCACCACCATTCACTTCCCTTCGAATGACGTTTTTATCTGTAGTGGCATTCAACTGCACTTCCTTCCCCCATTCACACCCACTACATGCCCATACTCATGCTGTGTCATTAATATTCCAGTGCCGTCCCAATCCTCCCGTGTCCGTCCCAGGGGGAGCACCCTCATTGGGTGCCTCATTGTATTGCATCTCTGGTCCCGGTGGACTAACTTGGTGAGCCAGGTCTGTATCCGGTGCTGTTACTATACTCCTATACTATTGTTACCATTGTCTATGGTTCTTTCGCCATACACAAATAACAATTTTGATATTGCATTTACACTAGTTTATGATTATCTTCTAGATTGTACTGTCTGACGCCTCCTGAAGAAGCGGTCTATACGGCGAAACATGTCGGGGAATCGTCAAGTACATCAGTACAATTCCTCCGCCCACCTGTGGAGTTTGTAAAAAACTTCCCCCCTTTTGTCATGTTCAATGCATCATGTATTACTGTATTATCCGTTCTAATTTTGTTATCATTGTTCTAAATAAAATGTTTTAATTTTTATATACATGCTTTGTCTGGGTGCCGTTACAGTCCCAACATCCCAAGGGCGATCAGGGAGTTAGGCGTTATCCCTGCATATATCCCCAACCATTTCTCCATAGCTCAATTAGGGATGATGGCACCCCCCCACCTTAATATTTAGCGTAGAGGCAATCTTTATCATTCAGGGACCACAGTGAGTAACTGAAGCAATTTCCGGAGCAGTATTCTCACTAACCGGGGACGGTGAAGAATCTGGAAACTTCAGCGGGTATCAAGCCAGGGACCCAACCAGCGGAGGTGATGCTTGCAGAGCAGCCTTATGAGTCAAGCCAGGGACCAAGCAGGCCAGTGGGGTGAAGCTTGAGAGTAGTGATGAGCCGAACACCCCCGGGTTCGGTTCGCACCAGAACCCGCGAACGGACCGAAAGTTCGAACGAACATTAGAACCCTATTAAATACAATGGATGCGAACGTTCGAATTCTAAAGTGCTAATTATAACAACTATTATGCATGTTATTGTCATAAATAGGGTTTGGGAACCCGGGTTGTGCACCAGGGGACATGTATCAATGCAAAAAGAAGTTTTAAAAACGGTCGTTTTTCGGGAGCAGTCATTTTAATGATGCATAAAGTGAAAAAAAAAAGTCAAATATTCCTTTAAATATCGTACCTGGGGGGTGTCTAAAGTATGCCTGTGAAGTGCCACGTGTTTCCCGTGTTTAGAACTGTCCCTGCACAAAATGACACTTCTAAAGGAAAAAAAAGCCATTTAAAACTGCTTGCGGCTTTAATGTAATGTCTGGTCCCGGTAATATGGATGAAATTCTTTAAGAAAAATGGCATAGCTACCCCATGACCCCCCCCCCTACCCCAGCCCATTACCAGCCCCTTTGGGTCTTGTATGGATATTAAGGGGAACCCCGCACATAAAATAAAAAAGGCCCTATATACTCTGAACAGCCGTATACAGGCGGTGCATACAAGACAGGGACTGTAGGTTTGTTCTTATGTAGAATGTGTTTGTAATTTTGAACAGGTACATTGTTGAAGTGTAGCTCCAGCCCAAAAATCTATTTTTAAACTTTTTGGGAAACATAGGTAAGGGTTATCACCCCTGTAACATTTGTTTTGCTGTCTGTGCCCCTGTTCAGAACATTTCACCTCACTTTCCGTCCCAATGACAACTGTTTTTGAAATGTGGTGTTTTTCTTGAAACAAGGATTGCTGATAAAGCATCAGTACAGATGAGACCCCTTTCTCCCATATTTATTCTTACAGGAGAGAATTTTCCTTTCTAGGGGTAGATTTCCTCTCACTTCCTGTTGTCTTCTTTCGTTTGCAAGTAGGAGTCGTTTGTAAGTTGGATGTTTGAAAGTAGGGACCTGCCGTATATACTCTGCAGAAATAGGCCCCTTAGTTGTTGGTGTTGGCACAACACTGTAAGCACTCAGTTACTCTTGGTTGGTGCTGGAACGCCCTGCTGTCAACTATTATATCAGGAATTTTAATTACATATAATTGTTGAACAGTGGTAGTAAAAATTGGGGCTTTGATGGTGGTGCTGGTGCCACAACACTGTAAGCCCTGACAGTTACTCTTGGTGGGTGCAGCAATGGGCCCTGCTGTGAATTATTAGATCAAGAATTGTAATTACATGCCCCTTTTGAACAGGGGCTGAAAAATTGGGCCTTTCGTGGTGGTGGTGGTGGTGGCGTTGCCACAAGACTGTAAGCCCTCAGAGTTACTCTTGGTGGGTGCAGCAATGGACCCTGCTGTGAATTATTAGATCAAGAATTGTAATTGCATGCCCCTGTTGAACAGGGGCTGAAAAATTGGGCCTTAGGCACTGGTGGCACAACACTACAACCCCTCACAGATACTGTACTTGGAGCACAGCAATGAGCCCTGTTGCAAAGTATTGCTTCAAAAATTGTAATGACACGCCCCTGTTAAACAGGGGCTGAAAAATTGGGCCTTAGGCACTGGTGCCACAACACTCCAACCCCTCACAGATACTGTACTTGGAGCACAGCAATGAGCCCTATGGCAAATTATTGCTAAAAAAATTGTAATTACACGCCCCTGTAAAACAGGGGCTGAAAAATTGGGCCTTAGCCACTGGTGGCGGCACCCATAAACAAAAATGATCTTCCAAGCTATCATCATCAATCGTATCATTGAGGACTCGGAGGAGGAGGATAGCCAGTCAACATAACAGCACAGGCACTCAGCATCAGCATCAGTCTTGAAGGGATGTGACATGTTAAAATCAATTAGTCTGTTATATCAGCATCAGGTGTGTGGTAGCTGGTGGTGATCCAAGACTGGTTCATCTTGATGAAAGTCAGTCGATCAACCGAGTCGGTGGACAGGCGCACCCTGTGATCCGTGACAAATCCTCCAGCAGCACTGAATGTGCGTTCCGAAAGAACGCTGGATGCAGGACAGGCCAGTAGCTCAATTGCATACTGTGCAAGCTCTGGCCAGTGATCCATCCTCAAGACCCAGTAAGCCAGAGGATTTTCGGTGGGAAAGGTGTCCAAGTCTGAGCTTGCCCCTAGATATTCCTGCACCATGTTTATCAGACGCTGGCGATGGTTGCTGGAACCGATCATACTTTGGGGCTGCGGACTAAAGAATTGTCTGAACGCATCGGTCAGACGGCCACCTTCCCCACCGCTCCTTCTTTGACTGGCCGAAGCCTCAGCAACTCGTTGTCCAGGACCAGGAGTTTGTAACCTCCCAGTCTCTGGGAACGCGTTGCACAGACCTTTCTGCAAGGCCTCCCGGAGTTGTCTCATCCTCTGCTCCCTCTGCGACGGTAACATAAGGTCCGCAACCTTACCCTTGTACCGTGGATCAAGGAGAGTGGCCAGCCAGTAATGGTCCCTCTCCTTGATCCGAAGAATACGAGGATCCTTCCGCAGACTTTGCAGGATCAGGGAGGCCATGCAGCGTAGGTTTGCTGAGGCATTCGCTCCGGAGTCCTCTGGGTCACTAAGGACGACATGATCCGCAGCCACCTCCTCCCAGCCACGTACAAGTCCACTGGTTTCTTGGGACTGTAAATCATCCCTAAAAGACTGCTGCTGATGATGCTGAGTGCCAGCCTCCACCTCCATGCTGACACAATCCTCCTCCTCCTCTTCCTGTGCGATGGGTGGGACAGAAGGAACACTGTCTGGGTAAAGGGGGCCTTGAGAGGCAAGGAAGTCCTCCTCTTCCTGCCTCTGTTCTGCCTCAAGTGCCCTGTCCATTATTCCACGCAGCGTGTGCTCCAACAGGTGGACAAGAGGTACAGTGTCACTGATGCATGCACTGTCACTGCTCACCATCCTCGTGGCCTCCTCAAATGGTGCCAGGACAGTGCATGCATCCCTGATCATGCCCCACTGGCGTGGAGAAAAAAAACCAAGCTCCCCTGACCCTGTCCTGGTGCCGTAGTCGCACAGGTACTCATTGATGGCCCTCTGCTGCGTGTGCAGCCGCTGCAGCATGGCCAACGTTGAGTTCCACCTGGTGGGCATGTCACATATAAGGCGGTTCTTGGGCAGGTTCAACTCCTTTTGCAGCTCAGCCAGGCGAGCACTGGCATTATAAGATCTGCGGAAATGCACACAGACTTTCCTGGCCTGCCTCAGGACATCCTGTAAGCCCGGGTACCTGCCCAAGAACCGCTGCACCACCAGGTTAAGGACGTGAGCCACACAGGGCACATGGGTCAGTTGTCCCTGTCGGAGGGCGGAGAGGAGGTTGGTGCCATTGTCGCAAACCACCATTCCTGGCTTAAGCTGGCGTGGCGTCAACCACCTCTCGGCCTGGCCCTGCAGAGCAGACAGGACCTCTGCCCCAGTGTGGCTTCTGTCCCCCAAGCACACCAGCGCAAGCACGGCATGGCATCTTTTTGCCTGCGTACTTGCGTAGCCCCGTGAACGGCTACGGAGCACCGCTGGTTCATAGGACAAACCACAGGAAGAGGCCATGGAGGAAGAAGAAGAGGAGGGGGTGGAGGAGAGAGGTGTGTCACAACCAGTAGTAGCATTTTGGAGGCGTGGCGGTGGGACAACCTCCAACACTACTGCACCTTGTCCTGCATCCTTCCCAGCTGCCAAAAGAGTGACCCAATGGGCCGTGAAAGAAAGGTAACGTCCCTGTCCATGCCTGCTGGACCATGAGTCAGCGGTAATATGCACCTTACCGCTGACCGCCCTGTCCAGCGAGGCCAAGACATTGCCTTCCACATGCCGGTAGAGAGCCGGAATAGCCTTCCGTGAGAAAAAGTGGCGTTTGGGAACCTACCACTGAGGAACCGCACATTGCACAAACTCACGGAAGGGGGCCGAGTCTACCAACTGAAAAGGCAGCAGTTGAAGCGCTAGCAATTTAGCCAAGCTAGCATTCAACCGCTGGGCATGTGGATGGCTGGGAGTGAACTTCTTTCGACGGTCCAGCAGCTGGGGCAGGGAAATTTGCCTGCTAGAATCGGACGTCGGTGTACTGCTAGCAGAGTGGCCGCAAGTACTTGGCTGTGACACACCTAATTCTACACCTTCATTCCTCTCAGTGCATGTTTCAGAGAGGACTGAAGTTATAGTGGGGTTGGAGATCCCAGCTGATGCGGTGCAAGGAGAGGTCCGCTTTGTTCTTTGGTGTGGGTCTTTGAGGTAGGCTTGCCAACGAGCTGCATGGCAGGTCAACATATGTCTGGTCAGGCATGTGGTACCCAAGCGGCTGATGTTTTGGCCACGCGATATACGCTTGAGACATATGTTGCAAACAGCAGCTGTGTGATCTGATGCACTAGCCTCAAAAAAGGCCCACACCAAAGAACTTTTTGAATGACGGGCAGAGGCAGCGCCCTGCACAGGCGGAGCTCTGCGGTGTGATTCCGTCGGTGTACTGCCCTTACGCTGGCCACCAAAGGGCATCCTGCCTCGTTGGAGATGTGCCTCCTCCTCATCCTCCTCCTCCTCCTCTCTCCTATTAGGCACCCACGTGGAGTCAGTGACCTCATCATCCCCTCCCTCCTCATCACTGGAGCCAATCTGGCAGTATGCTGCAGCTGCTGGAACATGACTGCCAGATTGGTGTCCTTCTTGAGCATCCCCTCTGTCTGCTCTCACGCTACTGCCTTCCTCTAGCTGGGTTTCATCATCAGACCCTTCGAAACGCTGGGCATCCTCCTGGAGCATGTACCCAACACTGTGCTGAAACAGTTCGGGGGACTCCTCAGGAGGAGGACATGGTGGGTCTAGGGAAGGAGTGACTGATGATTTGTCTGACATTGATACCAGGGAAGACGACGCTTTGGCAGCTGCTTTTCCAGTACCCTGAGCCTGGGTGAGAGAGGATGAGGAGGAGGGCTTGGTCATCCACTCTACCAAGTCTTCGGCATGATGTGGCTCAACATGTCCAGCTGCCGAAAAGAAGGACAAGCGTGTCCCATGGCCATGTGCTGATGACAATGCACCGCGTCCACGACCAGCACTGTTGCCCCCAGACACAGAGCCTGCTTGCCCTCTTTTATTGCCTCCTGACTGTCTGCCTCTCCTTGTTTGCCTTCCAGACATTCTAATAGATGGCCTGCAGGGAGATGGGAAAAAAGCAATAAGGGCTACCTTCAGGTGTCCTTCTCTGTCCCTTGAAACAAGGACTTTCACAGTGAAAGAAACTGACACTCTCCCTACCTACAGTTTTCTGTCCCTAGAATAAATGTTTTTTTTAAGCACAATATAGCACAAGGACAATTCACTCACTGTCCTTACAGGTCCCTGGAAACAAGGACTTGCAGAGTGAAAGAAAAAAAACACTCTCCCTACCTACAGTTTTCTGTCCCTAGAAAAAATGTTTTTTTTAATCACAATATAGCACAAGAACAATTCACTCACTGTCCTTACAGGTCCCTGGAAACAAGGACTTGCAGAGTGAAATAAACTGACACTCTCCCTACCTACAGTTTTCTGTCCCTAGAAAAAATGTTTTTTTTAATCACAATATAGCACAAGGACAATTCACTCACTGTCCTTCCAGGTCCCTGGAAACAAGGACTTGCAGAGTGAAAGCAAAAAAACACTCTCCCTACCTACAGTTTTCTGTCCCTAGAAAAAATGTTTTTTTTAATCACAATATAGCACAAGGACAATTCACTCACTGTCCTTACAGGTCCCTGGAAACAAGGACTTGCAGAGTGAAATAAACTGACACTCTCCCTACCTACAGTTTTCTGTCCCTAGAATAAATGTTTTTTTTAATCACAATATAGCACAAGGACAATTCACTCACTGTCCTTACAGGTCCCTGGAAACAAGGACTTGCAGAGTGAAAGAAAATAAACACTCTCCCTACCTACAGTTTTCTGTCCCTAGAATAAATGTTTTTTTTAAGCACAATATAGCACAAGGACAATTCACTCACTGTCCTTACAGGTCCCTGGAAACAAGGACTTGCAGAGTGAAATAAACTGACACTCTCCCTACCTACAGTTTTCTGTCCCTAGAATTAATGTTTTTTTTAAGCACAATATAGCACAAGGAGAATTCACTCACTGTCCTTCCAGGTCCCTGGAAACAAGGACTTGCAGAGTGAAAGAAAAAAAACACTCTCCCTACCTACAGTTTTCTGTCCCTAGAAAAAATGTTTTTTTTAATCACAATATAGCACAAGGACAATTCACTCACTGTCCTTACAGGTCCCTGGAAACAAGGACTTGCAGAGTGAAATAAACTGACACTCTCCCTACCTACAGTTTTCTGTCCCTAGAATAAATGTTTTTTTTAAGCACAATATAGCACAAGGACAATTCACTCACTGTCCTTCCAGGTCCCTGGAAACAAGGACTTGCAGAGTGAAAGAAAAAAAACACTCTCCCTACCTACAGTTTTCTGTCCCTAGAAAAAATGTTTTTTTTAATCACAATATAGCACAAGGACAATTCACTTACTGTCCTTACAGGTCCCTGGAAACAAGGACTTGCAGAGTGAAATAAACTGACACTCTCCCTACCTACAGTTTTCTGTCCCTAGAATAAATGTTTTTTTTAAGCACAATATAGCACAAGGACAATTCACTCACTGTCCTTCCAGGTCCCTGGAAACAAGGACTTGCAGAGTGAAAGAAAAAAAACACTCTCCCTACCTACAGTTTTCTGTCCCTAGAAAAAATGTTTTTTTTAATCACAATATAGCACAAGGACAATTCACTCACTGTCCTTACAGGTCCCTGGAAACAAGGACTTGCAGAGTGAAAGAAAAAAAACACTCTCCCTACCTACAGTTTTCTGTCCCTAGAAAAAATGTTTTTTTTAATCACAATATAGCACAAGGACAATTCACTCACTGTCCTTACAGGTCCCTGGAAACAAGGACTTGCAGAGTGAAATAAACTGACACTCTCCCTACCTACAGTTTTCTGTCCCTAGAATAAATGTTTTTTTTAAGCACAATATAGCACAAGGACAATTCACTCACTGTCCTTCCAGGTCCCTGGAAACAAGGACTTGCAGAGTGAAAGAAAAAAAACACTCTCCCTACCTACAGTTTTCTGTCCCTAGAAAAAATGTTTTTTTTAATCACAATATAGCACAAGGACAATTCACTCACTGTCCTTCCAGGTCCCTGGAAACAAGGACTTGCAGAGTGAAAGAAAAAAAACACTCTCCCTACCTACAGTTTTCTGTCCCTAGAAAAAATGTTTTTTTTAATCACAATATAGCACAAGGACAATTCACTCACTGTCCTTACAGGTCCCTGGAAACAAGGACTTGTAGAGTGAAAGAAAAAAAACACTCTCCCTACCTACAGTTTTCTGTCCCTAGAAAAAATGTTTTTTTTAATCACAATATAGCACAAGGACAATTCACTCACTGTCCTTACAGGTCCCTGGAAACAAGGACTTGCAGAGTGAAATAAACTGACACTCTCCCTACCTACAGTTTTCTGTCCCTAGAATAAATGTTTTTTTTAAGCACAATATAGCACAAGGACAATTCACTCACTGTCCTTCCAGGTCCCTGGAAACAAGGACTTGCAGAGTGAAAGAAAAAAAACACTCTCCCTACCTACAGTTTTCTGTCCCTAGAAAAAATGTTTTTTTTAATCACAATATAGCACAAGGACAATTCACTCACTGTCCTTACAGGTCCCTGGAAACAAGGACTTGCAGAGTGAAAGAAAAAAAACACTCTCCCTACCTACAGTTTTCTGTCCCTAGAAAAAATGTTTTTTTTAATCACAATATAGCACAAGGACAATTCACTCACTGTCCTTACAGGTCCCTGGAAACAAGGACTTGCAGAGTGAAATAAACTGACACTCTCCCTACCTACAGTTTTCTGTCCCTAGAATAAATGTTTTTTTTAAGCACAATATAGCACAAGGACAATTCACTCACTGTCCTTACAGGTCCCTGGAAACAAGGACTTGCAGAGTGAAAGAAAAAAAACACTCTCCCTACCTACAGTTTTCTGTCCCTAGAAAAAATGTTTTTTTTAATCACAATATAGCACAAGAACAATTCACTCACTGTCCTTACAGGTCCCTGGAAAGAAGGACTTGCAGAGTGAAATAAACTGACACACTCTCCCTACCTACAGTTTTCTGTCCCTAGAATAAATGTTTTTTTAAGCACAATATAGCACAAGGACAATTCACTCACTGTCCTTACAGGTCCCTGGAAACAAGGACTTGCAGAGTGAAATAAACTGACACTCTCCCTACCTACAGTTTTCTGTCCCTAGAATTAATGTTTTTTTTAAGCACAATATAGCACAAGGAGAATTCACTCACTGTCCTTCCAGGTCCCTGGAAACAAGGACTTGCAGAGTGAAAGAAAAAAAACACTCTCCCTACCTACAGTTTTCTGTCCCTGGAAAAAATGTTTTTTTTAATCACAATATAGCACAAGGACAATTCACTCACTGTCCTTACAGGTCCCTGGAAACAAGGACTTGCAGAGTGAAATAAACTGACACTCTCCCTACCTACAGTTTTCTGTCCCTAGAATAAATGTTTTTTTTAAGCACAATATAGCACAAGGACAATTCACTCACTGTCCTTCCAGGTCCCTGGAAACAAGGACTTGCAGAGTGAAAGAAAAAAAACACTCTCCCTACCTACAGTTTTCTGTCCCTAGAAAAAATGTTTTTTTTTAATCACAATATAGCACAAGGACAATTCACTCACTGTCCTTACAGGTCCCTGGAAACAAGGACTTGCAGAGTGAAATAAACTGACACTCTCCCTACCTACAGTTTTCTGTCCCTAGAATAAATGTTTTTTTTAAGCACAATATAGCACAAGGACAATTCACTCACTGTCCTTCCAGGTCCCTGGAAACAAGGACTTGCAGAGTGAAAGAAAAAAAACACTCTCCCTACCTACAGTTTTCTGTCCCTAGAAAAATATTTTTTTTTAATCACAATATAGCACAAGGACAATTCACTCACTGTCCTTACAGGTCCCTGGAAACAAGGACTTGCAGAGTGAAAGAAAAAAAACACTCTCCCTACCTACAGTTTTCTGTCCCTAGAAAAAATGTTTTTTTTAATCACAATATAGCACAAGGACAATTCACTCACTGTCCTTACAGGTCCCTGGAAACAAGGACTTGCAGAGTGAAATAAACTGACACTCTCCCTACCTACAGTTTTCTGTCCCTAGAATAAATGTTTTTTTTAAGCACAATATAGCACAAGGACAATTCACTCACTGTCCTTACAGGTCCCTGGAAACAAGGACTTGCAGAGTGAAAGAAAAAAAACACTCTCCCTACCTACAGTTTTCTGTCCCTAGAAAAAATGTTTTTTTTAATCACAATATAGCACAAGGACAATTCACTCACTGTCCTTACAGGTCCCTGGAAACAAGGACTTGCAGAGTGAAATAAACTGACACTCTCCCTACCTACAGTTTTCTGTCCCTAGAATAAATGTTTTTTTTAAGCACAATATAGCACAAGGACAATTCACTCACTGTCCTTACAGGTCCCTGGAAACAAGGACTTGCAGAGTGAAAAAAAAAAAACACTCTCCCTACCTACAGTTTTCTGTCCCTAGAAAAAATGTTTTTTTTTAAGCACAATATAGCACAAGGACAATTCACTCACTGTCCTTCCAGGTCCCTGGAAACAAGGACTTGCAGAGTGAAAGAAAAAAAACACTCTCCCTACCTACAGTTTTCTGTCCCTAGAAAAAATGTTTTTTTAATCACAATATAGCACAAGGACAATTCACTCACTGTCCTTACAGGTCCCTGGAAACAAGGACTTGCAGAGTGAAAGAAACTGACACTCTCCCTACCTACAGTTTTCTGTCCCTAGAATAAATGTTTTTTTAAGCACAATATAGCACAAGGACAATTCACTCACTGTCCTTCCAGGTCCCTGGAAACAAGGACTTGCAGAGTGAAAGAAACTGACACTGTCCCTACCTACAGTTTTCTGTCCCTAGAATAAATGTTTTTTTTAAGCACACTATAGCACAAGCACAAAACACACTGACACTCTCCCTACCTATCCTTCTCTTTCCCTAAACTAAAGGAATCCAGGTTAAGCAAGAAAGAAATAACAGTCACTGTCCCTGCCTATGCTGCTCTATCCCTGCTCCGGAACACACTACACTAGGCCGCCGTGCTGGCGGCCTTTTATAGTGTGGGGCGTGTACTAAACACCCTCAGCAATAATTGGCCACAGGCATCCTGCCTGTGGCCAATCATTGCTCTCCTCGCTGCCGGCGCTGTGATTGGCCAAGCATGCGGGGTCACAGTGCATGCTTGGCCAATCACAGCGCCTGGATGACACTGCGATGGCGTAGTGCATTGTGGGCCGTTCGCGTCACTCGAATTTGGCGCGAACGGCCCAAATCGTTCGATCTTCGTCGAACGATCGAACAGCCGATGTTTGAGTCGAACGTATGTTCGACTCGAACACGAAGCTCATCCCTACTTGAGAGGTATCTAGAGTGCCAAGCTAGGGACCCAGCAGAGAAGCGTGGGTGACCCTTTAAGAAGATACCACCATGAAGGTTGGAGGAGCTCAAGGGATTCAGTGGCAGTGAATCAGTGGGTCTAGTGAGAGACCAGGAGCTCAGTGGACTGAAGAACTACAAGGAGCAATTGTAGTGGAAGAACTGTTACATTTGTGTTAGGAACTGTTAAAGGGCATTCCTGCACATGCAGATGTGGCGTCTTGCTGGGTGCCTTTCCCTGCATGGCTGTCTTTCTATTGAAGTCTTGGAGTCTGCCAATTAATCTTGCAACTACCTAAGGGTGTCCTGGCCCTAACCTTCTCTCTCCCGAAAAGTTTGTTAAGAGAAATAAACTTTCTTTTGCATTCAAGAAGTGTCTGGTGCCCAATAACTTTAACTACTCTGCACCCACCATGCCTCACAACTTACTACATACAGAAGGATGCCAGCTATCCCTGGAGGTTCTTATTAGATCAAATGAGGCCTGGGACCTTGCTACATACTGTATAGTGTTTTGTCATAAGAGACAGGAAAACAGCTCACATACATCCCCACACCCCCCTATCTTGTATAAGATCCAAAGGGATAGCACATAGTACGCCAGTAATAAACATGGTATGGGTCCAGGTATATTCATTGCTCATGTGCTAATGAGGGGTGGGGGATTTGTCTCAACATGTTTCACAGAAAGCTTCTTCGAGAGGTATAGCGGTTCTATTGATATTAAAAAAAATAAAATAGCTTGTACCGCTTCAATACAGGGCACTTTCATACCCTTCCTGCCCAGGCCAATTTTCAGCTTACACCGCTGTCCAACTTTGAATGACAATTGCGTGGTCATGCAACACTGTACCCATATAAAAATATATATATATATTTGTTTTAAATAAATGAAAAAAGAAAACATAAAAAATAAAAATAAATTGTTCTTAGTTTCTGTTAGAACTTTTTGCAAATAAGTAATTTTTCTCCTTCTAACTATCTATGTAAATGTCCCCTCTCACACTTGCTGGCTACTGGCTCTCCTCACCCTGTGACAGCACGTAAGGAAAGGAATGCCGATAACCGGCAAGTTTGTCGACATTTGATCAGCTGTGATTGGACACAGCTGATCACATAGTAAAGAACCGCTGTGATTGGCCCTTTACTGCAATCTGTGATCAGCTGTGTCTGAAGGGACGCACAGAGTGCGTGGTTTCTTGGGGGACACCCATGGACACCCTCCAAGAACAAGAGAGCTGCGCTGCAGCCATTTTTCGGCTATAGTGCAGTCATTAAGTGGTTAAACATTATCATGCAAATAATGATGGCAATGAAACACATTTGCATACTCACTTATAACATCAAAATGGCTGGTTGTTTGGGTGTTGATGGGTAATGTGGTGCAAAACTGGGAAGCAAAAACAGGGGACCCAAGGCCATGCCACACAATGAGAGAGTCCAAGAGAGAAGGCCATCTCATATGTGTGGCCTATATATTAAACACACATATAGTAACCCATATAAGCAGGGCCGGTGCTAGACTATTTTTTGCCCTAGGCAAGACCAGCCACTTGCCCCCCCAGCCCCCCATCAGCAATGTTATATCTGTGAAGAAATATAGGAGATTAAAAATCTAAGCGATAATGTGCAGGGAAATGCACCCCCTGAATGAACACAAGGTTGTGACAGGCTTACCAGTCCAACTGCATCATCCAGGGAAAGAAACAAAGGGTAGTACTACCAGTGCTTCACAAGGCCAAATGACCTACCAAACCGTCCCATGGAAGAGAATGCACCGCCCACACACCATTACCCCATCCGATGCGCTGCGCTCGCCCGGTCCAAGACCCAGAGAAGAACCAATGACCGCTGCTGCTGTCAGAAACCATGAATCAGACCGAGACTGAAGTACAGTTATATCATACTTGTTTAATAACAATAATAAAAAGATAAACAGAGTAAACATAGTCAAAACATAGCCAGAGTTAAGGAACCGAATCGGATAGTCAGACAAGCCAAACGTCAGGGAGCCAGAGAAGAACGTAGTAGAACAGCAAGCAGGATCAGAAGCCAGAAGGGATGTCAGCCAAGCAAGTCTTTAACAGGAACGCAGGAGAGTCTCTGTGATGTTGACCAAGGCGAAGGCAGAGATAATCTGAGCTGGACGGCTTAAGTAGGCAGGGCTGACGAGCAGGATATCATCAACAGGTGAGTCACTGTGGAGAGATAGGAGCTGGCAATTAGCAGTCAGCTGAGAGGCCAGCTCAGAGAAGGAAGGGCTGAGCCCAGCCCTGACAGTTGCCATCTTGAAAAAGGGCAGGGCGGTGGCAAACCAAAGTCCAGGCATTGGAGCCAACAGGGAGTGCGGGATAACCTGTCTGCATGACTCCAAAGACCCAGGCATCCAAAAAAAAAAAAAAAAAACTCCATGCACAAATAAAAAAATAAATAATAAATACGACAACAGGGACGACTTTAGGTCAAGATCAAACAGTACGAACCAGCGGTCGTGGCTGTGCCCTAGACAGCAGTGCACCCTAGGCTGCTGCCTAGTTCGCTAGTGGTAGCACCGACCCTGCATTAACTAAGGGATTGCACCAAAAAGAGCCCATGCAGATATTCTAAGTTATTTGTGCAGGAATATGTTCATAAATAAAGCTCCCCCACTTTAATGATCTTTTTTCTTTTGATATATCTATATGGGGATGTGGTGCTTAAAGTATCTCCGCTCCGCTACTTTTAATTCCTTAAAGGAACAAATAAATATAACGGAAATAGATTTTCCTACACTTGTGAAAACAATTAGTTACTTTAATTAACTGAATATTAGAAAAAGCAAAATGGTTGATAACAAAACATAGGATGAATATTCATTTCCATCCCTATATCCCCCAAAGAATGGTAAAATAATTTGGATATATTCAATCTATGCTAGAACAAGACTACACACATGCCCACTAAGACCCTATTCACATTAAGAGATTTTGAATTGCGGCAAAATGAACCAAGATGCGATCCTGCTGTGATTGTTGCGTGGAAGAAGCACATGGCAAAACACACTATTAAAATTTGCACTATTCTAGCTCCTGATAGTGTAAGAGGTTAGGGAAGCTATCCACTCCACTCCCTTATAACAAGACCATGGGGTTGGACGGCCTCCCATCTGAGTGATACCAGGCCTACACTCAGGGGGTGGCTAGGGGGGGCTGGAGCCCCGAATGTGACCCTGAAAAGCCCAGAGTCTCATGCTGGCAGGTCTCCATTGATAGTCCCGAGCGAGCAGCGAGCGCCGGGACCGATCTGATCCTGAGCGCCGCCAAATGTGGCCGAGTGTGGCCAAGTGCGGCCGAGTGCCATAGCAGGTCCCGCCTTCTGGAGCCTGTGCAACGCCTATGATGGATGTCCCAGAAGTGTTTGTGAGAAGCAAGAGAAAGGGAACCGCTCAGGTGTGGGAATCCTTCAAATCACCTCCTCCCAGCAGACAAAGGTGCAAGCAATGCTATTGACAGCAAACAGGAACGAAAAAGTCTTCTGGACTGCAGCACTCAAAAATAAAAGCCTTTATTTTAAAATAAGGAATCCAAAATACACACTGTACAACGGTACACAGGTCAAAAAAAATTTTTGGCTGACATGTTTCGCACTGTGCTAGTGCTTATTCATAGCTATGAATAAGCACTAGCACAGTGCGAAACATGTCAGCCAAAAATAAAAAAAATTTTGACCTGTGTACCGTTGTACAGTGTGTATTTTGGATTCCTTATTTTAAAATAAAGGCTTTTATTTTTGAGTGCTGCAGTCCAAAAGACTTTTTCGTTCCTGTTTGCTATGATGGATGTCCCACTGGTCCAATGCCGGGACCGCAGGACGTGTGACGTCCATCATAGGGGCTACAGGCTCCCGAAGGCGGGAATTACAATACGGCCGCTGCGCCACATCCCCGCTCGGCGCTCAGACGGCTCTCCTCTCCTCCCCTCCTCGGCTCTCCTCTCCTCTGGCTCCCCCCAGGCTCCTCGGCTCTCCTCCCCACCAGGCTCTTTGGCTCTCCTTCCCCTCCAGGCTCCTCGGCTCTCCTCTCCTCCAGGCTCCTCGGCTCTCCTCTCCTCCAGGCTCCTCGGCTCTCCTCTCCTCCTCGGATGACTGAGGCTTGACAGAATGACTGACTGGCTGCCTGCTGTGACACCGCACACCACGGCTGAGCTGTAGACATGTGCAATTAGTTTCGTACGAATCGAAAATTCGTACGAATTTTTCGAAATTCGTACCATTTGTACGAATCCGAATTACGAATTTTTACGGATACGAATTCTGCACGAAATACGAAGTTTCGTTTACGAATTTCGGCTCCAAATTGAAAAGATTCGACATTATAGAGAGAAAAGATTCGACATAGAGAGAAAAGATTCGACATTATAGAGAGAAAAGATTCAACATAGAGAGAAAAGATTCGACATTATAGAGAGAAAAGATTCGACATTATAGAGAGAAGACTGCTGCTGGAATTGAGTGGGGGAAGTACATTTCCAGGCGAATCATTTGTTCGTTCCGGTCGAATCGTTCGTTATACGCGTCGTACGGAATTCGTATTTCGTACGAATCCGAATTGAATTCTGTACACGAATTACGATTTTTTTTTAATACGAAACGGAACGTAACGAAATAAATTTTTCGACGGCTCCCATGTACTGAGCTGAGGTAGGTCAGACAGTGTATGTAAATGTCAGTGTATGTAGGTCAGTGTAAGTAGGTCAGTGTATGTAGGTCAGGTAGGAAGGTCAGTGTAGGTAGGTCACTACCGTCAGTGTATGTAGGTCAGGTAGGTCAGTGTATGTAGGTCAGTGTATGTAGGTCAGGTAGGTCAGTGTATGTCAGGTAGGTCAGTGTATGTAGGTCAGTGTATGTCAGGTAGGTTAGTGTATGTAGGGTCAGTGTATGTAGGTCACTACCGTCAGTGTATGTCAGATAGGTCAGTGTATGTAGGTCACTACCGTCAGTGTATGTAGGTCACTAGCATCAGTGTATGTAGGTCAGGTAGGTCAGTGTATGTAGGTCACTACCGTCAGTGTATGTAGGTCAGGTAGGTCACGGCCCAGCCAAAAAAAAAGCCAGCATCACATACACCATCTTCCCCGGTTTCCAGCCTTGGACTTCGGGCTGAAGCCCCTGGTATTTTTGCCACCTAGCAACGCCCCTGCCTACACTGATGATTTGGCTCAGAGATTGCATGATCTGTTTAGTGCAGCTTTTAAGGAGGGTGTGCTCCCTGACTCCATGACTGAAGCCATGATTGTGGTACTGCTCAAACCGGGTAAAGATAAGCTACTATGTGGGTCCTATCGTTCCTAAATAGTTAGTGATGTCAATGTGTTTGCCAAGCTTTTAGCACTTAGATAGCAGAAGGTGATTTTGTCTCTTGTGCAGTCTGACCAATCTGGGTTTATTCCTGGAAAGAGCACCATTGATAGTTGGTACTATTATTAGATGTACTAAAGGCATTTGATACTGGTATATACTGTTAGGTGGCCATTTTTGTGGGAAAGTATGTCTCATATGGGCTTTGGCCTGCGTTTTATTCAATGGGTTCGTCTTTTGTATACCGATCCAAGGACTAGAGTGTGCACTAATAAAGACATATTCCCAGCATTTCCTGAGAGGTACAAGGCAGGGATGGGCCCCTTTTGCAGCTTCTATTTGCACTTGCGATTGAGCCTCTGGCTGTTCACCAGCATTGGATGGCACAATGGGAGCATTTGATGGCACAGTGGCAGTATTGGATGGCACAGTGGCAGCATTGGATGACACAGTGGGAGCATTGGATGGCACAGTGGGAGCATTTGATGGCACAGTGGCAGCATTGGATGGCACAGTGGCAGCATTGGATGGCACAGTGGGAGCATTAGGAACATTTGATGGCACAGTGGCAGCATTGGATGGCACAGTAGCAGTGTTTGATGGGCACAGTGGCTGCAATTGATGAGCACAGTGGCTGCGTTTGATGAGCACAGTGGCTGCGTTTGATGGGCACAGTGGCTGTGTTTGATGGGCACAGTGGCTGCGTTTGATCGCACAGTGAGGCTTCAATTGATGTTTTATTTTTTTGAATTTTTTAATTTGTTTGCGCCCCCCCAAAAATTTTGAGCACCAGCTGCCACTGGCTCTGGGGCCATCCCAGCTCGACTTGGTGGGGTGGTCTTGGTAAAACCACTGTTTCACTCGTGTGTCTTTAAATATTTGCTGCCATCCGGGCAGTTTGGGACTCTGACCGCGGAGCTCTCCGAATCCCCAACATGAGGAGCTACAATCTTTTTTTTTTAACAGAGAGTTTTTATTAGACAAATCAGCATTACAATACAACCAGTAAATAGCACATCCTCCAGTGCAGAGCAAACAAACAGGATAATGCGTCACATCCGGGGGATCACACCCCTCTCATTCGTTGCTAAATGCAAATAATCAACAAACATTGGCCCAACCCCGGTCGTGCATAAAACGACTCTAGTTCACCCCTCCCCGGCCACACAACAACCCTGAGTAGCAGTAAAGTCCAGGGACCAAGAGGGGTAGGGGGGGGGGAAGCCACTCCCAACAAACAGCCCAGTCAGTCACACCCGGGGGGGGGGTTCCAAGTCAGAGCGAGTGGTCTGCCATGAAGACCAAATTTTGTCGAACTTCGCGGGGCACTGTCTACTCTCATAAGTCAATTTATATAGAGAAAGTACTGAGTCGACAGAGCGCTGCCAGGCGGCGCATGTGGGGGGGTCCTCAGATTTCCACTTGAGCAGGATTTCCCTCCTAGCATAAAATAGTGAGAAGGTCAGGCAGAGTTTACAATATCTATCCCCTTCCACGTCCTCCATATGATTCAGGAGTAGGATCTTGGGGTCAGTCGGCACGTTTAAGCCAGTCACGTCCGTCAGTCTGGAAGCCACATCCACCCAATAGGGCTGGAGTTTCGGACACGACCAGACCATGTGCCAAAACGTACCTATCTCCTGCCTGCATCTCTGACAATTAGGATCTCGCTGCGGGTAAATACGTGCCAGCCTCTGCGGGGTGTAGTAGGCTCTGTGGAGAAATTTAAATTGTATAAACCTATCCTTTGCAGCTATCATAACAGGGATATAAGATGCGAGGCAATCCCTCCACTCCTCCTCGTCCAGTGACGGAATATCAGCCCTCCATTCCTCCCACGGCTTAGTAAGCTTGGCATCATACTGTACCGTGAGGTACAGGTAGAGGGACGAGAGGGGGCGGTCCATGAGGGCGGAGGATAAGAGTCGCTCAATAGAGTCTGACTCCAGGGTTATGGGCTCTGGGAATTGGGCCTCAAAAGCATGTCTCAGCTGCCAGTACCTAAATTGGAAAGAGACCGGCAGGAGATACGCCTGCCTGAGTTCTTGGAAAGGCATAATCGTACCCGCTTTCACTATATGTTTCAGAGTAACGATTCCCTTTTTCGCCCACAGGGATGGATCTGGGATACTATTCATGTGAGGCAGCATAGGATTAGCCCACAAGGGCATATGCGGGGATACCAAGTTGGATCGCCGGTACATTAGTCGAGCCTCCTGCCAGACCTTAACTGTGGTCCGCATGAGGGTCGTCATACAGGGGCTGGCCCTGAGGCCACGAAACGGTAGATTGCTCAGGGCCGCATAAGAGCCCACAATAGCCGCCTCAAGTGTGACCGCCGGATTTTGTCTAGGCTGGGAGAACCACCATCTCACTGTAACCAGGACAGCTGCCCAGTAGTAAAGCAAAAAATTAGGGAGCGCCAGTCCACCTCCGGACAAAGACAAATACAAGGTCTTCCTCGCCACCCGGGGGGGTCTCCCAGCCCAGACAAAAGAGATCAGCAGGCTGTCCAACCTCCGGAAGAAAGACCTAGGGATATACGAGGGGGTATTGCGAAAGAAGTACAGGAATTTCGGGAGAAAGACCATCTTCAAAAGGTTGACTCTACCCACTGGCGTCAGAGGGAGGGACCGCCACACCGCGCACTTGGTCACTAGTTGGGTCATGAGTGGTTGTATGTTTTTGCCAACGTAGTCACCAATCTTGCCGCTAATCTTGATGCCCAGGTATGTAAACTCGTCCACCCACCTGAGCCGCGTTCGTGTCGTGGGACGCGGGGCCGAGGGACATAGGGGAAACAAGACCGATTTGTCCCAGTTGATGCGAATACCGGAGTAGCCCCCAAATTGATCAATCAGATCTAAAGCCGCCTGCAGGGATGAAGAGGCGTCCGCCAGGTATAGCAGGGCATCATCCGCATACAGAGACAGCTTTTCTTCAATTGGGCCTATTTTCAATCCCCGGACCCTCGTCTCAGCTCTCAACAGGATGGCCAGTGGTTCCATAGCAAGGGCAAATAAACCCGGGGAGAGGGGGCACCCCTGTCTCGTGCCGCGACCCAAGGGGAAGACGTCTGATAGGCAGCCGTTGGTCCGAATTCTAGCAGATGGGGAGCTATATAACATGCGTACCCATTTCAGGAAGCCTGGCCCAAACCCGAAGCTATCGAGCACCCCCCAGAGGTAGCCCCACTCTACAGAGTCGAAGGCCTTCTCTGCGTCAAGTGAGGCCCCCACTCCCGTCGACCCCTCACCAGCCCCATCAATGTGGGTGAGGAGGCGTCTAATGTTAATATCCGTTCCCCTACCCGGCATAAAGCCTGTTTGATCCGAGTGTACCAGGGCAGTAATGACAGAGTTCAGTCTTGTTGCCAAGATCTTGGCCAGGATCTTCGCATCAACGTTCAGCAACGAGATAGGGCGATACGAGGAACAGAGGGAAGGGTCCTTCCCCGGCTTCGGGATCACCACTATGACCGCCTCACCCATGGAAACAGGGAGCTCTCCCTGCTGCGCGGACACCGCGAATAGGGAATGTAGTCTGGGCACTAGTTCGTCTGCATAGTGTTTGTAGAACTCTACAGGAATTCCATCAGGCCCGGGCGTCTTGCCAGATTGCATAGATTTAAGGGCCCGCTGGATCTCCTGCACCGTGACAGGGGCGTCGAGCCGCTCACGGTAGGTCGCCGTAAGGACCGGAATGTCAATGTCCCCCAAATACTTCACCAGGTCCTCATCACCATAATCCACCCTTGAGCCATAGAGTGCACGATAGAAGTCGGCAAAGCACTGATTAATACCCCCGGGAGAGCTTACCCGCTCCCCCGTGGGGCCCGTAATATGGGAGACACCGACCCCCCCCCTCCTGCTCCCTGGAAAGCCAAGCCAGCATCCTACCCGACCTCTCCCCCTGTTCAAAAATCCTATGGGACTGAGCGAGTAGCTTTTTTTGGGTAAGTGAGGTACGGATACTAAGGACCTCCCCCGTCAGGAGCTGCAGGTGGGCATAGTGTTGGGGGTCACGGGTCCTAATAAAGGTCTCTTCTGCACTGGCAGCCTCCCTTTCCGCCCTCACTAAGTCTGCACTGCGTTCCCTACGAACTCTGGCAATAATGGTCTGGTAGTGTCCTCTCGTGGAGGCTTTAAAGGCATCCCATACAGTCCCGGTCCCCGCCGTGCCCTCATTGTCCACCCAATAACCGGTCAATTCAGTTTGGAACTGGTCGTCCACAGAGGTGTCTGAGATCCAAAACCTGGACAGTCTCCACAGGCGAACAGGATGGCCCCTAGAGGAATCCAGCGCCAAAAGCAATGGTGCGTGATCTGAGATCCCCCTAGGCAGGATCCGCACATCCGTAACCCTTTGCAGGACCGGTCTGCCCGCATATACCAGATCTATGCGGGAGAACGTCCTGTGGGAGGCCGAGTGGCAGGTGTAGGCCAAGTCCCGAGGATGTTTCCACCTCCACACGTCCGTCAGTCCATAGACATCAGCCCAGTCAGCCAACCCAGAGTAGTGTCGACCTCCAGGCGTCAGGCGATCCATATCTGGATCGGGGACCAAGTTAAAATCCCCCAAAAACACAGTATTATCAGAGGTGAACTCGGCCACCCTGCTCGTTATGTGGTTCAGCAGCAACAGGGAGGCTGGCGGGGGAAGATATAGACCCACTATGGTCCAGGTCAGCGAATGAATCACGGCATGAATTATGACGTATCTACCATCAGGATCGAGAATCAGGTCTAGGAGCCGGAACGGGAGGGACTTTAACACAAGTATACTGACCCCTCTAGAAAAGCTAGAATAGGTAGAGTGATAGTGGTGACCCACCCATGGCTTTTTAAGTGAGAGAATTCTACTCCCCATGAGGTGCGTTTCCTGTAGGACACAAATATGCGGGTTATAAGACTTAATAAATTGGAACACCAGGGAGCGTTTGGTCGGGGAATTCAACCCCCTGGTGTTCCACGATAGGATATTAACTGCTGACATGGACCGTCAGATTGATAGGGGGGATAGGATGACACCGCATGACTCCCGGACCTGACCCCCAGACCCAGGATGTACACATCTGGAAACAGAGCAATGCTGAAGTATCAACGTTTTGAATGTAAAGCAAAAACATAATGAAAACAAAAACAACAAAAAGAAAAAAAACAGATCAGAACAAGAAAAATAGCCCCAGTAGGGCAACAATCCCCACCCCCCACCCCACCCAACCCCCTAAAACTGAGGAGGGTATCCATCCCAAACAATAACAGCTCGCCGGCTGCAAAGGGGGTTCCGTGCAAGAGGCGAGCTCAGCCCCCCGGATAAATTCTGGGGGGGGCCGAGCAACTGTTTGAGCGACTCTCTAAGTGCGAGACTTCCGCTGGTAATGCAACAAGCTGTAAGGGACAGGGGTTCAGGAGGATGGAAGCGGACAGGAACGCGTCCCAGCAGTACAGTCGATCCAGTGACAAGGGAGTAAACGTGGTATGGTCCCCAGTGTCACACGGGGGGATAAAAAGACCCAAAAAAAGGGGAATAAGGAGTGTTCTCCTGACCACGTCAGGGGCGCTAACTTGGGTTCCCACACCGGCGGGGGCCAGCCGCCACCGTCGGAGCTGCACACACCAAGGGGATTAGCCGGACACAACAGGTGCAATAACAGGTGTGAGAGCTCCGTCCAGGGGGCCAGTCCGCCGGCCCCACCGATATAGGCAAGGAGCTACAATCTTACCCAGACATCTCTAAGTTAGTTACTACTATCTACAAACTTCTTCAGTGGACTGGGGCTAAAGCTTTCCAGGTTTCCCATAGCAAATGGCTCTTGCATTGGTACCCGGGGCTTCCTGAAGAAGGTTTGGATTAAGCCACTAAAGTTTATTTTCAAGATATTATTACCACAGCTGATAGGCTTATACAATTTAAGTTCATCCATCATCTTCATTATACCCTGGCCAGACTGGTTTGCATGGGGTCTGGGGTCTGCTGCCGCTTGTCCCCGTTGTGAACTCGGGGGGTGCGGACCTTTTCCACATATTTTGGGTTCATCCACTGTTGTCTAATTATTGGGGGGACTTGTTTTCTCTTTGAAACTACTCTCAATTTTCCAGTGCCTCGGACCCCCACAAGTAGGTATTTTAAATGACTTTATACCTCAGACTCATGCTCGTATCCTGATCCCTCTGCTTTTATTTTATGCATGTAAATGAATCCTATTACATTGAAGAATGCCGTTTCACCATCCAACAGTTTTGTTTTTTTTGCATGTTATTGATTTAGATAAGTTTAAATTGATATACAAGGGCCGAGCTTACCCTAAGAAGTTTACCAAAGTCTGGCAGCCCTGGCTTGACACCTCTGAGTCATTTTGGAGGGACACCCCTGTATCTCAACTGTCTTTAATTTATTTTATATTCTTCATGGTGGTTTTTGGTGCAATGGGCTGCACCTTTGTAATGGATTGATGGTTCTCTAGATTGTACTGGAGGGGGATAGCAGCACTGGTATGAATGTGTTTTGGTTGCTGTCCCTTATGGATACCCTGTACTGACTTATATTTCCTATTGGGCTCTGTGTAGTCCCTATGACCTTATATTACTTTGACACCTTCGGGTAACAAGACCTGGCACAGGATTAAAGGCTTGGTCCCACTCAGGCCTGGGCATTCTAGACTGAGCAGCCCATTTTTTTTTTTTTAAACCAAATTACAATAATAATAATAAGAATAAAGATCTTGCTACACCCATAGTGTATCCTATGCACATTGCGTATCCTACATGAAGTGCATAGCCTAATGTATCTTTATTCCTCCTCCGACTGGTGGTCTAGGCTACGAG
The DNA here is from genome assembly GCA_029206835.1 of Rana muscosa. Classification (NCBI taxonomy): domain Eukaryota; kingdom Metazoa; phylum Chordata; class Amphibia; order Anura; family Ranidae; genus Rana; species Rana muscosa. Next base: position 98,590,196 of record CM055118.1, on the reverse strand, counting down.
CCTACTGTCCCTCCCTGAATGCAGGCATCCTCTACTGAGCACTGCAACGGGAGGATTACTCGTGCCAAGTAGGTTCCTTCCCACGTCACAGTCCCTCCCTGGAAAGCCTGCACCAGACCCAGTATGGAAGTAGAAAACAGAATCCGGCTACACACATCATGTAACAGATTTTGTTTCCTGTCTTCCCCCATCCAGGCTTGTCCCGCGGTGAGGCCAAAGAGAGGACCAGTTTGGGAGGACCTGCTCGGTCTGTGTCACTCCCTACATGGCCTGCAGCAGACAGAGACCCACCGGTGAGAGCCATAATATATGCAATATAATTGCATATTTCATGTTGCGGTTCTTACCCTCTGGAGCTCTCTGTCACATTAGCCAGCTCTTGTTAGGAATAGCGGCCCACTAGGCAAATGCACGGAATGCCCTATGGCCAGTCTGGGCCTTGTCCCACCCAAGACACTTTGAAGCCTTCAGGCCCCAATCCGGGACTACAAAATTCAGAGAAAGCTGCGTTTCTCCGCTCACAATAATCACCCCAGAGCCCCTCACTCTGCATAAGTGCGAATCCTGTGTGGTTGCCACAGTGGTCACATGATCAGCAATCTGGTCCTGTTCAATCCTGATCATTTGTATAGAATGAGAACTATCTTTGACGCCCATGGGCGTAAATGTGCCAGCTGTGGGCGTTAAAGTCCACCCTCTTCGCCAACGCACATATGCATATGTGAGCAGGAGGTTAAATAATGGGTGTGTATGGATTATTTTTGGAGACTAAAGAATTTTAGTGTTAATTTAAAGTGATAACAAACCCAAAACCAAATATGTAATATATTTCAGTTTACCAATCATTAGATGTGGTGGCTGCATTCGTTTTTTTTAGGCCTTTTTTCCCCCTCTGTATTCATTTGGTAATCCAGCCAGTAAGACACCTCCTGTATTAGAGCACCCTCACTCTGGATGAAGGAGATCAGGGGGCACCTTTTGGACAACAGCATTTTCAGTCTGGTGGGAGGGTAGCGTTAGATGAAGTAGCACCATTTATAATTGACGGTAAGGCAATGCACCACACAAAGACCAGGTGCATTGTGTGTTGCAGGAACTGCAATATACTGTGCATTGCCGCAATGGAGAAGTGTGAATGAGCTCTAAATGTATGTGTTTAAAAATAAAGCACGTCAAACAAACAGATATAAAGTTGAAAGAACTTTATTGTTTCTGATTGGATAATGATTATAAGCAGAAAGCATTTCTGTAAAGAGATACATATTTTAGATAATAGTGAGGTTGGCAACTGAAACTCCAGAAATGTTTTTTTAGTCTCGTAGAACTTTAATGCAATGGTGGAACAAATGGTGTGCAGTAATCCACCTGCTACAGATCAGCAGTTCTGATTGGTTGCTAAGGGTGATTCCCATCGCTGCAAATTCCTTTTTATTAAACAGGCCAAAAATATATTTATTATTGTAATTGTAAGACAAATATGTTATGGGTGTCTTGACATACTATGTAGCAAATATGCAAAACTGAGAAAAGATGATATTACTTTCTCCGAAGATTACAATTCCAGTGAATATAGTTATTCTAGTATAGTAAGTTAAAGCGGTATTAAACCCGAAACCAAAAATGTAATATTCACTGCAGCTTAAAAGTAAAGGTAAGCTGCACTCCAAAACTTAGCTCTTCTTTCTATTTAATTTGCCAAAATATAAAAACTGCATACATTAATGTCTTCTACCCCCAAAGCCCCTTTAATTCACACATTTCACCACTACTGACTTGATCGCAAGGACAGGGGAAGTATATACTGCAGCTTACCAATCATTAGATATATGGCTACATTAGTTTTCTTTTTTTTTCTTTTTTTTTTACCTGTTTTCACCCGGTGATCTGGCCAGTATCACACCTCCTATATTTGAGTGCCCCCACCCTGGATAAATGAGAGCACAGGAACACTTTTGGACAGCAGCATTCTCAGTCTTAGGGAGGGGAGTGTTAGATGTACTAGGAGATTTAGATACACTAACAAATTGTAGCCAAACTCCAGCTCACACTACAGTTACACAAGCAGTTACAGGAACAGCTTTTTTTTTTATAGTAAAGGTTTTACATGAATAAATAAAAGCTCATCACTGTAAGCACCCCTGTCTGTAGTTAAAGCGGAGCTCCACCCTTAAATTAAACTTTACATCACTAGCTTCCATTTAATAAGTTTATAAAAGTTCCAAAAAAATTAAAAATATTTTACTTGCCTGGAAGACACTGTTGCTAGGCAGAATTGCTAATCTGCCTTCTTCCTGGACCGCGGTGGTTCTACTATCCTACCTAAGATGCACAGACTCTTGGGAAATGAGTGTCATCGTTACCTAGGAGACTGTGCGCTTTTCTCTGCCGAAAAATCGCGGGATTGTGTTATCACTGTTGCAACAGGTGGGACGTTCCTCCGTCGCCGCCCGTTGTCATGACAAAAAAATAAACAAACTGCGCTACAAGCGCCGTTCTACTGCGCACGCGTGAGATGTAGAGATGCATGCTGGTTACCCAGCATGCACCTCAGGCCGAATACCAGGAAGGGAAACGAACTGGGCTTCAAATGCCCACACACATCATGGATACGGCCAGATGAGGAGAAGAAGAAAATAAGGCAAGTGTGGACCAATATTACTTTAATGGCTGGGGAGCTATTGCTATCTTATGGGGACTATGTTATGTGACAATTACAATCTTTCAAAAAAAAATTTGACCGGAGCTCCGCTTTAATGGTTTGTCTCAACACTCTTATCCATTAGGTTTGCAGGAGAGCTTGTTCTGTTGGGAAAAAAAACTGACTTACTGGCCAGATCCTCAGGTGCAAATATAAGAAAGCCTAAAAAGGAAAACAAATGCAGCCATCACATTGAAGAATTGTCAAGTATATATTAAATGTTAATTATAGGTTTCATTCCGCTTTAAAGTGAGAATGAAATGGTGTCTATTAAAATGAACCTTTTACCCCGAATTGTGCTTGTGAAGCATTTGGAAAAACAGAACAATGTTCACCCAAAACACTGCATTTAGCAGCAAACACCACCTACCTTAATGGCATTTACCCCTCTCATTGTCTGTGCCTCCCAGATGTCTTCTGGGAAGGCTACTTCACTAGTTCCTTTCAGGCAGCTTTTGGAGCTAAAATGCAAGATCTCGCATACTCTTACATAGACTTTTTTCCTTTTGTGTGCAGGAGGCAGGTACCATTTTAATGAACAAATTAAAGAAATCCTGTAATTCAGCCATATATTTGTTTATGCCTCCTGCACACATGACATATGGACACACTTTTGTGGTGTCGAGGGGGCAGGATTGTAGGATCTTCTATAGCAAGTGAGAGGCAAGGGAGGTAGTTCATTTTGTTTTATTGGCAGAACAGACTTTTAGAAAGAAAAAGTAGAGAAAAGAAATGACAAGTGTGCATGTTGGGAGGGGAGGAGTCTATAGGTGGGTGTTCTGTGATCTCACAAAATAATCCATAGGTAACTGATCGATCCTGGAGTGGAAAAATCAACTGTTCTAATTGGGTTTCCAAGCTATTTGATGCTTAATGAAATTGCACTGAAGACAGCGGACCGTGCTGGCTGTCTAGGGTAGAGTCTAGTATTGTCATAGATGAGCTAAAGGTTAATCAAGTAAGTGATAAAATGTCTTCTTTGTTCCAGTGATTTAGGCATCCTTCTTACCACCACCAGGAGGAGGGTTCGGCCAGAGTGAAAGTAAATTTGGCACATCCAATTTCCTGATTGTTGTGGCTGAGAATTCCAGTAACTCTGTAGTTGCCCTCAGCAAGCCATGATGGTAGAGAGAAGCTGGGTATCTTAAAACTGGTGGTGGGGAGACTATAGGAACCCTGGATGAGAGAAACAAAGAAAGAGAAAAGGATACCATTACTGTATAGTTCAGGCTACGCTTTAAAATGCACCTGCACTCTGACCATACACGTTGCATATTCTTAACAAGTAAAAAGGGAGCTTTAACTACCTCAATACTGGGCACTTTCACCCCCTTCCTGCCCAGGCCAATTTCCAGCTTTCAGCACTGTCATAATTTGAATGACAATTGCATGGTCATACAACAACATGAAATTTGTATCCTTTTTTTGAGACAGATAGAGCTTTCTTTTGGTGGTATTTAATCGCCACTGGGGTTTTATTTTTGCTAAATAAATTTTTAAAAAAACAACATTTTTGCAAATAAGTAATTTTTTCACCAATGTGCACTGATGAGGCTGCACTGATGGGGATTGCTGAGGAGGCACTGACAAAGCTGCACCGATGGGCTATACTGATAACCAGTGTAAATGCTGTACTGAATGTGTCCTGTCAGATTGGCTCTCCTTTCCTAATTTGCTATTTCTGTGTGAGGAAAGGAGAGCTGATAACAGGCAAGTCTATTTACATGTGACCAGCTGTGATTGGACATAGCTGATCACATGGTAAAGGGGCCCTGTGATTGGCCCTTTACCCCAATATGTGATCCGCTGTGTCCAAGGGACACAGAAATCATAGACACTTCCCGATGCTTTTTCTTGGAGTGACGTCCAGGGATCCCCTCCCAGAACTGGAGAGTCATGCTGTAGCTGTATATTGGCTATAGCACGGCAGGGAAGAGGTTAAAATAAGCCTTCACTCACCTCTCTAGCTGCTTGTTTTATGAAGTAATTCATTCATAAAGCGAACCTTAATTTAAAAAAGCATTCCCCCCTACCAATCTAAAAAGCTGACATTTATTTTGTATATATTTTTTTTTTTTTTCCTCACACCATCCCCTACTATTTGCTCAAACAGCCTCCTGGAATAGCCACATTAGATATCCTACGGAGCATCTGCTTTCACACTGCAGCTGGAGGAGGGTGTCACCAGGGGGTGGGCTGCAAGAACCTAGAGGAAAAAGATGGCTCCCAATGACTTTAGGAAATAAGACAGCAGCACGAGATCCAGAATTCACCAACAGATTACAGCAGGGCAATGCTGGACTTGCTGGGCATGTGAATATGTTTTTGTAGATTAATTCCAGTGAAAACAAAAACACATATAGGGGATGAAGTTCCCCTTTAAAAGATCCTCAAAGATAACACAAGACTTTGAAATCTGCTGGGGTTTTTTTTTTTTTTGCTATTCTTTTCAAAATCTGCTCTCATAGTTAAAAAGGTGATATTTTAGTGCTTCTGTTGTTAACTTTGAAAAGCGATCTCTCCACAGTGCCTTTAGCTACAGAGATTAATGTGGGCTTGTTTAAAAAAGATTTTACTGAATGTCCAGAATATGTAAATATTTTCATGTACATAGCACATGTTCACTTTAAAGCGAAGTTCCGCAGAAAAAAAAAAAAAAATTAAACCTCAGCAGCTGCAAATACTGCAGCTGCTGACTTTTAATACATGGACACTTACCTATCCAGGGTGCCCGCGATGTCGGGTCCCGAAGCCGATTTGTCCCTCAGCTCTCGGGTTCTGCCACCGCCATCTTCTGTAAGTGAATCAGGAAGTAAAGCCTTGCGGCTTCATTTCCTGGTTCCCTACTGCGCATGCGCTAGTCGCGCTGCGCAATACCACTGGTCCCTGCTGTCTTCTGGGACCCGTGTGTCTCCCAGAAGACAGCGGGTGGGACAGAGTAGGCGCCGAACGTGGTGTAGATCACCGCGGTCACCGCAGTGATCTATGACCAGAAGTGGGAGAAAATACCTGTATTACACAGGTATCTGCTCCCTCCCTCCTCCCCCCTGAAAGGTTCCAAATGTGACACCAGAGGGGGAGAGGATTCCAAAAAGCGAAAGTTCCATTTTTGGGTGGAACTCCGCTTTAAACACTGAAATTAAGTATCTACGGAGAGACTGCCACCATTATTATGCTAGTTTCACATTCGTGCCTTACAGGAGCATATGCAAAATTGCCCATGTTCCTGTAATGCATAAAAACATGTATCCCTTTTGCAAGCATACAGAGGTGCCAATAGATCTTAATGGTGCCCCCATGCAAATTGCTTACGTGCGTGTGCCAAAATGAATGGTATCAAAGTACCAGGGATGTGCGGTGAGGTCAGTGCCTGGTGGGGCACTGGCTAGTATCAGAGCCAGATACACACAGGTTACATACGCGGCGAACATTAGAGCAAGAGCAAAAATTCTAGCACTAGACCTCCTCTGTAACGCTAAACATGTACCTGCAAAAAATGTTAAAGCTTTGCCTATGGAAATTTTTAAGGAATGAAGTTTGGCGCCATTCCACAAGTGTGCGCAATTTTAAAGCATGACATGTTATGTATCTCTTTACTCGGCATAACATCATCTTTCTTAGGCCCCTTTCACACCAGCGGACTGTATGTCCGCTTTTTCATCCATCTGTTTACGGATGAAAAAGGGACATACATTGGTCCCTATGAGATCGCGGGTGTCAGCGGATGAACATCCGCTGACACCCGATCTCATCAGGTCCACAATCCTCCGATTCTGCAGACGGAGGAAAATCCTATTTTTCAATCCGTCTGCAGAGCGGATCGGATGAACACGGACAGACGGTCCGTGTTCATCCGATCCCCCCTTAGGGGAGAGCGGAGATCTGACAGGGCGGTCCCTGCACAGTGTGCGGGGACCGCTCTGTCATCCGCCGGCTCAGCGGAGTGATCCCCGCTGATCAAGCGGAGGTTCACGGGGCGGATCTTCACGGATCCGTCCCGTGTGAAAGGGGCCTTAATATACAAAAAAATAAATCAGGCTAACTTTAGTGTTTTTTTTATTTTTACTTTACCATTGGTCCAAGACTCCAAGCTGTCCATTGAGCTCAGTGCCTCTGACAAGAAGTGAGGAGGGGCAGTGTGAGCTCATCCTCTCAGTCTGCTGCAAACAGAGTGTGCCAGCTTGCATTTAAACTGGCCGCTCTGTATGTAGCTTCTGACAGGCTGCGCAAGGAGCCCCGTATCTCCGGAACCACAATTCGTAGGAGCCCCTCTGTGACCTCAGGTTGCCGAGCTACGACCCTTTAATGTTCACTCTGCCTCATCTGTCTCCCCTGACTGCACATCCCTGCAAAGTACCATGCAATTTATTGTGTGGCGCAATATTTCAAAAGGGTTATGCACTTCTTTTGTGAAATTTAGGTGTGTAGGGCAGCCTATTGAAATTAATGGGCTACGCTAAGCATGAAAATATGCAAAAACCCATGCACACCATCACACATGCGAATAGAGCTCTAATGTTAAACTAAAAATACCTCTAGAAAAGGAAGTATATGTCAATGCGTTTTGCACTTTGAATGACAGTGTATAAAGAGTAAGTCAGGGCAAACTGCACTCTCATTACATCTCAACAATACATGCACATTTCCCTATTCTATCCTTTTAAAAACACTGCAAGTGCAGAAAGCTGAAGAACGCACATGAAATTTTAAGTTTTATCCATACTTGCACTTCACCTTATGCAATACCAACTGCCTGGAATGAGGCTACTTACAGCTTTGAATGGACAATGGCAGGGAAGTCCATAAGTCTTTAGGGGTCCTGGGCACTGCTGTCCTGGCTTAAAGAAAGCATCAAGCAGATCGCAAACCTCTGTGTAGGTGCAGCTGCCGAACTTATCAATACAGGGGGCAGCCAGCCAATCGCCAAACAGCTCCTTCTCTGCAGTAATTTTGATCTGTTCATAGGAGAAGAAAAAACAAATGTCAAACTTACAGGAATTGTTTTGCCTTTTCACATCTTCCTTGTAGCGAAGAGCCATTACCATGGGCACCTCCGTAATAGATTACGTTTCAACAGCATGCCACCCAACCCATATATATTATAGGAGTGAACATACTTCATTACATTCATTGTGTGTTGTCTCATGCTGTGGTATCAAACACAGGATTTTAATGTTTTCTTATAGTTAGGACATGGCACTGTGAAGGGGTTACAACAATGACTTGCACTCCAGAAGGTTTTACCCCCTTTCGTGACGAGGCCATTTTTTGCCATTCAGCACTTTAGCTGACAATTGCACAGTCATGCAACAATGTACGTAAATTAACTTTATATCATTTTTTTTTTCAGACAAATAGAGCTTTCGTTTGGTGGTATTTCATCACCTCTGGGTTTTTACATTTTTTGTAATATAAACAAAAAAAGGCCGGTAATTTTGAAAAAAAAAAAAAAAAATATATATATATATATATATATATATATATATATATATATATATATTTATTTATTTTTTTTTTTACTTTCTGCTATAAAACATATACAGAATTAAAAAGAAAAAAAAAAATACTTCATGAATTTAGGTCAAAATTTATTCTGCTACATGTCTTTGTTAAAAAAAAATCCCAATAAGCATTTATTTGGTTTGCGTGAAAGTTATAGCATCTACAAACTATGGTATATATTCTGGAGTTTTTATTTATTTATAATTTTATACTAATGATGGCGGTGATCAGCAACTTATAGTAGGACTGTGATAGTGGGGCGGGCAATCTGAAACTAGCTGACGCTGGCTGGGGGGGTACACTAGCTGACACTGACATCAATAGTGACACCAATACAGTGATCAGTGCTAATACTATACTGTAACTGTACTAATGACACTGACTGGGAAGGGGTTAACATGTAGGGGCGACCAAGGGGTTAACTGTGTACCTAACAATGTGTAATGTGTGTAATATGTGCTGCTTTTACTGAGCGATCTTGTTGTTTTTTTCCCCTGCTTTTCAGGGAATAAATAATCACCTAGATCGCCTGTCAGTGTACAGAGCTCTGTGTTGTTAACCATACTTTTTTTTTTTCTTACACATTTTTATTTATTTTTTAACACTTATCACTGCTCATTTCACTGTTTCACATATCATCACTACATTCACTCATACCTATATTTAATTTTACACCCTTTATTCCAGATGGATGCGGTTCTTTGCATTTTATACCATCTAACTCACGGATTGCACTGTGATCACCTGACCTGATTTCTGGTGGTCCCCTTGATCTGGTTCTGGTTTTTCCTGCCTCAGCTCTGGACCTGACATTTTAGTGGGGATCCCTTCCCTCATCCATCCATTATCGCATGAGCCGACATACAGGTACATCTCATAAGCTGATGTGTGAGTATTAGATTTTAGAAAAAACTACCCAGGTAATTTATTCTTCCCCCCTTCGGGTTGAAGGGTTTATTATACTGTATGTACAGTCAGGTCCATAAATATTGGGACATCGACACAATTCTAATCTTTTTGGCTCTATACACCACCACAATGGATTTGAAATTAAAAACAAGATGTCCTTTAACTGCAGACTTTCAGCTTTTGAGGGGATTAACATCCAAATCGGGTGAACGGTGTAGGAATTACAACAGTTTGTATATGTGCCTCCCACTTTTTAAGGGACCAAAAGTAATGGGACAATTGGCTGCTCAGCTGTTCCATGGCCAGGTGTGTGTTATTCCCTCATTATCCCATTTACAAGGAGCAGATAAAAGGTCCAGAGTTAATTTCAAGCGTGCTATTTGCATTTTGAATCTGTTGCTGTCAACTCTCAATATGAGATCCAAAGAGCTGTCACTATCAGTGAAGCAAGCCATTATTAGGCTGAAAAAACAAAACAAACCCATCAGAGAGATAGCAAAAACATTAGGTGTGGCTAAATCAACTGTTTGGAACATCCTTAAAAAGAAAGAACGCACCGGTGAGCTCAGCAACACCAAAAGACCCAGAAGACCACGGAAAACAACTGTGGTGGATGACTGAAGAATTCTTTCCCTGGTGAAGAAAACACCCTTCACAACAGTTGGCCAGATCAAGAACACTCTCCAGGAGGTAGGTGTATGTGTGTCAAAGTCAACAATCAAGAGAAGACTTCACCAGAGTGAATACAGAGGGTTCACTACAAGATGTAAACCATTGGTGAGCCTCAAAAAACAGGAAGGCCAGATTAGAGTTTGCCAAACAACAGCTAAAAAAAGCCTTCATAGTTCTGGAACATCATCCTATGGACAGATGAGACCAAGATCAACTTGTACTAGAGTGATGGGAAGAGAAGAGTATGGAGAAGGAAAGGAACTGCTCATGATCCAAAGCATACCACCTCATCAGTGAAGCATGGTGGTGGTAGTGTCATGGCGTGGGCATGTATGGCTGCTAATGGAACTGGTTCTCTTGTATTTATTGATGATGTGACTGCTGACAAAAGCAGCAGGATGAATTCTGAAGTGTTTCGGGCAATATTATCTGCTCATATTCAGCTAAATGCTTCAGAACTCATTGGACGGCGCTTCACAGTGCAGATGGACAATGACCCGAAGCATACTGCGAAAGCAACCAAAGAGTTTTTTAAGGGAAAGAAGTGGAATGTTATGCAATGGCCAAGTCAATCACCTGACCTGAATCCGATTGAGCATGCATTTCACTTGCTGAAGACAAAACTGAAGGGAAAATGCCCCAAGAACAAGCAGGAACTGAAGACAGTTGCAGTAGAGGCCTGGCAGAGCATCACCAGGGATGAAACCCAGCGTCTGGTGATGTCTATGCGTTCCAGACTTCAGGCTGTAATTGACTGCAAAGGATTTGCAACCAAGTATTAAAAAGTGAAAGTTTGATTTATGATTGTTAATCTGTCCCATTACTTTTGGTCCCTTAAAAAGTGGGAGGCACATGTACAAACTGTTGTAATTCCTACACCGTTCACCTAATTTGGATGTAAATACCCTCAAATTAAAGCTGAAAGTCTGCAGTTAAAGCACATCTTGTTCGTTTCATTTCAAATCCATTGTGGTGGTGTATAGAGCAAAAAAAGATTAGAATTGTGTCGATGTCCCAATATTTATGGACCTGACTGTATACTCATATTAATATACTTGATTTTGTACCTACAGTGAATGTTTGCATCCATACTCCTGATGAGTGAACGTGATTCACGAAACGCGTAGATTTTTTTTATTGATGGGATGCCAAGAAAATTCAGCTTTTACTCTTTATATTCAACATATATTTATGCATTTGTTTATCTATATCAGTATGTAAGACCATTGTATGTTATTATATATGGCCATTTGGTCAATGTGTATGTAATATCAACTTATTTGTATATGGCTGTGTTTATATTTTGGAAACTGTATCATGCGGTTCTAGACCAACAGAACTGCGTTTGATAAATAAAAAAGGTTTTACTATATACATACTCCAGACACTGTTCTATTTAGCAGTAGCATACCTCTTTTAAAGTCCCAATATTCTTCTTTTATGTTTCTATCCATGTTACTAGGGATGGAGGCTTGCTACTGCGGCTATGCCAGGTCACGCCTTTTTTCTTTACCATACAGAGCTCTCTTCCACGAATGATAGAGCCGATCAGCGGGTCATCAATCATTGGCCAGGGCCCACTGATTGGCTTGAGCTGTACCAAATCACAGCACAGACAGGGAGGTGGGGGCATGCCAGATACGTGATACAGTGCACAGGGCCACCCTGCTGCAGTGGATGTACAGTGCCTTGAAACAGTATTCATACCCCTTAAAATGTTCCACATTTTGTGATGATACAACCACAGGACAACTATTAGTCGTGCACTCCACAATGCTGGCCTTTATCAAAGAGTGGCAAGAAGAAAGACTGGCTTTCAACCAGGTATTTCAGATGGGAGAAGTACGTGAAAATGATAGAGACTCTCTCTCTCTGACTGCTTATATCAGAAGATCTGGGGTGAGGCTTGGTGATGTTACCATTGTGCTGCTCACTGTTCTCCTTGCTGGAGGTTCTGACATGAGGAGACAAAGCCCTAACTCTACCAAGATGGTAGTCTTTACACAGAGAAACAGTGCAAAACAAGGCGTGGTAAGCCAATAATGGACAATAAGATCAGACCATAGACAACATTGGTGACTAGTGCTTTGCCCCACTACAGTATCTACCAGCTTACTATGGGGCATCCCTTGTCGGCTGCCCCTCCTCTAACCTGAAGCTGGCTGCTGAGAGCTGATCATGTCTCGGGAGTGCCCTGAGAATAAATACGTATATACATGTTCCTTCTACAGGGTAGCTAGTGTAGGTGTTAGAAGGGGTGGGAGCAATTTTAAGCTTACTTAGTTCTAGACTTGAATTTCACTTTAAGCACTGAGGCTAAACATAGACACCACGAGATGGTGGTCAAATAAATTGACTGCTGTCTGGCTGCTGGGGGATCTATTGTCATTGGGGGAGATCTATTTTTGCATAGGGGCTATTGTTGTTGGGGGGGGGTTCTATGTTTCTGGAAGGAATCTACTGTTGAGGGAGAGGTCTATTGATGCTGGCTGCTAGGAGTTTATTGTTGCTGGGGGGGGGGGTGGGGGTTCTATGCTGCTGGGAGGAATCTACTGTTGAGGGACAGGTCTATTGATGCTGACTGCTGGAGGGTCTATTGATACTGGCTGTTAGGAGTTTATTGTTTCTGGGGGGTGGGGGGGTCCATCGTTGCTGGGGGGAGTCTATTGTTGCGAGGAGGATCTGTTGGTGGAGGGGGGGACTATTGTTGTTGGGGAGGGGGGTTGATTATTACTGTGGGGGTCTATTATTGCGAAGGAGGATCTATTGCTGCAGGGGGGGTCTACTATTGCTGGCTGCAGGGGATCTATTTTAATGCCTTTCTTGTTATCAACAAATTTCATAAAAATTACTTAGCACCACAAAATGGTACTTGGTTCTGTATTCTCTAAAAGGGGCAGTACCGGGAGGTGGGTAGGGGGTGGTGCCAAGGAATGGTGATTAGAGGTGGGTAGGGGACAGAGGCAAGGAGTGACTCAGACGGGGGGAGTTCCTGTACCTATTCTCTGAGAAAAAAAAGCCCTGTCTATCAGTATATACACTGCATTGCGGTTACATCTAATGGTTCCAGTATGTTTGATTATGTGGGTTTACTAAACTGGGTTGTTGAGGATGATTTCTCACCTGGAGTGGAGAGCTTAGAGGGACTTCGGTGTTCAGTACCATGGAGACGACCACTTCTCCTGGGATGGATACAGGGTCAGGACTAATGGACAGACTTTTGATTGTGCCTGGAAGCTTTCCCGAATCACAGTTCTCCCAGGAGATACTTTTTACTTGCTGTAGAGAAGAAAGACTTTGAGAGTCAAAAACAATTCCCGATTGCAGAGATGGTGCTATGGCCAAAAACATTGACAACATTGAACAGGCCTATCAGGGCTCCAAGATCCGCTGAAGCATATGCCTTATCCACGGTTACCTGTGCCAATCCCGAATCCTGGCAGCCGACGTAAACTGGCATTATATAACCAAATAGCAGTGTAGTATTCTGTTCACAGATCTTTTTGGCAAAACAACTTATATCAAGCAATCATTTAGTTACGTGTGTGGCTAGCATTATATACATCGATGTGGGTGGCTTTTTTTTACACCTCATCAGTACCATGTACCCTGACTTATTCATGCCTCCTAACTTTTTGAGATTAAAAAGACCATCACTTACCACAAAGTATATAGCCAAAAGACACCACAGAATACACACTACTTATGTTAACGTGTTGGCCCTGAGCGATTCATTCATCTGGCAGTGCCACGTGTGCAGAATAACCAGCCTTCAGTCTTTCATGATTTTATGAATGACTGCTGAGATCATTCTACACATGTGCCACCACTTCAGTTGCTTGAGTCCTAGCAACCAAGGACACTAGGGGGCCACCTTTATCCTAGCAACCAAGAACACTAGGGAGTAGGATCCATCTGCATTCTGGATCCCCATGATTAAGCTCCAAGGGGTGGAGTAAAACACATTGGTAGGGTGGCCTGGCTGGAGTCCTGGCTGAGGCTCCCATTCATCTCACTTCATGCAAATGGGTCTGCTATATGATGTGCGGCTTATGGATCTATTCCTTTGACATTGCTGCAGCTTGGAGTTGGACGAGCTCCCTGTCCCTGCCTGCACTCACATCGGTCTAGTTGGACTTTGCCTCTCTACCTGAGCGGCATCTAAATTATGTATTTTTGGGTCACAACAAAGGACACTAGGCAGCAGGTGCTACCTGCATCCTACAAACCAATCACACAGGGCGGCATGGACCTGCTTTGCATCCTAACAACCAAGAACTTTAGGCAGCAAGAGCCGTCCACGTCCTAGCAACCAAGGACACTAGACAGCAGGGGCCACCTGTGTTCTAGCAACCAATATGGTAAATGTATTCTGGACGCATGTAAATGTTAGCACAAATGTGTCCTATTATTCTTTTACACTGCTAAACGCAGAAGAACATTAGGTTGCTAGGCTCAGTTGTCTAAATGGGCTCATAGACTTTAACAATGCTGCATACATATGCATACAAAATGATATGCTGTACACATCTGTATGCCATCTTATTTACACCCACTCAGCACTTATAGAGATCTATATATCAGATCAAAAAGAGGGACAACTAAGCAGGTAAAGGTGGGTACACACGGATAGAAATTTGGGCGGTTTAACAGAAACAAGTTTCAGATTTCGACCTGTGTGTGGCCCTCCCTGTTCAACAAAAGTCAATCGGTAGATCGACTTCTGTCAAATAGGACTGTTGGAAAACTTAAAGTGGAACTTTAGTCAGAAAATGAAGTCCTGCTGGATCACTTCAGGCTGGCCCCTTTTGCAGATATAGCTATGTAAAACATTAAAAATAAGTACCTATACTGTTTAAAGCAGTTGTAAACCACAGCTGTGTGCCTTGTGAAAAAAAAAAAAAACAACAACAAAAAAAACACCTGTAAGGCAATTACATAATGTGCTAGTATGCATCGCACTTTTGAATTAAGCCCTCCAGAGCTGTATGGTCACCGCTGACAGGGCTTAGATGTTCCCCCGTCTGTCTTCTGGGTTTGCGCGCTCCGGCTATATGATTGGTCAGAGCTGCGATGATGTCACTCTCGCACATGCGCACGGGAGGCCATGGTTCTGGTATGAAGCCCTGAAGGTCCGGCAAAGAATGACGGATCTTCAGAGCGCATTCGCCGGTGACATGACTGGCTGCATGCAGGGTGAATATCTCCTAAACGGTGCACGTTTAGGAGATATTTTACCTACAGGTAAGCCTTATTATATGCTTACCTGTAGGTAAAAATTACCAAACGGGGTTTACTACCGCTTTAAAATCCAGCAATACACTGTCTCACCCTTCTCTGCACATGCTCAGTTGCTGTCTATTTTTAGGCACTGCCAAATTTGTAGAGGCCGATTTGCAGACAGCCTTAAAGCAAAATTAAACCCCCCCCTATCCTTTACAGTTAAGGAAGCTGCTTCTGTTTGATCTGCAACTGCCATGGTGCTGCACATGTGATCAGTTATGACACCAGCCATTTGATGGTTTGACAGTTTGGTTGAGGACACAAGCAAATGTGACAGTTAGCAATCTGGGCATTCCAGGAATGTAACAGTTTTTTTTAAACCGTTAAATTGATGGGTTTAGTACGACTTTATGATTTACTGCTGTTCAGGGGCTCTGGGCTTCAGCAAAATGGCAGTCTCCAGCAAAAATAAACCATGCTGGAGGCAATTTACAGCACACACTCATTTTGGTAGCATAGTTATTAATGTGGAAAGTATGTTCCATGCTAGAGAACATTCATTTTTTTATCAAGTTGTTATGGGCAAAGTTCCGCTTTAAATTCGATCAGCCGCTGCAGCACTGATCAGTTTATTCTGACAGAGGAGTCCTTGCTGTCAGAATAATATAGCACAGTGGGAAGGATTCCGCCATCCACCTTGCTTGTGTGGGTGGCGGTATCCGTGTTTTTTTTTATTATTTTATCCACCAGCTAAACAAAAAAAATGAACTGTATATACCCAGCGTATGAGGAACAGAGGAACTTGGCTCCACAAGGACAGTCCCTTCTAATGAGGGGCAGTTCAGGGCTATGCTTACAGAATAAGCCTGAATTGTGTGATGCAAAATTTGCTAATCTAGAAAATACTGACCCCCCCCCCCCCTCCCTCCCCCTTACCGTAGCAAGGTTCCAGGTCTTCCAATCATAGGCATCAGTGAAATGGGCTAGAGCTGCAAAAGCAAGCAAAGAGCAGAGGGCAAGCTTAGCCATAGTTACTGCACAGAGGAGAAGTCTAGCCACTGGCAGAATGCAGCTCAGGATTTACACTGAGGATTCATCACACCTACATCTCCTCTCCCTATAAATACATCCACACTGTAATCACTGCTTATCAGCACATAAAAGCACAGCAGCAAGGAAGGAGGCCAAGAAAAACACTTAAGATTACAATCTGATTGTACAAATTTATTTCCTTATCTCTCTCCCTATAGAGTGTGACCAGCCAATGACATGTCATTTCTGCCAAGTCTGTGTAGTATTAGTTTTTCAATTGAATGACGTCTCCATTTAAATAGTGGACTATGCTGCCCTCTGCTGCTGTAAAATGGACTTGTTTGTATTGCAATACCGATGTCTTTTACAGGACTGTCAAGCCATAGTTGTAAAAACTGCAAGCAGGTAGCTCTTTATTGCAGAAGAGACTTGCTGCACCAGTGGCGGTGCGTCCATAGAGGGCGCCGGAGCGCCGCCCCCTCTCGCTCCCGCATCGCCACTGAAAGACAATACACAGATTCATGCATTGCATGAATCTGTGTATTGTCACCGCTGCCGCGCTGCCCACTATACATATGGCCGGCCTCCTGGTGAGCGCCAGCCATATGAATTAGAGCGGCGGCCGGCGGTGGGTGTGTTCTGGAAGTGCCTATCAGAGCCAGCGGCTCTGATAGGCTTTCCGAATACAGCTCTCACGCTGTATTCGGCTTCCAAAAACTCCTCCCAGGTACGCACGGGGGTGCGTTCCTGGAAGAAGACTGTGTGGAGGTTTCAGCCAATCAGGTTCACCGGATCTGGTTACCGGTAACCTGATTGGCTGAAGCGACATCGAGGGCGGGAGAACACATCGAGGACGGCGCGGACCGAGGAAGGTAAGTGCAGGGCTGGGGGGGGGGACAAACTGGCTGAATATGGGGCACAAACTGGCTGAATATGGGGGACAAACTGGCTGAATATGGGGGACAAACTGGCTGAATATGGGGGATAAACTGGCTGCATTTGGGGGGAACTGGCTGAATATGGGGGACAAACTGGCTGCATTTGGGGGAACTGGCTGTATATGGGGGACAAACTGGCTGCATTTGGGGGGAACTGGCTGTATATGGGGGGGGGAACTGGCTGCATTTGGGGGGAACTGGCTGTCTATGGGGACAAACTGGCTGTATATGGGGGCACACTGGCTATATATATGGGGACAAACTGGCTGTATATGGGGGCACACTGGCTATATATATATATATATATGGGGGCACACTGGCTGTATATGGGGCACACTGGCTGTATATGGGGGCACACTGGCTGTATATATATATGGGGGCACACTGGCTGTATATGGAAACAAACTGGCTGTATTTGAGGGGGCAAACTGGTGGCGTTTGGGCACAGTGGCTGCGTTTAATGGGCACAGTGGCGGCAATTGATTTTTTTTTTTCAGTTTGTTTGCGCCCCCCCAAAAATTTTGAGCACCAGCCGCCACTGTGCTGCACACTTAAGCCTAGTACACACCAGGGCTGGACTGGGACAAAAATTTGGCCCTGAACTTCATCCAGACCAGCCCACTTTAATTCAATAAAATTCTGCCCCCCACTCCCGCTTAAAAAAAAATCACGCCACCAAAAGGCCCCTACATCCATCATTATATATCATGAGAGGGTGAGAGAGAGAGAGGGAATGAGAGAGAGGGGGGGTTGAGGGAAAGGGGTGAGAGGGGGTGAGTGGGGGTGAGAGAGCGAGAGAGAGAGAGAGAGGGGGTGAGTGTGAGAGAGGGAGTGAGTATAGGACCCCTTTCACACTGTAAAACGCCTCCCCTGAAGTTCCAGTGTGAAAGCCCGAGTGGCTTCACACTGAGGCGCTGCTCTGGCAGGGCGTTAAAAAAAGTCCTGCAAGCAGCATCTTTGGGGTGGTGCAGGAGCAGTGTATACACCGCTCCTGCCCACTGAAATGAATGGCCACCACTGCTGAAGCGCCTGCAAAGCACTTCGGCAGCAGCGCTACACGGGTGCATTTAACCCTTAATTTGGCCGCTAGGGCGAATAGCGCCACTAAAACTAGCAGCATTTTACCGTCAACGCCCGCACCAGTGTGAAACCAGCCTAAGAGTCAGGGAGTGAATGAGACAGAGAGACAGAGTAGGGGGCTGAGAGACAGAGGAGAGGGGCTGAGAGACAGAGGAGAGGGGCTGAGAGACAGAGGAGAGGGGCTGAGAGACAGAGGAGAGGGGCTGAGAGACAGAGGAGAGGGGCTGAGAGACAGAGGAGGGGGGACAAAGAGACAGAGGGCAGGTCTGAGAGACAGAGGGGGGTCTGTGTAATGTTCTTATCTCTCCACTGGGGCTCCAACATCTCCACCAACTCCGTGTAATGTTCTTATCTCTCCACTGGGGGCTCTGACATCTCCACTAACTCCGTCGCAGATAGATGACGTCACAGCGACATCACCCGGCTCCTCCTCTTATCCCTACTTAAACAGCCGCCGCCATTTGCTTGACGTGCTAGGAACCTGATGCCAGGCAAATACCTCCATCAGAAGACTTCACTCACTATTGGGCCAGTCAGAGCCCCGACTTCCATCTCTCTATTGGGCCGGACAGAGCCCCAACTGCCATCTCTCTTTTTGGGCCGGACAGAGCCCCGTCTGCCTCCTCGCTTTTGGGCCGGACATAGCCCCTCCAACTTCCAGCTTTTGGGCCGGTCAGAGCCCCTTCCTCACTGGTAGTCAGAGGCTCTCCACTGACCTACCCTCAATCAGCCTACTCTGCTGGCAGAACTCCTTACCTATACCACTACAATAGGAGACCAGTATATCTCTCTAGAAGCCACTGGGTGACACCAGCACCAGAAGTCCACTCACAGCAAGTATCCTTTCGTTTATTATAAACTGTATTCCTGTGTACTGCTACTACACTCAAGTTACCTCTGGTGCTCCCCCTTATGGCTGTGTATTACCACACAAAATAAAACCACTTGATTTTCCAATTTATCCAAGTCTAACTTCCTGATGTCTGTCAAATTAAAGTTAACTGTTTAGTATATCATTTTCATAGACTTCCGAAGCTGGGATCCACGCCAACCATTATAGTTACACTGCCTGAAGCATTACAGTCTGAGAGACAGAGGGGGGGGGACTGAGAGACAGAGGGGGGGGACTGAGAGACAGAGGGGGGGGACTGAGACCACATAGCACTGTCCCTTCCTGCAGTTCTCCTCTGCTCACCCCCTCGTCTCAGTGTGCTGGCATGTATGTACAGGATGCCGGGTACCTGATGGCCAGCAGTGGCAGCGCCGAGTCTCCCTCTAGATCCGGCCTCCGGGGGGTTCTCTCGCTGCTCTGCCTCTTTCCAGCGGCTCCTTGGCAGCCTCCGCCTCCCGCACGTTCTCTTCCTCCGGGCTCCCGCCTCCCAGCCAGCAGGTCCTCTGGCCCAGGCCGCACAGTTGAGCAGTGGCAGCGCAGAGTCTCCCTCTAGATCCGGCCTCCGGGGTGCTCTCGCTGCTCTGCTCCTTCTAGCGGCTACTTGGCAGCCTCCGCCTCCCGCATGTTCTCTTCCTCCGGGCTCCCGCCTCCCAGCCAGCAGGTCCTTCGGCCCGGGCCGTACAGTTCCTGGAGCAGGGAGGAATCGAGGTTTTGGGAGCGCTGGGGTGGCCACACCCACTGTTGTTCGTCTCTTTGCTGGTCAGGGAGGGGGTGGAGCTGTTCTCCCTCCTCGGCTTTTACATCCAACTCCTCTCCTCGCTGGCCACCTTTCCCGAATCCCCGCCGCTGTTTGCTGCCACTCTCCCGCTGCCGCCGAACTCTGCATAAAAAAACCAGCCCATAGAGCCATCGGCCCACCGGGAAACTCCCGATGGCCAGTCCATCCCTGATACACACGATGAGATTATCGACTGAATGATTGTCTGTTTTTTCTTTTTTTGGATGCTAGTCTCCATATCGAAAACGAATAGTTTACTAAAGTACGAAAATTCTCATACGACAGAATAAAAATTCGGAAGTGATGTAATGTGTAGGTATTTTCGGATGAAAACTGTACTGATTAAAACGAAAATCGTACAAGAATTTTTTTTCTGTTTGTCCCTTCGGAAAATTTTGGACAGCTGTGTACTAACGATCAGATTATCGTACGATCGCTTTGAAAGCGATATTTTTTGTACTATATTCTGATCGTGTGTACGGCGCTTTACCTATCCACTTGCAGTCTGCTATTAAACATACACCGAGCTGCACATGCGCAGCTCAGTGTTGCAAACTGTCAGTATTTTTACTGGCAGCCAGTAAAAAATGGGCACTTTTCTCCTGCCAGTAAATGCCAGTGACAAGAAAAGGTTGCCAGCAAAAAATATGGCTGTGACGCACGTCTCTAAACTGTGCATGCGCAGTTCCAGTCTGGAGCTGGCCAAGACCATCAGAGTGCCTGCTACAGTGTATTCCGGCAGCGCCAGTGGGGGGCAAATCTGGTGGAGGCGGTGCCTAAGTATGTAGTGTGATGTCATGGTGCAAGGGAGCTCAGCAGAGTGGCTGGAGACTCGTGTGGGTCTGCAGGAAGGGAGCAAAGCAAACTGGGAGCAGAACTGTCAGTGCTGTTTGAACTGGAGTGGACTGAAGGGACCATCTGGCGTGGAGAGAGACTGTCACTATGACTCAGGAAGGGGACGTGTCGTGTCAGTGAGGTGTCATGATCATCTGTGCTGATGCACACTGCTGCCAGTGTCCCTGTGAGAGTCCATTTCATGTGTGTGTGTGTCTGCCCATTCTAAATTCTCGCCCCCCTGAGTCCTGTCCCTGAGCTACTTACTTACTATATTGCAAATAAAATAAGAAATATGTTTTTTGCCTTGATATCCACCTTAAATCACATTGCTAATCGCATAGTTTGTGGCTTAACTACTATTTGCACTCAAAACTGTAATTTTGTAACTTTCTTTTACAAATGCCAATAAAAACTTGGCTGTGCCAGTAAATTTTGGGTGTCCTGTGAGTAATTTTCTGTCTGATAGGTTGGCAACACTGGCACAGCTCATTGTGCATTCCTGGCACACTGCAGCTGTACCAAAATGACCATCTCCTAGGTGCACATCATTTCCTGCTGGCCAATCAATCAAGAGGCAGAAAAATTGGAACCCAAAAATAACCCAGGAGGGGCAGAGAGGACAGGGGCCAACGAGGGATGTATTTGCCACATCACTGGAAGATGGAAGTGAGTATCCTGCAGTGTTTAGTTTTGCTTTAACGAAATAGGACAGAAATGTAGTGTAGCAATGACCTCCTAAGGAGTTGTTGGATTTAATGAGCCTTCCTAAACTTGCTATTGGTGATCTGGCCTACAGCTGCCCCAAAGCACTGACAACCTACCAGTAGCAGATGTCTATGCTGTCTATCTTTGCTTACAGCTATTGTCTCTGTCCAAGGAAGAGAGGAATTTGCTTTGTTCAAATAGAAGTAACGTCAGCCTCTCTCTCACATACCAAGGGTATGCCTTTAAGCTGAGACTAGCAATTTTTAATTCTTCAAAGTATGCCTTTAAGCTGAGACCAAAAATTAACTGAGACCAGCCACTGACTTTCTGAAGGTGCTTCTCCTTTCTAACCCCATTCTATCTTCTGGGCCCTAGTATAGGCTCATTTCCCATTACTGGGACTGGATTTTGAAGATGATCAGGCCTCCAAGGGCAAAAAGGCTTTCCACAGTGGACACCTCCCTTAGGCAACACCTGGGAGGTAATGACCAAGTCCCTGGATTCACATCCTCTCCAAGGTCAAGACCCTTCTAAAAGTGCTTTCTTGATTATTGATCTCCTTCCCTAGCCTACATTACTGGCAATTAACCTGCTAGTGGTTGGCCTGGGTGAAATATTCCTAACTCATACCCAGAGCCGATTCGCCCTATACGCTCACTACGCAAGCTGCGTAGGGCCCCGCAAATTACTCGAGGCCCCCCCCCCTCTTGTCATAGGGCGGATCGGCTCTGTCCGAGTCTAGTCAGCTTGAGTGTGGTAAGATAGCTGGAGAGAAGAGTGTGTGTTCTCCTCCCTCCAGCCTGCAGGGGGGTGGCAGAGAGCCGACACAGCTCAGTGTGTCAGCGTGGGATGGCAGGGAAGTGATGCGTGGTCAATATGATTATTGAGGTACCGTGACTGATCATAATTCTTCCCCAAGCATTGTTGTAGAAGCCCCTTGTGTGTCTGATGCTCCCCGTACTTTGACTCTCGCCACCTTCGGATTCTTCTAGTCTGATCTTCCTGCTTGTTTAACTGTCTGCTGTGTGACTCTCATCCTCTCCTTTCATTACTCTTCCTTCTGGAAGTGCTGAGCTGCCTCCTAACCTTGAGCCCTCCGTGCCTGACTTCTAAAAGCTGTCTCTTTTCATGCAAAGTGAACAGTCAGTCCCCACTGCAATAATCTTTTACAAAACTTGTGTAAACACTGAAGTAACAGAGGTGTCAGATAGCAAGCAGAAAAGGTGCACTCTGTATTGTGTGTGTTTATAGCAGGGGGTAGATATGGTGATTCTAAAGTCAGCAGAAATCAGAAGATCTCTTGGTGTACAATGCACCATCACAAGGGACAGCAAGGCTGAAATAGCTGAATGCAGAATTCACTAATGTGTGGGATATCTGCAAAATGAAATCACACTCCATCATGATTGGCAATAGACTAGGAATAACTATGTGCTGTGTTCTGCCCACATCCTAATCCTCTGGTCTCCCTGCTGGATGCTGTGTTCTGCCCACATCCAAATCCTCTGGTCTCCCTGCTGGGTGCTGTGTTCTGCCCACATCCTAATCCTCTGGTCTCCCTGCTGGGTGCTGTGTTCTGCCCACATCCTAATCCTCTGGTCTCCCTGCTGGGTGCTGTGTTCTGCCCACATCCTAATCCTCTGGTCTCCCTGCTGGGTGCTGTGTTCTGCCCACATCCTAATCCTCTGGTCTCCCTGCTGGGTGCTGTGTTCTGCCCACATCCTAATCCTCTGGTCTCCCTGCTGGGTGCTGTGTTCTGCCCACATCCTAATCCTCTGGTCTCCCTGCTGGGTGCTGTGTTCTGCCCACATCCTAATCCTCTGGTCTCCCTGCTGGGTGCTGTGTTCTGCCCACATCCTAATCCTCTGGTCTCCCTGCTGGGTGCTGTGTTCTGCCCACATCCAAATCCTCTGGTCTCCCTGCTGGGTGCTGTGTTCTGCCCACATCCTAATCCTCTGGTCTCCCTGCTGGGTGCTGTGTTCTGCCCACATCCTAATCCTCTGGTCTCCCTGCTGGGTGCTGTGTTCTGCCCACATCCTAATCCTCTGGTCTCCCTGCTGGGTGCTGTGTTCTGCCCACATCCTAATCCTCTGGTCTCCCTGCTGGGTGCTGTGTTCTGCCCACATCCTAATCCTCTGGTCTCCCTGCTGGGTGCTGTGTTCTGCCCACATCCTAATCCTCTGGTCTCCCTGCTGGGTGCTGTGTTCTGCCCACATCCTAATCCTCTGGTCTCCCTGCTGGGTGCTGTGTTCTGCCCACATCCTAATCCTCTGGTCTCCCTGCTGGGTGCTGTGTTCTGCCCACATCCTAATCCTCTGGTCTCCCTGCTGGGTGCTGTGTTCTGCCCACATCCTAATCCTCTGGTCTCCCTGCTGGGTGCTGGGTGCTGCCCACATCCTAATCCTCTGGTCTCCTTGCTGGGTGCTGCCCACATCCTAATCCTCTGGTCTCCTTGCTGGGTGCTGTGTTCTGCCCACATCCTAATCCTCTGGTCTCCTTGCTGGGTGCTGTGTTCTGCCCACATCCTAATCCTCTGGTCTCCCTGCTGGGTGCTGTGTTCTGCCCACATCCTAATCCTCTGGTCTCCTTGCTGGGTGCTGCCCACATCCTAATCCTCTGGTCTCCTTGCTGGGTGCTGTGTTCTGCCCACATCCTAATCCTCTGGTCTCCCTGCTGGGTGCTGTGTTCTGCCCACATCCTAATCCTCTGGTCTCCCTGCTGGGTGCTGTGTTCTGCCCACATCCTAATCCTCTGGTCTCCCTGCTGGGTGCTGTGTTCTGCCCACATCCTACTCCTCTGGTCTCCCTGCTGGGTGCTGTGTTCTGCCCACATCCTAATCCTCTGGTCTCCCTGCTGGGTGCTGTGTTCTGCCCACATCCAAATCCTCTGGTCTCCCTGCTGGGTGCTGTGTTCTGCCCACATCCTAATCCTCTGGTCTCCTTGCTGGGTGCTGTGTTCTGCCCACATCCTAATCCTCTGGTCTCCCTGCTGGGTGCTGTGTTCTGCCCACATCCTAATCCTCTGGTCTCCCTGCTGGGTGCTGTGTTCTGCCCACATCCTAATCCTCTGGTCTCCCTGCTGGGTGCTGTATTCTGCCCACATCCTAATCCTCTGGTCTCCCTGCTGGGTGCTGTGTTCTGCCCACATCCTAATCCTCTGGTCTCCCTGCTGGGTGCTGTGTTCTGCCCACATCCAAATCCTCTGGTCTCCCTGCTGGGTGCTGTGTTCTGCCCACATCCTAATCCTCTGGTCTCCTTGCTGGGTGCTGTGTTCTGCCCACATCCTAATCCTCTGGTCTCCTTGCTGGGTGCTGTGTTCTGCCCACATCCTAATCCTCTGGTCTCCCTGCTGGGTGCTGTGTTCTGCCCACATCCTAATCCTCTGGTCTCCCTGCTGGGTGCTGTGTTCTGCCCACATCCTAATCCTCTGGTCTCCCTGCTGGGTGCTGTGTTCTGCCCACATCCTAATCCTCTGGTCTCCCTGCTGGGTGCTGTGTTCTGCCCACATCCTAATCCTCTGGTCTCCCTGCTGGGTGCTGTGTTCTGCCCACATCCTAATCCTCTGGTCTCCCTGCTGGGTGCTGTGTTCTGCCCACATCCTAATCCTCTGGTCTCCCTGCTGGGTGCTGTGTTCTGCCCACATCCTAATCCTCTGGTCTCCCTGCTGGGTGCTGTGTTCTGCCCACATCCTAATCCTCTGGTCTCCCTGCTGGGTGCTGTGTTCTGCCCACATCCTAATCCTCTGGTCTCCCTGCTGGGTGCTGGGTGCTGCCCACATCCTAATCCTCTGGTCTCCTTGCTGGGTGCTGCCCACATCCTAATCCTCTGGTCTTCTTGCTGGGTGCTGTGTTCTGCCCACATCCTAATCCTCTGGTCTCCTTGCTGGGTGCTGTGTTCTGCCCACATCCTAATCCTCTGGTCTCCCTGCTGGGTGCTGTGTTCTGCCCACATCCTAATCCTCTGGTCTCCTTGCTGGGTGCTGTGTTCTGCCCACATCCTAATCCTCTGGTCTCCTTGCTGGGTGCTGTGTTCTGCCCACATCCTAATCCTCTGGTCTCCCTGCTGGGTGCTGTGTTCTGCCCACATCCTAATCCTCTGGTCTCCCTGCTGGGTGCTGTGTTCTGCCCACATCCTAATCCTCTGGTCTCCTTGCTGGGTGCTGTGTTCTGCCCACATCCTAATCCTCTGGTCTCCCTGCTGGGTGCTGTGTTCTGCCCACATCCTAATCCTCTGGTCTCCCTGCTGGGTGCTGCCCACATCCTAATCCTCTGGTCTCCTTGCTGGGTGCTGCCCACATCCTAATCCTCTGGTCTCCTTGCTGGGTGCTGTGTTCTGCCCACATCCTAATCCTCTGGTCTCCCTGCTGGGTGCTGTGTTCTGCCCACATCCTAATCCTCTGGTCTCCCTGCTGGGTGCTGTGTTCTGCCCACATCCTAATCCTCTGGTCTCCAAGCTGGGTGCTGTGTTCTGCCCACATCCTAATCCTCTGGTCTCCCTGCTGGGTGCTGTGTTCTGCCCACATCCTAATCCTCTGGTCTCCCTGCTCGGTGCTGCCCACATCCTAATCCTCTGGTCTCCTTGCTGGGTGCTGGGTGCTGCCCACATCCTAATCCTCTGGTCTCCTTGCTGGGTGCTGTGTTCTGCCCACATCCTAATCCTCTGGTCTCCTTGCTGGGTGCTGTTCTGCCCACATCCTAATCCTCTGGTCTCCTTGCTGGGTGCTGTGTTCTGCCCACATCCTAATCCTCTGGTCTCCTTGCTGGGTGTTGTTCTGCCCACATCCTAATCCTCTGGTCTCCTTGCTGGGTACTGTGTTCTTCCCACATCCTAATCCTCTGGTCTCCTTGCTGGGTGCTGTGTTCTGCCCACATCCTAATCCTCTGGTCTCCTTGCTGGGTGCTGTGTTCTGCCCACATCCTAATCCTCTGGTCTCCTTGCTGGGTGCTGTTCTGCCAACATCCTAATCCTCTGGTCTCCTTGCTGGGTGCTGTGTTCTGCCCACATCCTAATCCTCTGGTCTACTGGTGGGTGCTGTGTTCTGCCCACATCCTACTCCTCTGGTCTCCCTGCTGGGTGCTGTGTTCTGCCCACATCCTAATCCTCTGGTCTTCCTGCTGGGTGCTGTGTTCTGCCCACATCCTAATCCTCTGGTCTCCCTGCTGGGTGCTGTGTTCTGCCCACATCCTAATCCTCTGGTCTCCTTGCTGGGTGCTGTTCTGCCCACATCCTAATCCTCTGGTCTCCTTGCTGGGTGCTGTGTTCTGCCCACATCCTAATCCTCTGGTCTCCCTGCTGGGTGCTGTGTTCTGCCCACATCCTAATCCTCTGGTCTCCTTGCTGGGTGCTGTGTTCTGCCCACATCCTAATCCTCTGGTCTCCTTGCTGGGTGCTGTGTTCTGCCCACATCCTAATCCTCTGGTCTCCCTGCTGGGTGCTGTGTTCTGCCCACATCCTAATCCTCTGGTCTCCCTGCTGGGTGCTGTGTTCTGCCCACATCCTAATCCTCTGGTCTCCTTGCTGGGTGCTGTGTTCTGCCCACATCCTAATCCTCTGGTCTCCTTGCTGGGTGCTGTGTTCTGCCCACATCCTAATCCTCTGGTCTCCCTGCTGGGTGCTGTGTTCTGCCCACATCCTAATCCTCTGGTCTCCCTGCTGGGTGCTGTGTTCTGCCCACATCCTAATCCTCTGGTCTCCCTGCTGGGTGCTGTGTTCTGCCCACATCCTAATCCTCTGGTCTCCCTGCTGGGTGCTGTGTTCTGCCCACATCCTAATCCTCTGGTCTCCCTGCTGGGTGCTGTGTTCTGCCCACATCCTAATCCTCTGGTCTCCCTGCTGGGTGCTGTGTTCTGCCCACATCCTAATCCTCTGGTCTCCCTGCTGGGTGCTGTGTTCTGCCCACATCCAAATCCTCTGGTCTCCCTGCTGGGTGCTGTGTTCTGCCCACATCCTAATCCTCTGGTCTCCTTGCTGGGTGCTGTGTTCTGCCCACATCCTAATCCTCTGGTCTCCTTGCTGGGTGCTGTGTTCTGCCCACATCCTAATCCTCTGGTCTCCTTGCTGGGTGCTGTGTTCTGCCCACATCCTAATCCTCTGGTCTCCCTGCTGGGTGCTGTGTTCTGCCCACATCCTAATCCTCTGGTCTCCCTGCTGGGTGCTGTGTTCTGCCCACATCCTAATCCTCTGGTCTCCCTGCTTGGTGCTGTGTTCTGCCCACATCCTAATCCTCTGGTCTCCCTGCTGGGTGCTGTGTTCTGCCCACATCCTAATCCTCTGGTCTCCCTGCTGGGTGCTGTGTTCTGCCCACATCCAAATCCTCTGGTCTCCCTGCTGGGTGCTGTGTTCTGCCCACATCCTAATCCTCTGGTCTCCTTGCTGGGTGCTGTGTTCTGCCCACATCCTAATCCTCTGGTCTCCTTGCTGGGTGCTGTGTTCTGCCCACATCCTAATCCTCTGGTCTCCCTGCTGGGTGCTGTGTTCTGCCCACATCCTAATCCTCTGGTCTCCCTGCTGGGTGCTGTGTTCTGCCCACATCCTAATCCTCTGGTCTCCCTGCTGGGTGCTGTGTTCTGCCCACATCCTAATCCTCTGGTCTCCCTGCTGGGTGCTGTGTTCTGCCCACATCCTAATCCTCTGGTCTCCCTGCTGGGTGCTGTGTTCTGCCCACATCCTAATCCTCTGGTCTCCCTGCTGGGTGCTGTGTTCTGCCCACATCCTAATCCTCTGGTCTCCCTGCTGGGTGCTGTGTTCTGCCCACATCCTAATCCTCTGGTCTCCCTGCTGGGTGCTGCCCACATCCTAATCCTCTGGTCTCCTTGCTGGGTGCTGCCCACATCCTAATCCTCTGGTCTCCCTGCTGGGTGCTGTGTTCTGCCCACATCCTAATCCTCTGGTCTCCCTGCTGGGTGCTGGGTGCTGCCCACATCCTAATCCTCTGGTCTCCTTGCTGGGTGCTGGGTGCTGCCCACATCCTAATCCTCTGGTCTCCTTGCTGGGTGCTGTGTTCTGCCCACATCCTAATCCCCTGGTCTCCCTGCTGGGTGCTGTGTTCTGCCCACATCCTAATCCTCTGGTCTCCCTGCTGGGTGCTGTGTTCTGCCCACATCCTAATCCTCTGGTCTCCCTGCTGGGTGCTGTGTTCTGCCCACATCCTAATCCTCTGGTCTCCCTGCTGGGTGCTGTGTTCTGCCCACATCCTAATCCTCTGGTCTCCCTGCTGGGTGCTGTGTTCTGCCCACATCCTAATCCTCTGGTCTCCCTGCTGGGTGCTGGGTGCTGCCCACATCCTAATCCTCTGGTCTCCTTGCTGGGTGCTGGGTGCTGCCCACATCCTAATCCTCTGGTCTCCTTGCTGGGTGCTGTGTTCTGCCCACATCCTAATCCTCTGGTCTCCTTGCTGGGTGCTGTTCTGCCCACATCCTAATCCTCTGGTCTCCTTGCTGGGTGCTGTGTTCTGCCCACATCCTAATCCTCTGGTCTACTGGTGGGTGCTGTGTTCTGCCCACATCCTACTCCTCTGGTCTCCTTGCTGGGTGCTGTTCTGCCCACATCCTAATCCTCTGGTCTCCTTGCTGGGTGCTGTGTTCTGCCCACATCCTAATCCTCTGGTCTACTGGTGGGTGCTGTGTTCTGCCCACATCCTACTCCTCTGGTATCCCTGCTGGGTGCTGTGTTCTGCCCACATCCTAATCCTCTGGTCTCCTTGCTGGGTGCTGTGTTCTGCCCACATCCTAATCCTCTGGTCTCCCTGCTGGGTGCTGTGTTCTGCCCACATCCTAATCCTCTGGTCTCCTTGCTGGGTGCTGTTCTGCCCACATCCTAATCCTCTGGTCTCCTTGCTGGGTGCTGTGTTCTGCCCACATCCTAATCCTCTGGTCTCCCTGCTGGGTGCTGTGTTCTGCCCACATCCTAATCCTCTGGTCTCCTTGCTGGGTGCTATTCTGCCCACATCCTAATCCTCTGGTCTCCCTGCTGGGTGCTGTGTTCTGCCCACATCCTAATCCTCTGGTCTCCCTGCTGGGTGCTGTGTTCTGCCAACATCCTAATCCTCTGGTCTCCCTGCTGGGTGCTGTGTTCTGCCCACATCCTAATCCTCTGGTCTCCTTGCTGGGTGCTCATTCTGTTCTATATTGTTGTACTTATTCTTTGACTGTTTTGTTTAAAGGAGGGAGGATTGTATTGGGAGCACTGAAGTGTCAGGTGTGACTGTGTGGCAATGGCAAATGGTTTACATAGCTCACGGCATCACGGGTCAGGTAGAGGGCCCCTTAGCAAAATTTTGCTTAGGGCCCCAGGGAGGTCAGGATCGGCACTGCTCATACCATTATATCTTCTTTCTCTATTTGCTTAGAAAAACAAATTCCCAACAACACTAAATTTAAACGAATGGCTATTGACCTTGTTAGCGTTTGTCTTAAGCTGTGCCTCTGGATCTCTCCAAAGTTGGCATTGTTGGGCATCCACAATGATGTGCAGAGGCCTCGATATTCTAAGTTGATGATTTCCTATTTGTTGTATTATGCCCAAAATACTAAGTGGTCCCCCTCTGACCTTGTGGGAGATGTCAGCGAGTCACTGACCTGTAGGAGGTTTGAGGGATGGGAGTTCAAACTTCAGTGGCACAGTACACTTGCCCTCAGTGTAAGACTCACCATAGCAAAATCACAATCAGGATGATAGTCCCAGACTACTGAATGGTTAAAAAGCAGTCAAAATGGCAGCTCCTAGAGTTTCTACCACATTTTCCATTATTATACATCTTCTGGACTCATTCATAACATCTGTTTGTTTGCATTTACAATTGCCTTTGGGCCAGTGTGAAGGGGCTTGCACTGTGTATTTGACATCACTAGTCAGAGCAAGAGAATGTCATCAGCACACCAAGGATCTCCAGTGCGAGTCCAAAGCTTTATTCAGTGATCACATCCTTATGCCTCGTACACACGACCGGTTTTCCTGGTGTAGCGGCCTCACCCCTTTTTCTCTGTCTAGGGGTATGTTGTAGGTGAGGGTGAGATGCGCTACGGCCCATGTCCTCCCCATTGTAGCAGGTGAGGTGAAGGCCAGTACCAAGTATTCTTCTCGGGCCTGTGTGTTTCTATTCACAACCAAGTCCTGCTGTGCTGACACTCCCCTTCACTCCCATCAACCAGAGTTCCACACACCGATAAGGATCCAACACTTCTTTTATTGTAACACACACAATAAACAGTTCTTTGTTCGCCAATTAGTTGAGATCCATAAACAGTTCAATACGGTGGGGTGAGCAGGTCGAGGCACTGTCCTAATGATAAACTAAACCACTGTGGTTTCACCAGCGGTTACTATAGCCATTAGCTAGAGAGAGGAACTTGAAACGTTTGCGTCTCTACCAGCGACTCGGAAGAACATAAATGGAGTACCTTCGCTGCGTTGCGGCCCCTGTCAGGGGGAAGATGTCCCTCCAAGGGAGTTACTAGAGGCCCCTCCGTCACCGGGTTGATGCTGCTCCGGACTCTTCAGACGGGTAACCTCTCTGGCCTCCTCGCCTCAGACATGGGCCCCATCCACCTCAGGGTCCCTCAGACTCATCCACCCTTGCGGAGCCCAGTCGAAGTTACTGGGCCCCAGGCCTCCGGTGTAGTACCTGACCGCAGGCTTAAGGTGCCTGAGATGGACGCCAACACTGCTCCGACCAGGCCATGGGCGCCTGGGCTGGAACTCCGAACCGACCACACCCAGGCCTGAGGTGCCTGGGCGCCGGATGTAGAAGACCTCGTGGCGAGGGCGTCTCTCCCCTTTATCCCCTCCCGTGACGCCACAGCAGGTTCTCCGCCCCCGCTGTACCACCGCCGGAACGGGACAAAAAGGACAGCACTGCGGCAGTGATTCTACCTCGACCTGTGGGAACACCGCCACCCCAGGTCAAGGAGAATAGTACAACACCAAAGTCCTCCACGACTGAAAGTGGTCCAAATCCTCTATGATTTACACACACCTGGGTCATACTACCACCCAGGTGTATCCCCCTAAATTTAGACCCCCGCTACACCGGCAGGAAAAAAACCCAACGCTTTTCCCGACGGGATTCCTCTCAAGCCTGCCTTGCATACACACGGTCACACAAAAGACCGCTGAACCTTTGACTGCCAAGAACACGGTGACGTCAAAGACTACGATGAGCCGACAAAATTACGTTCTATGCTTGCGCCTTTTTTTTCCCCTCAGGAAAGCATACAGACGACCGGTTTTCGACAGTGGGCAGGATTTTTTCCTGACGGGGAAAAAAGAGAGCTGGTTCTCTTTTTTTCCCCCGCAGTTTTCCTGTTGGGGAAAACTGCGATGGAGCATACACACGGACGGTTTTCCCGGCCAAAAAGCTGTCATGGCAGTTTTCCCGACGGGAAAACCGGTTGTGTGTACAAGGCATGACAGCAGATTGCAATGTTTCAGAGCCAGACAGGACCCCTTCATCAGGCATATGACTGTCATGTCCCTGATAGCTGATGAAGGGATTCTGCGTGGCTCCGAAATGATGCAATCTGCTGTAATGATGTGATTGCTGAATTAAGCTTTGGACTTACATTGGAGATCCTTGGTGTGCTGGTGAAATTCTTTTGCTCTGATTAGTCACGGTTCCAGCCGATGGTCACTTCAGCACCTATTTATATGCACAGCCATTTCTATAGAAACGTGTGTGTTGGTAATAGTGCGTTGGAATCTTTGACATCACTAGGAGTCCTCTGAGACCATCCAGAATTCAATACAGATGCAGAGTGTTCTGCTGTTGATTTGCATTTGACCTGCTTAAGCTGCTTTTGCATTCCTATAGTCTTGTATGTGGAGCAAAGCAGCTTGAGGCTGGGTGCACACCATCCCCGCATCCGTCGCACAGCAGGGGTCCGGTGCGTGCTGGTTCATCGTTTCAGGTGCGATTTCAGTCCGAATTTTGGGCTGAAATCGAACCTGAAACGCACCAAAAGAGACACACGTTTTTTCGGAACCCCGCACCTGACCCGCTGCGGAGATATGTGAACCGGCTCCATAGAGAGCCAGTCACATTCTCCTGCTATGCGAATTGGATGCGTGGAAATGCGCATTCAATTCGCATAGGTGTGAACGCGGCCTTAAAGCAAACAAATCCCATTAACACAGGCCATGTAATAAATTAATTTGATATTAAAACAAAATGCAGGCTGAAAAAAATGCACAAAGTAAACATTGTTTGAAGGAGCATGGCTGAAAGCCAGGAACGTTAAAAGGCATTCATTTTCCAAGTGTGAGCAAGATTACCCTAAGACATACCTCCCAACCGTCACGGATTCCGCTGGATTTTCCCGCGATTTAAAGTAAGTCCCGCGATCAGGGCTAAATTCCCGCAGCCCAGTGCCAGAACAAGTGAATTCCGACACTGGGCTCCACTCAGTGGGAGTATCCTCACTGCAGCCAGTAATTATTTCTGCCAGCAGGATATGTCAGCTTCTCTCTCCCCCCTCAAACTTCTCCTTCCCCTCAAACTTCTGTACAGACACTGATTGCCAGGACCGCCGGCGTCCTGGCAACCGATGACGCGATTTGCGGGTGCGCACTGTGTAGGAAGCTACCTCTGATCAAAGCCTCTCTCTCTCCCAACTCCGCCCCCCGACTCCTGGCTCCAAGCTGCAAATGTAAGGTAAGAGCGGGGCTGGGACAAAGGCTAGACAGGTTCCGAGGCAGAGTTTACATGTGAGGGGAGGGGGGGTCACATGGTAGCCAGTCTAGAGCACATCGAGCTGTGCTTCCTATAACGGTCACACAAAAGACCGCTGAACCTTTGACTGCCAAGAATGCGGTGACGTCAAAGACTACGATGAGCCGACAAAATGACATGTGCTTCCGAACATGCGTCAAATTAAGCTTCGGCAGCACAAGTGATTGCAGAGCCCTTTAGAGCTGCCCTGTGCTAGTGTGCTTTCACTCACTGAGCTCTCCTCCTGGCTCCTGCTGGCTGCATCACTAAAGAAAGAAATCCGCCCCCTCAGTCTCTCCGCTCAGCCACGCCCCCTCCCCGTGTGTAGCAAAGAAAGCCAGGGGTCTGCACAGAAGTTCAGCAGGTCAGTTTACTGTGCTGTATGTATGTATGTATGTGTGTGTGTGTGTATGAGTGTATATGAATGTGTGTGTGTGTATGAGTGTATTGGTTACAACTTTGCAAGTCCCAGCATTCTGTATATTTGTTTTTTTACACAGGAACTACAAGTCCCAGTATTCTCTGTCTGTCTTGTATACAGGAACTACAAGTCCCATTATTCTGTGTCTGTCTTGTATACAGGAACTTCAAGTCCCAGCAGTCTGTGTATCTGTCTTACATACAAAAAATACTAGGAGTACAGGGGGTATAGGGGGGTCTGGTGTTATCTAAGAGGACAGGGGGTATAGGGGGGCTGGTGTTATCTAGGAGTACAGGGGGTATAGGGGGGTCTGGTGTTATCTAGGAGTATACGGGGGTCTGGTGTTATCTATGAGTATACGGGGGTCTGGTGTTATCTATGAGTATTTGGGGGTCTGGTGTTATCTAGGAGTATAGGGGGGTCTGGTGTTATCTAGGAGTATACGGGGGTCTGGTGTTATCTAGGAGTATATGGGGATCTGGTGTTATCTAGGAGTATAGGGGGGTCTGGTGTTATATAGGAGTACAGGGGGTATAGGGGGATCTGGTGTTATCTAGGAGTATACGGGGGTCTGGTGTTATCTAGGAGTATATGGGGGTCTGGTGTTATCTAGGAGTACAGGGGGTATAGGGGGGGGGTCTGGTGTTATCTAGGAGTACAGGGGGTATAGGGGGGTCTGGTGTTATCTAGGAGTACAGGGGATATAGGGGGGTCTGGTGTTATCTAGGAGTATAGGGGGGTCTGGTATTTTCTAGGAGTACAGGGGGTATAGGGGGGTCTGGTGTTATCTAGGAGTATAGAAGGTATGTGTTTGTGTGACTCCAGCTTGTGGCACAGCAATCAATGTTTATTGTATAGGTACAAGGAAGTCCAGGTTTTGTTTAACTGTGCCTCTTTAGCCCCTACCACTGTTTGGTCGCACCCACTTTTTGCTGCGGTGCGCACAGCGGGTCACTATCTCCCTAAAATGTCCCTCATTCTCAAGTTCCAAAGTTGGGAGGTATGCCTAAGATGATGGCAATTAAGGCCATCTTGAACCACAGATCCAGTTTAAAGGCCCAGTTATGTGCACGGTCATTGCTTTTCAAGTTCTAGCACTGGTGGGGGTGGTGAGCCATCCAGGTAGAAGTGAAGCAGAAAAGGCACCTTTTAGTATGGGTGATTTGATTTTATCATGTTGATCAAGTATGCACTCATCAAGAGTGCCGACCATGCCTGCCATTTGAATGATGTAAGAATGAAGGACTGGCAGATGAATGAATGCTCAGTCTCCTCCATTCAATAATAATTTTTCATTCATAGATGCTATAGTACTGCCTCCAGTGGCGGCCGCTCCAATAGGGGGCGCCGCCCCCCTAATCCATGCCCCTGGCCCCTAATCTACATGCAGGGTGCCGGACACATGGATTTCTTTGGGGGGCTTTTTTTTCTGAAGCATGTGATTAACCTCTTAAGGACCGCCGCACGACTAAATACATCGACAGAATGGCACGGACAGGCATAAGGGCGTACAGGTACGTCCCCTTTAACCACTTAACAACCACCTGCCGACAAATAACATCGACAAGGTGGTTGCTTTACTCTGGGAGGACGTTATATAACGTCCTCCCAGAATCGCGCTCCCACGCGCCCCCTGGGGCGCGCACACGGGAAACTCCGTGACCGCCGGGTCCAGAGGACCCGGCGGATCACGAATCGCGGTAAATCGCCGCTGATAGCGGCCGTTTACCACGTGATCGCTCCGTCAAATGACGGAGCAATCACTTGTAAACAGACCGGCGTCATTTGATGACGCCGGTTCCTCCCTCCCCTCTCTGTACCGATCGGTACAGTGTGAGAGGGGAGGGGGAGGGAGCGGATGGCAGCAGCAGCACTGTGGGCTGGATCTGTGACAATTGCAGTCACAGATCCAGCCATCCATCCATCCCTGCTCAGCCATCCCTGTGCTATACCCTGCCAATACTCTGCAATACACCCTGCCAATACTCTGCAAAATACCCTGCCAATACTCTGCAAAATACCCTGCCAATACCCTGGTGCAATACTCTGCAATACCCTGGTGCAATACTCTGCAATACCCTGGTGCAATACTCTGCAATACCCTGCGCAATACTCTGCAATACCCTGCAAAATACTCTGCAATACCCTGCGCAATACTCTGCAATACCCTGCGCAATACTCTGCAATACCCTGCGCAATACTCTGCAATACCCTGCGCAATACCCTGCGCAATACTCTGCAATACCCTGCGCAATACCCTGCAAAATACTCTGCAATACTCTGGTGCAATACTCTGCAATACTCTGGTGCAATACTCTGCAATACTCTGGTGCAATACTCTGCAATACCCTGCGCAATACTCTGCAATACCCTGCGCAATACTCTGCAATACCCTGCGCAATACTCTGCAATATTCTGCAAAATACTCTGCAATACCCTGCACAATACTCTGCAATACCCTGCACAATACTCTGCACTACCCTCCACAATACTCTGCAATACCCTCCACAATACTCTGCAATACCCTCCACAATACCCTGTGCAATACCCTCCACAATACCCTGTGCAATACCCGTGCAATATCCTGCCATACACCGCAATACCCTGCCATAGTCCGCAATACTCCGCAATGCCCTGCAATACTCCGCAATGCCCAGCAATACTCCGCAATGCCCGGCAATACTCTGCAATAACCACTTCCCGCCCTCCGGCCGTCATATGACGTCCTTGACTTTGTGCGGGGATATCTGAATGATGGGAGCAGCTACAGGCATCATTCAGATATTAGCTTTTTCAGCCGGCGATTCACTACACCATAAGAACAATCATAGCGGCTGTTCCGCCGCTTGATCATTCTTACGGGAGGCGAGAGGGGATGTCCCCCCCCCCCCCGCCGCCCTCCGGTGCTTCTACCGACTCACCGCTACGATCAAAGCCAGGATTGTTGTTTTTTTTTTTTGTATTTTTTTCAGGCTTCCCAGCCTAGAGGTGAGATGTGGGGTCTTATTGACACCCCCCCCCCCCCATATCTCACTGTAAAGAGAACCTGTCATGCCATATTCCTATTACAAGGGATGTTTACGTTCCTTGTAATAGGTATAAAAGTGATCAAAAAAATTTTTGGGGCGGAAAAACATGTCAAACTAAAATAAATAAAGTAAAATGAAGAATAAATTTTTTTTTTTTTTTTTTAAAGCGCCCCTGTCCCCGTGAGCTCGCATACAGAAGCGAACGCATACGTAAGTCCCGCCCACATATGAAAACGGTTTTCAAACCACACATGTGAGGTATCTCTGCGAACGTTAGAGCGAGAGCAATCATTTTGGCCCTAGACCTCCTCTGTAACTCAAAACATGTAACCAGTAAAAATATTTAAAGCGTCGCCTATGGGGATTTTTTAAGTAGCGAAGTTTGGCGCCATTCCACGAGTGTGTGCAATTTTTAAGGGCGACATGTTAGGTATCTATTTACTCGGCGTAACTTCATCTTTCACATTATGCAAAAACATTGGGCTAACTTTACTTTTTTTTTTTTTTTTAAGCACAAAACATTTTTTTTCCGTAAAAAACGCGTTAAAAAAATTGCTGCGCAAATATCGTGCGAGATAAAAAGTTGCAACAACCACCATTATATTCTCTAAGGTCTTTGCTAAAAAAAACATATATAATGTTTTGGGGTTCTATGTAATTTTCTAGCAAACAAATGATGATTTTTACATGTAGGAGAGAAATGTCAGAATTGGCCTGGGTGCTCCAGAACGCCTGAAGGTGCTCCCTGCATGTCGGGCCTCTGTATGTGGCCACGCTGTGTAAAAGTCTCACACATGTGGTATCGCCATACCCGGGAGTAATAGCAGAATGTGTTTTGGGGTGTAATTTGTGGTATGCATATGCTGTGTGTGAGAAATAACCTGCTAATATGACAATTTTGTGAAAAAAAAAAAAGAGAAAAAAAAAATCTTGATTTTGCAAAGAATTGTGGGAAAAAATGACAACTTCAAAAAACTCACAATGCCTCTTTCTGAATACCTTGGAACCGTACCTTCTTTCCAAAAAGGGGTCATTTGGGGGGTATTTGTACTTTTCTGGCATGTTAGGGTCTCAAGAATTGAGATAGGCCGTCAGTACTTCAGGTGTGATCAATTTTCAGATATTGGCACCATAGCTTGTGGACTCTATAACTTTCACAAAGACCAAATAATATACACCAATTTGTACTTATTTTTACCAAAGATATGTAGCAGTATAAATTTTGGCCAAAATTTATGAAGAAAAAATAGTAATTTTCAAAATTTTATAACAGAAACGAAAAAAAAATCATTTTTTTACAAAATTTTCAGTCTTTTTTTCTCTTATAGCGCAAAAAATAAAAAACCCAACAGTGATTAAATACCACCAAAAGAAAGCTCTATTTGTGTGAAAAAAAGGACAAAAATTTCATATGGGTACAGTGTTGTATGACTGAGTAATTGTCATTCAAAATGTGAGAGCACCGAAAGCTGAAAATTCGTCTGGTTATTAAGGGGGTTTAAGTGCCCAGTGGTCAAGTGGTTAAGATGCCGCCGTGTGGGCGCGCTCGCGACCGTGCCGCAAGCTCCTTGAGCCCGACCATGGGTCTTATCTCACGGAGAGATAGAGTGGGGAGATGCTAATGTAAACAAGCATCTCACCGCTCTGCCTAGTGACAATGACACTGATCTCCGCTCCGTGTAATCGGAGCGGAGATCAGTGTCATGTCACACACAGCCCATCCCCCCTACAGTAAGAATCACTCACCAGGTCACACTTAACCCCTACAGCGACACCTAGTGGTTAACCACTTCACTGCCAGTGTAATTTTTACAGCGATCAGTGCATTTTTATAGCACTGATCGCTGTAAAAATTACAACTGTCCCAAAATGGTGTCAAAAGTGTCCGATGTGTCCGCCATAATGTCGCAGTCATGATAAAAATCGCTGATCGCCGCAATAACTAGTAAAAAAACGCAGACCAATCAATAAACACTTATTGCGATTTTTTTTTACCAAAAATACGTAGAAGAATACTAAACTGAGGAAAAAAAAAGTTTTTTTTATATATTTTTTGGGGAAATTTTCTATAGCAAAAAGTAAAAAATATTGAATTTTTTTCAAAATTGTCGCTCTATTTTTGTTTATAGCGCAAAAAATAAAAACAGCAGAGGCAAACAAATACCACCAAAAGAAAGCTCTATTTGTAAGAAAAAAAGGACGTCAATTTTGTTTGGGAGCCACGTCGCACGATCGCGCAATTGTCAGTTAAAGCGACGCAGTGCCGAATTGCAAAAAGTGGCCTGCACTCTGACCAGCGAAATGGTCCGGAGCTGAAGTGGTTAAAGAGTGATTGGCTTATGTAGCGGACCCCCCAAAACGGGGTCGCTATGCCTAAATTTAGGGGATAGTCTGAACAAATAGTTAGGCTCAGGCTGTTGAAATTCTTTTAATTGGCCTCTGCTCTGTTGTGATGTTGCCTGGCAGTACAGTTCCCTGTGACCTGTGGGTGGCGCTGTCACTCAGGTCGAAGCACAGGTGGCATTGCAGCGCTATTGGGTGTCCTCTCTGGGCAGCCGTGCAGTGGGCGTGGTCTACCCGCTGTGCATGCTGGGAGAGGATACATAAGGGGCAGACACCATTATTCGGGGAGCAGTTCGCGCCTCCAGGCCAGGGGTGCGTGTGTGTGTGTGTTCAGTACCGGGCACCTTAAGCCCTAGGCTGCATCATTCCAGGTAGGCCCAGCACCTTTAGGCCTACACCAGAAGAGGAGTCCCAGGGTACCCTTTGGGAGGGTGACCCGCTCTGAAGGAGAGGGAACCAGGGGAGGACCTATCCAGAGGATCGGTGAAGGAAGTCACTGTCTCGGGAGAGGCCTGGTTACCTGTCAGAGGGAAGGACTCCACAATCCGCCACAAGCCTTGTAACGTGCCCCATTGGCACCTAAAGTCTTAAGTGTTACAAGTGCTGGGAAGTTCGGGAATTAAAGGTTAATATCCTGATCGTATCCTTAGGAAAAGAACTTAAAGTGAATGTTCGTGCTCCACACCGGCTGCTAGGACCGTGATAGGACCGTGAGAGGGGACTATCCGGGTGAGCAAAAACCCACTCAGGCTTGAGTGGCGACGAGGGTAATTAAGTGCCGCGTGCCTGAACCTGCCTCCCTGTTCAACTTTCTCTATCTCCAATCTTCCCTGTCAAGTTGCAAGCAAGTAAAATAAACTCTTTTATTGGGTTTAATACTGTCTGGAAAATGGCCTTCTTCAAAGAGAGAGAGAATAGACTTTTCCCTACACTCTAGGGACAAGAACCAATGGAAAGAGGTAACTCGCTGCAGGACCCAAAACTATTAACACCGCTCACCCTCTACATGATGGAGGATACCGGGCATGTGACATGGTGTGTCCCACTCTGCAAGTGGAGGTAAGCAGGGTAAAGGATCTGTGTGCTACACTTAAAAAAAAAAAAGGGTGGGCTCGGGGCACAGAGCAACGCGCCCCGAGCCCACCCACTTGTGTGACAATCGCAAATTAATATTCACTATTGTCTTCCTGCTTCTCCTCCCCGCCAATCAGGAAGCGGGTCTTAAGACCAGATTGGCTGAGAGGAGAAGTGACCGTATTGGCCGGGAGCAGGGGAGGGAGGCGCCAAGGAGGAGACGCAGGGGGAAGCTGTCCGTGGCCTGGATGGGGTAAGTGCCTAGCTGTGGAATGCATCTGTGGGCAGACAAAGAAATTGTATGCCTGCATTTGAATACTGGCCAAAGACAGCTATGACATTTTCTTAAAGTGGAACTACACTGCATCTGAGCACCACAAACCACAAACGCTACTTAATTCATTTTAAATATTCAAAGCAAACTCACCTATCCATCCATGCCTTCATGCTTTATTTTTCTGAGAAATCCCCCCCCCCCCTCCCCTAGCATTTCTGCCCATGGCAATCTTAAGTAAGGCATGTAGCGTTTATTTCTAGGAATCCATCTGCCTTTAGCTTAGGCATGTAGACAGGAAGGTGTGGTTAGCTGAGAAAATCTCTCCTTTACTCCTAAAGACTCCTGGGATGTATGATATCATATGCCTAGGCCTGGAACCCAGAAAGTCACTGAAGAAATGTAAAAAAGAAAAGGTTTAAAACAAGTAAAGATATACTTTTCTATTTTTTTTACTAATGCTAGCAGCATAAAGATCAAAAATAGTTGGTGTTGATTGATAAAGTGAAGTTCCACTTTAAGTAACATGCTTTGAATGTTTAGGTCTTTTGAAGGTTGCGCAGAGCATGGTAGAAATACAAATGAATTCATATAGAACCTATTTGATGCTACAGATTTATCTTGGCTGCTTTTTATCAGTAGGCAGAAAGCCCAGGTGAGTGTACTTAAATCATACCATTCAGGATGGTCAAATGAAGGGCATAGGATCAAATTGTTGATGGTTTATTTGGCTAATCATTGTTTATTTTTGGTTGGAGTTCAGCTTTAAATTCATCAGCTGGCCAAGGTCTACAAAGGAATTGTAAGAAGATCGCCTGGAACTCAAAGTACATCGGTTTGACATGCTTGGTATAAACACTTTATGTAGCATATGACCCGTTGCTATCATTTTACTAAGTGAACAGCCTCAGAAGTACATTGGTTTGACATGCTTGGTATAAACAGCCTCAGATGATACATAGAGATGAAACAAATATCCCTACATAATTTTTACATGTATATCTGCTGTCTTCAGCTTTCTACACTCTTTAGAAAGTGCACATCATGTTAGAAATTTTTCTTCCTCTTCCACCACTGGGTGTAAAGTCTTGGTATACACTGTGTGATAGCTGATTGGAGGAAAGGAACACCCCCCCTCCACATAGGCAAAGGAATGAAGACACATGCAGACTAGAGCTGTGCTGTGAATAGACAAGCTCTCTACTTATCTATCTCTAAGTTCCCTCCCTGACACAAATTTCCAGCTGCCTTTATCTCCAGTGTCAGAGAACTTGTCAGAAGTTATCATGCTGATAGCAGAGGAACGGAGCAGCAGAAAGACACAGGACTCAGAGCTTTGGAGAGAGATAAGTAAACACTACAGAAATATGTGTCTAGGTCAGATTTCATGAATTGGGTTTACATCCACTTTAAGTAGCCTGGGCTTTTCTCATCAGCTTTCCACTTCTGGGGTGAACTGTTAGTTTTATTTTTTTAAACAGGGGCTGTGCTGCTGTAAAAAAAAAAAAAAAAAAAAAAAAGTATACTTCAGGCATGATTTTGCTGCGTTGGGGCCTATTTAGATTGAATGGGCTGCTGTTATACAGCATATCACAACACACAGTAAAGCATGTTGCAGCAAGTTCTGCCACAGCACAGTATAGTATGAATGGGTCCTAGTGCCAATTTGCTATACATTGTATGACTATCAGGATCACCCAAGTGCTCCTGCTCCTCATTCCAGCATCCGGGTTTTGGTTATTGCATTCTCCCTGTCTGTGTCCACCTGCGAGGTGATTGATGTGGTCAGTCATCTGTTATAAGCGAGCCAATCGTTCAGTCCTTTGCTTGTGATAGCAAATGATACCCGTGTTGTTCCTGATCGAGCTCCCTGTCTGTCTGCCCTGCTTTACTAGTTTGGATTTCCCTGTGTATGATTTTGGACCGAATTATTGGACTATTCCTTGAACTCAGCCTACCTTTTACCTGAAATGTCATTGAATCACGTGTAGGACTACCCCCGTAGGAGCTTCTGGTTTAGTTTTGGGCCTGCACTCTGCCTGAAAACCCCCAGAAGTTGGCTCAATCCCCTCTGGCACAAATGGGCAATATTATGATTGAGGA
Organism: Rana muscosa; assembly: GCA_029206835.1. NCBI lineage: Eukaryota > Metazoa > Chordata > Amphibia > Anura > Ranidae > Rana > Rana muscosa. The sequence goes on along the minus strand of CM055118.1, from coordinate 98,547,983 downwards.
CCCCAATTGGCTGTTAGGGACCTCAATGATGTATACACAACAATATAGGCAATAAAAGTAACTGTTACCTTGATGTTGTTCACCTGCCACTCAGCTGTAAAGACAGAGTTCCACACAAGTTGTAGCTTAACCAAAGGTGATATTTTTACTTGGTAAAGAAATTAGATAATGAGTACACAATAGGCATTCAATACATACAGCTCCCTGTATAACTCAATGAAGAAAACACCATTGGTTCAAAATACCTCTAAGATCCGACCTTGCTAACATAGCCTGGGGGCCAGATCTGAGCGAGGGTATGGTGGAGGAATCTCCCAGAGTGGTAACATCAACACTGGGGCACCTCTCCACCAAGTCTCACACAAGCAGCAGAAACACAAACAGCTACTATTAATATGCAAAAAAAATCACAATTCTATGGCTCCCCCTAGTGGATAGAGCAATTGGTGCATGTCCTATAACAACCACTTGCAAGGGTAGGAAATTAGATGACTATCCCTTTAAGGGTGTCTTCAGCTAGCCACGTTGGTGCACATAAAGATTTGTAATCCAAAAGGGTAGGATGCAGAAAGAACTGTTTATTGAAACACACGGACTGACAGTACAAGGGGTACTAGTTTCCCCAAGGCGTTGAGTTCCTGTGTGCAAAGGTGTAAACGCCAGCAACCATAAGTGAAGCTTGCTACAGTCACACTCCTGGCAGTCAGTTAACTAAACTGATGGGCAAGTGCCCGCTCACCAGATGAGGCCTTGTATTGCTGCTTTTCCTCTGTGTCCGGAGCTCTTCATCAGTGGTCCCTCTCTCGGAGTCACAAGGCCCCTGGTCCTTCACCCGGCCGTCTCCTGGATAGCGGTGGACAAAAAGGGCTCTGGATGCTGCGGGCTGCAGACCGATCTTCCTCCGGTTGATCAGCGAGGCTGTTCCACGGGGATCCCCCTTTGACTAGGCGATCTGCTCTCAGTCTCCGTAGGCCCAGGCTTCTTGGGCCTAGGTATACTCACAGCAGGCCTTAACACAGGCCTCCTACTGGCTTGAAGATGGCGTCCAGAGAGAGCGTGCTATACGGCGCGGTGGCCTTAAAAAGGTCCTCCCATCAGGCTCTGCGCGGCGCACTCCTATCTGGTAGGACAGCGGCCTTGTGGGCAATGTAGTCTCTGTGCTACTTACTGCAACGGAGTCTTTGTCTCTTGATAACTGAATCAAACATGTTGTAACCATTTGGTATGAAATAACCACTAAAAGAACCCAGCTCATATTTACAACACAGATTGCAGTCCTTAACGATGCTTGCAATGGTAATATTTTGCTACACACGCTACCAGTCTGCTAACTGCAAGTATCTCTTGGCTTTGCTCAGTTTGCATCTGCCCTGGTGTGGTGGCCAAGCACTATAGCATTGTGTATAAGTCCTGGGGGCAACCAAGTACTGGTAGGCCTGCTTACCTTAAAGGGAAAGGGGGCTGCTATAGGTGAATCACACAGTAGCTAGCTATAGTGTCTGACCACCTGCGTTGGGGTAGACGTGACATCACAAGCCCTTAACAAAAAAAAAATTATATCGAGATGGACTCTACACAGGCCTGTGTATTTGCTGAGTAAATTTTCAAACTGACACGCCAAGTTTAGGAACTGTCTTTGCGTGTAAACGCACCTCCAGCAGTAACACAGGAGCCAGAGCCCAAAGTTACCCGCCTGACCGTTTTTCTGGTGACCCCCATATGTTTTCCAACTTTAAAAATAGTTGTATGCTATACTTTAAAGTGGATGTAAAATATTTATGGGCAGTATTGGAGCGCCTTGGATTCGGTGACACATATATAGCGTGGGTGCGCCTTTTGTACAGTGGACCTGAGGCCGCCATCCGGGCCTTCGGTTTTCTGTCACATGACTTTGCGTTGAGGAGGGGGACGAGGCAAGGTTGCCCGCTGTCCCCTCTGCTCTTCGCATTGGCTATTGAACCCCTGGCCATTGAGATAAGGGCTAATGAGCACATTGTGGGATTTTGCTATGGCCCCTTGCAGGAGAAGATAATGCTTTAAGCGGACGACACCCTGCTTATGCTGGGAGATACTGACGAGTCCCTGCGGGAGGCCATGGCAACCATTACAAAATTCGGGGTTTACTCGGGGTTACAGATTAACTGGTCGAAGTCCGCTCTGTTGCTGTTAGACGTGACGCCACGCAGACAGTGGCTTCGTCGTGCCCTATTCCAGTCACAACCTCCTTTAAATACTTGAGGATTCAGGTTACCTCCAACCCAAGGGACTTTGGCCGGTTGAACATTTCGCCCCTGCTTCAGAGGTTTAGAGAGAGAGTCAGGACGTGGAACAGCCTTCACATATCGGTGGCGGGTAAAGTAAATTTAGTGAAAATGATCCTTATGCCTTAATTACTTTACTGCCTTCACAATGCCCCGGTAGTGATCCCTTTGAAAACTTTTCGAATGGTTAACTCCATCTTTCGCGCTCTAATATGGAAGAATAAACCCCTGAGGATAAAACTAGAACATCTCCAACGGCCTAAGGACGACGGCGGGTTGGCATTGCCCAATCCGTGGTTGTACTACCTGGCAGCCCAGCTACAGCACCTGGTGGGGTGTTTTGGGACCGAGCCAGCTGGCTCTTCCCAGGCACTCATGCTCCGCACGGCAGACGCAGGTCCCATTCCCGCGGCACTGGAAGCCTTGGCATTCGCAAGGCCGAACAAGAAATATCCCACATATAACCTTATCCAGAAAATTTGGAACAAATGTAAATACATACAGCAGGCCGAGGGATACACTGAATATAGTCCTCTTTGGCATAATGATACTTATACGGAACTGGCCAAGTTGCAGGGAGGGGCTAGATGGATAACATACGGGATTACCCATGTTAAACATGTTTTTAAAAATGGCACTCTTCTGACATTCGCGGATTTGCAGGCGGAGTTTGGCCTGCCGTCCTCAATGTTCTTCCAGTATCTGCAGCTTCAGCATGCGGTTAGGGCGCAGAGTAGGTCTTCTGAGTGGTGCTTGTCAGCAACCACGGTGTTTGGCCTCATTAGGGATGCTGTGACCTCGAAGGGATTTATTTCTCAAAGCTATAGTATCCTTTTAAAATACTTCCTGGGGCAGCGTCCCCTGAAGGTGAGGGAGAGATGGGAGAAGGACGTGGGACAAATGGATGGGGAGGAATGGGAGGAGATATTTCAGGGGGTAAGTGTATGCTCTCTGAATGTGGCCCAATGGCTCACTCAATTGTATAATATCCTAAAGTGGGAACTATACGCCGCATAGGCTGCGGTTGATGGGGTTGCAGACTGAGGATACATGTACCAGATGTAGGCGTGATCATGGGGATCTTATTCACCTCCTGTGGCGTTGCCCCAAACTACATTTGTATTGGAACGAGGTGATGAGTGTGCTCAACTCGGTGTTCGGGACATCTCTACCGGTAGATCCCAAGATAGGCCTCTTGGGGGTGGTGGAGGAGTATGTGCCGGACGTACACACCAGGGAGGCAGTTGGGAGGGTGATGTTTCAAGCCAGAAGGTTGATTATGCTATATTGGAAATCCGAAATGCCCCCGACTTCGAGGGAATGGATATGTAAGATAGGGGATATGCTACGTATGGAAAGACTCATTTACCAGCACAGGGGGAGTATGCAGAAATATGAGAATCTCTGGGCGCCGTGGCTGGATACACCGGGGCTCACCCCGGTGGACCTGGTCACGGACAGGTTGTTTGGCTAAATGTGGGGTTGAAAATTTGCTTATAGCTGCAATGTTATTGGATAAGAAGTATTGTGATGCTGTAGATTTAATCCTTCCCTGTTTCAATTGGTCATGTACATGGACGTGTTGATCAATGTGTTGATGTATATAGCTGTGTACCACCTTTGAATCAATAAAATTATTTTTGTTGGTAAAAACAAAAAAACAAAAAGTGGATGTAAACCCACTCTCATACTTTCTAAACTACTGCCATAGTGCTCATCTATAAGGATATACATGCCTCCTGCATGTATCCTTATCTGTCAAATGTCCCCCCTCTGTCTGTTATAAGAACTGAAAAACTGCAGATTCTGTGGGTGGATCTGTTGTCTGGAGCTCGGTGGGTGGCAATGTGATGTCAGTAGACTCCCCACCCACCTCTACACTCCCCTTGTCAACATGCATTTTCTCCTGTATTTTCCTTACACTGAACTTCTGCTATGATCACTAACATCCAGTCAAAATCCAGAAAAGTAACCACATGACTTCAGAAAAGGAGTGGGGGTGGGAATTAAAAAATAATGCCTCTCTCAGGCTTAGTGCATGAGATATGTAAATAACCTGTCACTCACAGCAAGGGGGCGGAACGGACAAAAGTTTTCGTTTGTCCGTTTATCTTACTGAAAAAAGAAAAGAGGATTGCTCAGAGCTGGATTAACTCTTTGTGGCAAGACTGGGCACAGATGATAGGAAATCTTATACTCTACATTGTGACAGCAAAAAAAAAAATTCGGGTTTACATCCACTTTAAGCTTAAGCCACACTCTTCTGGTTCGGAAGCACAGTGGCTTAACTTGATTATTACATGGTTGCAGGGGGATCCCCAGTCTTGGGCTTTTAGTCTCTCCGCAGATGACCCAGCCAGAGGGTCAGTTGAAGAATTTTTCAAGGCCCTGGGTTTACTCTATGATGATCCTGTTCGTGCCCATTCAGCTGAAGTTAACCTTAGGTCATTAAGTCAGGATAAAGGCACTGCTGAACAATACTGTTTTGATTTCCACCGCTGGGCACCTGACTCGGGGGGGGGTATGATCCAGAGCTCTAAGAAGCCATGCAAGTAGCCATCGTATATACAGGAGTTTACGCGAAAAGCATACAGAGAGGGTTGTTTCTTTGCCCCCTAGTATGCTGCCCACCTTTTCTTCATTTCCTGACCCCTCTCAACCTCTCCAGGAGGATGAACCTATGCAAATTGGCGCTACCCATTTATCCTCTGGGGAAAGGAGATCTCAGGGACTCTGCTTATACTGTGGCAACCACAGCCACTTTGACGCTAGCTGTCCTAATAAGCCGAGAAATGCCAAGAGTCTGGTGTGGGTGGGGTCTGCTTCTATAGACCATACCGTGTCTGTTTCCCTCAGAGATAAACTATTTGTTCCTGCACAACTTAGTTCTGCCAAGTTTTCTCACTGCCTCTCAGCTTTCATAGATTCTGGTGCTGCTAGAAATTTCTTTTGGTAGGGACCTAGCACACAGTCTACAGATTCCGGTGACTAAGGTGCACAGACCCTTTTCAGTCTTAGCCATTGATAACTCTCCCTTGTCCATGGGCCTCGTGACCTTGTGCACTGTACCCATTACCCTGACCATTGTTGAATTTAATAGGGAGACAATCAGCTTCTACTTGATCTCATCTCCTGCTTATCCTCTTATCTTAGGGTATCCCTGACTTAAACTTCACAACCCGCACATAGACTGGGCTACAGAGGAGATTAGGTCCTGGTCCCAGACCTGCATTAAAACTGCTGACCAGTTGCCCATTTGTAACTCTTGCGTGGCCAGTACTAGGCATGTGCCTTTTTTTACAGTCCAATTAGAATCCTGATCTTGACTCCAGTTTGCATGGCCATGCGTCTTTATTTGACTCTGTTATAGCAAAGGACGTTGACAAGTTTATTGAATTCTCTACAGTCCACCCCTCCAGCCAATTGCCACAGCCTGAATCCTCTCCTCCTAGAAGCCAAACTTATCCAATGTCTCGCAGCCTGGAGCCGCCTGCTTTTTCTTATTCAAGACTTTCTGTAACCTGGCCTCACCCTATTTCTACTACACCCATTCAAACCTGTCTAAGGGCCAGTTCACACCAGACGCAGTTCCGTTCAGTTCCGTGCGCTTTTTTTCTGCACAAAATGCATGCACAGTGTTTTCCATGTATTCCAATGGCTCTAGTTCACACTAGGGATGAGCCGAACACCCCCCGGTTCGGTTCACACCAGAACCTGCGAACGGACCGAAAGTTCGCGCAAACTTTAGAACCCTAATAAATACAATGGACGCAAACGTTCAAAATGTAAAGTGCTAATTATAACGGCTAATATGCATGTTATTGTCCTAAAAAGGGTTTGGGGACCCGTGTCCTGCCCCAGGGGACATGTATCAATGCAAAAAGAAGTTTTAAAAACGGTCGTTTTTTCGGGAGCAGTCATTTTAATGATGCATAAAGTGAAAAAAATAAAGTGAAATATTCCTTTAAATATCATACCTGGGGGGTGTCTAAAGTATGCCTGTGAAGTGGCACGTGTTTCCTGTGTTTAGAACTGTCCCTGCACAAACTGACATTTCTAAAGGAAAAAAAGCCATTTAAAACTGCTTGCGGCTTTAATGTAATATCTGGTCCCGGCAATATGGATGAAAATCATTGAGAAAAATGGCATGGCTACCCCATCACCCACCCCTACCCCAGCCCATTACCAGCCCCTTTAGGTCTTGTATGGATATTAAAGGGAACCCCGCACCCAAAATAAAAAAAGGCCCTATATACTCTGAACAGCAGTATACAGGCGGAGCAAACAAGACACGGACTGTAGGTTTGTTCTTAAGTAGAATCTGTTTTTAATTTGGAACAGGTACATTTTTTAAGTGTAGCTCTAGCCAAAAAATCTATGTTTAAGCTTTTTGGAGTACATAGGGAAGGGTTAACACCCCTGTAACATTTGTTTTGCTGTCTGTGCACCTGTTCAGAACATTTCACCTCACTTTCCGTCCCAATGACAAATGTTTTTGGAAAGTTTGGGGTTTTTATTGAAACAAGGATTGGTGATAAAGCATCAGTAGAGAGGAGACACCTTCTTCCCATATTAACTCTTACAGGAGAGAATTTCCCTTCCTAGGGGTAGATTTCCTCACACTTCCTGTTGTCTCCTTCCGTTTGCAAGTAGGAGTCGTTTGTAAGTTGGATGTTTGAAAGTAGGGGCCTGCCGTAGATACTCTGCAGAAATTTACCCCTTAGGTGTTGGTTTTGCCACAACACTGTAAGCTCTCACAGTTACTGTTGGTGGGTGCTGGAACGCCCTGCTGTCAACTATTATATCAGGAATTGTAATTACATGCCATTGTTGAACAGTGGTAGGAAAAATTGGGCCTTCGTGGTGGTGCTGGTGCCACAACACTGTAAGCCCTCACAGTTACTCCTGGTGGGCGCATGAATGGGCCCTGCTGTGAATTATTAGATCAAGAATTGTAATTGCATGCTCCTGTTGAACAGGGGCTGAAAAATTGGGCCTTTGGTGGTGGCGGTGGTGCCACAAGACTAAGTCCTCACAGTTACTCTTGTTGGGTGCAGGAATGGGCCCAGCTGTGAAATCGTAGATCAAGAATTGTTATATTGCCCTGCTGCAAAGCATTGCATAAAAAATTGTAAATACACGCCCCTGTTAAACAGGGGCTGAAAAATTGGGCCTTAGGCACTGGTGCTGGTGTCACGACACTGCAACCTCTCCCAGATACTCTAGTTGGAGTGCAGTAATGAGCCCTGCTGCAAAGCATTGCATCAAATATTGTAATTACATGCCCCTGTTAAACGGGCTGAAAAATTGGGCCTTAGCCACTGGTGGCGGCACCCAGAACCAAAAATGTTCTTCCAAGCTATCAGCAGGATCATTGAGGAGGAAGAGGATAGTCAGTCAACATAACAGGACATTCACTCAGCATCAGCATAGGCAGTCTTGAAGGGATGTGACATTTAAAAAAAAAATATTCGGTTAGATCAGCTTCAGGTGCTTGGTAGCTGGTGGTGATCCAAGACTGATTCATCTTTATGAATGTCAGTCGATCAACCGAGTCGGTGGACAGGCGCACCCTGTGATCGGTAACAAAGCCTCCAGCAGCACTGAATGTGCGTTCCGAAAGAACGCTGGATGCAGGATAGGCCAGTAGCTCAATTGCATACTGTGCAAGCTCTGGCCAGTGATCCATCCTCAAGAACCAGTAAGCCAGAGGATTTTCGGTGTGAAAGGTGTCCAAGTCTGACCTTGCCCCTAGGTATTCCTGGACCATGTAAATCAGACGCTGGCGATGGTTGCTGGAACCGATCATACCTTGGAGCTGCGGACTAAAAAATTGTCTGAAAGCATCGGTCAGCCGGCCACCTTCTCCACCGCTCCTCTGACTGTCCGAAGCCTCAGCAACTCGTTGTCCAGGACCAGGAGTTTTTAACCTCCTAGTATCTGGAAACGCGTTGCACAGACCTTTCTGCAAGGCCTCCCAGAGGGTAAAGGGGGCCTTGAGAGGCAAGGAAGTCCTCCTCTTCCTGCCTCAAGTGCCCTGTCCATTATTCCACGCAGCGTATGCTCCAACAGGTAGACAAGAGGTACAGTGTCACTGATGCATGCACCGTCACTGCTCACCATCCTCGTGGCCTCCTCAAATGGTGCCAGGACAGTGCATGCATCCCTGATCATGCCCCACTGGCGTGGTGAAAAAAAACGAGCTCCCCTGACCCTGTCCTGGTGCCGTAATCGCACAGGTACTCATTGATGGCCCTCTGCTGCGTGTGCAGCCGCTGCAGCATGGCCAACGTTGAGTTCCACCTGGTGGGCATGTCACATATAAGGTGGTTCTTGGGCAGGTTCAACTCCTTTTGCATCTCAGCCAGCCGAGCATTGGCATTATATGATCGGTGGAAATGCACACAGACTTTCCTGGCCTGCCTCAGGACATCCTGTAAGCCCGGGTACCTGCCCAAGAACTGCTGCACCACCAGGTTAAGGATGTGAGCCACACAGGGCACATGGGTCAGTTGTCCCTGTCGGAGGGCGGAGAGGAGGTTGGTGCTATTGTCACAAACCACCATTCCTGGTTTAAGCTGGCATGGCGTCAACCACCTCTCGGCCTGTCCCTGCAGAGCTGACAGAACCTCTGCCACAGTGTGGCTCCTGTCCCCCAAACACACCAGCGCAAGCACGGCATGGCATCTTTTTGCCTGCGTACTTGCGTAGCCCCTTGAATGCCTACGGAGCACCGCTGGTTCCGAGGACAAAGCACAGGAAGAGGCCATGGAGGAAGAAGAAGTGGAGGGGGGGAGGAGAGAGGTGTGTCACAACCAGTAGTAGCATTTTGGAGGCGTGGTGGCGGAACAACCTCCAACACTACTGCACCTTGTCCTGCATCCTTCCCAGCTGCCAAAAGAGTGACCCAATGGGCCATGAAAGAAAGGTAACGTCCCTGTCCATGCCTGCCGGACCATGAGTCAGCGGTAATATGCACCTTACCGCTGACTGCCCTGTCCAGCGAGTCATGGACATTGCCTTCCACATGCCGGTAGAGAGCCGGAATCGCCTTCCGTGAGAAAAAGTGGCGTTTGGGAACCTGCCACTGAGGAACCGCGCATTGCACAAACTCACAGAAGGGGGCAGAGTCTACCAACTGAAAAGGCAGCAGTTGAAGTGCTAGCAATTTAGCCAAGCTAGCATTCAACCGCTGGGCATGTGGATGGCTGGGAGTGACATTCTTTCGATGGTCCAGCAGCTGGGGCAAGGAAATTTGCCTGCTACAATCGGACGTTGGTGTACTGCTAGCAGAGTGCCCGCAACTACTTGGCTGTGACACACCTAATTCTACACCTTCATTCCTCTCAGTGCAGGTTTCAGAGAGGACTGAAGGTATAGTGGGGTTGGAGATCCCAGCTGCTGAGGAGCAAGGAGAGGTCCGCTTTGTTCTTTGGTGTGGGTCTGTAAGGTACGCTTGACAACGAGCTGCATGGCAGGTCAACATATGTCTGTCAAGCATGTGGTGCCCAAGCGGCTGATGTTTTGGCCACGCGAGATACGCTTGAGACATATGTTACAAATAGCAGCGGTGCGATCTGATGCACTCGACTCAAAAAAGGCCCACACCAAAGAACTTTTGGAATAACGCGCAGAGGCAGCGCCCTGCACAGGCGGAGCTCTGCTGTGCGATTCAGTCGGTGTGCTACCCTTACGCTGGCCCCCGGAGGGCATCCTGCCTCGTTGGAGATGTGCCTCCTCCTCATCCTCCTCCTTCTCCTCTCTCCTATCAGGCACCCACGTGGAGTCAGTGACCTCATCATCCCCTCCCTCTTGATCACTGGAGCAAACATGGCAGTATGCTACAGCTGGTGGAACATGACTGCCAGATTGCTGTCCTTCCAGAGCATCCCCTCTCTCTGCGCTCACGCTACTGCCTTCCTCTAGCTGGGTATCATCATCAGACCCTTCAAAACACTGGGCATCCTCCTGGAGCATGTACCCAACACTCTGCTCAAACAGTTCGGGGGACTCCTCAGGAGGACATGGTGGGTCTAGGGAAGGAGTGACTGATGATGACATTGATACGAGGGAAGAGGACACATTCGCAGCTGCTTTGCCAGTACCCTGAGCCTGGGTGAGAGAGGATGAAGAGGATGAGGCGGATGAGGAGGGCTTGGTCTTCCACTCTACCAAGTCTTCGGCATGCTGTGGCTCAACACGTCAAGCTTCCAAAAATAAGGACAAGCGTGTGCCATGGCCACGTGCTGATGACAATGCACCGCGTCCACGACCAGCACTGTTGCCCCCAGACACAGAGCCTGCTTGCCCTCTTTTATTGGCTCGTGACTGTCTGCCCTCTCCTTGTTGGCCTTCCAGACATTCTAATGGCCTGCAGGGAGATGGGAAAACCAGCAATAAGGGGTAGCTTCAGGTGTATACTGTGCAGGAGGCACCTACACCCACTGTAACTGCTTGCAGGTGCCTGTCTGTGTTACACAACAGAACAACACCACGAGCAATAAGGGGTAGCTTCAGGTAGCGATGACGTGTTACAGCATCCATACATTTCACCCTGCTGCCAGACATCCATTAAATACACTTTTCAGTCAATGAACAGTCTCTTGCTTGTTTTTTGTTGTTGTTTTTATTAGGGGATTGAACTTGGTTAGGGAAAGGGGACATGGGATGCCCATAGGATAAATAAGTACTTTGTAGAATAAAGTTACCTGTGTCACACTCCTTATCAGAACAAGATGGCTGACCCTAAACTTGACAGACATTTACCTCAGAACACTTCTTCCTCAGCACACTACTTCACTGTCCAATTTTAGTAATCCTGTCACACCATCAGAACATGACTAGGCCTCGCTCTGAATAAGTCCCAGTGTCTTTACTTGATGGCCCTTTGTGGCAACAACCGATTTACTTGAAAAGAATAAATGAAGATGGACTACTGATCCCAGCAAATCCGACTTGCAAATCCTGCCCACCCTCCTGGCTGCAGCGACTTGACACAAACTCCCACAGTCTCTCTCTCTGGCTCTACATCCAGCTCCTCTGGCATGTCTCTTCCATATCTCTCCACTGTGCTTTCCACTCACCGACACCTGCCCTGGATCCTTCCTGAATGACTTTACTCCAGACATGCTGACCAACTGTCTCCTCCAGCTCCTGTTCCAGGACACCTCTCCATGACCGTTTAAGGAGAGTCTCGCACCCAGCTCCCAGGCTCCCCGTCTTAAGTACACCCCCCCCCCAGAAAGGGGGTTCCCCTCAGACACAACAGTCTAACACTCCATCATCCAGTTCACCCAGCTGACAACTCCATCCCCAGCAGGCTGACCATGGGTATATGTAGGAGGCCTGCCCCCTGCCAATCCTAGTTGGGGATTGGTCAGAGCTCCTCACATGCACCCCATGTCACTCCAGCTCTCTGCCCTGCCCCTTTTCCAGAACATTATCCCTGGAAACAGAGGAGGCGCCCAAGAGCTGAAGTACATGTCAGTCACTTACTGCTATACTAAACCACTCCTAGGCCCCCCAAATCAAAACAAACAGGTCTAGCATAGGCCTGCTTAAATTTACCTGCGCTGGCAGCTTACACATAAACCCTACACTAGCACCTACCTAAGGTAGGGGGTGCTACATTTCATTAAAAGGGACAGCGCTACACATATATGTTTAGATTCATATAGTCCAAAAAAATTTTTAGGCCCAACAACTACACAGCAAACATGTGAAGCCAACACAGAAATGGATCTTTGATCATTGAAAGATCGGAAGACCAGGAACCCAAGCACTACCACTGCAACATCACAGCAGTAATACGGGGAAGGGCACATCAGTTGTACTTTCCACAACACCTGCAAACATTAGATTTAACATTTTAATGTGCTGGAAACTTTTGTCCGAAAATATTAACATAGCTTTAGAATAACAAAAAAACTCTTGGCAAGAACTCTACATAATCTTGGTAAACAGACTATTAAGTGTGGAGACAAATCCAAGCAAAATATACCAGATCTACAGAGATAAGTCAGACTGTGCATATTTTCCAATACTCAATCGTTACACACAGGACAAAGTCAAAATATATGTTGGGCAAAATACTAAGTTAGGAATTATAAGACAAATTGATGTACCTGGGCAGGGAAATACACAGAGCAGTATAAATGTTCCTCAGTATATGGCTTAGTTCCTAATTATTTACATACCTTGCAGCTTACTAGCTGTAACAGACTACTAAATACCATTTAACAGAATGGGTAATCGGCTGAATGATCAGTAACTAATTTTCAGTTTGCTAACCAGATGCAAAGTTAGAATCAAAATAGTTAGAAAGCCCTCCACAACTCTGCCCCCAGCTACATCACTAGCCTAGTCTCAAAATTCCAACCTAATCGTTCTCTTCGTTCCTCCCAAGACCTCCTGCTCTCTAGCTCCCTCATCACCTCCTCCCATACTCACCTCCAGGACTTCTCCGGAGCCTCTCCCTGCCTCTGGAATTCCCTACCCCAATCTGTCTAACTATCTCCAAATGTATCCACTTTTAGGCGATCCCTGAAAACCTTTCTCTTCAGAGAAGCCTATCCTGCCTCAACGTAACAACTGTACTTTAATTTTCTTTATTAGATCACCCCCCACAGTTTTTTACCCTTTTGTATCACTTGACCCTCCCTCCTAGATTGTAAGCTCTAATAAGCAGGGCCCTCGGATTCCTCCTGTATTGAATTGTATTGTAATTGTACTGTCTGCACTAACATTGCAAATTGCTGCACAAATTGTTAGCGCTATATAAATCCTGTATAATAATACAAATAATAATCAATAATGCAATACAGGGTCAAAAATGGCAAAGAGCATGCATACATTTGCACAATAATATAAAAAATAAAAAAAGCTGCACAAACTTGAACTCTTCACAGTAATGTCACTGTGACTCAATCGGGGTAACATGTGGCTGTAAGACATTGAACAGAGTCTGAGAAATACTACTTCAGTTAAACAGTTTAGAGCACAAAAGTTTGTGTTTATACATATGAATGCCATCGCTCACAGTGTGGTCCAGGGTAGCTCCGATAACACAGGGGAACAGTTGAAGGGATCCAAGGCCTAAAGGCTCCCCACTGGAACTGCAGTACTCTGGTAGTAATCAAGTATGGTAAGTGCTCCCCGCAATATTATTTAGAGAAGCTGTGCACTCCTATACCGCTACAAGGCATCCTGCATGTCCGTTCCAATAGTGGAGGGCTGCTCACCTGGCTGCAGATCACTTGCCCAGCCACCTTTGCCTCACCACGTGTGGCCTTTCTGAGTCCATCTTAAAAAATAATGAAATTACAAAAAATAAATGCACATATTTTTTCCAGGAAAAAATGTATTTCTTTTTGTTGCACAGGAGCCTGAATTGCCCCTGTGATCAATGGATTGCAGGTGCAATGCCAGACTACTACAGACTCTTCCTGCAGCTCCCTGTCCATACTGAGGTATGAGCTTTCAGTTGGAGAGCTAGAACAAGTGTCAATGGACTACGAACGAGTGTGGGGAATATCACACTCGTGTTTCATTGAGCGCTACAGGTCCATGTGTAGTGAGTAAATAGGCATTCTGTTACATGTAGCAGATGGGACTTGTACATACACTCACCAGCCACTTTATTACGTACACCTTGCTAGTACTCGGTTGGACCCTCTTTTGCCTTCAGAACTGCCTTAATTCTTTGTGGCATAGATTCAACAAGGTGCTGGAAACATTCCTCAGAGATTTTGGTCCATATTGACATGATAGCATTACGCAGTTGCTGCAGATTTGTCGGATGCACATCCATGATGCGAATCTCCACCAAATCCCAAAGGTGCTCTATTGGATTGAGATCTGGTGACTGTGGAGGCCATTGAACTCATTGTCATATTCAAGAAACCTTGGTCGTAATGAGTGGCTATTTGAGTTACTGTTTCCTTTCTATCATCTCAAACCAGTCTTCCCATTCTCCTCTGACATCAACAAGACATTTTCCTGCACACATCTGCTGCTCACTGGATATTTTCTCTTTTTTGGACCATTCTCTGTAAACCATAGGAGATGGTTGTGTGTGAAAATTCCAGTGGATTAGCAGTTTTTGAAATACTAAGACCAACCTGTCTGGCACCAACAACCATGTCACATTTAAAGTCACTTAATTCCCCATTCTGATGCCCAGTTTGAACTTCAGCAAGTAATTTTCACCATGTATAGATGCCTAAATGCATTGAGTTGCTGCCCTGTGATTGGCTGATTAGCAATTTGTGTTACCAAGTGTAGCACTACCCCCATAGGAGCTGCTGGTTTAAGTTTGGGCTTGTACTCTGCCTATCAACCCCTATAATTTGGCTCGGTTCCCCCTTGGCACAACTGGACAATAATGTGATTGTGGGCCCCTAAAAGGGCTATAGAGGGCTACAATGATACCACACAACAATAAATGTAGTTAAATATTGTTACCTTCGTGTGGTATACCTGCCACACAGCTGCAAAAGACAGAGTCCCACACAAGATGCAGTTCAACCAAAAGGTAATACGTTTACTTGGTAGAAAAAATAGAATAGAGATTACACAAGTAACATTTGACTCAAACAGGTCCCCATGAGAATCAACCGACATACATACAGGTGAAACTCGAAAAATTTGAATATCGGGCAAAAGTTCATTTATTTTACTAATGCAACTTAAAAGGTGAAACTAATATATGAGATAGACTCATTACATGCAAAGCAAGATAGTTCAAGCTGTGATTTGTCATAATTGTTATGATTATGGCTTACAGCTCATGAAAACCCCAAATCCACAATCTCAGAAAACTAGAATATTACATGCAATCAATAAAACAAGGATTGTACATAGAACAATATCGGACCTCTGAAAAGTAGAAGCATGCATATGTACTCAGTATTTGGTTTGGGGCCCTTTTGCAGCAATTACTACCTCAATGCGCGTGGCATGGAAGCCATCAGCCTGTGGCACTGCTGAGGTGTTATGGAAAACCAGGATGCTTCAATAGCGGCCTTCAGCTTTTCTGCATTGTTCGGTCTCATGTCTCTCATCTTTCTATTGGCAATGCCCCATAGATTCTCTATGGGGTTCAGGTCAGGCAGTTTGCTAGCCAATCAAGCACAGTAATCCCACAGTCATTGAACCAGGTTTTGGTGCTTTTGGCAGTGTGGGCAGGTGCCAAGTCCTGCTGGAAAATGAAGTCAGCATCTCCATAGAGCTCGTCTGCGGAAGGAAGCATGAAGTGCTCCAAAATCTCCTGGTAGACGGCTGCGTTGACCCTGGACTTAATGAAGCACAGCGGACCAACACCAGCAGATGACATGGCTCCCCAAATCAACACAGACTGTGGAAACTTCACACTGGACTTTAAGCATCTTGCAGTGTGTGCCTCTCCATTCTTCCTCCATACTCTAGGTTCTTGGTTTCAAATGAGATGCAAAATGTGCTCTCATCAGAAAAGAGGACTTTGGACCACTGAGCAACAGACCAGGTCTGTTTTTCTTTAGCCCAGGTAAGACGCTTCTGACGTTGTTTGTTGTTCAGGAGCGGCTTGACAAGAGGAATACGACATTTGAAGCCCATGTCCAGGATCCGTCTGTGTGTGGTGGCACTTGATGCACTGACTCCAGCCTCAGTCCACTCCTTGTGAAAGTCCCCAACACTTTTGAATGGCCTTTTCCTGACAATCCTCTCCAGGCTGTGGTCATCCCTGCTGCTTGTGCACCTTTTGCTTCCACACTTTTCCCTTCCACATAACTTCCTATTAATGTGCTTTGACACAGCACTTTGGGAACATCCAACTTCTTTTGCAATTACCTTTTAAGGCTTTCCCTCCTTATGGAGGTTGTCAATGATGGTTTTCTGCACAACTGTCAGGTCAGCAAGCTTTCCCATGGTTGTGATTCCTACTGAACCAGACTAAGAGACCATTTAAAGGCTTAGGAACCCTTTGCAGGTGTTATGGCCTAATTAGCTGATTAGAGTGGGACACTTTGAGCCTAGAATATTGCACCTTTTTACAATATTCAAATTTTCTGAGATTGTGGATTTGGTTTTTTTTAGAAGCTGTAAGCCATAATCATCACAATTATGACAAATCATGGCTTGAACTATCTTGCTTTGCATGTAATGAGTCTATCTCATATATTTGTTTCACATTTTAAGTTGCATTAGTGAAATAAATTAACTTTTGCACGATATTCAAATTTTTCGAGTTTCACCTGTATGCATAACAATTTCAGGGTTTCACTATACAAAAGGAACCCAGTTAACACAACTTAGGATCAGACCTGAGGAAGCACACGGTGGAGGAATCTCCCAACGCAATGAAGACAGCAATGGGGCACCTCTCCACCAAGTCCCACCCAGCTCACTGAAATAGCACAATGGTAATAAAATAAATGCAAACAGTTAGCTTACACATGTGAGTTCAATAAACTATTTGACTCCCCCTAGTGGGCAGCGCAACTGGTGCGTGTCCCGTTGTATCAACCTAAGCAATGATCGGGACTGATGAGTGTTCCTAACAGTTTCCAATAATCTTCAGCTATCTTTGTTGGTGCACTTGAGTATTTGTAATCCAACAAACAAGGTGAAGAAAGAAGGAATACTTGAAGTATGCAGTATAAAGTTAAAAGAAACGCTGATCCTCCCAAAGCGCTATATCATTCCCGGGCATAATGTGTCTCCACCTACGGCACTGCAGTTGCCCACGAGTACAAGTGAAACTATGGCAGTCACCTTCCTGCAACCCAGTTAGTTATGTTGGTGGGCAGGTGCCCTCTCACCAAATGAGGCCTCACCGGTATGCTCCGTCTGGACCCTTCTTGGTTCTCAGCCTCCCTGCAGGTGGTGGTCCCTGGTCCCCTGCACAGTCACTCATGAGGTGACGAAGGATGTGCGACTCTAGATGCTGTGGAATGTAGAGCGGTCCCTCTTCTTGGTCCGATCAGCAGGGCTGTGACAGAAATCCCTCTGTCAGGCGATCAGGTCTCCGTACTTTAGGCCCAGGCTTCTCCGGCCTAAGCACACTCGCTCCAGGCCTCAACACAGGCCTCCTCCCGGCATGAAGATGGCGTCCCAAGAGAGGGAACAAAAACCCTGCCTTGCCTTAAATAAGTTTCCCCAGCAGGCCGTGCGTGGCGCCATGCACTTTTAGTAGGACAGTGGTCTTTTGGGTAATGTAGTCTCAGTTCTATCCACGCCAATAGAGTATTTGTCTCTGATGCCACAATACCCACAATGCTTTATCAAATAACTGAACCAAACAACGTTAGTGACCTAGCATAAGACGTACACCGGAGGGAGCTAGATCCCTGATCGGCACAAACTGTAGTCCGTAAGCTATGTGCAAAAGTGACACATTGCTACACACTCCCCCCACTTGAAATCTTTGGTCCCCAAAGACAGCAGTAGTTTGTGACCTGTTACATGCTTTGTTCAGATACACGAGGAGAAAAAGGACCAGTTAGTGTATACAAGAAATAAGGCAATTCACATTTTCATAAGAACTAGGCAGAGGAACCCCCCACCATGCTTTGGAAAGGAGGTTGTTCTGCCTACAGGCCACCCTAACGGGAATGGCCCAACCAGATGTGTCAGGGCGTGAGCTGGAGTTGTCCTCCACCAAATGTACAGTGGAAGGACCAGGCATCTCAGTTGTTCTTTTTGAGGTAAACACGGCCTCTTCAGAGCATTCACCCAATTGATCGTAAGTCAGTCTCTTGGGTGGGTGAATGACTCTTCTCTCTCTCTGCTCCTTAGGTGCCCAAGGTCTCAGGTATAGAGTGTGAGTGTGAATCCGCGCAATGGACCTAATATGCCAGTAGGAACACACAACAGGGGTGTATAAATACGTCCTGTGATGAATAAGTAAGGAGCTGCCTCTACATAATTAATTCACCTGGGTGGAGTAAATGAGTAGACTGAAGGGAGGTGTAGAATTGGCGCTAATTACAATTCATGGACTTCCTTGCTCTAGGAGTGCAAGTGAATATTTTATATATAAATAGATACATAAATACCCCTATATTATACTAGTGTCATTGGTGCCAAATGCTTCACTAATATATATGAATACGTGATAAATATAGATTGATGCGGATATAAATAATGATGAGCATAAAATAATATATATATAAAAAATAAAATAATGAAATTAATAAAATATTGTGAACAATTAAAGGTGATAACAGTGAAAAAAATTAAACCAATGTATAAAACCGTGCTAATAAAAAATAATGATGCATACAAAAATGTCCTGCGACTAGCGATAAAGTGCAAAAAAAAAAAAAGAAAATGCAAAAAAAAAAAATGCAGAATTGTGCAAATTGATGTGATTGTCCAATGATTTGATGCTAGATGCCCAGCAACTTTGCTAGGCAAAAAATCTTGCGACTATGCAGAAAAGTGAAAATGCAACCTCATGCGATTTGGTTGAGCGACTATGCAATAAGGTGCAAATGCTACCCCATGCGACTCGATTGAGCAATATGAACGCAACCTCATGCGACCTGGCTGAGCGACTATGCAATAAGGTGCAAATGCAACCTCATGCGATTCGATTGAGCAATATGATTGTCCAATGATTTTGTAGTTTTTTCAGATGCTAGGTGCCCAGTTCCTGGTGATGTGACCTTTTTTAATCTTCAAGACTGGTGCCCACAGCAGAACGTGCTCCAATAAAGACCGCACTCACCAGATGTTCACCCCCTCTTGGGGTGAAAAACGTTCACAGTATATGCCACTGTGCAGCACTCTGGCGGTGTCTCGTCTCCCTGGTCCTTTTGCGGTAATCCCAGTGTTATCTCAAGAGTAAGAGGGAAAGGAAGGAATCCCAAATAGTGTAATTCCGTAATAAAAAACACTTTTATTGAACTTATAGCAATATTACTCACATTTAAGCTGTATCAAACAGGCATGTAAGAGACAAATGCTGACAGATCCTGGAAGTGTTTGTGACATTCAGCTTGTGCACTCTACCGGTTTTGTCTGGTCTGACTTCATCTGGAGTCACAATATTTTATTCATTTCATTATTTTATTTTTTATATATATTATTTTATGCTCATCATTATTTATATCCGCATCAATCTATATTTATCACGTATTCATATATATTAGTGAAGCATTTGGCACCAATGACACTAGTATAATATAGGGGTATTTATGTATCAAGGTCTCAGGTACACTGGACTCTGTTTCCTCTTCAACTTCTTCTCCTTGCTCTGGCCCACTGGACACTATCTCTTCCACAGCCTCCAGGTCTCCTTCTGGAAGGGATGGATCCTCTTCAGGGTCTTCCATTGTCAGGGAATCTGGATCATCCTCCAGCTCATCAGAAAGCATACTTTGAGGCACAAACTCGGGGGCCACTGGTCTGAGGGTCCCCATGTCAGTCACTTCAGGTGGGGACAAAGGAGGGATCTCCTTGGTAGGCCTTGGTAGTTGAGATGACCACAACCAGTCTGATTCCACCTCTTCATCCTCAGTGTCTTCATTCTCCACATCTTGAGGTGTGGACCGAGACCTAGTGACTGGCCGAGACCCTTGAGAGGTTGAGGGATGTCGCCTGTAAATGTGACGTTGGTGGCACGCGAACTGCCTCTGAGAGGGGCAGCAGGTGATTTCTATGCCAAGTCTTTAATGGGCCTACACTCCCTTTTGGCCTGATCTGGTATACAGGGAGCCCTGATAGTTGCTTGCAGATGACATAACGCTGTGACTTCCAGCGGTCAGCCAATTTGTGTTTGCCAGGGACCCCCAGATTTCTCAACAGTACTCTATCACCTGGTTGCAGGTCCTGCACTCAGACTTTGAGATCAAAGTTATTTTTATTTCTCAGTCCCCTCGTGTCCGAGGTAGCTTGAGCTTTGTCATAGGCGGTCTTCAGGCTTTTCCGCAACCGATCAACATACCCTCTGTGGAAGGTTGCTGAGGTGTGATCCAAAGATATGCCAAAGGCCAGGTCTACTGGTAATTGAGCCTCTCGTCCAAACATTAAACGATAGGGAGAGTATCCTGTAACATCATTTGCAGTATTGTTATAGGCATGAACAATGGCAGCTACATGTTTGCTCCAGTGTTGTTTATTCTCTGAGGTTAAAGTGCCAAGCATGTCAAGAAGAGTTTGGTTAAACCTCTCAGGTTGAGCGTCCCCTTGAGGGTGGCAAGGAGTGGTTCTGGACTTTTTGATGCCTAATAGGTCTAAAAGTATTTTAATAAGGCTACTTTCAAAGTCTCTCCTTTGATCCAAATGCATACGCTGGGGCAAGCCATAGTGAACGAAGAACTTCTCTACTAAGACCTTGGCCACTGTTGATGCTTGCTGATCCTTTGTTGGGAATGCTTGAGCATATCTAGTAATATGATCAGTCACCACCAAAATGTTTCCCTGTCCACTCAGATCAGGTTCCAGGCAAAGAAAGTCAATGCACACCAGCTCCATGGGTCCCTGATTCTGAAGATGGCCCATTGGGGCGGCTCAGGAAGGCAAGGTCTTCCTTTGGATACATCGAATACAGGTGTGGCAGTAACCCTCGACTTCAGCCCACATGCAGGGCTAGTAGAATCGATTCATTACCAAATGGAAAGTTCTCTCAGGCCCCAGATGGCCATGGTTATTTGGGGCCTGAGAGAACTTTCCATTTTTCTTCAAGACCATCAGAGGGGCCCCTTTGGTAGACCAACCCTTGATGCAACTGCAACCGTTCCCATTCTCGGTGTAGCAGATGGGCCTCCTTTGGGGAATCAGTGAGGAGCATATCAGAGCACTGATTCCCCAGAGCCTTCAAAGCCAAGTTACTCAGAGGGTCTTCCAGCTGGTCCCTTCTCAGGTCCTTCTTTGACAGTTTTGGCAGGCCTTCACCCCCCACTTGGGTCACATCGCAGTAACATTTGGGTACTCCAGCAGCAGAAACTCCAATCTCTTTGGCCCGGGATCCTCCACCAGCCTGACGTTCAGCTCCCTGGTATAAGGCCTGCACTCCTTCTGTTGTCAACTGAGTCCACTCTTCTGGGGAGTCACAGGGGCCATGAGGCCTTCTTGAGAGGGCATCCGCATCCCTGTTCCCAACTCCCGGTCGATATTTCAAACTAAAAAGGTGAAACCTAAGATAGCAGCCAACCACCTATGTCCTGTGGCATCCAGTTTGGCTGTAGTGAGAAGACAGGTGAGTGGATTGTTGTCAGTCTTGACCACGAACTTTGCCCCGTAGAGGTAGTCTCTCAATTTATCCACTACAGCCCACTTCAAGGCAAGGAACTCAAGCTTATGCGTGGGGTAGTTCCTTTCAGCGGGGACCAAACTCTGACTCACATAGGCAACAGGCCGTAGGTGACCGTCATGTTCTTGATATAGCACCCCGCCCAACCCATCTCGACTGGCATCGACATGTAGTTCGTAGGGCTTGGTGGTGTCGGCATAGGCCAAGACCGGGGCAGTGGTTAGGCTCCTTTTCAGCTGACTGAAAGCCTCCTCACACTTGGAAGTCCACTGATCCTGGATGTACTCTTTAGGTTTCCTAGGCCCTACTGCGGGCTTCATAGGTTTGACTGGTTCTGGGACATCATCCTCTCCATCACTCCTCAGTAGTTCATTGAGTGGATGGGCTATCTTGGCAAATTCTTCTACAAATCTTCAGGTAGTAGGAACAGAATCCCAGGAATGACTGTGGCTATCCCTTCGGCAGACACGATATGGCCAAGGTAGTGGACCGAGGACTAATAAAACTGGCACTTTTCCATGGAGAGCTTCAGGCCTTCTTGATGAAGTCTCTTCAGGACCTTCTCCAACCGTTCTTCATGCTCTTCTAGAGTCCTGCTGAACACTATGATGTCGTCCAGGTAGACTAGCACCTCGATCAGGTTCATGTCATCCACTGTCTTCTCCATCAGCCTTTGGAAGGTGGCCGGGGCTCCGGACAACCCTTGAGGCATGCGATCAAACTCAAAGAACCCCACTGGGGTAATGAAGGCAGTTTTCTCTTTATCCTCAGGATGCATGGGGTATTGGTAATACTCACTCTTCAGGTCCATCACACTGAACCACTTGGCCCCTGACAGGCTCTGCAGGGCGTCTTCTATCCGGGGAGTGGTGTACTGGTCAGGAATGGCCCTTCTGTTCAGTGTTCGGTAGTCAATGCACAGCCTTAGTGAACCATTTTTTTTTTCACACCACCACTATTGGAGAAGCGTAGGGGATCCGGGATTCTCTGATGATCCCCGCTCTTTTGAGTTCAGCCAGTTGTAAATTTTCCAAGTCCCCCAGAGGAACCCGTCGGACCCTTTCTCTGAACGGTTTGTCTTCTTGTAGACGGATCTTGTGGGTGCCACACTTTGCACACCGTACATCGAATTCGTTCTTGGAGAATGCGGTCTGCCATCGGGCGAGCTGGGCTTTAACTCTTTCCCTCCATTCTGGTGGGAGGGTGGTGTCTTCAGGGTAGAACTTCTCTACTGGGATCTCACCCTTCTCCTCCTTCTTCAAGTCAGATGGCGCGCCTGGGGTGGCTGTGTTCACTTGGCCCAACGGCATTCTGGCTGATACCTTCACAGGTGAGGTGGTCGTGTTGCGAACGCTCACTGAGACCGTCCCATGATTCCTTTGCAGGGCCTTCAATGGAACCACTTCGGGGATTATTTCTATTCCCTTTCCTTCCTTCCGTTGGTCCGTTTCAAGGACAACAAAGGGGCCTGGTTGCTTCCAAGTAAGCTTGACAGACGCTCTCAGACAAGTTACCTTCCCCGGGCTGCAGCACTCTCTCTCCTTTATCCAAACGCCAGATCTTGCCTACTCCTTCTGCTGGAGCCTTCTGTTCTAGTACTAGGCGCTGATACGCCTGTTTCAGCATGGGGTGCACACCTGCAGTTGAAGCACTCCGCTCCTGGGCCAAAGGTGTTAGTAGCCTCCTAACTAGGTCAGTGTTGGTCCCTATAATGAGGGAACTTTTACTAGCCCCTGGTGTGCGAGGGCAGACCACTGCCAAGGTGTCAAAAGTCTCTGTTCCTCCTGCCAATGAGGGGTCAAAAGTTAGTTTGATTGGTAAGTAACCATCATAGGGAATGTTTTGAGTCCCAATGCCCCATATCTCCAGTTCTTCCAACTTCTGTAGCGGCAAGTGTTTAAGATACTTGTCATAGAAGTCTCTGTACAGGAGAGTCACTTGAGCCCCTGTATCCAGGAGGGCCTTGGTGTAAATCCCTTCCACCTGGATTGAGACTACTGGGGAGTGCCCCACTAACTTGGCAGGAAACTTCCGGAGAGGAGCCTGCTTACCAGGTTCAGTAGTTTGTACCCTTACTCCTTTCTTTCTGAAACTGACTGGATTTCGACCCCTGTTGGGTCTGGTGTGCACTGACTCCCCACCGCCGGGCAGGTTGGGTTATGGAGCGGGAGACATTAGATCGCTCAGAGGCAACAACGGGAGCCCTAGGTGAGGGTCGGGACTCCCGATGCGGTCTCCTCGCGTCGTTGGATTTTGTTAAGTTAGCTGAAACTGGTGGGCACCCGGTCGACTCCTTCACCGGGGCCCTCTGGAGTTTTCCGCCGGCTTGCGGTACTGTGCTGCAGCTTTCTCCGGGCTTGGACATACTTCCCGATAATGTCCGACTCCTCCACAGTTGAAGCAGATTATCAGTTTCCTTGGTTTCTGCACTTGGGCAACATTAGAGCGGAGAGACTTCTTGGCCTCCTCTGTAGTGCTTCCACTGGGCAGAACAGTTGGCTGGTTGGTCAGTAGGGATGAGCCGAACACCCCCCAGTTCGGTTTGCATCAAAACATGCGAACAGGCAATAAATTAGTTCGAACACCCGAACACCGTTAAAGTCTATGAGACTCGAACATGAAAAATCGAAAGTGCTATTTTAAAGGCTTATATGCAAGTTATTGTCATAAAAAGTGTTTGGTGACCCGGGTCCTGCCCCAGGGGACATGTATCAATGCAAAAAAAAGTTTTAAAAACTGAAGTTTTTTCGGGAGCAGTGATTTTAATAATGCTTAAATTGAAACAAAAAAGTGAAATATTCCTTTAAACTTCGTACCTAGGGTGTGTGTATAGTATGCCTGCAAAGTAGCGCTTGTTTCCCGTGCTTAGAACTGTCCCTGCACAAAGTGTAATTTCTGAAGGAAAAAAAGTCATTTAAAAGTACTCACGGCTATAATGAATTGTCGGCTACCGGCAATACAGAGAAGAGTCATTGATAAAAAAAATAAAAAAAATGCGTGGGTATCCCCCCAAATTCAATTACCAGGCCCTTCAGGTCTGGTATGGATATTAAGGGGAACCCTGCGTCAAATTAAAAAAAAATGACGTGGGGTTCCCCCCAAATATCCATACCAGACCCTTCAGGTCTGGTATGGATTTTAAGGGGAACTCCACCCCAAATAAAAAAAAAATGGCGTGGAGTTCCGCCCAAAAATCCATACCAGACCCTTTATCCGAGCACCTGCGTTACATCAGAGGGGGGCGGGGTCACCCGCACGTCACTGGGTAAGCCCGGGTTTCCCCTTGCGTCAGAGGGGGACGGGGTCACGTGACGGGTGACCCGTCCTCAGCTACATAAGACCTGTCATGCTGCGGCAACGATATTCCCGGTGTGTCCCCGGTGGAGACAGGATGCGCTGCGCTGGATATCTCATCACTGGAGCCTGGACCTGGATGGAGAGGAGATCATCCACCGCTGGACCCCGGAGAAGAGAGCATCCATCGCAGAATACCAACAGCGTTGGAGTGGAGACCGAGAGTGGATTACCACCGCTGTAATTTTTTTTTTTTTTTTTTTTAATAAAGGACTTATCCCAACGGTGTCTGTGTGTTTTTTTTACACTTTCGATAAGCCCCCCGCCCGCAGGCCCCCACAACCACTGGGCAAGGGTTGTGGGGATAAGGCCCTTGTCCCCATTAACATGGGGACATGGTGCTTTGAGGGGTCACAGACCCCCAAAGCATTCTCCCCATGTTGAGGGCATGTGGCCTGGTACGGTTCAGGAGGGGGGGACGCTCTCTCGTCCCCCCCTCTTTTCCTGCAGCCTGCCAGGTTGCGTGCTCGGATAAAGGGTCTGGTATGTATTTTTGGGGGGAACTCCACGGCATTTTTTTTTTTTACATTTGGGGTGGAGTTCCCCTTAAAATCCATACCAGACCTGAAGGGTCTGGTATGGATATTTGGGGGGGAACCCCATGTCATTTTTTTTTAAATTTGACGCAGGGTTCCCCATAATATCCATATCAGACCTGAAGGGCCTGGTAATTTAATTTGGGGGGACCCCCACGCATTTTTTTTTTTTTTATCAATGACTTTTCTCTGTATTGCCGGGAGCCGACAATTCATTATAGCCGCGAGTACTTTTAAATGACTTTTTTTCCTTCAGAAATTACACTTTGTGCAGGGACAGTTTTAAGCAGGGAAACAAGCGCTACTTTACAGGCATACTATACACACCCCCTAGGTACGAAATTTAAAAGGAATATTTCACTTTTATTGTTTCACTTTAAGCATTATTAAAATCACTGCTCCCGAAAAAAACTGCAGTTTTTAAAACTTTTTTTGCATTGATACATGTCCCCTGGGGCAGGACCCGGGTCCCCAAACACTTTTCATGACAATAACTTGCATATAAACCTTTAAAATTAGCACTTTAGATTTCTCCCATAGACTTTTACAGGGTGTTCCGCGGCTTTTCGAATTTGTCGTGAACACCCCAAATTGTTTGCTGTTCGGCGAACGGGCAATGTTCGAGTCGAACATGAGTTCGACTCAAACTCGAAGCTCATCCCTATTGGTTAGTATGGACATCATCTCTAATAATTGGGACAATTGAGTCTTTAGAAGCTCAACCTGAGGTCACCATCATCAGAATTTATCACTCAGACTCCAGCAGCGGATTCAGGTTTCTGACTCTTCTTCTTGTTGTCCAACATGACTTCTTCCTACCCGACAATCCGGATCAAGTCTGGATACTTCAAGATACCACCATCCTACCGGGTTCTCAACAAAAGGGTAATGGGGTCTAAAGGTTGGGCCCCTTTCAAAACTTGCTTTGCTCTGATCTCATCCACCTTCCGAGGGTCTAACCCTGATCTTGTCCAGGCGCCTCATGTACTCTGACAACTTCTCTCCTTCTTTCTGATAAGAGTGTTCCATTTGGTAGATGAGTTCAGTGACTTTCTCAGTGCGACCGAATACATCCTGTAAAATGCTCAGGTAGTCTTGGGCAGTACAGTCTTTTTTACTGAGCTTCAGGTTGCGATTGGCCTCCAGGGCAGGTCCCTTCAGACTCTCCGTGATCCTCTGCTTCTTATGCAGCTCTGGTATGTCCCATTCATCCAACGCTTCGGTAGCCTGGTCCAGCCACTCTTCAAAACTGTCTTCCGCTGAAGGTACTGGTTGCCTTCCAGAAAAAATCCTGAGCTTCTTGTAACCAGCAGCCAAGTATGCGTGAGGATCCTTTTGGCACTTTACAACAAATTCCCCAAGGACAGCACAGAGTTCAGGCCCAATGGTGGCCAGAGGTGACTTGTCAGCTGGACTGGATGAGGCAGGGCCTTCTTTCGGTGCCCCTGGGTGTATCACATTAAGTTCTCCCTTGTTGGCCAACTTTACACTTGCGCCCTTGAAGTGTTCAGGGATTTCCTGTTTCCACTCAATCAATGCATAAGTATGTGGGGTCCCTGTGTCTGTCTTTACAACAATCACCCATGCTTTCTTGTCGGGGGACAGCGTCTTCATGGCTTAACTTAACTGTTCTTCACCCCAGGACTCTCCTGGAATTTCAAGCATCACGCTGCAGTCTGAGCGGGCGTTTTCCTCCTTGCACCACACTATAGCAGCAACAGAATAAACTTTGAGTGCCGGTAGAGGTTCTGTCTGGGGGGGGGGGGTTTGATTGCAGAGTCACAGAAATCCCGGACGAGCCCCCACGTGTAGCACTACCCCCGTAGGAGCTGCTGGTTTAAGTTCGGGCCTTTACTATGCCTATCAACCCCTATAATTTGGCTCGGTTCCCCCTTGGCACAACTGGACAGCAATGTGATTGTGGGCCTCTAAAAGGGCTATACAGGACCACAATGATACCACACAACAATAAATGTAGTTAAATATTGTTACCTTAGTGTGGTATACCTGCCACACAGCTGCAAAAGACAGAGTCCTACACAAGATGCAGTTCAACCAAAAGGTAATACGTTTACTTGGTAGAAAAAATAGAATAGAGATTACACAAGTAACATTTGACTCAAACAGGTCCCCGTGAGAATCAACTGACATACATATGCGTAAGAATTTCAGGGTTTCACTATACAAAAGAAACCCAATTAACACAACTTATGATCAGACCTGAGGAAGCGCACGGTGGAGGAATCTCCCAACGCAATGAAGACAGCAATGGGGCACCTCTCCACCAAGTCCCACCCAGCTCACTGAAATAGCACAATGGTAATAAAATAAATGCAAAAAGTTAGTGGGCAGCTCAACTGGTGCGTGTCCCGTTGTATCAACCTAAGCAATGATTGGGACTGATGAGTGTTCCCAACATTTTCCAGTAATCTTCGACTAGCTTTGTTGGTGCACTTGAGTATTTGTAATCCAACAAACAAGGTGAAGAAAGAAGGAATACTTGAAGTATGCAGTATAAAGGCAATAGAAACGCTGATCCTCCCAAAGCGCTATATCATTACCGGGCGTAATGTGTCTCCACCTACGGCACTGCAGTTGCCCATGAGTACAAGTGAAACTATGGCAGTCACCTTCCTGCAACCCAGTTAGTTATGTTGGTGGGCAGGTGCCCTCTCACCAAATGAGGCCTCGCCTCGCTGGTATGCTCCGTCTGGACCCTTCTTGGTTCTCAGCCTCCCTGCAGGTGGTGGTCCCTGGTCCCCTGCACAGTCACTCACGAGGTGCCGATGGATGTGCGACTCTAGATGCTGTGCAATGTAGAGCGGTCCCTCTTCATGGTCCGATCAGCAGGGTTGTGACAGAAATCACTCCGTCAGGCGATCCGGTCTCCGTACTTTAGGCCCAGGCTTCTCCGGCCTAAGCACACTCACTCCAGGCCTCAACACAGGCCTCCTCCTGGCTTGAAGATGGCGTCCAGAGAGAGGAAACAAAAACCCTGCCTTGCCTTAAATAAGTTTCCCCAGCAGGCTGTGCGTGGCGCCATGCACTTTTGGTAGGACAGTGGTCTTTTGGGTAATGTAGTCTCAGTTCTATCCATGCCAATAGAGTCTTTGTCTCTGACGCCACAATACCCACAATGCTTTATCCAATAACTGAACCAAACAACGTTAGTGGCCTAGCATAAGACGTACACCGGAGGGAGCTAGATTCCTGATCGGCACAAACTGTAGTCCGTAAGCTACGTGCAAAAGTGACACCTTGCTACACAAGCAATAGAACAGGTGTATTTAATGAAGTGGCCAGTGAGTGTAGCTCCCAACTGACTTAAAGGACTGTCACTGACGTAAAAAAAAAAAGGGTCCTTCTTTCCTCCTCATTTTGGTCTCATCTATATAATTGTGTATAAAAGGCACTATTTGTCTTTCAAAAAGTGATAAACCTTTCAGCCAAATTCTAAATTGCTGCATTTGTAAATTTCAAAAGCCAGTATAAAAGGATTAGTATTGTAAAAAAAAAAAAAAAAAAAAAAAAGCACTAAAAATAAAAAAATATGAATCTTATGTTTATTTCTCCTTTAAGGGGGCGTGTGTCCTATGCCTATATACTTTTGCTCATAGTTGTCCCTTGTTCCCATCTCAAAAAATTGGGGAGGTAAATTCTCAGTTTTCCAGACAGGTTTCCATGACAGCATACATTTGGGAACTAACTAGCCCAAAAAACAAGGGTGGGATGTCGAAAAAGTGAGGTTTCAATCATAGCAATTAGCCAACAGAAACCCTATGGATAGATATTAACAGTATAGGGAAGTTAGCTACACCCTACAATGAGCCAGAACAGCCTTAATGGAAGACATGACATCACCCTACAAATATTCTTGGCGCTCTTTCACTGGGAGCCCACAAAGCCTACAGACTCCTGGTTGAGTATGTGGTGACTGCTTCTGTAGGAACCAAGGCCTAAGCTCCATAAGCCTATTGGCTAGCTGAAATGACACATCCAGCAATGATTCTTGATGATATCTCTAACCCGCTGGTTCTGCTAGAGAGAGTGTCAAATATGTCCTAAAACTCTGACCAAAGCTAAAGCTTGAGAGCGTGCTTGAAGCATTCCAATGTTCATGGTATAGAACCAGTTATCTTTGGTCCTGCATATGGGAGGAACAAGCTTTTGTTCTTGTAGAATGCTGAAGCCACCTCAGATTGCCACCGGGTATGGATATAAATACTACTCGTAACTAGGCAGAAAACCAACTAGGATTGCTCATGACACATGGCCCAAATCCCAGTAGACATGTGCAGAACAAAAAAAATTGTTTTGTTTTGCTATTTACTAAATTTGTTTATTCGTTTTCGAATTCTAATCATTTTCCAATTTCCAAAGAGGACAGAATAGAAAATAAAGGAAAAGAATAGATTTTTTTTTTTTTTACTAGCATAGTATCACGGGCAGACTAGTACTTACCGAGGCCGAGATGCTGAGAGCGGTTCACCCTTGCGACTAAGCGCACTTCGACCCCTGGAGGTGAGACAGGGGAGGAATGGCACTAAGAGGCACAGGCTACCCAGCAGGTGCAAGTAGACTTGTATCAGGGTCTTTCAAGTGGTCGAGCAGCCGTGTCAAACTGGCGGGTGCGTGGCTTGCTGGAAGAACTTGATCAGACAGTCCAAAACCAGGCTGAGGGTCAAGCACAGGCAGGTAAGATAGTCCAAACACAGCCGGAGGTACTGTGTAGGGAACACACAAGGCAAGTCCAGGTCACAGGCAAAAGGTCAAGGCAAGGAGACAAGAGGCAAAGTCCGGGTCACAGGCTGAGGGTCAAACACAGGAGACAAGTGGAGTCCCTAATACAAGCCGCGGTCAGGTGCAGGAGAAGATCAGCAGAGTCAGAGGCAATCCGGGTCACAGCAGGTAATCAAACACAGGAACTAGTCACAGGAAACTGAAGACAAACCAGCAATTCCTCTGAGCACTTGCTGAGCTTTTATAGGCAGCCAGGAAGTCATGTGGTGCGTGAGTGTTTCACTGTCAACTTTGCTGCCATCTAGCGTTCAAATGGAAGTATAACATGCCTCTTCACAATGTGTTTCTCTGACACATAGAAAAGAATATACTAGAAAATAAAAGAATATAATAGAGTAAAACCGAACAAAAATAGGATTGAAACTAAAAGAACAGAATAAAATGGATTTGAATAGAAAGGAATAGAATAAAAAAAATAGAAAGATTATAACCATCTTCTGAAATTCCAATAGAATTAAAAAAAACAATAGAATAGAATATAAATAATATAACCATTTTCCAAAATCCAAATAGCATCAATTCAATTTTGAATAAAATAGAAAAGAATAGAGTAGAATAGAATAGAATAGAACACAAATAGTATAGAAAAGAAACAACAGAATAGAATGAATATAACCATCTTCATATTCTACTCTATTCTTTTGTATTTTTTTCAAATTCAAATTGATTCTATTTGAATTTTGGTAAATGGTTATATTCCTTTTATTCTATTGTTTTTTTTTTATTATTATATTTTTTTATTTGCTCTATTCTATTTTATTTTTTATTCTAATATTTTATTTTTAAATTTATTCTATTCGAATTTCGGAAGCTGGATATATTCTCTCTATTCTATTGTTTTTTTTCTATACTATTCTGTTATTTTCTATTCTATTCTAGTCAATTATTTTCTATTGTATTCAAATTCGAATTGATTCTATTTGAATTTTGGTAATTGGTTATATTCTTTTAATTCTATTGTTTTTTTAATTCTATTCTATTAAATTCTATTTTGGAATGAAATGAACAGCACATGTCTAGATCCCAGAAAACCTAATGACTGAGGAAAAAAGAACCATAATGCCTCGTACACACGATCGCGATTCCCGAAGAGAAAAGTGTGATGTGCTTTTTGTCGCAAATTCTGACCGTGTGTATGCTCCATTACACTTTTTCTGTGAGAATTACGGCCAAGAAAAGATTGAGAGCAGGATCTCAATTTTCGTGACAGGAAAAATTCCTAACAGAAATCGCGATCGTCTGTATGCAATTACGACACGAAAAAAACGCGCATGCTCAGAATCAAGCAGAAGAGCCAAACTGCCTATTGAACTTCATTGATCTCGGCTCGTCGTACGTCAACGCGTTCTTGACGTTCGGAATTTCGTCCAAGATTAGTGTGACCGTGTGTATGCAAGACAAGTTTCAGCCATTTTCCTGCTGAAAAAAAAAAAATGTGGTTTTCTTGTCGGAAATTGCGATTGTGTGGCATTAGGAGAGGCTGCTTTCATGACCAAGCCTTTACTCAAAACTGGACTGAAAGAGATCCCATCTGGAGCAGCAAACTGCCAAAGGGTCCTAAGGCCCTGATTCTGGCAAAATTCCTGCTGTAGATGTAGCCCTTAGAGAGATTGACATCATGGCTCAATCCTTACTCCAACTGGACTGGAGGTGATCCCAACTGGATCTGTAAGTCACCAAAGGATCCATCCTAGCCTAATGCTTTGATATTGGCAAATTTCCTGGCTGATAAAATAGCCCTTAGAGTGCATGTCTATGTATCTCAGTCCTTACACAAGCTGGTCTGGTCTGAAAAGAGATCTCGTCGCGAGCTGGCAAGGAAGTCCAGAGCAAGTAGAAAATCCCACCTAGAGAGTCTTGGCTCTCCCTTGAGTCTCAGATGCAGCCCCCCCATCAAGAATTGGGTGTGTAAGGAATAGTCCACCCAAGACACATTGGATATGACAGGGACTGCAGAGATCTGCCCTCTAGGAGAGCTTATAGTGTTACTAAACCCACAACAGTAAAATCTGTCTTTATATGCAGAATAGCATGCTTGTTATAATTAGGGATGGGGGAACGAGCATAAGTTCAGGCCAAACTTTCGTTGTTTGGCGAACATCCGAACAAATGAGTCATTCGACCGTTTGTTGCCCCCCCCCCGAACCGACCACAATGCATTGTGGCGCTGAACAGTGCATTGCAAGCCCCGATTGGCTGAAGTTTTCACTGTTTCAGCCATTCAGGGCACAGTGCACTGTCAGATTTATGATTGGATACTGTTATCATGACTTTATCCAATTAATGGCTCATTCCTACCCCAAAGTATAAAAGTATTCTTTCAATTGCAGCCATTTTCAGTGTGATTTCGGCATGGAGATAGATGGAACAGGGCTCTGTTCAGTGCTATTAGTGTGTTATACGGTGCTATTTTGCTTCAATTGTCAGTGTAGACAGTGCTGGGACAAGGCCATTTGGTGCCCAGGGCGAAGATGGCAAACTGCGCCCCCCCCCATTTTTAAGAAAGAATCAATGTCGTTTCAAAACAAGAATATACTTAAAGCAATACAAGTTCAATTAGAAAATATAATTTTTTTTAAAGCAAGGGAATAAATTAAAATGACATCAAGTCCGCGGGTCCCACGGTCACGGAGCGCGCGACCACACGGCGGCAAATTAAAGGGGGCGTACACGCATCTGCCTGTCTGTGCCATTCTGTCGATGTATAAGTGCGTGCGGCGGTCCTTAAGTGGTTAATGTATTGCCATTGGTCCCAGATGCATTAACACTAGTGCCACCAATGCAGCACAAAGGGATTAATTAACTGCCACTGGTCACTAATGCATCAGTCACCAATGTGGCAACACATTAACCCTCCTCCATGCTGTATATTACAGAAATTAAATACCATTGTAATTAACCTGCCCTCAGCCACCTCCGGCTAGCAACATGGGCGATTTTAACCCCTTCTTGGGGGTTAAAATTTCCCTGCTAGCGTACCACTTAAATAGTGGTAAAGCGCCGCTAAAACTGGCGGCGCTTTACCACTAATGGCCCCGCCACCCCAGTGTGAAAGAAGCCTTATAAAAAATGTAAGAAAAGTGGAGTGGCGGCAGTGGACATTTCAAGGAACGCACACGGACCAGTGTCCATGTGGGGACACCTTGCTGACCCCTGTCCATGCTGCATTACATATACTCCCACCTGATATACAGCTATGCCAACCTGGACATCACAATACACTGCACAGCACAGCACACTTCCACTACAAGGCAGCTCTCCTCTCCCAGCCAAATTTCATGCAGGAGAGGGTGCACTGCACACACCACACACTTCCCCATCTGTCACAGCGGAAATTAAACAGCAGTGGTGGTCATTAACCTCGCCTCAGCCTCCTCCCCTCCCCCAATCCAGCCATTTATTAATCTGTTTCTGTTTACTTTTACACAAGTTCAGTCCGGACCGTAGCACACTGGCTGTCACACTGCAATCCAGTTTGAAAATCTTCTAGCTTAGCTTCCTTCCAGCTAGAGCCAGGCAGCAGCTCCTCGGCTCCTCTAGGTCACAGCGCCGATACCGACACAGCTCCCTGCGCTCCTCTGAGTCCTCCCACCTCACCTCCGGCCGTGAGTGACGTCACGCCGCTGGCAGGGACTACGAGACTCCTTCGTAGGGGGGAGTAAACATGACAGTAGGAGACAGTGAAGCTGAGGGAAGGGAGGATGCAGGAGCGCACGCACTCGGCACACACAATTTGTACAGTGCCGCTGGGCACTGACACAGGTGACTTAAGTTGTACACACTGGCAGGCGGCAGCCGTGGCATAACTTCATCTGCAGGCTGCGCCCCCCCTCCTATAGCAAATGGTACCGCCCAGGGCACGTGCCCCTGCCTTGTACCGCCCTGAGTGTAGACTATTAGTATAGTGTCAGTCTAGGGATAGTGTGAGTGCAGTGAGGAGGACCATCATTCAGCTTTGCATAGTGTGCAGCTAGAGTAGGGACAGCTCATTTAGTTTCACTGTAGTGGGACCGTGTTATTCATACATTAGTGTAGAGTAGGGACAGCTCAGATAGTTTCAGTGTAGTGAGACGTGTCAGCAATCTTTACATTAGCGTATAGCTAGAGTAGGGACAGTTCAGATAGCGTCAGTGTAGTGTCTATTTGATTGCGTTACTGCCAATTTAACACCATATAGTTCTGTGTGCGTTACTTCCAGTTTACCGCCATTTACTTCTTTGTGCGTTACCGCAGTTTAACGTCATATTGTTTTTTGTGAGTCACTGTACATTTGCCGCATTATATTATAGTGTATCTGTGGGGTGTGTGAGTATTCAAAGTGCACCAAACACCACTTCGCACTGATTAAAGTGCATCTACATACAGATATCCACTTCTTTACATTTGCTTATACACACCACCCCCTCCCTCCCAATAATGTCTGGGAGACGCCCAGGTGATCCCACCAGGATCTGTTGTGGTGCTGCTGAAGCAGACTCTGCGTGGCATTATGGACAGGGCACTGGAGGCAGAGCAGGAGGACTTCCTTTCCTCTCAAGGATCACTTTATCCAGACACCACCATTTCTATATCACAGAACACACAGGAGGATTCTTGCACTTTCATAGGCTTCAAAGAGGAAGCCATACGTCAGTCTGTAAGCAATGGCTTTCCAACCCCAGGACCCTTGGGAGTAGTACGTGGCTGGGAGGAGGAAGTTCCAGGTGCTGTCATCCTGCGTGACCCAGAGTAGTCTGCTTCTCAAGCCTCTACAAATTTGAGGCACATTGGCAACCTCATGCTTCAAAGCCTGCAAAAGGACCCAAGAATACATTGGCATAAAGGAGGATGCGTACTGGTTGGGAACCCTCCTTGACCACCGTTAGAACGGGAAGGTCTTTGAACTCATCCCATCCCCACAGAGAGTGCAGAAGATAAAATCTCTTGATGACACGTTAACCACTTAAGGACCAAGCCTCTTTCAGAGATTGTGTTTGAGTTAAAACCCTAGAAAATTACTATATAAATATAATGTGGGGGGGGGGGGGGGTCCAACATCCTAGAAAATAAAATTGCAGTCGTTGCAATACTTTGTCACACCATATTTGCACAGCAGTCTTACAAGCACAGTTTTGTAAAAAATTAAAAAGTTAGCCCAATATATATATTTTTTAGATTGTGAAAGATATTACATTGAGTAAATTGATACCCAACACGTCACGCTTCAAAATTGCGCCCGCTCGTGGAATGGCAACAAACTTTTACCCTTAAAAATCTCCATTGGAAACATTTCAAAAATTCAACAGATTCCATGTTTTGCGTTAGAGGTGGTCTAGGGCTAGAATTATTGTTCTCGCTCTACCGATGGCAGCGATACCTCACGTGTGGTTTGACCACCGTTTTCATATATGCGCTACTCACGTATGCGTTGGCTTCTGCACACAAGCTTAACGGGGCGCGTTTAAATTTTTACACTTTTTTTTTAAATAAGTGCCACTTTTATTCCCATTACAAGGAATGTAAACATCCCTTGTAATAGAAAAAGCATGACAAGACCTCTTAAATATGAGATCTGGGGTCAAAGACCTCAGAGCTCATAGTTACACAAACATGCAATAAAAAAAAAAGCTCTGCGCGGAAGTGACTTTTTGATGTCGCTTCCACATTGAGATGGGTGGGGGCCATCTTCCCCTCACTCATCTCCATACCCAGCCAGGAGAAGACTCCAATCGCCTCCACTGCTACCGACGGCTCGTTAAGGGTGGGGCCTCTCCCACAGATATAAGTGATCTTGCGGCGAATCCGCTGCAGAGACCACTTCTCTTCAGCAGCTGGTCTGCTTTCAGATGATACCGGGGTTATGGCAGCTAGCTGCTGCCATAACCTCAGTATGCCTCTTCAAAGTGGGGATGCAAGCCTGCGGCAGGTGGTCCAAAGGTGGTTAAAAATATCCATAGGCTGTGCTTTAAAATGCCTTTACAGGTTACACAGGAGGTCTGGCACTAGAATGATTGCTCACTGACTTTCACTGCAATATCTCACATGTGGCATGATCACCATTTACGTATGGGCAGGGCCATAGATAAGGGGGTCCCAACAGTCCTGTAAGGGGCCCAGGCAGCAAAATGAATTGAATGTGGTCAGAGGGTGATTAGTGCAGCGGGGGAAATTACTGGAAACAATCTCCTGTATGACCATCTCTGCAGCAGCTGATAGATGGCTTCTCCCGCCCATTGGCTTTCAGCTGCTGCAGAGAGCCATACAAAAGCCCAGGCCCCTACCCCCACAGTGTGGCCAGCACACAATAGGATCCTATAAGATTGAGCGTAGGGGTAAAGGGTGCAGAAGTACATCATATTTGCCATTCTTTCCTGAAGGAAACCAAAAAGGTGCACCACCGGCTGCAGGCATCATCCTGGTATAACAGCTTCAACCTGGCAACTCTTAACACACTAGTCTTCCTTTCCCAGGCGCAGTGTGGAATCTAGTTTCTCATCTGCCAGCAAGGGGGAATCGTGAAATGCATAACCCTGCCCCTCAAAACAAACTGCCATTTAATGGCAGTACAGCACATCACATTTTCAATGTGTAATGTCCTTCACGCTGTGCCCAATCACAATATAAGTGCAACATGTAGGCGGTACCAGTGAGGGGATGTGAGGAATGAAGAAACCCACTCCCTCAATACACACGCCATTTAGTGGCGGGGAGAGAAGAAACCAGACCATAATGCACCCTTGCTTAAAGGAGTAGTAAAGTTACATGTTTTTTCACCTTAATGCATCCTATGCATTAAGGTGAAAAAACATTCGACAATACCGCCCCCCCCCCCGAGCCCCCGTTTTTCTTACCTGGCCCCTCGAAAGTCCCATGCTCGTCCCCGTCATCCTCTTCGTTTTTCTGCCTGGCCGCCGATTGGCTACACTGGATAGATTGAAAGCAGCGCAGCCATTGGCTGGCGCTGCTGTCAATCACATCCAATGACGCGGCACGCCGGGGGGCGGGGCCGAGTGATACAGTCGGCGGCTATGGCCGCCGCTGTATCACGGGAGCGCGCCCGCAATCACTCCACACCATGCGAGCTCACTCGCATTAAGGTGTGGAGTCCTTGCGGGGAGGAGCCAAGACAGCCGCCGAGGGACCCCAGAAGACCAGGATCGGGGCCACTGTGTGCAAAACGAGCTGCACAGTGGAGGTAAGTATAACATGTTTGTTATTTTTAAGCAAAAAAAAAAAAAGCTTTAGTGCTCCTTTAAGTAGACAGAAATCCTTTGCACCGGCCCTGCCTCCAGCTAAAACCTGCATAGAGCAGCCACAGCATAGAGGGATTTGACTGCCTGCTGCACAAAGACCTGTTGCAGCAAGAAATAAATCCTTACTAAACAGACTGTGCGAGAGAGTAAACCACATGGTTCGAAATATATAACTTGTACAATTGCTACTCAAGCCACAGAGTAAATAACCTTACCAATTCAAATTGTAGCTATTGATGTTTCCTAAGCTGTCCAAAAAGACAGTGTAACTGTTTCTCACCTAGAAAACAGGGGGAGGGGGGGGGGGGGGGGGTTAACTACTGCTAAAGGAATACGGACACTGCAGAATTCAATTAGCACATCACTACAGCAGGTGATTAAACAGAGCCTGCAATACAGAAAGCAAACCCTTACTTAAAGCGGAGGTCTGCCAAAATAAAATTTCTTTAAGTCAGCAGCTACAAATACTGCAGCTGCTGACTTGGCACACTTACCTGTCCGTGGCGCCTGCAATGTCGGCACCCAAAGCTGATCTGTCGCTCGGCTGCCGCCATCTTCGGTAAGGGAATCAGGAAGTGAAGCCTTCCTGGTTCCCTACTGCCCATGTCGCGCTGAGCTATTCCCACAGGTCCCTGCTGTCTTCTGGGAGACACAGGTCCCAGAAGACAGTGCAGAATAGGCACCGGACGTGGCGTAGGTCACCTCTATCCCACCTCCAGGCATAGGTGATCTATGCCCAGAAGTGTGAGCAAATACCTGGGGCCGGGTTCACACTGGTATGTTGTGACTGTTGTACAATAAGGATGAGCTCCGGCATGTTTGCATAGTACACGTGCAGAGCCCGCCAGAAGTCGGCAATGCGCTGCGCTAATCACAGCCAGGGAGACATTTCCCGATCTCTGCAGCCGAGCATCGGGAAATGTCTCCCTGCCTGTCATCAGCGCTGACTTCCTGGCTGGCTCTGCACGTATACTATGCGAACACGCCGGAGCTCATCCTTATTGTACAACTGTTATCCTACTTTGCCCTGCAACATCGGTTCTACTTCCTTCCGACTTGAATAAACAGGATTTTGTGCCGACATACTTGTCCTTTGACCAAAACAATCCCAGTGTGACAAATTCAATTTCCTGCTGCTATCACCATGTTGGTAGGGTGCCCATGTGTCCCAGATCATCCCGTAATTAACATCTTTGTTCCATGCCCCTTCATTGCGGGACAATACAGTGTCCTGGAATGAAACTGCCGGTCTGGGAACAGGGGCAGAACGAGCCGCCATAGTGTGGCTCTGCCTCCACCTACTCCTGATAACTGGTTGCTATAGCCGCTTGGCGTCTGGCAACCAGTGACGTCACGGCCCAGCGTTGAAAGCTGAGGATTTCACTAGTGCTGCTGGGAGTCATTGCTGGTTCTCTCACCTCCACACTTGGCTCCAGTGACTGGCTTGCTGCTTGTGGGGAGTTTGTTCCCACATGCTGCGAGGCATCTCCCCCTCCTGCCCACCTCACACAGACTGACATCCGAGCCAAGGAAAAGGTTGAGGGGACTTCAGACAGGAGAAGGAGGGGGGGGGAGGAGAATGGACACAGCACTCAACAGGACGTGCTGATCTGAGGTTAGTACACAATATTAAATGCTTGGCACTTGCAGGAGGAGACAGACAGGGGGCAAGTTGTCAAATTAATACTTGCAGTGATTTTCGGGGGATAAGAGCATGCTGTATATGCTAGGGGGCACTTTAGGGGGAGAGAAATTATGCTGGGGGGGTCATTTTTTTATTCAACCCCCCTTCCAGCACAATTTCTCCCCTCCCAAAGTGTGCCCCCTAGCACATACAGCATGCTCTTATCCCCCAAAATCACTGCGAGTATTCTTCTTTGACA
Source organism: Rana muscosa (assembly GCA_029206835.1). Taxonomy (NCBI): domain Eukaryota; kingdom Metazoa; phylum Chordata; class Amphibia; order Anura; family Ranidae; genus Rana; species Rana muscosa. The sequence continues at coordinate 98,508,683 of CM055118.1, read as the reverse complement.
ACTTAACCATCTTCAAAGACAAACTGGCTGCTATTGAGGGGACAAATTGTACTGTCTGGAATCCTGGGAACCTTTCTAGAGATTCAGGGCAATTTGTCCAGGTGCCAGACCTTTTCAGCAAGACTCAGGGCTGGGTCACACCACAAATCATAGGAACATGCTGTGTGTTCCTTTGTAATTCACATGCCTTCCAGGTGCTATGCGATTTCAGCCCTTTCATTTGAATGGGCTGAAACCATGTCAGTCTGCACCAAGAGCTACTTTACAAAATGCACAGCAGCTGGATCGCATGGTACGGCTGATCATACATTCTGGTGCAGGCAAACACTGCATTTGGGTAGTCATTAACCCCTTGGCACCAGCCACACAAATATGCAGCTTCTTGGTGCCTGGGCCTTGGCACATAGGTCAGATATTTGCATTAATTTGAATCAATAGCACTGTGCCGAGAGCACACGCCCTAAGCACCCCCTTCAGTTACCAGCGTCTAGCCGAAAGCTTGCGATCGCTGCAAGCGATCAGGAGTTTTTGGATCATGTGTGCCAGGAGGTTAAGTTGACACCCACTACAGATCGCTATGGGAGTGCATTTTGAAATGCACACAAAATGCAGGATTCACTCACAGCATTCTGGTATAAACAGACCCTTAGTCCGGATACACAGGATTTAATTTGTATCTCAGGAATAGTGATGAGCCGAACACCCCCGGGTTCGGTTCGCACCAGAACGGACCGAAAGTTTGCACGAACATTAGAACCCTATTAAATACAATGGATGCGAACGTTCGAATTCTAAAGTGCTAATTATAACGACTATTATCCATGTTATTGTCCGAAACAGAGTTTGGGAACCCGGCTTCTGCACCAGGGGACATGTATCAATGCAAAAAGAAGTTTTAAAAACGGACGTTTTCCAGGAGCAGTCATTTTAATGATGCATAAAGTGAAAAAAAAAAGTCAAATATTCCTTTAAATATTGTACCTGGGGGGTGTCTAAAGTATGCCTGTGAAGTGCCACATGTTTCCCGTGTTTAGAACTGTCCCTGCACAAAATAACATTTCTAAAGGGAAAAAAGTCATTTAAAACTGCTTGCGGCTTTAATGCAATGTGTGGTCCCGGTAATATGGATGAAAATCTTTAGGAAAAATGGCATAGCTACCCCATCAACCCCCCCCCCCCCCCACCCCAGCTCATTACCAGCCCCTTTGGGTCTTGTATGGATATTAAGGGGAACCCCGCACACGAAATAAAAAAGGCCCTATATACTCTCTGAACAGCCGTATACAGGCGGTGCATACAAGACAGGGACTGTAGGTTTGTTCTTATGTAGAATCTGTTTATAATTTTGAACAGCTGCATTGTTTAAGTGGAGCTCCATGGCAAATTCCTTTTTTTTAGTTTTTTGTAAAACATAGGGAACGGTTATCACCCCTGTCACATTTTTTTTGCTGTCTGTGCCCCTGTTCAGAACATTTCACCTCACTTTGCGTCCCAATGACAACTGTTTTTGAAATGTGGTGTTTTTATTGAAACAAGGATTGGTGATAAAGCATCAGTAGAGAGGAGACACCTTTCTCCCATATTAATTCTTACAGGAGAGAATTTTCCTTCCAAGGGGTAGATTTCCTCTCACTTCCTGTTGTCTTCTTCCGTTTGCAAGTAGTAGTCGTTTGTAAGTTGGATGTTTGAAAGTAGGGACCTGCCGTATATACTCTGCAGAAATTGGCCCCTTAGGTGTTGGTGTTGGCACAACACTGTAAGCACTCACAGTTACTCTTGGTGGGTGCTGGAACGCCCTGCTGTCAACTATTATATCAGGAATTGTAATAACATATAATTGTTGAACAGTGGTAGTAAAAATTGTGCCTTTGATGGTGGTGCTGGTGCCCCAACACTGTAAGGCCTGACAGTTACTCTTGGTGGGCGCAGCAATGGGCCCTGCTGTGAATTATTAGATCAATAATTATAATTGCATGCCCCTGTTGAACAGGGGCTGAAAAATTGAGCCTTAGGCACTGGTGGCGGCACCCATAAACCAAAATGATCTTCCAAGCTATCATCATTAATCGGATCATTGAGGAGGATAGCCAGTCAACATAACAGCACAGGCACTCAGCATCAGTCTTGAAGGGATGTGACATTTTAAAATCAATTAGTCTGTTATATCAGCATCAGGTGTGTGTGGTAGCTGGTGGTGATCCAAGACTGGTTCATCTTGATGAAAGTCAGTCGATCAACCGAGTCGGTGGACAGGCGCACCCTGTGATCCGTGACAAATCCTCCAGCAGCACTGAATGTGCGTTCTGAAAGAACGCTGGATGCAGGACAGTAGCTCAATTGCATACTGTGCAAGCTCTGGCCAGTGATCCATCCTCAAGACCCAGTAAGCCAGAGGATTTTCGGTGGGGAAGGTGTCCAAGTCTGACCTTGCCCCTAGGTATTCCTGCACCATGTATATCAGACGCTGGAACCGATCATACTTTGGGGCTGCGGACTAAAGAATTGTCGTCCTCGTCCTCCTCCTCGTCGTCCTCCTCCTCTCCACACAGCGCATGTTCCAACAGGTGGACAAGAGGTACCGTGTCACTGCTCACCATCCTCATGGCCTCCTCAAATGGTGCCAGGACAGTGCATGCATCCCTGATCATGCCCCACTGGCATGGTGAAAAAACCCGAGCTCCCTGTCCTGGTGCCGTAGTCACACAGGTACTCATTGATGGCCCTCTGCTGCGTGTGCAGCCGCTGCAGCATGGCCAACGTTGAGTTCCACCTGGTGGGCATGTCACATATAAGGCGGTTCTTGGGCAGGTTCAACTCCCTTTAAAGCTCAGCCAGGCGAGCACTGGCATTATAAGATCTGCAGAAATGCACACAGACTTTCCTGGCCTGCCACAGGACATCCTGTAAGCCCGGGTACCTGCCCAAGAACTGCTGCACCACCAGGTTAAGGACGTGAGCCATATAGGGCACATGGGTCAGTTGTCCCTGTCAGAGGGCGGAGAGGAGGTTGGTGCCATTGTCGCAAACCACCATTCCTGGCTTAAGCTGGCGTGGCGTCAACCACCTCTCAGCCTGCCCCTGCAGAGCAGACAGGACCTCTGCCCCAGTGTGGCTCCTGTCCCCCAAACACACCAGCGCAAGCACGGCATGGCATCTTTTTGCCTGCGTACTTGCGTAGCCCCTTGAATGCCTACGGAGCACCGCTGGATCCAAGGACAAAGCACAGGAAGAGGCCATGGAGGAAGAAGAGGAGGGGTGGAGGAGAGAGGTGTGTCACAACCAGTAGTAGCATTTTGGAGGCGTGGCGGTGGAACAACCTCCAACACTACTGCACCTTGTCCTGCATCCTTCCCAGCTGCCAAAAGAGTGACCCAATGGGCCGTGAAAGAAAGGTAACGTCCCTGCCCATGCCTGCTGGACCATGAGTCAGCGGTAATATGCACCTTACCGCTGACCGCCCTGTCCAGCGAGGCCAAGACATTGCCTTCCACATGCCTGTAGAGAGCCGGAATAGCCTTCCGTGCGAAAAAGTGTCATTTGGGAACCTGCCACTGAGGAACCGCACATTGCACAAACTCACGGAAGGGGGCCGAGTCTACCAACTGAAAAGGCAGCAGTTGAAGCGCTATCAATTTAGCCAAGCTAGCATTCAACCGCTGGGCATGTGGATGGCTGGGAGTGAACTTCTTTCGACGGTCCAGCAGCTGGGGCAGGGAAAAACTTAGTTAGACTTACCGGTGACGGTATTTCTAAGAGCCTTTCAGGACAACCTTGGAGAGAGCGTAGCTCCGCCTCTTTAACAGGAAACACTTTCAGCCTTTAAATCCCTCCTCTTCCACCATGGCCTCAGTTATTGTGGTTTCCGACAAACTGGAAGAAAAAAGCACAGAACAACCACAACGACCATGATAGACACTTAATCAATACTTCTAAGATATATTAGGGAGGGAAATAGCGGTTGTCCTGAAAGGCTCTTAGAAATACCGTCACCGGTAAGTCTAACTAAGTTTTTCTCAAATCGCCTTTCAGGACAACCTTGGAGAGGATAACCGAGTAACTTACCCTAGGGTGGGACTACTGCCTGCAGTACCTTCCTGCCGAAGGCTTGATCTGCGGCAGACAGCAAATCCAACCTATAGTGCCGGAGAAAAGTTGAGTAGTTGGACCAAGTGGCAGCCTTGCAAATCTGATCAGGCGTAGCACCGGCCCTCTCGGCCCAGGAAACTGCTGTTGACCTTGTTGAATGAGCAGCAATACCTGAGGGAGATATTTCTCCTTTAGCTTGGTAAGCTTCTGTAATTGCTTGTCTAAGCCATCTGCCTAATGTACTTTTGGAAGCTTTCTCCCCTTTGCGGGGACCTGAAAATACTACAAAGAGGGCATTTGTTTTTCTAAACTCTTTGGTAACTGCTAGAAACTGGAGCAGACATCTTCTCACATCCAGCGTATGGAAAGCTTCCTCTCCTGCATTGTTAGGGACTGAGGAAAAGGTAGGCAGGGTTATCTCTTGTGACCTATGGAAGGTTGAAGATACTTTTGGTAGGAAGGCTGGATCCGTCTGAAGGATCACTCGGTCTGGAAAGACCCTCAAAAAAGGTTCTGTAACCGCCAGAGCCTGGAGTTCACTGACTCTCCTTGCCGATGTAATGGCAACTAAAAAAATTGTTTTGAAAACTAAACTTCTTAAGGAAGTCTCTTGAAGGGGTTCAAACGGAGCTCCCGTGAGACCCTGTAAAACAACAGATAGATCCCAACTGGGAAAAACTTTAAGGACTATGGGTCTGTTCCGAGCCAAGGCCCTAAAAAAATCTGGAAATTAAAGTTTCTTTGGACAAAGCTTTTTCAAAGTAAACTGAAAGAGCCGCAACTTGGGTTTTCAAGGTGCTGGCTGCCAATCCTTTCTCCATTCCTTCATGGAGAAACTCTAAAACTGAAACGACACTCTTGACTATAAAGTTTTTGGAAGAACACCAAGAATTGAATTTTTTCCATACTTTAAGGTAGATGGCCCTAGTTACCTCCTTTCTACTGGACAGTAGGGTCCTTACTACCTTATCTGAAAGTCCTTTGGCTTTTAGGAGGTCTTCTTCAGAAGCCAAGCAGTCAGATGTAGTCTGTCTGCTTCCGGATGGTTCACAGAACCCTGTGATAGTAAGTCCTTCCTGAGTGGTAGCCTCCAAGGAGGATTTGCGGCTAGGTTTAGAAGTGTCGCAAACCAAGGTCTTTTTGGCCAATATGGAGCAATCAGGATAAGACTGGTGTTCTCTTCCCTGAACTTTCTTAATACCAATGGGATTAGGGGAAATGGGGGAAAGGCGTAACACAGCTGGTAATGCCATGGGTGTGCTAGAGCATCTATTCCAACTGCCTGATCCCCTCTGTGGAGAGAAAAGAATTCTCGGACTTTCGTGTTTTGCTGGTTGGCAAATAGATCTACCTGGGGTTTCCCCCACTCTTTGGAGATCATGGAGAAAATCTCCTGGCTCAGACTCCATTCTGCTTCCACCAGACTCCTTCTGCTTAGCAGATCTGCCAACAGATTCTGGGATCCCTTTAAATGAACCGCTGATAAGGAGGTCACGTTTAGCTCTGCCCAGGACAACAACTGACTGGCTAACTCCATGAGACCTGGGCTCCTGGTTCCCCCTTGCTTTTGTACATAAGCTATCGCTGTTGTGTTGTCTGACAGAATTTGAACATGACGTCCTTTGACTGTCTGCTGAAAGGTAAGGAGGCCCAGAAATATGGCTTTTAACTCCCGCCAATTTGATGACTTCTTTGCTTCCCACTTGGACCAAGTTCCTTGAGCGGTTTGCCCTTCCAGATGAGCTCCCCAACCCCAAGCACTTGCGTCTGTTGTCAGACGTTTGTCCAGTGGAAACACCCACGAGAGACCCTTTGTCAGGTTGTTTGGGTTTCTCCACCACCAGAGTGCTCTTTTTACGTTTGATTTTAGTTTGGTCACACCAGGAGTCACTGGAAAAGTGCTTCAAACTTGTAGAATGTTCCTCTGGAGGGGTCTGGAGTGTAGCCTTGCCCATTGTACGGCTGGGATTGAGGCCGTGAGGAGGCCTAATACTGCCATAGCCAATCGGACAGATGTTGGGAGATTTGTCTGAATCTGACCCACTGCAGAGTAAATCTTCTCTATCTTTTCTTGGGGGAGAAAGACCTTTTGAAGAACTGAGTTTATGGTGTAGCCCAGAAACCTCATCTCCTGAGTTGGATCTAAGTTTGATTTGTCCAGATTTAGGAGCCAACCTAAATTCTTGAGATGAGTCCGTGACACTTGCAGGTTTGTCACAAGCTGATCCCTGGAATCTGCAAAAAACAGTAGGTCGTCCAAGTATGGAATGACCGAGATCCCCCTCAGTTTCAGAGGCTCTAGGGCTTCTGCCATGACTTTTGTGAAAATCCTGGGCGAGGATGAAAGCCCGAATGGTAGGGCTGTGAATTGGAGATGCCATATTGACGTCCCCAGATCGATGGCTAGGCGGAGAAATCTTTGGGAAGCCAGAGCTATCGGCACATGTAGATAGGCGTCCCTCAAGTCCAGGGACGCCATGAAGCAACCTGGAGTCAACAGCTTTGTAATGGAGTGGATTGTGTCCATACGAAAGTGCTTGTACCTTACTGATTTGTTTAAGATCTTCAGATTCAGAATCAGTCGGTACTTGCCTGAAGGTTTTTTTACCAAGAATATATGGGAATAAAACCCCTGGCCCTCCTGATGTTTTGGGACTGGAACAATCACTTCCTGTTGTATCAGATCCTGTAAGAGGGTCATCATAGCGGAAGCTTTTTCCTGATCCCGTGGTAGGGCTGTGACATAAAACCTGCTTGGGGGGCATTCCGAGAATTCTAGACTGTATCCCTGTGAAATGATGTTCCTCACAAAGGGACTTTTGGATACTTGGTTCCATTGAGGGAAAAAAGCTGACAGTCTTCCCCCCACTGGAGTAATGCTGTCATTTGTTTTTAGAAGCTTGGTCTGTAGGGAATCTAAAGAGCACTCCACCCCTTCCTCTACCTTTTTGGGAAAACCAAGGCTTTTTGTTGCCATCTTTTTTGAAGGATTGCTGAACAGAACGAAAATTCTTTTTAAACGGTTGCTTCTTTTTAGAAGGGAAAGCCTTCTTCTTGTCAGCTGTTCTATCCAGCACAGTTTCTAGCTCTGGACCAAACAGCAAATCCCCCGAGAAGGGTAGGCCACAGAGTTTAATTTTTGAGGCTGTGTCACCCGACCATGTCTTTAGCCAGACTGCACGCCTAACTGAATTCACTAATGCTGCTGATCTAGCAGCCATTTTGATTGATTCAGCGGATGCATCTGCCATGTATTTTACCGCTTTCAAAATTAGAGGGAAGGATTCCAACAGGTCTTTCCTTGGAGTACCTGCCTCTACATGGTTCATCAATTTCTATCCAACACTCCAGGTTTCTTGCCACCACTGTGGAAGCCATAGCTGGTTTGAGGCTGGCTGACGTGGAGTCCCATGCTTTTTTCAGCAGGGAGTCTGCCCTTTTATCCATCGCATCCTTCAACACTCCCATGTCCTCAAAAGCGAGATCCGTACGACGAGAGACTTGCGAGAAGGCAGCGTCCACTCTTGGTTTTTTATTCCAGACCTCTGAGTCCTTGTTTTCAAAAGGAAAACGCTTTTTGAGGGTCTTTGATAGGAAGGGACCTTTTTCAGGGTCCTTCCATTCCTTTTTGATAGTGTCCGATATGACCCTATGGACTGGGAACACTCTTTGCTTGGAATCATCCAGACCCTGGTACATTTTATCATGTACTGAAAGATGTACCTTTTCCTCCTGAATATCCAGGGTAGTGTAGATTGCTTTTAAGAGATCATCCACATCTTCCAAAGATAATTTATATCTGGAGGTTTTGCCGTCATCTTCCTCCTCATCTGAGTCCTTGAGAGAGGGGAGAGTACTTGCCCCTTCGTCCCCAGAGTCCACACTCTCTGCTGGTCTAGAGGTGGAGGCTCTTGGGCTGGACGGTGGTTGCTGGGGTTCAGTTAAGACTGCTGGACTTAGCAGAGATTTAACCGAACCAAGAGAACTTGTAAGCTCTCTTACTGAGGAAAATAAATCCTTGAATTGCTGGGATGTTTCCTCTTCCACTAAGTCCTTAATGCAAGACCTGCACATAGCTTTTTGCCATGAATCCCTTAAAGGATTTTTGCAGGAGGGACACTTCCTCTGGCTTGGTGGGTTTACATGTTTGGTTTTTGCTACAGCTTTCTCCTGAAACGAGATAAACAATAGAAATTCACCTAATGTCCTTGCCACACCTAACCAATTAGTGTCATTTAGGCCACCACCAAAGATAGAAAAGAAGTGTCCCAGTGAAAACCACCAATGTCCAAGCTGTAGCAGGTCAGAGAGAAGTAACCACCGACCGTACAGCAGCAGGCTCCCTTAAGGGAGGAAACAAACAAAACAACACAGCAAAAAAGACTCATTTGGATAAGAATAAAAGGCACCATTGTACCCCTCTTACCTGAGCCTGACCGGAGCTTAGGGCGCCTGCTTCCGCCATCGCTGTCTGTCTCTCTTCCATCTTGTCGAGAGCGCAGCTGGGTTATACACAGTGTGTGTTTTAAATTTTCCCGGGTCCCGCGTCATCCACGTAGGCCGGAAACGGAAGCGCCGATCGATAGACCCGCCCCCTAGTCTCTGCGTTCCAAGCGCTGGGAACCACTAGCGCCACGCCCCCACAGGAAACCGCATCGCCGGAACTGACGTCACCCGCCAGCCAGGACCCGGAACCGTCATGCGATTCGCGCCGCTGACCTGCAGCGGCAACCGCTCGGCTCCTGGAGCCTTACCGCGGATTCCGGGCACAAGATGCTGCGTCTCCTGTGGGTCCTTTACTCCCCTGAGCAGGCGAGACTGGGGACTCCGGAACACCCCCCGCTTGCGGTGGAGGGGGTGCTGGGATGGTCACTGGTACAAGTACCAAATAAAAGCTGCACACCAGGCAGAAAAAAGAAAGGTAAGCCTTACTGCTTCCCCCTTGGAAAGAGCGTAGCACCCTGGTTCCCACCTGTTGCTTCCACCATGGCGGAGGAAACACAATAACTGAGGCCATGGTGGAAGAGGGATTTAAAGGCTGAAAGTGTTTCCTGTTAAAGAGGCGGAGCTACGCTCTCTCCAAGGTTGTCCTGAAAGGCGATTTGAGAAATTTGCCTGCTAGAATCGGACGTCGGTGTAGTGCTAGCAGTGTGGCCGCAAGTACTTGGCTGTGACACACCTAATTCTACACCTTCATTCCTCTCAGGGCAGGTTTCAGAGAGGAGTGAAGGTATAGTGGGGGTTGGAGATCCCAGCTGATGCAGTGCAAGAAGAGGTCCGCTTTGTTCTTTGGTGTGGGTCTTTAAGGTAGGCTTGCCAACGAGCTGCATGGCAGGTCAACATATGTCTGATCAAGCATGTGGTGCCCAAGCGGCTGATGTTTTGGCCACGCGATATACGCTTGAGATATATGTTGCAAACAGCAGCTGTACGATCTGATGCACTCGCCTCAAAAAAAGGCCCACACCAAAGAACTTTTTGCATGACGGGCAGAGGCAGCGCCCTGCACAGGCGGAGCTCTGCGGTGTGATTCCGTCGGTGTGCTGCCCATACGCTGGCCACTCAAGGGCATCCTGCCTCGTTGGAGATGTGCCTCCTCCTCTCTCCTATTAGGCACCCACGTGGAGTCAGTGACCTCATCATCCCCTCCCTCCTCATCACTGGAGCCAATCTGGCAATATGCTGCAGCTGCTGGAGCATGACTGCCAGATTGGTGTCCTTCTTGAGCATCCCCTCTCTCTGCTGCCTTCCTCTAGCTGGGTATCATCATCAGATCCTTCCAAACGCTGGGCATCCTCCTGGAGCATGTACCCAACACTGTGCTCAAACAGTTCGGGGGACTCCTCAGGAGGAGGGCATGGTGGGTCTAGGGAAGGATTGACTAATGAAGATAATGATACCAGAGAAGAGGACGCTTTGGCAGCTGCTTTGCCAGTACCCTGAGCCTGGGTGAGAGGATGAGGAGGATGAGGAGGGCTTGGTCATCCACTCTACCAAGTCTTCGGCATGATGTGGCTCAACATGTCCAGCTGCCGAAAACAAGGACACGCGTGTCCCATGGCCATGTGCTGATGACAATGCACCGCGTACACGACCAGCACTGTTGCCCCCAGACACAGAGCCTGCTTGCCCTCTTTTTTTGCCTCCTGACTGTCTGCCTCTCCTTGGTTGCCTTCCAGACATTTTAATGGATGGCCTGCAGGGAGATGGGAAAAACAGCAATAAGGGCTACCTTCAGGTGTATACTGTGCAGGAGGTTTAACAATGACACTGACACTGTCCCCTGCCTATCCTTCTCTGTCCCTAAACACAAGGATTGAAAATATGGTTCAGCAAAATAGTTTTAGAACAGAATAGCACACTGACACTTTCCCTCACTGTCCTACTCTGTCCCTCCCTACAAACAAGATATAGCACACTGATAATCTCTACGAGTGTCCTTCTCTGTCCCTAAACTCAAGGATTGAAAATATGGAACAGCAAAATTGGTTTAGAACAGAATAGCACAATGACACTTTCCCTCACTGTACCTCTGTCCCTACAAACAAGGATTAGCACAAAATAGCACACTGTCACTGACACTCTCCCTACCTATCCTTATCTGCCCCTAAACACAAGGAATCCAGGATTATGTAAAGGAAAAATAATGACACTGTCCCTGCCTATGCTTCTCTTTCCCTACTCCGGAACACACTACACAAGGCTGGCGGCCTTTTATAGTGTGGGGCGTGTACTAAACCCCCTCAGCAATAATTGGCCACAGGCATCCTGCCTGTGGCCAATCATTGCTCTCCTCGCTGCCGGCGCTGTGATTGGCCAAGCATGCGGGGTCACAGTGCATGCTTGGCCAATCACAGCGCCTGGATGACACTGCGATGGCGTAGTGCATTGTGGGCCGTTCGCGTCACTTGAATTTGGCGCGAACGGCCCAAATCGTTCGATCTTCGAACGATCGAACAGCCGATGTTCGAGTCGAACGTATGTTCGAGTCGAACACGAAGCTCATCCCTACTCAGGAAGGTCCCACCAAAATCTTGCACATGGGCCCGCTGATTTCATACACCCCTGCCCCCAAAAAAACCCCCCATCTTTTGGGGGGGGGGGGTGTCCCTGAATGGCAGTTTGGAAATTTGGTCACCCTACAAGAGGAAGTAAAATGCAAAACTACTAATTACAGGTATTGGAATTTGCTTTCAAATTTGGCTGTTAGTGAATACAAAATGGATCTGAAGCTACGAATTATCCGAAATAACTTATGGAATAAATAGTTACATTTGTGATTTTGGATAATTTGCAACTTCGGATGAATTTGTATTCGTTACATTCAACAGCCAAATTTGAAAGGAAATTTTTTTTTTTCAATCTTTATTTTATTTGAGATAAAATGCGTTATACAAAGTACACATATCATAACCTTTTTAAATCTAACATATCTCCTATTTATATTTTTCCCACGCCCTACCCGCCCACCCCCCGCCCCCAAGGTCCGCCCTTTTCGCCATCTTAAGTTATCTCAAAAAATTTTTTTTTTTTTTCCATTTCTGTCATTCCTATTACATATTTCTCTGAACACTTAAACTCACTCCATTTCAGCCAGGTACTTCTATGTCTACTTTCCATTCCCTGCTCTCTGCTGCTCAGGTACTCCATCTCATGCACGTAGTCTACTCTCTGTATCCATTCTTTTATGGATGGGCTCTCCACTTGCAACCATTTTTTGGGAATCAAGGCCTTTGCAGCATTGAGTAGGGAAGGGACTAATGTTTCTTTATATTGTTTTTTGGTTTTATTTGTCCCATGGAACAGAACATTCCAGGCATTTTGGGGTATCTTTTCCCCAGTGATTTCATTTATATACTCCAATATAATATGCCAATATTCTTTTATTTTTTGACACTCCCACCAAATATGCATTGTTGTTCCCCTTTGCCCACATTCCCTCCAACACTGTGATGATCTACCTGGCTGAAATTGATTGATTCTCACCGGGGTTAGATGCCACCTCACCAAACTCTTATAGTTCGCTTCTACCGTTACAATATCTGTCGCATAGTCATGTACTGCTCCAATCATTTGTTTTTCATCTAGTTTTATCCCAAGGTCTTGTTCCCATTTTCCTATAAAGGGGAGGGCCCCGGTTCCTTCTAAATCTGTTAATATGTTATACATTTGAGATATTCCATTTTTCGTAGGTGTTTTAATATTGCAAAGCTTTTCGATTGGGTTCAGTGTCTTCTCCTCTCTAACTGGTTTGGGAATTGTGCTTACAAAATGTTTAAGTTGTGTGTATACCCATTCACTTAAAAACTGCCACCCATATGTTGTGATTAGTTCTGTTCTCGCCCTTATTTTCCCTTGTATCATTATGTCTTTTATTTGTGCATCCCCTAAGTACCTCCCCATCTGAGTCCCGTTTCCTGGAACAAAAAAATTTGTTCCTGCCAACGGAATCAGTGGGGAGTTATACTCCCATTTTTCTCTTCTATATATTTTGTCCCATTCTTTAAATACTATTTTTGTTAAACCATGTATTTGTGAACTGTGTGTCCTATACTTCGGTGGAATCCATATTTCTTTCCCTAATGGTGCTGTGTATAGATTATTCTCCATGTTTACCCACCTCTTATTTGTGCTGATGTTTGCCCATTCTATTAACCTAGCCAATATTACCGCCGTATAGTATCTTTTAATATCGGGGGCAGTCAATCCTCCTTTATTTTTTTTCCTTGACAAGAGCGTATAACCCACTCTGGCTTTTCTATTTTGCCAGATAAACTTTAAAATTATACTTTTTATTACTCTAAAAAAACACTGGGGTATCTCTATCGGAAGCATTTGAAATTTATATAAAATTTTTGGTAAAATCACCATTTTCAGTAGATTTATCCTCCCTATCCAGGAGATTGGACTCCTCGATAGCTTTTTTAATTCTGTTTTTACTTCATTTAGCAATGGGATATAGTTAGCACCATATATTTTTTCCAGTGTCGGCGTTATTCTAACCCCCAAGTAGGTCAGTGCTTCTGTTTCCCAAGAAAAAGGGAATTCTTGCTGCAACGCTATTACTTCTTGTTTCCCTATTCCTAGATTTAATATTACAGTTTTTGTTGGATTAATCTTGAAGTTTGTAAGCTCCCCATATTTTTTTATTTCTTTTATAACGTTTGGCAATGATATTCTTGGGTTTGTTATATATAGAAGTATGTCGTCCGCGTATGCTGCTATCTTATGTTCTTCTTCCCCCACTCTGACCCCTCCTATGTCTACATTTTTCCTTATTTTCTCCAACAAGGGCTCCAGTGCCATTACGTACAGGAGGGGTGAGAGCGGGCATCCTTGTCTTGTTCCATTGAACATCTCAAAAGTGGACGACATACTTCCATTTACTTTTACCCTCGCCGTTGGATGTTTATATAGATTCTCTATCCATTTTATATATTTTGGGCCCATCCCCGTATTGCGTATTGTCTCCATCAGGAACCCCCAGTCTACTCTGTCGAATGCTTTTTCAGCATCTATCGACATGAGCAAGACTGGGGGTCCTTTCTTCTGTGTCCTGTGCATTAGTAGCATTGTCCTAATACTATTGTCCCTGCCCTCCCTTCCTGGGACAAAACCTACCTGGTCTCTGTTTATTAAATCGGGCATCAGGTTTTTTAACCTTGCCGCTAAAACCTTTGCGTAGAGTTTTATGTCTACGTTTAATAACGCAATAGGACGATAGCTTGAGCATATGGATATATCTTTGCCTATTTTCGGTATTATTGTAATATCCGCTAGCAGGGATTCTTTTCTGATTTCCTCGTTTTCCCCTATTTTATTAAAGTAAGTACAAAGAACTGGTACCAATTGCTTCCTGAATTTTTTAAAATATTTTATTGTAAACCCATCAGGGCCTGGACTTTTCCCTCCTGGTATTTTTTTTAAGGCATCATTGATTTCATCCTCTGTTATTGGTCTCTCTAGGCGTTCAATATTCTCTGTTGTAATTTTTGGTAATTTCAGATCAGCTAGGTATTTTTGTATTTTACTTATCTTATGATGTTCCTCCTGCTGTATTACATTATTTTTGATTGCATATAGGGAACTATAGTATTTCTCGAAAACCTTTGCAATCTCAATGGTTTTATATTTTAATTCACCTTTTTCATTTTTTATTTTTTATATATAGTTTAAGGTTTTTTTTCGCTTCGAGATTTTTGCTAAGTATCTTCCTGGTTTATTTCCCCATCTAAATCTTTCTTTTGCCACATTACAGAAAACTTTCCTTGTTTCTTCCTCCAACAATTCCCTTAGTTGTTCTCTTTTTATCACCACTCTCTGATGCATTTCCTGATTTAATTGTGTTTTGTGTTGTTGTTCCAGATCATGTAGTTCCTTTATTGTCCGTTTCAAGTTTATCTCCCTTTCTTTTTTTTTCCATGCCCCTATTGAAATTAACTTTCCTCTTATAAATGCCTTATGGGCTTCCCATATTGTAGCCCTCGAGACCTCTGATGTATCGTTTATACTAAAAAATTGCTCTATTTCAGTTATTAAATTTTTAATCACTTCTTCATCTTCTATTAGTTCTTCGTTTAACTTCCACGTCTTTTTCCTATTTTCCCTTTCTTCAAACTTAAGTTTTACAATTACCGGGGCATGATCCGAAATTGTTATTGTTTCAATGGAGGTGTCTACCACGTATTCCAGAATTGCATGGTCGACTAAGATGTAGTCCAATCTCGTGTACGTATCGTGCACCGGCGAGTGAAATGTATAGTCTCTTTTATTTGGATGGGCTATTCGCCATATGTCTAACAACTGATGTGTATACATTTTCTTTTTTATCAGTTTCATTTGTTTATTCTCTCTCATCAGTGCACCAGACGTACTATCAAGACCATAGTCCATTATAAAGTTGAGGTCCCCTGCTACAATCAGATATCCCTGTTTAAATTCCTCTAGGGCGTCTAATATTTTTTTAAAGTATTTTTTAGGGTGCCTATTAGGGCAATAAACATTTACTAGTGTATACTTGATTCCCTGCAGAGTCCCCTTCAAAAACAAGAAACGGCCATCTGGATCTACTCTCTAATACAAAACTTACATTTTTCCCTATGCCAATCGCTACTCCTTTTGCCTTTTTATTTGGAGAGTCTCCATAATACCATGTTGAGATTATCCGTGTATGCAATCTAATATTTGAATCATGAGATATATGCGTTTCCTGTAAAAAAACTATATCAACTGCATACCTTTCTAGTTCTCTTGATATCATATGTCTTTTTTTAGGGGTATTTAAACCTCTTACATTATATGTCATTACTTTAACCTCCATCATTTGTTTTAATTCCTTTATACCTGCCTATTTTTACAAATACATTCACATGGTTCAGCATGTTAATCCCTCTTAATTCCGTGTTTCTCTTTACTGGCGAAAATTTACAGACCTGTCTTATTTCCCTGTCCCTTCCCCTCCCCCCTCCCCCCCCCCCTCCCTTTGACCTCATGGTCTGGAGCAGATACGGTCTTCTGATCTATGGGGACAGTCATGTCCCTCCTGCTCTCTCTGGCCCGAGGTGGAGTTCTGTATAGCGCTTTCGGTCCCTCCTCTCCTACTTTAGAGACGTACTTCCTAAGCTCCCGGGGTCCCATTTCTCCTCCTCTCGATATTTCCTATTTTCCCCATAACTTACCAATCCCCCCCTCCTTTCCCTCCCTCCCCTCCCCCTCCCTCCCCCTTTCTATCGCATCAAGAAAGACAGACAGAAAGCGAAAACTGGAAAAGAAAAAAGGTCTATTATCTCGTTTGTTCTATCTTTCCGCTGTGTCCTTTTTCGCTTATCCATCTCTATTCAGACCCTCCCCTGGAATAGGAATCCCTAGTTTTTCACAAAATTCTCTAGTCTCTTCGACAAAACGTAGTTTTGCCGTAATCCCGTTTTTTCTCCCTATCAGACATGCGGGGAAACCCCAGTTGTATTGTACCCCTTGTTCCTGCAGCATTGCTAAAAGCGGTTTTAACGTTCTTCTTCTATTTAGTGTTTCCTGGGACAGATCTTGGAAGATTTGAATATTACTTTCATCGAGTCTTATTGGGGGTTTTTCTCTCAATTTCTTCCATATTTGGTTCTTTTCCTCCCAATTTTCGAATCTTACAATAATATCTCTTGGTTTCTCTTGTGGTATTCCTTTTGGCCTTCTTAATCTATGGGCCCTCTCAATTTTAATTGGGTTTATAAGTTCTCTGTCCATTACTGGGTTAAATATTTTCTTTATTACTTCTGTTAAATCTTCATTTTGGGGGGCTTCAGGGACTCCACGTATTCTAAGATTTTTTCTTCTGTCCCGGTTCTCCTGGTCTTCTATTTTATATGTCTGTTCCTGTTGGTCTCTTTTTAGGCTTCGGATGTCGCTTTCTAATTTTTTTATTTTTATTAGATTACTATCCGCTGTTTTTTCGACTTCTTCTACCCTCTCCAACATATGTTCCAGATTTCTGTGGAATATTGCCATATCTGATTTAAGCGATTTTTCCAACGCCGCCAGCATTAATTGCATCTCTGTTTTTGTTGGGGGGGATTCTATATTTAGGGAATACTCTGATCTTCTCTGTTCAAGCCCGTTTTCTGGGTCTGTTTCCGTTCCAGGCTCTACAACTGCTTCAGTCTCTGTGCCTTTATTCTGACCCCTTTTTTTCTTCTCCTTCTCCTTACTCTCCAACTGTCCCATCTTAGCCCCTTGTTGTTTTTCACTTGCCTGTTTCTCTCCGTTTCCGCCATGTGTCACATATTTATTCATTGGTCCTGGACTCTGGGTTGGTGGGAGACTTAAGCGGGGTGATTTAGGGACTGCACCCCCTCTTCCCGATCTTCCCCTCATCATTTTGCTGCAGAATGCCCAGTAATGCTTATTGACGCCTGTCAACGCTGTTTAGACGCAGCAAACAAACAACAAAAAATTTATTTTGTGTCTTTTTCCACTTCTGAGGCCGTTGTGTTTTTATACTTTTTTTTTTTACCTTCAGCATAAGGAAGCGGTTCTACTGGGCAGCGCTAAATACACCTGCCCTTTTGCATTTCCGTATGTTCCGGTATGATCCAGTGCAATGTATTAGCAGTGTATTAGCACAGATAGTGGCTTATGGTATCATCATCTATCGTCCATGCCCCATTGCCCTAATCAGCGATTATTAAGCAATTATTAGACAATTATTAGGCAACTAAGGCAGGCCCAAGCTATTGCTTTGTATAAATCAAATAAAACTACAGTTTGCCCTTGCACTGATCCAATAGTGCCTTTCAAGTTTAATCCAATATCTTCTATATTGCTTGATTACGAGTGCTGTTAGTCACGTTTTGGGAGAGGAGGGGAGGCGAGGAGAAGAGAAGGGGGTCTCCTTTACGAACAATGCTGGCTTACATATATTGCTGGCTTATATATTTTAGTAACACACATTAATGTTCCAACCAATATTAGTAACACACATTCATTAATGTTCCAGCCAATAACATGCCGATGACATGTAACATGTAACAGAGGCAGTGAAGTCGTCTTACTCTTACTCACGGCTTCTTTCCTTCCCTGCTGTGTTCGCCACTCACCGTCGCGGCGTCCTCTCGCTGTTCATTCCCTGATCCCACGTTAGAGCCACGTTAGAGCCACTAGGGTCACCCAAAAGCCATCGACAGTTCTCTTATTCGGGCTGGGTTAGGTGTTCAGCGATCGGGCGAGCTGTACACAGAGGCGCGCTCCTTACCTCGTTCCGCTCGCCTCCCCTCACTGACCATGGGGGAGGGGACGGGAGGGACTCACCGCTCTGTACGTTCTAGCGCTGTCCTGCTCCCGGCACTAGGCGCTGGATCTTCAACCTTTACAGGCTACACCCGGGCGGTAAGTGACAGAGGGTTTAGGCGGAAGGTTAGGCGGAGGGTTAGGCAGAGGGTTAGGCGGGGAGGGGCGGCCATACAAGCGGCGTGTTCGCCATCTCCACTGGAGGAAGAGCAGGAGACTCCGGGTTGCACGCTCAGCCTACGGCGCCATTACTAGACTCCTCCCTCCCGGATCTGTGAAAGGAAATTTTAATACCTAATCTTCAAAATATAGAATTTCGAATTCTAAAGCACGCACCCCATACAAACACATGGGTTAGCAGGCATTTTGTTGTATTGCCTCTATAATGGTTTCCAGGACAGGGGGTTAGCCCTGTGATTTAACTGCATCCCTGAAAAGGAAGGTGGCTGTGGAAGGGTCTTCAATTCTGCCTTAAGATAGCACAGGGAGTAGTATTGTGGGCAAATAAAAGCATTGTTACATGGTGCTGCTGCAGAGATTCTCCTTCACTGTTGCAGGAGGCAGTGCAGAAAAGGTTTGGTGATAATCTGTCCCTTGACAAAAAACCACAGAAGATAGGATTTTGAAAA
Source organism: Rana muscosa (assembly GCA_029206835.1). NCBI lineage: Eukaryota > Metazoa > Chordata > Amphibia > Anura > Ranidae > Rana > Rana muscosa. Next base: position 98,490,192 of record CM055118.1, on the reverse strand, counting down.
ACTGTTTTATTCAAACATTTACAGTGGACATGTTTCAGTTTCATCTTGAGCTTCGTTGTATCTTTTATGCTTGGCAACAGTCACAATGATAATAGTCACAAGGATAACCGCCAATACACAGCCAACAGATGCTGTTCCCTCTAGCCAAATCATGGAAGTAGACTCAATGTCACCTAATGAAAGACAATTGCACCAACACATTAATAGGCAAAGTGATGAACTAAAAACCAAACTTCATTCTCAATTTGCACAAGCTGATTTCGATCAAGTTTTGACACCGCTAGAAAGTGGTTGCCTGCCAATAGCTGTAAAATGTCAACTCATCGGGTCACTGCAAGTCTTGACCCCAAGTAGAGTTCAAAGTCTTGTTAAGCTTGGGAGAGCCTGAGCAGGGCTGTAGCACCCTCCTTGCTAGGCTGCCATAGGCAAATTTAGTATTTGGCTCTCCTGTAATCAGAGCAGAATGATTACTCTAATGTAGGCTGCAAGCCTGGCTGCTTTGCCCAATTTTTCCTGGAGCTTTATAAAAACAGGAGAGAGAATCAGATTGTCAACGCCAGCCAATACCTGGGGAGAATTTGCCCAGAAGGTGGTTGGTTAGAGCATAAATGGTGCAGAGAGCAGTCTTGTCAACGAGAAGTTGCCAGCCAAAGAGGGCTGCCTGTCCAGCCTGCTTCAGGATCCCAGCTCAGTCAGAACTTAGGAGGGGTGCCACAAAAAACCTGCCTTGGAGATCACAGCTTGAGCCCGTTTGCTAGAATCAAGAGTTACATTCCAAGCACTGACCTAAAAAGGGAATTTCAGAGGCCATAGCTTTTAATCACCCCTGCTCAACAATGTACAAGGCTTACCTGGTCCTGTTCAGCAGAGCTACTACAAGAGGGTCCTTATTGTTCCTAATGTGAATCATAGCTCCCTAAACCCTAGCCAAGTTTACAGAAAAAAAAAAAAAAAAACCTAGTCTGTATGCACTTTTAAAATGGCCGCTATGCAGCACTATTGGTCAAGGAGTAGGTCTTCTGCATTACACAGGTACAGCAAGGGATTCCCAGGCTATTGTACTGAAATGCAAGTCTGCCAATTCTGCCCTACTGAAGGTCAAGATTGAGGTCTTCTAAAGCCAATGTCAAGAATCCAAACAGTCAGAAATTACAGGTATATTATAGGTTACATATTTGTTCCATTTTTTGAAGCAAGCATACGCAACCTTTAGATCAGCACATCAGCCATTATGGGTGCAACAGGTTCTGCTGGGGGACCTATGAGGGTTTACACAAGTACTATGAACAAGCCCCAACTCAAAATCCATTTAACATGACATCAAGTGCTCACCTCTCTCCATTTCACTGGAATTTTGCCTTTCAAGATCTTCGTCCCCACCAAATACCACAGGTCCGTCTGAAGTAACCATCAGAGATGGTCGCAGAGCCATATCAGCCATTCTTTCTGCAAGAGGAGACCATGTTTAGTTATCAGTATACAGCAGCATAATGAGGACAGATTTAACCGAACAGCTTCAGCCCAATCTGTTTAGGTCAGAAAATAAGCCAGATTACTGTCAGTTCAGTAGTCCAATCCTAGCTCTAGTACAAAGGATATGTGCAGAAAGCCAGGAAAGTTTAGTTTAAAATCCCATCTTACTTTTCTTTTGAGCGCAGTTCACTATGCAGGAGTCTGTGGCAGATGGGACACATACTGATGCACTGCAGTGAAAGAATACCTATAGGACACAGGTCTGTTGTGCAGCCTGGTTGAAAAGTACTAACTGACCTAAGGCCAAGCATGTATTGTTACACTTACCAGTCCACCAAGAGAAACCTGGGTGTTGGGAGCCACAAAAGTAAAGGTGCTGACCATGAAACGTTGATAGTGGGATGGAAAAGTCATGCTTTGTGAAGGTGTGCCAACAGGAATCACCTGAGATAGGTAGTTGTCTCCAAGGAAAGGGCAGCTAGAAGACATAAGCCAGTTTGTAAAGACTAAAGCTGGCCACACATACAATTTTCTTGTTCAATTTCCTTTAACCATGTAGTGCAACAGGCTGTCTGATTGCATACAAATTGAGTGTTTAGGTTTGCCCTCATGTTTTGGTAAAGCAAGGGGAAAAAAAAAAAAAAAAAACCTTAAAGCTGATTTGTGGTAGTCTAAACCTGCCATCAATTGCTTACCTGTTAAACAAGATTGGCCATTGAAGAGCATCAGTGGGGCTAGCAGAGTTTGTGGCCCAGCAGTTGTCCAATATGAGAACCAAGTTAGGATCACTCCTGTGTAGAATGTGAACCTCCAGAAAGACTGGGTCTCTGAGTACTTTGAGTACAGGGTAGTCCACATCAGCATAGTATGAACTATAGTCTTCATCTGTAAGACAAGAAAGTCTACATTAAAAAAAAAAAAGTAATCTTTATAAACAAAAGCTAGCGAGTGGGGTGCATTTCATAAGCTACAACCTGCACATCAGTTTTTAGCAGTTGTGATAGAACAGCAAGCTTTTTTGTTAAGAGTTACCCATTTCAGACACCAGGCCAGATAGACAAGTTCAGACGTAGCATGTGTAACTCTAGGTTAAGCTTTATCATTTTGTCAATTTTGCTCCCCTGCTGGTTACAATTGCACCGAAAAACCATTAACCCCTTGAAGCCTTGTTGTACAAGTGTTGGATGTCATAACAGCAACTGCCACTATATCCCAGGCTGGAGGGTGGCAGCCTTTTCCACTGCTTTTGCCTGAAGCAGTCTGGAATGTGCCAGTGTGTATCCCCTCAGTGTTTGCCTTAGTGTTGGTAGCACTAGTCTAAACGAGTACACAAACATGGTTAGGGTCCTGTGGTAGCATTTGATTCAACTCATTAAGGTGTTGGATCATTGATGGGTGTGGGTTCAAGGGTATTTGGTCTAGAGAACCTGCAGGTTAACCACTGCAACCTGATTCGTGTTGTGCCACTACATCAGATCCAGGCATTACCAGGTTGCCAAAGAATCTTAAGCCATTTCATTTAGCCTTTGAATTGAAAACAGCTACAGTTGCGCCAATCTTACCTTTTGCTATTACCATTTCCAGCAGAAGCGGTCCTGGGGTGGACACTGGAGGTGGCGGCGGCAATGTCAATACTTCGACTTCCAGAGGAATAGTGCCAGTTTTTCTATAACTGCAGCGAACAGTTAGCCTGGACAAGGGAATAATTATAGCAGTCAGCTACAAGTTGTAGCAAATTTTAAAGGTCATAAAATTGTGTAGCAACTCAAAGTTATGCTTTCGTAAAGGCAAAAACCATCTTTTGTCCACAGGGCTGACCATTTAGTCAGTTTTTAACTTCCATTGCCCAAGATAATGGCTCAGTGGTGAAATTCTGCAGACATCCATTCCATGAATGCCTCCTGCTCACCTAGAAACTTTAATAAAAAGTTTTAGAATGTACAGGCATGTGCTCACTAGACAAGCAATATGAGGAAATTCTTAAGTTAGCAGTAGTGATGAGCCGAACACCCCCGGGTTCGGTTCGCACCAGAACCCGCGAACGGACCGAAAGTTCGAACGAACATTAGAACCCTATTAAATACAATGGATGCGAACGTTCGAATTCCAAAGTGCTAATTATAACAACTATTATGCATGTTATTGTCCTAAAAAGGGTTTGGGAACCCGGGTTCTGCACCAGGGGACATGTATCAATGCAAAAAGAAGTTTTAAAAACGGTCGTTTTTCGGGAGCAGTCATTTTAATGATGCATAAAGTGAAAAAAAAAGTCAAATATTCCTTTAAATATCGTACCTGGGGGGTGTCTAAAGTATGCCTGTGAAGTGCCACGTGTTTCCCGTGTTTAGAACTGTCCCTGCACAAAATGACACTTCTAAAGGAAAAAAAAGCCATTTAAAACTGCTTGCGGCTTTAATGTAATGTCTGGTCCCGGTAATATGGATGAAATTCTTTAAGAAAAATGGCATAGCTACCCCATGACCCCCCCCCCTACCCCAGCCCATTACCAGCCCCTTTGGGTCTTGTATGGATATTAAGGGGAACCCCGCACATAAAATAAAAAAGGCCCTATATACTCTGAACAGCCCTATACAGGCGGTGCATACAAGACAGGGACTGTAGGTTTGTTCTTATGTAGAGTCTGTTTGTAATTTTGAACAGGTACATTGTTGAAGTGTAGCTCCAGACCAAAAATCTATTTTTAAACTTTTTGGAAAACATAGGTAAGGGTTATCACCCCTGTAACATTTGTTTTGCTGTCTGTGCCCCTGTTCAGAACATTTCACCTCACTTTCCGTCCCAATGACAACTGTTTTTGAAATGTGGTGTTTTTCTTGAAACAAGGATTGCTGATAAAGCATCAGTACAGAGGAGACACCTTTCTCCCATATTTATTCTTACAGGAGAGAATTTTCCTTCCTAGTGGTAGATTTCCTCTCACTTCCTGTTGTCTTCTTGCGTTTGCAAGTAGGAGTCGTTTGTAAGTTGGATGTTTGAAAGTAGGGACCTGCCGTATATACTCTGCAGAAATAGGCCCCTTAGTTGTTGGTGTTGGCACAACACTGTAAGCACTCACAGTTACTCTTGGTTGGTGCTGGAACGCCCTGCTGTCAACTATTATATCAGGAATTTTAATTACATATAATTGTTGAACAGTGGTAGTAAAAATTGGGCCTTTGATGGTGGTGCTGGTGCCACAACACTGTAAGCCCTGACAGTTACTCTTGGTGGGTGCAGCAATGGGCCCTGCTGTGAATTATTAGATCAAGAATTGTAATTACATGCCCCTGTTGAACAGGGGCTGAAAAATTGGGCCTTAGGCACTGGTGGCACAACACTGCAACTCCTCACAGATACTGTACTTGGAGCACAGCAATGAGCCCTGTTGCAAAGTATTGCTTCAAAAATTGTAATTACACGCCCCTGTTAAACAGGGGCTGAAAAATTGGGCGTTAGGCACTGGTGGCGGCACCCATAAACAAAAATGATCTTACAAGCTATCATCATCAATCGTATCATTGAGGACTCGGAGGAGGAGGATAGCCAGTCAACATAACAGCACAGGCACTCAGCATCAGCATCAGTCTTGAAGGGATGTGACATGTTAAAATCAATTAGTCTGTTATATCAGCATCAGGTGTGTGGTAGCTGGTGGTGATCCAAGACTGGTTCATCTTGATGAAAGTCAGTCGATCAACCGAGTCGGTGGACAGGCGCACCCTGTGATCCGTGACAAATCCTCCAGCAGCACTGAATGTGCGTTCCGAAAGAACGCTGGATGCAGGACAGGCCAGTAGCTCAATTGCATACTGTGCAAGCTCTGGCCAGTGATCCATCCTCAAGACCCAGTAAGCCAGAGGATTTTCGGTGGGGAAGGTGTCCAAGTCTGACCTTGCCCCTAGATATTCCTGCACCATGTTTATCAGACGCTGGCGATGGTTGCTGGAACCGATCATACTTTGGGGCTGCGGACTAAAGAATTGTCTGAACGCATCGGTCAGACGGCCACCTTCCCCACCGCTCCTTCTTTGACTGGCCGAAGCCTCAGCAACTCGTTGTCCAGGACCAGGAGTTTGCAACCTCCCAGTCTCTGGGAACGCGTTGCACAGACCTTTCTGCAAGGCCTCCCGGAGTTGTCTCATCCTCTGCTCCCTCTGCGACGGTAACATAAGGTCCGCAACCTTACCCTTGTACCGTGGATCAAGGAGAGTGGCCAGCCAGTAATGGTCCCTCTCCTTGATCCGAAGAATACGAGGATCCTTCCGCAGACTTTGCAGGATCAGGGAGGCCATGCAGCGTAGGTTTGCTGAGGCATTCGCTCCGGAGTCCTCTGGGTCACTAAGGACGACATGATCCGCAGCCACCTCCTCCCAGCCACGTACAAGTCCACTGGTTTCTTGGGACTGTAAATCATCCCTAAAAGACTGCTGCTGATGATGCTGAGTGCCAGCCTCCACCTCCATGCTGACACAATCCTCCTCCTCCTCCTCCTCCTCCTCCTCTTCCTGTGCGATGGGTGGGACAGAAGGAACACTGTCTGGGTAAAGGGGGCCTTGAGAGGCAAGGAAGTCCTCCTCTTCCTGCCTCTGTTCTGCCTCAAGTGCCCTGTCCATTATTCCACGCAGCGTGTGCTCCAACAGGTGGACAAGAGGTACAGTGTCACTGATGCATGCACTGTCACTGCTCACCATCCTCGTGGCCTCCTCAAATGGTGCCAGGACAGTGCATGCATCCCTGATCATGCCCCACTGGCGTGGAGAAAAAAAACCAAGCTCCCCTGACCCTGTCCTGGTGCCGTAGTCGCACAGGTACTCATTGATGGCCCTCTGCTGCGTGTGCAGCCGCTGCAGCATGGCCAACGTTGAGTTCCACCTGGTGGGCATGTCACATATAAGGCGGTTCTTGGGCAGGTTCAACTCCTTTTGCAGCTCAGCCAGGCGAGCACTGGCATTATAAGATCTGCGGAAATGCACACAGACTTTCCTGGCCTGCCTCAGGACATCCTGTAAGCCCGGGTACCTGCCCAAGAAGCGCTGCACCACCAGGTTAAGGACGTGAGCCACACAGGGCACATGGGTCAGTTGTCCCTGTCGGAGGGCGGAGAGGAGGTTGGTGCCATTGTCGCAAACCACCATTCCTGGCTTAAGCTGGCGTGGCGTCAACCACCTCTCGGCCTGGCCCTGCAGAGCAGACAGGACCTCTGCCCCAGTGTGGCTTCTGTCCCCCAAACACACCAGCGCAAGCACGGCATGGCATCTTTTTGCCTGCGTACTTGCGTAGCCCCGTGAACGGCTACGGAGCACCGCTGGTTCATAGGACAAACCACAGGAAGAGGCCATGGAGGAAGAAGAAGAGGGGGTGGAGGAGAGAGGTGTGTCACAACCAGTAGTAGCATTTTGGAGGCGTGGCGGTGGGACAACCTCCAACACTACTGCACCTTGTCCTGAATCCTTCCCAGCTGCCAAAAGAGTGACCCAATGGGCCGTGAAAGAAAGGTAACGTCCCTGTCCATGCCTGCTGGACCATGAGTCAGCGGTAATATGCACCTTACCGCTGACCGCCCTGTCCAGCGAGGCCAAGACATTGCCTTCCACATGCCGGTAGAGAGCCGGAATAGCCTTCCGTGAGAAAAAGTGGCGTTTGGGAACCTGCCACTGAGGAACTGCACATTGCACAAACTCACGGAAGGGGGCCGAGTCTACCAACTGAAAAGGCAGCAGTTGAAGCGCTAGCAATTTAGCCAAGCTAGCATTCAACCGCTGGGCATGTGGATGGCTGGGAGTGAACTTCTTTCGACGGTCCAGCAGCTGGGGCAGGGAAATTTGCCTGCTAGAATCGGACGTCGGTGTACTGCTAGCAGAGTGGGCGCAAGTACTTGGCTGTGACACACCTAATTCTACACCTTCATTCCTCTCAGTGCATGTTTCAGAGAGGACTGAAGTTATAGTGGGGTTGGAGATCCCAGCTGATGCGGTGCAAGGAGAGGTCCGCTTTGTTCTTTGGTGTGGGTCTTTGAGGTAGGCTTGCCAACGAGCTGCATGGCAGGTCAACATATGTCTGGTCAGGCATGTGGTACCCAAGCGGCTGATGTTTTGGCCACGCGATATACGCTTGAGACATATGTTGCAAACAGCAGCTGTGCGATCTGATGCACTAGCCTCAAAAAAGGCCCACACCAAAGAACTTTTTGAATGACGGGCAGAGGCAGCGCCCTGCACAGGCGGAGCTCTGCGGTGTGATTCCGTCGGTGTACTGCCCTTACGCTGGCCACCAAAGGGCATCCTGCCTCGTTGGAGATGTGCCTCCTCCTCATCCTCCTCCCCCTCCTCTCTCCTATTAGGCACCCACGTGGAGTCAGTGACCTCATCATCCCCTCCCTCCTCATCACTGGAGCCAATCTGGCAGTATGCTGCAGCTGCTGGAACATGACTGCCAGATTGGTGTCCTTCTTGAGCATCCCCTCTGTCTGCTCTCACGCTACTGCCTTCCTCTAGCTGGGTTTCATCATCAGACCCTTCGAAACTCTGGGCATCCTCCTGGAGCATGTACCCAACACTGTGCTGAAACAGTTCGGGGGACTCCTCAGGAGGAGGACATGGTGGGTCTAGGGAAGGAGTGACTGATGATTTGTCTGACATTGATACCAGGGAAGAGGACGCTTTGGCAGCTGCTTTTCCAGTACCCTGAGCCTGGGTGAGAGAGGATGAGGAGGAGGAGGAGGGCTTGGTCATCCACTCTACCAAGTCTTCGGCATGATGTGGCTCAACATGTCCAGCTGCCGAAAAGAAGGACAAGCGTGTCCCATGGCCATGTGCTGATGACAATGCACCGCGTCCACGACCAGCACTGTTGCCCCCAGACACAGAGCCTGCTTGCCCTCTTTTATTGCCTCCTGACTGTCTGCCTCTCCTTGTTTGCCTTCCAGACATTCTAATAGATGGCCTGCAGGGAGATGGGAAAAAAGCAATAAGGGCTACCTTCAGGTGTCCTTCTCTGTCCCTTGAAACAAGGACTTGCAGAGTGAAATAAACTGACACTCTCCCTACCTACAGTTTTCTGTCCCTAGAATAAATGTTTTTTTTAAGCACAATATAGCACAAGGACAATTCACTCACTGTCCTTCCAGGTCCCTGGAAACAAGGACTTGCAGAGTGAAATAAACTGACACTCTCCCTACCTACAGTTTTCTGTCCCTAGAATAAATGTTTTTTTTAAGCACACTATAGCACAAGCACAAAACACACTGACACTCTCCCTACCTATCCTTCTCTTTCCCTAAACTAAAGGAATCCAGGTTAAGCAAGAAAGAAATAACAGTCACTGTCCCTGCCTATGCTGCTCTATCCCTGCTCCGGAACACACTACACTAGGCCGCCGTGCTGGCGGCCTTTTATAGTGTGGGGCGTGTACTAAACACCCTCAGCAATAATTGGCCACAGGCATCCTGCCTGTGGCCAATCATTGCTCTCCTCGCTGCCGGCGCTGTGATTGGCCAAGCATGCGGGGTCACAGTGCATGCTTGGCCAATCACAGCGCCTGGATGACACTGCGATGGCGTAGTGCATTGTGGGCCGTTCGCGTCACTCGAATTTGGCGCGAACGGCCCAAATCGTTCGATCGTCGAACGATCGAACAGCCGATGTTCGAGTCGAACGTATGTTCGACTCGAACACGAAGCTCATCCCTAGTTAGCAGTAATGAAATGCTGCTAGTAAATCTTAGCTTGAATACATGAACAGTGTTAAAGACTGCTGTCCATACAGATAGTTGGAGGCTGTTGCTTTTTGAAACAGCCATGTATGCAGACTAGGACCACGTTAAACATACCTCATTGTACTGTCCCTTGTGACTGAAGATCCTTGCCATGTTTGCACCTCTTTGTTTGCAACAAGTGTGCTTTCATAAGTCATGCTGTCAGATGCCTGTGAAAAAGCAAACAATTCCATTTGGAATGTTACGCAAGAAAACTAGAGATGCATCTCCATGCACATATGACCATTGTAACAAAGTCAAAGATTGATAGAGCTTTTGCATTCTCATTCAGACTAGCCATTAGCAAGATAGACTATTCCTACAGAATTTAACTGGAATCAGTAGTGACCAAGGACACAAAGTCCACATATTGGACCTCTCCCTTATACAAAATCTATAAGACAGAAAATGGAACAGGGGACCAAAGATGCCTAAAAATGAAAATCGTACACAATATAGAATGACAAATACATTTTATGAAGATTGTTATATCTTAACAATATGATCAGACCAAAAAACAGTTGTACATCTACTGTACAAAAAAAAGTCAAAAGGTTTTACTAAAATTATATAGCTTCTTCAGGAGAGTAATGGTCTGTACAGCATATTAACCCAAAATGAAGTTCAGTGCGTCAAGAACCAAGATGGCCATCTATAACATGTACAAAGCTGGTTTAGCAGATAAGGAAGCTGTAATTAACGTTAACCACCAGGGGGAGCCAATAAATTAGAACAGGGAAGCTTTTAACATGCACAGCATTGAAAAAAGTCCAAAAATAAGCAACGCATGGCAAATGGTCTTGGTAGCAAGTGCTCGCTAAGACTTTCCGCCATGCATTCACCCAGGAGCCCCATACTAGACTCTGCAGTTTAAAGATCCAGCCGATTTGGAGCTTGGGGAGTTTGGTGCCCTAGGAAGTTGAATGCAGTTAATCAGCATTGAGAGAAAAGGGCAGTCCAAAAATATGAATGTTACAAGCTTCTGTTCTAATTTATTGGCTCCCTCTGGTGGTTGATGAAGGAAATTACAGCTTCCATATCTGCTAAACCAGCTTTGTACATGTTATAGATTTGCATCTTGGTTCTCCTATGACACTGATCCTAAAGTTCTGGCGGTCCAGAGGCCCTGGTGTTTGCCAAAATTTTATTTCAGATCAGTATGCACAGTGATTTCCAGCGCGATCCCATTAGTAATAAAAAAGCCATTAATCTATCCCACATTTTCTAGACACCAACTTCTGTGCAAATCAATATACGCTTATTGCAATTTTTTACCAAATATATGAATACATAGCGGCCTAAACTGAGGAAAAGTATTATTTTTGGGGATAATATAGCAAAAAATAAAATATAGGGATGCACCGGTGCCAATTCACAAGTATCGGTACTTGTGAAAATGCTCCGATACCGCTACTGGAAGTGATGTTGCCAGATTCCTGACAAGGCCACCAGTGGCCCCAGCCCCGTCCTCCTGCGGTGACTTCTTGGCTCTCGTGGGGCCCCCCCTGCACTAACAGCCCCCACTTTGCCTGTGTGGAGGCCAGGAGCAACAGGTGCGCAATGACTCCTCTGCGCGGCTGGCATCATCTCCCCAGGCCAGGAGAGGGGGTCTGTGATGTCACCAGCCTAGCAGGTACAACTGTCTTGATGTTGTGCATGCCACTGTGCAGAAAAGCATAGATATTAAATAAAGTACACTGTCCAAATAGTCAGCCTAAAAAACCTTGAATGGAATCTTAAATACACTAATGGATTTTAAACAAGGTTATGCAATTCTAGCTGGGGATTTCAATTTCTCAATGGAACAAAATCTTAATACGTCTGGTGCACAGATATGAGATGGCAAACAAAACTGGCCAAAAAATAAAAAAACACCCCACACAAGCATCAGTTAGTGGATCCTTGAGTGGCACACAAGTAAAAAAAGGATTACACTTAGTCATCGGTGCACGACACGTATTCTAGATTAGACTACATGTTAGTGGACCACGGGCTTCTGGAATACATAGTGGATACCTCGATAGGTGTGATATCAATTTCAGATCATGCCCCTGTATTTTTAAAAATAAAATTTAACATAGAACAAAGAAAGGGTACATGGAGGTTAAAACGAGGACCTCTTAGATGACAAAGTAGGGGCGACAATATCAAGGGAAATAGAATATTTCAGAATAAATAATACACCAGAAGTGAGTGTGGCAACAATATGGGAAGCCCATAAGGCTTGTATAAGGGGTAAGCTGATCTCCAATAGTGACGGAGGGGAAAATAGAGAAATACATAAAATAAAGCAGGGTCAACTTAGAGACTTTATGGAACAAGAAACCAGAAGTGTATTTAAGTGTAGCAAAGGAAAGGTATAAATGGGGGGGGGGGGGGGAACAAGCCCATGAAATACCTAGCAAGAGTAGCAAATGAGAAAAAAAAAAAAAGAAGCTTAAATTACAGCGATAAACAGGAGAGATGAAATTCAAAAATGTCTGAAATTGCAGAAGTGTTTAAGACATATTATAGTGCATTATATGACATTAGAGCGAAGGAGACACGACAGGAAGAGGAAAGTAGGAAACTTAGAATACAGGAATATCTAGAGCAAACTATCCTTCCAAGAGATAACACCGGACAGTGCTAACCTCTTAGATAGAATTACACAAGAAATAAAGCCCTCCAAGAATCAGGGAGGGAAAGCCCAGGGCCCCCAACGGATTTCAGAATAAGTACTATAATTTTTTTCTAAAGAACAGCTAGTCCCAGAACTATGCAACCATTTTAATAGAATGGGGGAAGATTCAGAAATAAGAAAAGAATCTCTCCATGCCAATATTTCTATCATACCAAAAGTAGGAAAGGATGGAACCATTTGCTCCAGCTACCGGCCTATAGCGTTATTGAATACGGACATAAAGTTATATGCAAAAGTATTGGCAACGAGATTAAAGTTTTTTGGTCCCAGACCTATATACCGGAGTGTATGCATAATAAACCCCCAGTCAACTCGGTAAAATGCTTTTTCAGCATCTAGTGACATGAGTACGACTGGGGGTTTCTTCTCCCTCCCTTTCTGAATTAATAGTATAAGAAACCTATTATCTCCCTTCCTGCTACAAAACCCGCCTGATTTGCATTAGTTAGTTCCGGCATTATAACACACACACACACACACTTTAATGCCGGAACTAACTAATGCAGATCAGGCGGGTTTTGTAGCAGGAAGGGAGATAATAGTATAAGAACCCTATTAATTCAGAAAGGGAGGGAGAAGAAACCCCCAGTCGTACTCATGTCAATAGATGCTGAAAAAGCATTTGACCGAGTTGACTGGGAGTTTATTATGCATACACTCCGGTATATAGGTCTGGGACCAAAAAATAAATGAAATAAATAAATGAAATATATATATATATATATATATATATATATATCTCCACCCTACGGCTAGGGTAAATGGGAGTGTGTCTGTATTTGAGATGTATAATGGAACGAGACAAGGGTGCCCGCTCTCGCCCCTCCTATATGTGTTGGCATTAGAACCATTGTCAAATATACAAAACAGTCAGGATATTGGGGGGGGGGGGGGGGGGTGAGAAAGAACACAAAGTGGCTGCGTATGCAGACGACATACTCCTATACCCAACTAAGCCAAGGTTGTCATTGCCCAACGTAGTAGAGGAAATCAAAAAAAATATGGGGAGCTCTCAAATTTCAAGATTAACCCAATCAAGACAGTCATTTTGAACTTAGGTATAGATAAGGAAGAAATTATTCCCGTTCACCTGGGAGACAAACACATTAACATACCTAGGAATTAAAATAACAAACGTTAGAAGAATTGTACCTGGTCAACTTTATCCCCTTGTTAAATGACACACACAAAAAAGAAACCCATTTCATGGATAGGAAGGATCAACATGTTAAAAATGATGATCCTACCGAAAGTGATGTATAGGCTTCAGATGGTTCCAATAGACATACCCCAGTCTTTAAAGGTGATTACAACTATAATTTAGAACCATTTATGGCAAAGTAAAAAAGGCCAGAATTATACATTGTTAACCCATATACAAAAAAAGTAGTGGGTACAAATGGAAGACATTAAGTAAAGGACACCATCTCACTAGGTAAAATAAGGACAAGACAAGATTTAAGTATGAAGCATGGGAGGAACCAGCTTAGTGATTAGGAATATCTCCAATTAAAACACTTAGTCAGCACTATTTCACAACCAATTAGAAATGAAAAAGCACCAACTCCAATAGAAAAGATATGTAGCAAAGGCAAGCCTGGTATATATCACAGGTATATAATATTAACAGAATTAGAAACGGAAGGACCGTTTACCCAGTTCCTGACCCATTTTTCTAAAGGTTAAGAAAGAGGAAAAGCAAAGGATTGAAGCAGTATATGGTTTTGCATCAGATATATAACTACGACAGAAGCAAATTATAAGAATAGGTACGTTGGCATCTGACTCCAGAAAGAACGAACAAAATACATTCCAGCAACTCCCCACTATGTGGGAGGGGCTGTAGGCAACGACAATCCATATGTGGTGGGAATTCCCAATAATAGGGGGAGTACTGGGCAGAGAGTCTGGACTATATTGAAGTAGTAGCTGGAAAAAACAAACAAACGCCTGGACGTGTTTGTTCCATGGCACAATACAGAAAAGCACTAGTCCCTCCCCTGCTTAATGCGGCAAAGGGGTTAATTACAAAAAATTGGTTATCAACACAAAAGCTGTCAGATAAATATGTACAAGGAAGGATTTGGGAAAAGGGTAAAAGGGAAAGCTAGGAAATATGTATGTCTATTTATTACACCAATGTGGGTGTGCGTTGTACATTTAATTTTTTTTATTGGAAAAAAAAAAAAAAAAAAATGTTAAAGTGAAAGTGATTTGTGCAACAGGCTGTTGCACAAATCAATTTATGGCTGCTGCTATGCATATTTATAATCCATATTGAGCACTAGATTTGATTGTGCGTGTATGCCAAGCAGAAGCAGCCAATCGCAGATGACGACTTTAGGTCGTCATCATGTGCGTGTGTGGCAGGCCCAAGCAGCCAGTTAACTAGTGCCAAATATGGATTATATAAATATGCATAGCAGCAGCCATAGACATCATGAAATAAAGTGATTTGTGCAACAGCCTGTTGCACAAATCACTTAATTTATGATATCTATGGACGCCATACATATTTATATGGCTGCTTGCGCCTGCCACACATGCACATGACAACTTAAAGTCATCATTTGCGCCAAGCAGAAGGAGCCAAATATAGTGCTCAATAACTCTTGTACCATGCCTGCAGTCCGACTGTCTCCTGTACCATGCCTGCAGCCCCTAACGGTCTCCCGTACCATGCCTGCAGTTCGATAGGTATCGGCGAGTACATGTCAATTATTGGTACTCGGTGTCAAAAAGTGGCATCGGTGCATCCCTAGCAAAAAAATAAATCAATATTGCTTTTTCCAAAAATTGTTGCTCTTGTTTATAGTGCAAAAAGATAACTGCAGAGGTGATCAAATACCACAAAAAAAAAAAAAAGTCCATTTGTGGAAAAAATAAAATAAACTTTAGGTACAACATTGCACAATTGTCAGTTAAAGCGACGCAGTGCTGAATCGCAAAAAGTGCTCTGTCAGGAAGGGGGTAAATTTACGGGACACACACACCTTTAAAGTCCCGTTTCATTTCCTGAATTTGGGATGTGGTGCCTTGCTCCACTTATCCTTGGCTGATTTACTCAATTCTCCCCCCCCCCCCCCCCCCATCTGTATCATTTAGTTTTATTAGACATTGACCACCTCACCTGTTTCACAGAACTGCATGACAAGGAAAACCTGAAGCCAATAAATGAGCCCATTTTTGAGGTGCTCAAGCTGGGGCATGAGGTGGAGTCTACATTCACCACACTGACTGAATCCAGTATCAAAGATGGCAAAGTGAGTTCAGTTGACACAACCACCACCATGCTGCCGTCATCAGTGCATTGGGCAGTCACTGTGGAAGAAACACAATGTTAGACAGGTTTGACTCGTTGCTTGACCTAAATCTACAGCAAACACATTTTGCAGCGTTTAGCACTTCACGTTTCTATAATTTGACTGGGAAAGAGGAATGATAATACAACACCATTGCACTCTAAACATTAGTGTTAAACTTTATATTGTTCAGATAATTAGGCTAGATACGCTATGCAGGCACTGTTCTGCCAACACTGGCTCGCCTTGTTAAATATAAAAGCCCCCACCCCACAATGTGGATGTATGGAGTTTAGAAAAAGCCAAGTTGTATCAGCAAGTGTTCAGTTGTCAAACCTGATGTGAGCGTGAACTACCCAACTTACATTTGTTTCCATAGTAACAGGGATTTTCAGGGTCACTCTGGGTGTAGCAGCATCCAACACTTTCACAGCGATCTCTGGACACAGTTGTATTAGCACATGGAATTCGGTCAGCTGTTGGAATAGCAGAACATTCTCTAGCACTGGGAGCGTCCATTGCTATACAGAAAGATATAGTAGTTAGTTCAATTTAGGAGGAGGATGCACAATTGAAATACATACTTTTAGTTCTGCTGGTTGTTGACAGCAGCAGTTTACTGCAATGTGGAATTTGGCCCCCCAAATAAGTACTGCATGTAGTTGCTTACAAACTACAGTATAGTGTTTTATTTCTAAATTCAAAAATTAAACAGTCCCAACAGGGACAGCACAAATGTTATAGGTCCACTGACTCAACCACACAGGCAATTGGTTCCTATATAGAGATGTAAACTTGGGGGACCACAAACTATCAGTGTTGCCAAGAACAATGGTGCTGCATCAGGGGGGGGGGGGGAGGGAACTGCACCACTGGTTTTTGACTGTTCAGTGGGATGGAAGCCATTTTTCAAATAGGTGTCCCATTTTAACCCACCGCACCTTTGTACATTGCATGCTGTTGCAGTCAATTTTTTTGCAATAAAGCGAAGCATCAGGTCATGGGATGGGTACAGCTGCATCTTCCTGTTCAGGTGGAAAGTTAGGGAGCAATAAAAATGCAGCTCAACTTTTTGCTACCTGCATTCACCCATGCGATTAGGCCACTAAGGCCTTGTTACACTTGCAGTTATGAGGGGGGTGTCACTAAAACAGGAGGTTGAATCTTTACTGCCAATTGCGCAAAGGCAGCTGTATGGGGTATACACAAAAATCTGTCACATTTGATGAGCACTGCCACCTGCTCAACAAGACCCATAGTGTTGATGTTAGGGGGAAGATAATGCATCCTCACCACCTGGCAAATGCCCTCTGAAATCACAAATTATCTCCAAGGCTTCATTCATACCTTGCAGATGTGACAGTAGCATGCACTTTGCACAGCATGTAAAGGGTAGTCCAGCCATTTCAATGGCCTTCCCTAAAAAGACATTATCAACACTGCTACAAAATGCATGGTAGTTACTATGCATTTTGGCACAGGCAAATGCAAGGCTGTGGGGGTGCCATTATGAGTCATGGCACTACCACCACACCTGCAAGTGGGCTAGGTTTTGCACATTCCTGCTACATAGATGGCAACCAAAGTCAGGAGAGGGGAAGTCTGGGGCCAAGTTGCCCCCCCCCTTATACTCCCAGCTCACACCTGCAAAGGCAGCAGCTTCTTTCACTCTCCAGTCATGCAAGGAGACATGCCAGAAGGGCAACATACCTTTGCTCCCAAGTAGGGCCATGCTGAGAATGAGGCTAGTTCAGTTTCAGCACCACTTCTCTTCCATCCCCTGTAGGCTGGAGAATGCCAAAGCCTCGACCCATCAGCAATCACTCCCTTCAGCCCCCCCGTTCCATTAACAGCACCTGGGGCATCTGCCAGGTTAGTCTGTTCCCACCACCCCATCATGTTGACTGCTTGATAAGCTGTGATGTGACAGGTAGTACAGTAATCAGGTCTCAAATTCTTTAGGTGGCCAGATATGAGAATTACATTTCAACACCGGCATTGAAAATTATAAAGACTATAAAGCCCAGGCAAGGAGCTGCACCTGTTGCGCAAACTTAATACAACAGTACATTCAATGTGATCTGCAAGTCTCTGGAAAGCTCAAATGAGCAATTACAGATGTTTAACACATAGGTTACCAATGAGAACTGGACATTTGAGATCCTTTTTGTGGTACTGAGATTTCTCATTATGAAGAAATTCTTCCAAACTAATAGTCATCACATGTTCTCCATCCTAAGGGGGAAAAAAAAAAAAAAAAAAAAAGTTCACCTAGAATGCAAGGCATTAATAGCTTTAGATTCTTGCATAGCATCAATGGTTACTTTACTGCCCACTCCCTTTAAGTGATACAAAGTGGAAGGGGTTAAACATGCTGTCCATATTCCACTGAACACAGTTATAACCTGGCCCACTATCCAACATGTGAAGTCTCCCTAGCTTCCAGCAAGAGGCCCAAACTCTATATAAGGTTGACAGCAAGAACACACACAAAGTTTGTAATCAAATTTGAGGGCTGGCCCCAATAGACCTCTATTCTCCACAGTCCTGATGTCACCCTTTTCTCAGAGGAAAATTAAATATTAAATAAAAAAGGTCCAACCCCTACCAACTGCAGTCCTCAGCTGAGATTCCACAATTTTGATAGAGGGTGGGAGGAACAGTGCATACACAATTCAAAATACATTCCTAGACAGCAGAACACTGGGAACCTGTTCTGTAGAAGCAGAAAATCTGAGCAGGCCATACATTGTCATTAGTGGGGGGGTCAAACAAAGGTTTGTTTGGGACTGCAGCATAAGGGAAAATTTAGTATGAATGATTTCTGGAAAGAGCAAAATTTCTAAAACCGCAAATGTGATTTGTTTGTGAAAAGTCCAGGTGTTGAAGTTGATTGTTAAAAGCAACTTCTCCTCCAATGTCCCATTGACAGTGACCACTTCATGGCGGGCTCTGCACGCATTAGTTGCAAACACACCTGAGCTAATCTTTAGTGACCACCAGCAAAATAGAGCAATACTAAAGCATGGAAAACATTCTAACCATTCCCCAAAACAAAAAAACTTTTGTAGCAATACCCTCTTCAGGGCCGCTGATTAGTTTTGCGTTTTGCACGTTACCTCTTCAGCCGTGTTGTCCGGGTAGGAAAGTCTGTAGTAATGCGATGTCCACACAGATGTAAAACCTCAAACAGTGATGCCACGTACACGACCGTTTTTAATGTCATTGGAGAGAAAAATAAAATAAAATTTTTCAACGTGTTTCTTCTCAAGCCTGCCTTGCCTACACACCATCGTGGAAAAAATGCTTGAGTAAAGCGCAGTGACGTACAACGGCACTATAAAGGGGAAGTTCCATTCGGATGGCGCCACCTTTTGCTGATCCTTGTGTTAGTAAAGTTAGTTGACGACTCGCGCTTTTCAGCCCGCTACAGCGTGACGAATGTGTCATCTCCATTATGAACGCTAGTTTTACCAGAACGAGCGCTCCCGTCTCATAACTTGCTTCTAAACACGCGCATTTTTTTTCACGTCGTTGAAACCTACACGGCCGTTTTTCATGACGAGAAAAAATTAGAGCATGTTAAATTTTTAATGGTCATTTTTCACATCGTGAAAAATGCTCTGGAGCCCCCACACACGATCATTTTTAATGACCAAATAAAAAAAAAAAAAAAAAATTCTCGTCATGAAAAACGGTGTGTACGCGGCATTAGGTTTTATTTTTCTTATGCAGTATAACTTGAAGAAGGTACAGAAGAGTAGGAGAAGGTTCAGGCACTCGCCACAAAAGTTGACAAAAAGGTAGAAGTTCAAAGTCACTCACCACTCAATCTTAGAGTGGATATTGGTCACCCGGAGAATCCCCTCACATGGATTAGCAGCCAGGATGACAAATTAGCTAGAGGGCAGTCTCTGCCACAGACTGCCCAAGGTGAAGAAGGTCTCTGCCACAGACCTGTTCAAAGTCTCTGCCACAGACTTGTTTGAAAGTCGAGCAATGGATAGTCCAGGAATCCTCTGCCACAGGATTTCAAAGTCCCAAACTTCCAGTTTAAAGAGCCTTTAAGCCAATCAGGCGAACTGCAGGGCTTGTAGTGTAATGGATCCCTCCTTAATAAAGTTGCCAGGCCTCACCCGAGACAGCAGTGTTGTGCCGTCTCCTCCAGGGCAGGTCTTCCCCTGGTCTCCTTCATTAAGATGCTTTCTCCCATTAAGACAGCTTGGGATCCCTTCTCTGAATATAGGCCCCAGCCAGACTAGCTGGGCCTACT
This sequence comes from Rana muscosa, assembly GCA_029206835.1. Classification (NCBI taxonomy): domain Eukaryota; kingdom Metazoa; phylum Chordata; class Amphibia; order Anura; family Ranidae; genus Rana; species Rana muscosa. The sequence continues at coordinate 98,470,709 of CM055118.1, read as the reverse complement.
AAGTAGCAATGCAGGCTCAGGCCAACATGGCCCCGAGACCAGGAGCCCACACATACCTCACGCCCGGAGGGCTGCGGGATGAGAACGAACCCCAATCAATGGCGTCTATCCCTTAAGTATCCCCTCCCAGCAGGTTAACCACTCCCACCATACCACTGCTGATGGGCCACTCAATATACCATAATCTGCCCGTATTCCAACAAGTGCCTAAGTTGGTAACGCCACCTACAGGCAAAAAGGGAAATCACCACCAGGCAAACCATAACTGAGACAGAGGCGAATTTAAGTGCAATCATCAACCGTCTGAGCCCATCTACTGGCTCAGACATCCCTCTAAATTTGAATAGTGTCCCAAACCATTTGAGATGAGCACCGCACTTTCATAGATGCACATCAGGAGGAATTGAATTCTTGCTGCAGATGTCAGCAGGTTAGCCATCTTACCTCTTCTTTCATAAAGCAGCCATCAAATGAAGCACCAACCATTACAGATCCATCCAAATCCTGTCCTACCCATGTGCCACAAGCAGAGTTATTGTGCAAGTAGTGAGGCTTTCCATTAGGATCTGGAAAAAAATAAAAAAATAAAAACACCACACACAAGTCAAGCTTTCAGGAGACTGCACATAACAGATTACATACATTCAGAGTTCTACCTTCTTGGTAACCTGCATTGTGGCACAAACCACACACCTGAAGAGCATCTTGAGGCAAACCGCTCAGTAGATCATGTCAGCTAAATCCGGCCATACACGGTTCGAAAAAATTCTTTAGAAAATCGTGAAGAATTTTCGTACGAATTTCGCACCGTTAGTGGGCTGCAGCAACAGCCGATTTCCGTGCGGCAAGCAAATGTGAGTAATCGGACATGTTGGATTTTTTTTTTTTTTTTAAAAACAAACGATTTTCTATTCAATGATGGGAGAATCGTGCGAGAAATGCAAAAAAAAAAAAAAAAAAAAAAAAAAAAAAAAAAAAAAAGGGGGAACCCCCTCCTTTTGGATTCATCATTCCAACCTGGACAGTCACATATTTTTTTTTTTTTTTTTTTTTTAAGAGGAACATCTCACTTGTGTCCATTAAACAACATGCAGCAGTCCTCCTTTCCAAGTGGATAGTTGGTGGCAACTTTGTTCCAAGGTAGAGCTGCCATTAAATCTTGTTAGACCAGATGGGTCCTAATAGAACAGTGCAATAGACCTCTACAGCAACATTGTGTTGACACATGATCTGTTTTTGCCTTCATTTGGCCTCCTGGTTGAACACCTGAACATGTATACCCCCCCCCCACTAGATATCAAAAGGAAAGGGAGTTGCCTTTAGCCAAGTGTAGGAAATGTTTAAAGCACAATTGCAGGATTACTTTGGGCCAAGAAAATCATTCAAGGAATTAGCAGTAGGAGAGATAGATATCTATATGTAGCGGGTATGTACTTTCCCGGGTGTAATTCAAACTGGCAGAGACACCAGTGATGTGCAGTTCCTTGCGGTCCAGTGGGTGGCACTGTCGCCTCAGGCTGGGGTTGAACCATCATTGTGTGCTGTGCCTCTTTTTTGTCCTCCCTCGGCAGCGGTATGGTGGGGCGGGGAACCCGCCATGCTTGCTGGGAGAGGGTATAAAGGGGCCGGCCATCTTGGTCACGGGGTCGAGTCCCAGGCACCTTAAGCCTGAGGGCGTGTGGTTTGTGTCGGTCCTCTAGGCCTGGAGGACATCCGGAGATAGTGTTCCATCCCAGGCACCTTTGGCCTGGGGTGAGGTACTTGGATGGAGGTCTGGAGCTCAGTGCCCAACACCGAGTTCCGCGAGGGAAGGAGGGCCAGGGATTGGGTACCCAAATCCAGAGGGCGTAATGGACCGGGGGGAGCTCCGCACTTGAAGACCCGGCGCAGCAGATTGCCAGTGACAGGTGAGCCTCCCATCGGAGATGGCCTGGAAGGAAAATTCCCTCTCGCTAGGAGACCTCAGCCCACTTTCGGGAAGGAAAGTGGAGAGTTCATTGTGTCTGGGCCTACTCGCATCCACACCTCCTTGTCTGTTCTGTTCTTTAAAAGGGAGTCTAACTGATTGTGCTGTTCACTCAAGAAGAATAAAGGAGGAGTGTTGGACTTTAATGGTGTGGGGCTCTTTTCTGGTGGACATTGTTCAAGGTAACTCCAGGTGCACAACACTGACCCGAAGATAGAGAAAGAACTTTGCTTACACCGCACAGACGCATGTGGTGAAGGCTTGGCGTGGTGACCCCACTCTCTCCCCTCTAAGGTACCCCTAGACAAGAGAAAGACGAGCTGATGCAAAGAGGGGGGTGAGGAGGCCGCTACATACATCCCTTTGTTATCCAGGTGGAAAAGGAATCACTTGCTGTTCACACATGCATCTTTAGGAGGTTAAAGCCAGCTTTTAACCAAAGGGACCATTGAAATAGCTTTCAGGGCTCAGGGAACCCCTACAGCTCATGGCACATTAGCATGATGGTCAGTGGGGGGGAGGGGGAGAATGCTCCCTACATTGTGGTCATTTGGAATAATCTATAGTCTTACACCCCAGCTTTTTGTTGCCAGTGTTACTCATGTGAGAACCAGGTCACTGCTCAATGAATCCCCCATACAAATCCTAGAGTACCACAGAAGCCTGGTTGAAAAAAGGCTGCTTTACACATTTAAAAAAAAAAAATTATATATATATATATATATATATATATATATATATATATATATATATATATATAGATAGGATTGTTTATTGTAAAAGCACCAACTGGTCACCAATGACTAGTTACTCTAGTCGCCCCAGAAACATATCTATACAAGCCAAAACCACACAGTATCACATAATGAAAATTAATACTGCTTGTACTCACCTATAACTGATAGAACAAAAGCAACATCATTCAGCACTGAAGGGAGCGAGAATTGCATGTAATCATACCCACAGCGCAGGCGGGATGGGTCATCCCAAGAACCTAAACTGCCAGACACAAAGCCACAGACCCATAGCACCCCTACAAGGATAAAAGCCATTTTGCCTAGCAGCTACCAATACCACCAGTAGCCAAAAGCTCCCTATTTACATGCTGGCTCATTAACTGATGGAGCAGCTATTGTGGTAAGTACAGGTGTAGTGCATGTTGTTAAAGGCCAACTATCAAGTTCTAGGAAGTTTCATTAACTCATTCCTAGCTTATATTCTTTAGGTGAACACTTTTGGAGGAGTTTTCCATTACTAAGGTTAGGTTCACACGGGCCTGCACACTGGCAGCTGTCAAAGTTAGCTTTGGTAGGAAGCATAGCAATGCATATTTCAGTGCATCTCACTTAGGGTTGCCACCTTTTCTTCAAGTCAAACCCGAACACTTTAGCAGCGCACAGCAATTTTTTTATAGTATACACTATATATATATTTTGCAATTAAATAACATTTCTAATCATTTAAAGTTAATCACAAGAGTCCCCCTTTACATCAGTCCACAACAGAGTTCCCCTTTTATATCTGAATCCGCAGAGTTCCGCTTTTATATCTGAATCAGTAGAGTTCCCCTTTTATATCTGAATCCGCAGAGTTTCCCTTTACATCAGAGTCCACAGAGTTCCCCTTTTACATCTGAATCTGCAGAGTTCCCCTTTTACATCTGAATCTGCAGAGTTCCCCTTTTACATCTGAATCTGCAGAGTTCCCCTTTTACATCTGAATCCGCAGAGTTCCCCTTTTACATCTGAATCCGCAGAGTTCCCCTTTTACATCTGAATCCGCAGAGTTCCCCTTTTACATCTGAATCCGCAGAGTTCCCCTTTTACATCTGAATCCGCAGAGTTCCCCTTTACATCAGAGTCCGCAGGGTTCCCCTTTTACATCGGAATCCACAGAGCTCCCCTTTACATCTGAATCCGCAGAGTTCCCCTTTACATCAGAGTCCGCAGGGTTCCCCTTTTACATCGGAATCCACAGAGCTCCCCTTTACATCAGAGTCCGCAGAGTTCCCCTTTTACATCGGAATCCGCAGAGTTCCCCTTTTACATCGGAATCCGCAGAGTTTCCCTTTACATCTGAATCCACAGAGTTCCCCTCTTACATCTGAATCCACAGAGTTCCCCTTTTACATCTGAATCCGCAGAGTTCCCCTTTTACATCTGAATCCGCAGAGTTTCCCTTTACATCTGAATCCACAGAGTTCCCCTCTTACATCTGAATCCGCAGAGTTCCCCTTTTACATCTGAATCCGCAGAGTTCCCCTTTTACATCTGAATCCGCAGAGTTCCTCTTTTACATCTGAATCCGCAGAGTTCCCCTTTTACATCTGAATCCGCAGAGTTCCCCTTTTACATCTGAATCCGCAGAGTTCCCCTTTTACATCTGAATCCGCAGAGTTCCCCTTTTACATCTGAATCCGCAGAGTTCCCCTTTTACATCTGAATCCGCAGAGTTCCCCTTTTACATCTGAATCCGCAGAGTTCCCCTTTTACATCTGAATCCGCAGAGTTCCCCTTTTACATCTGAATCCGCAGAGTTCCCCTTTTACATCTGAATCCGCAGAGTTCCCCTTTTACATCTGAATCCGCAGAGTTCCCCTTTTACATCTGAATCCGCAGAGTTCCCCTTTTACATCTGAATCCGCAGAGTTCCCCTTTTACATCTGAATCCGCAGAGTTCCCCTTTTACATCTGAATCCGCAGAGTTCCCCTTTTACATCTGAATCCGCAGGGTTCCCCTTTTACATCTGAATCCGCAGAGTTCCCCTTTACATCTGAATCCGCAGAGTTCCCCTTTACATCTGAATCCGCAGAGTTCCCCTTTACATCTGAATCCGCAGAGTTCCCCTTTTACATCTGAATCTGCAGAGTTCCCTTATACTGTAAGGGGGACTCTGATGTAAGGGAGAACTCTGGGGACGCTAACATAAGGGATGCTCTGGGAACCCTGATTTAGGGGAAACACTAAGAACTCTGATGCACGGAGAGGACTCTACTGTAAGGGGGAACACTGTGGCCTCTGGTGTAAAGGGGAACTCTGAGGTAAGGGGTGCTCTGAGAACCCTGATTTACCTTAGTGTACTCACTCAGAGGTAGGAGAGAGAAGGGGGGAGACATTCACAGACTGGGATGGATGGTGAGCTCACTCACCCCTTGGCAGTCAGCACCTCTCATCCAGATGTATCTGAGGCTGCTGGACTTCAAATTTTTGGCCCCCACTTTCCTTTTCTGAGGTACAGTCTGAGGCTGCTGGACTTCAAATTTTTGGCCCCCACTTTCCTTTTCTGAGGTACAGCGCCAGGGATTGAAGTGTGAGCAGACACAGAGGGGTGGGTGGGGGGAAGAGGAGCAAATCGAGTGGGGGGGATTGTTTGCGCTGGCTATGGAGAGTGTAAAAGAGAGTGTAACAGACACTCTCAGCTTAGACAGCTGGAGCCAGGAACCCTGCTGGGAGGCCATAGTCCAGTCTGAATAATGTGTCCGGGTTTCGGGCAGTTGGAAACCCGGACACATGATTCCAAACCCGAACTGTCTGGGTGAATCCCGGACAGGTGGCATCCCTAATCTCACTGCTTCCTTGTTTTTTTGTTTTATTAACTGTAGCAATACCCTCTTCAGGGCCACTGATTAGTTTTGGGTTTTGCACGTTACCTCTTCAGCTGCGTTGTCCGGGTAGGAAAGTCTGTATTAATGCGATGTCCACACCGATGTAAAACCTCAAACAGTCAGGCTTTATTTTTCCATATGCAGTAAACGTTGAGAAGTAGAAGGTATAGAAGAGCAGGGGAAGGTTCAGGCACTCGCCACTAAAAGTTGACAAAGGTAGAAGTTCAAAGTCACTCACCTCTCTCAATGTTAGGGTGGGTATTGGTCACCCGGATAGTCGCCTCTCACATGGCCTAGCAGCCGGGATGACTCACGAATCAGCAATAGGACAGTCTCTGCCACAGATGAGTTGGATCTCTGCCACAGACCTGTTTTAAAGTAATCAATTGGATAGTCCAGGAACCCTCTGCCACAGGATTTCAAAGTCCCAAACTTCCAGCTGTACAATTGTACAGTTTTACGAACCTTTAAGCCGATCCAGCGAACTGTAGGGCTTGTAGTATAATGGATCCCTCCTTACTGAAGTTGCCAGGCCTCTCCCGAGACAGCAGTATTGTGCCGATCTCCTCCGCGGCAGATCCTCCCCTGGACTTCTTCACTAAGATTTTTCCTCCCCATTTGGATGGAAATCTTTGGAGCCCTTCTCTGGATATAGGCCCCAGCCAGACTAGCGGGGCCTACTAAGAAGCGATGCAGCCTCGGGCCAATGTGGCCCCGAGACCAGGACCACACACACACCTCGCGCCCAGAGGGCTGCGGGGTGCGTGCGAACGAACCACAATCAATGGCGTCTGCCCCTTAAGTATCCCCTCCCAGCAGGCACAGCGGGTTGACCACTTCAGAGTGGTGCCACTCAATGTACCATGATTTGCCCGTGTTCCAACACGTGCCTGAGGTGGTAGCGCCACATACAGGCAAAAAGGGAAATCACTACCAGGCAAACCATAACTAAGACAGAGGCAAATTTAAGTGTAATTATCAACCATCTGAGCCCAACTACTGGCTCAGACATCCCTCTAGATTTGAATAGCGTCCCAACCATTTGGGATGGGCGCTACATAACTTTATTTGAAGTGTCCTATAGTGACCCTTGATTCACGTTTCTGCACAGAGGTGCGTTGTGCTGCTGTGCGGTGCCATGTGGTGGTATAATTGTTGCCACCTGCCCAGGATTTTTTTACATAGTAGGGGAGGTTAAAAAAAGACACAAGTCCATCAAGTCCAACCTATGTGTGTGATGTCAGTGTTACATTGTATATCCCTGTATGTTGTGGTCGTTCAGGTGCTTATCTAATAGTTTTTTTAAACTATCGATGCCCCCTGCTGAAACCACTGCCTGTGGAAGGGAATTCCACATCCTTTCCGCTCTTACAGTAAAGAATCCTCTACGCATTTTAAGGTAAACCTCTTTTCTTCTAATTTTAATGAGTGGCCACGTGTCTTATTAAACTCCCTTTCGCGAAAATGTTTTATCCCTATTGTGGGGTCACCAGTAGGGATGAGCCGAACACCCCCCAGTTCACATCCAGGACATGCGAACGGACCGAAAGTTCACGCAAACTTTCGAACACCGTTAAAGTCTATGGGACTCGAACGTGAGAAATCAAAAGTGCAAATTTTAAAGGTTAATATGCAAGTTATTGTCCTAAAAAGGGTTTGGGGACCCGGGTCATGTATCAATGCAAAAACAAGTTTTAAAAACTGCAGTTTTTTCGGGAGCAGTGATTTTAACCACTTCCTTACCGCCCATAGTCATATGACGTCCACAGATGGGATCTCCCATCCTGGGTGGACGTCATATGACGTCCTCTGCTTTGAGGGGGGATATCTGAATGATGCCTGCAGCTAGAGGCATCATTCAGATATCAATTTTTTGTGCCGGCGATTCTGCGCACCATAAGAATGATCATAGCGGCGGTTCCGCCGCTTGATCGTTCTTATAGGCGGCGGGAGGGGACATCCCCCCCTCCCGCCGCCATCCGGTGCTTCTCCGGGCTCTCCCGTGCGATCGGGGACCCGGAGCGAATCTTCCGGCGTCGTTTGTGGGTCACGTGACAAGCATAGAGATGACTGGTGACCAGATGGTCACCAGTCATCTCTATGATCGTCGGAGGCCCAGGGCGCGATGTGATGACGTCACGCCCGGGTCCTCAGATGTAAACAAAGCCGCCATTGCGGCTTGTAAGTATGAGATTGGTGAAAACATTTTCACTGATCTCATACTTTCCAGCCTGGAGGAGAGATGCGGGGTCTTATTGACCCCGCATCTCTCCATAAAGAGGACCTGTCACACACTTTCCTATTACAAGGGATGTTTACATTCCTTGTAATAGGAATAAAAGTGATCGAAAAAAAAAAAGAAGTAAAATAAGTGTTAAAAAATAAATAAATAAATAATGAAAAAAAAATTAAAACGCTCCTGTCCCCGGTAGCTCGCGATCAGAAGCGAACGCACACGTAAGTCCCGCCCACATATGTAAACGCCGTTCAAACCACATATGTGAGGTATCGCCGCGTGTGTTAGAGCGCGTGCAACAATTCTAGCACTAGACCTCCTCTGTAACTCTAACCTGGTAACCTGTAAAAAAAAATTAAAGCGTCGCCTATGGAGATTTTTAAGTACCGAAGTTTGGCGCCATTCCATGAGTGTGCGCAATTTTAAAGCGTGACATGTTAGGTATCTATTTACTCGGCGTAACATCATCTTTCGTATTTTACAAACAAATTGGGCTAACTTTACTGTTTTGTTATTTTTTAATTCACGAAACCATTTTTTTTTTAAAAAAAAAGGTGTTTGAAAAATTATTGCGCAAATACTGTGCAAGAAAAAAAGTTGCAATGACCGTCATTTTATTCCCTAGGGTGTCTGCTAAAAAAACATATATAATGTTTGGGGGTTCTGAGTAATTTTCTAGCAAAAGAATGATGATTTGTACATGTAGGAGAGAAGTGCCAGAATAGGCCCGGTATTGATGTGGTAAAAAAAGCCCGGTGTTGAAGTGGTTAATGATGCTTAAAGTGAAAAAACAAAAGTGAAATATTCCTTTAAATATCGTACCTGGGGGGTGTCTACAGTATGCCTGTAAAGTGGCGCATGTTTCCCGTGTTTAGAACAGTCCCTGCACAAAATGACATTTCTAAAGGAATCAAAGTCATTTAAAACTGCTTGCGGCTTTAATGTAATGTCTGGTCCCGGCAATATGGATGAAAATTATTGAGAAAAATGGCATGGGTACCCCCCCAGCCCATTACCAGGCCCTTTGGGTCTTGTATGGATATTAAGGGGAACCCCGCACCCAAATTAAAAAAAGAAAAGGCGTGGGGCCCCCTGACCCTATATACTCTGAACAGCAGTATACAGGCGGTGCAAACAAGACAGGGACTGTAGGTTTGTTCTTAAGTAGAATCTGTTTGTAATTTGGAACAGGTACATTTTTTAAGTGTAGCTCCAGCCAAAAAACAATTTTTAAGCTTTTTGGAAAACATAGGTAAGGGTTATCACCCCTGTAACATTTGTTTTGCTGTCTGTGCACCTGTTCAGAAGATTTCACCTCAGTTTCTGTCCCAATGACAATTGGATTTTGAAAATTTGGGGTTTTTAGGGAAACAAGGATTGATGATAAAGCATCAGTGGAGAGGAGACACCTTTGTCCCATATTAACTCTTAAGCCCTGTACACACGATCGGATAACCTATGGATTTTCGTCCGATGGATTTGACCATCGGAAATCCGATGAAACTGTTTTTCATCAGTCTTGGCCACACACCATCAGTTTAAAAACCGACGGCAACAAAACGACGGCACGTACAAAACGTACGACGCGCTACAAAAGGGCCGAACAAATCTAATGGCGCCACCCCTTGGGCTGCTTTTGCTGATTTCGTGTTACCGCGTGTTAGTAAAAGTTTGGTGAGAGCCGATTCGCGCTTTTCAGTCTCCGTGCTTTGCAGATCGTTTCCTGTTGTTCAGTTTGTGCTTGTGGGTTTGTATTTGTGATTCAGTGCGTGCAGTCAGGTCGTTACTGCCTTGCAGTGCCGACTTGGCCGTTCGTTTACTGTTTTTCAGATCGTTCTTTTCAGGCCTTGCTGTTCCACGGTGCGTTCTGTTTGAGTGCGTTCTGACCAGCCGACCGGTTTAAAACCATGTTTGAAGTGCGTTCTCGTTCTCGAGCTCGTGCTGGCTTTGGGCTTGGTGTTGCAGTTAACACTGTAACCCGAGTTCAGTCTGTGAACAGGGTGAGGAGGAGTTCATGGACTAAGAATTGGTTGCTCCAGCGGGACCAATTCTCTCATATGTCTCTGCTGCGGGAAATCCATGAGAATAATCCTGATGATTTCAGGAATTATCTCAGGATGACGGACCCCGTATTTCACCGTCTTTTGGATTTGCTGTCCCCCTATATCACGAGGCAGGACACTGTGATGCGCCAGGCCATCACTGCCGAGCAGTGGCTTATTGCCACGTTGAGATACCTGGCGACTGGGAGAAGCTTGCAGGACCTCAAGTTCTCAACAGGCATCTCCCCCCAGGCTCTCGGGATCATTATCCCTGAGACATGTTCGGCCATCATTCAGGTCCTGCAGAAGGACTATATGAAGGTAATTATGCTCCTTTAACCTCACATTATCTTTTTTTATTCTCTTTTTTTTTTTTTTTCCTCCTAACACAAATATGCCTGTTTGTAATATCCTGGTAATGTCCCCATTTTCCACATGCCTTTTTTTACCTGTAAATCCCTTTTTGGGCCCTACATGCCTATTTCCCTTCACTAACCTCTCCAGCATGCTATCGTGGGCGCAAAGCCAGCTAGCCTTCTATTTTCCTTTTCATTTTTGGGGGGTCATTGCCCTCGTAGTTTGACAACTTCCCTCCCCCCCCTAAAGATGTTAAAAAATTAGTAGTTCTCAATCAAGCTCAGCAAAGTGGTAGATCCTTTTTTGGGATCCCCCACAATCACCTTAGCCCCCCCCTTAGATTATTTTAGAATGTCCACTCAGCGGGGGTGAGGCATCTGCTAAGTGGGCCTTTGTTTATTGTTTGGAAAAACTCCCTTAAATAATAATGTTACTCAACAATGTTTTTTGGTGTGTCATCTGCTTGCACTGTAACCATAAACCATACTAATGTCTTCTTTTTGTTTGACTCCACAGTTCCCTAGCACACCACAGGAATGGCTGACTGTGGCCTCCCAATTTGCCCAGCGGTGGGATTTCCCCAACTGCGGAGGGGCAATTGATGGGAAGCACGTCCACATAGTGCCGCCGCCACCCCGTTCGGGGTCATACTATTTCAACTATAAAGGTTTTAATAGCATAGTGTTAATGGCGGTGGTGTCGGCACGGTACGAGTTCCTGTATGTGGATGTGGGGAAGAACGGCCGGATGTCCGATGGCGGATCATTCGCGGAGACGGAGTTCGCTCACCGTCTGCAGGCTGGGGGTCTTGCACTGCCTCCAGATGCAGAGAACGTTGAAGGGCTCCCGTTTGTTTTCATTGCGGATGAGGCTTTTGGACTAGGACCACACCTGATGCGGCCGTTTCCCCAACGCACCCTCACCCCGGAGAGGAGGGTTTTTAATTACCGGCTGGCCAGAGCCCGGAGAGTTGTGGAGAATGCCTTCGGGATAATGGCCAGCCGGTTCCGCCTGTTCCAGACAGCGATACATTTGGCGGATTATAAACTGAACCACATCGTCTACTGCTGCTGCATATTGCACAATTTTCTACGCAAATTTGCAAACAATTATGTTTCATCGTTTGGGCCTGAGGCCGGTCCATCTGAACTGATTAATCTGACCGGCCTCAGCACTGCCCGTACTGGCTTGGCCCCCCAAAGTGCCCGTGAAGTACGCCAGAAATACGTAGAGTACTTCACGGGTAGGGGGGCCATCGCAATGCCAGACCACATCTGACCAATTCTTAAACCTTTTTAAAATAGAAAAAAAAATTGAATTCATACAAACTTGTGTTGTCATTCTTGTATTTTGGGTTTATGTGTCTCCCAGGTTCTAGTAGTGCAATTGTCCTTAGTAAATAGCCTCAAAACTCAGAGCGAAAAACACGGTTTTTGCATCTTCAGAACTGCTCTTGAGCATAGAAAGAACAAGGCACACCTTTTTTAGACTTCCCAAATGTTTTTATTGTTTGCACCGCATTTTGTTTTGGTTTTTAGAAATACTAGCCTTTTTTTTTATGTGCGTCTTTTTTGGCAGAAACATGCATGGGTCGTAAGCCATTTTTTTTAGTTTGAAAAAGTAATAAAATAACACTGTGAAAAATAACAACTGGAGATGGGGTGATGGTACCCCTGATCCATCCCAAATGTTAACAAACACACTTTCTTTGGGGGCTCAAATGGGTATCTTCAACAAGATCTCATGGCTAGGGTAAACATGTGCTATCTGCCATCATGGGGGATCAATGGTCGTGCTTTGGGGATGTAAACCCTTCCTCTCCCCTACTTGAGGAGGGAGGAAGAGGTTGCACCCCCAAAACAGGGACATAGATATCCTGTGATGGCAGATAGCACATGTTGAGTCTTCAGTGTGTGCATCTTCACATTTGGGATGTTGGAAATCCCTGAGATAATGTCAGACGCAGAACAAAAAACACAAAAAGGGGGGGGTTCACACTATTCTCCCCAAAATATCTATCATGTTTTTATATTTTTGCTCAATCACAATCATTCTCTTTCTCATAATGTCCATTTCGCTACTGCATTCCATGATTTCCTGAATGATTATTTTGGCGCTGGCACTCGAGAATGGCGGATTTGGACATCCTGACACACCCCCACGTTCAGTCCCTAAAACAAAAAAAAAGGTTTTACACTAGGCAGTCCTACATCTGTATTTACCTTGAAGTTGTGGTGACAGACACTGACCTGTTGTGCTGATAAGCTCCACCTCCCCTTCCTCCACCTCCCCTTCCTCCACCTCCGCTTCCTCCACCTCCGCTTCCTGAACCTGCTGATCTTGGTCTGCTTTGGGAGCTTCGGGGAGTTTCTGTGGTGTTGGGTTACTCGTCTCATGAGCATGGTGTCCTCCCACTCTCCTCTCCCCTATGGGAATTTACAACAAAATGTATACTTTAGCACACAGACTTTTTTTAGGCCTGAAAAGGGATCCTCAATGTTTTGAAGTGGGGTACAATTGATATTTGGCCCTGAGTTCCAACATGAACATATGTGATTTTGCAAACTCAACAAAGCAACATGTTATTTTTGAGGACACTCACAAATACACTTGGATAACCACCAAGGTATCCACTGGAGCACCTGTGTGTGACACCGTTAAGAAATTTGGTCATGTGGCCCAGAGTATAGTATCTTGCTGAAGAACAAAAAAGAGTACACAACTGCTGGAGTGTCATCTCCTTTACCCAGAATACAGATTATCCTTTCATTCACATTCTAAATTTCCTTACAACACATCATCTAGCCAACAATGTGTAGATAAACATTGTTGAAGTAAAATGAGGCATGCCCACATGTAGTTTACGTGGATATGTGCCAAACATGTTTGGGGGAAGAGCAGCAAGTTATTGGTCAAAACATTGGCCAAATAAGTGGACTCTCCACTTAACATAAAAGATGAGATTTTAAAATGTGAACCCAGTCAAGACAAGCACATGGTGCAAAACATGGAAGAATACATATTACAATGTGAAAGAACACAGTAAAATATACTTACTTTTTTCTATGCTTTTTATAAGCTTCCTATACTGCTCCGGCTCCCTGAGCTTCAGGTCTGACCACCTTTTACGGAGTTGTTCCTTGGATCTCCTGACCCCATATTTTTTATATAGAGTCTTTGCAACTTTATCCATAATTTGTGACTTCCGGAGATTAGGGGTGTCGTATGGGCCATGCTTGCCGTCGTAATCCTTCCTCCGCAGAATGTCCACCATCTCCGCCATCTCAGAAAAAGACATATTAGTCGCCTTGTATCTTTTTTTACAGGATCGGGACGTTTCCGCCTCCGGGCTTTCCTCGTCGGTAATTTCAAGGAAAGAAGCCACCTGTGTCTGCGACATTTCGCTGTCTCACACTGTGCGCTGATCGTTAAGGGGCGGGGAAATGCAGAAAAAGTCCGTCATGGGCGGGCGACGAGGGCGGAGTTACACGCATGCGCAGGGTATAAAAAGGGGAAAGAAGTTATTAGGGATGTGCGGAGTAAGGACGACCGGAAGTGAACACACGAAGTGAACAAAGGTAAGAAGGGAACTCGTGCCTGCAGTGGCATATTAATGGGTCATGATTGTAAAGGGCAATATTGTGATAAGTTTAGGAGAATCAATTCTGATCCTTTTTTTTTTGTACTTGCTGATCCTAATAGATGCATAAACTAAGAGAGCCGGAGGTGATGCTTGTTTTTATTGAAAAGTATAAGGAACAGCGCAACCTTTGGGAGCTCAAACACCCTGCGTATCACAAAAGTGATGTACGACGGGCAACTATTACCAAATTAGCCGAGGATATGAAGCCATGGATCCCAGATGCAGACTACACTATGATCAATAATAAAATCAACAACCTGCGCAATTCTAATAAAAAAAAATTCAAGGAAGTGCGCCAGTCCAAGAGATCAGGAGCAGCAGCCGACAATGTAGTAAAGCCCAAGCTGTGGTACTACAGACATCTTCAATTTCTGGATGACCAGATCGAGGCCAGGGAATCTATTTCCAGCCTTCCCTCAACCCTTCCTTCCACCCTTCCCTCCAGCGTTCCTTCCACCCTTCCCTCCACCCCTGCAGAGGCAGAGGAGGAGCCTCCCGAGCTAGAAGAGCCAGATCTTCACATCTTCAGCCCGGTATAGTATTTTTGATGCTAATTATTGTCCACTAAGTAATATGGAGTTGAACTGTTTGGCTTAGCCATAAATGATCCCACCCCCCCCCCCCCTCCAAAATAAACCAGTAATGAGTTCAAAATTGTGTGTGATTGATTCCTCAAATAATAGAAATCTACTTTTTATTTTATAAACAGGATGAGGCAAGCCAGGAGGAAGAGGGTCAGAAGTGTGACAGGCAGGAGGAGGCAGGGCCAAGTGGGACTCAGCAGGTCCCCAGGCCTAGTGGCAGCACCATCTCCCAAGTGGCTCCCCTCCACGTCAGACCGCCAAAACAACGGCGGATGACACAAGTGGAGGAGGAGGAGTCACTAAAGATGATTCAGGAGGCTGCTGCTATTATGAGGGCCCCCCTCAACCCTACGGAGTGGTTTAGCACCTATCTGGCGGATAAGCTGCTCAGAATGGAGGCGGGACAACGGGCCCTCTGTGAGCATCTCATCTATATGGCCGTACACATGGGGGCGAGGGGGCTGCTGACTGAGGACACCCATATCTCACATCAGCCCAATCCCTCTCCTCCTTCTCCTCCTCCTCCTGCCACATCACCACCCACAGTGGTCCAGCCTGCAAGGGTGCGTGGACGGGGCCGTGGAGAGAACGCTGCAGAGAGGCGTGGAAGGAAGGCTACAAGAAAGAGCAGGAGGTGATTCCCTGGCCTCGAGCTGCTCATCCAGAAATTGAAGGTTGATGGAGTACCACAGCTTGGGATGATGTATGTCTTTGGCTGCTGCTCCTGATTTCATGCTGTTGTTGATTTTATTATTGATCATAGTCAGGTCTGCATTTGGGATCTAATGACTTTATATTCTCTGCTAATTTGGGAATAGTTGCCCTTCGGTTTTTGATTTGTTTTTTCCAAAATAAAGGGAAATTTGATTACAGCCAACCTACATGCCTGATGTGTTTTTTTGAGAAGTAGCAATAAGATTGCATAAATACAATGTGTAATTAAGAACAAGGGACACCAACCTCCATGATTTTTCGAAAATTTAATATTATGTTGTTCTGAGAAATTGACACGCCAAAAAATGCACAACAAATTTTAAGAGTCAAAAAACATAAAGGTGTAATTTGGGAGGTCGGCCTTGCAGAATTTTAATAATTATTCCGAAGATCACTAGAAAAAAGAAAGACATACATTTGTCAGAACTCAGGAGAAAGTTCTGCTGCCAAAATGACATTTTAAAGACCGTTCTAAAGCAAAAAAACATGCGCTGCATTAAACGAAGCAATAACTTGCAGAATGACGAATGTGCTCTCTCCATTAGGAACGCTAGTTTTACAAGAACGAGCGCTCCCGTCTCCTAATTCAGTCTGAGCATGCGTGGGTTTTTAAACCGATGGACTTGCCCATAGACGATCGGAAATTCCCATCGGTTTTTTATCCATCGGAAAAATTTAAAACAAGTTCTATTTTTTCCATCCGATGGAAAAAAGACCGATGGGTACCATGCACGATCGGTTGGTCTGATGAAAACCATCCATCGGATGGTTTTCATCAGTTAAACCGATCGTGTGTACGGGGCTTTAGAGAAGAGAATTTCCCTTCCTAGGGGTAGATTTCCTCTCACTTCCTGTTGTCTCCCTCCATTTGTAAGTAGGAGTCGTTTGTAAGTCAGATGTTTGAAAGTAGGGGCCTGCCCTATATACTCTGCAGAAATTTGTGTCTTAGGTGTTGGTGGTACCAGAACACTGTAAGCTCTCACAGTTACGCTTGGTGGGCGCTGGAACGGGCCCTACTGTGAATTATTATATCAAGAATTGTAATTACATGCCCCTGTTGAACAGGGTCAGAAAAATTGGGCCTTTGGTGGTGGTGTGGTGGTGTTGCCACAACACTGTAAGCCCTCACAGTTACTCTTGGTGGGCGCAGGAACGGACCCTGCTGTAAAATATTAGATCAAAAATTGTAATTACATGCCCTGATAAACAGGGGCAGAAAAATTGGGCCTTAGGCACTGGTGCTGGTGCCACAACACTTGCAACCCCTCACAGATACTCTAGTTGAGCGCAGGAACGAGCCCTGCTGCAAAATATTACAGCAACATTTGTAATTACATGCCCCTGTTGAACAGGGGCAGAAAAATTGGGCCTTAGGCACTGGTGCTGGTGCCACAACACTGCAACCCCTCACAGATACTCTAGTTGAGCGCAGGAACGAGCCCTGCTGCAAAATATTACAGCAACATTTGTAATTACATGCCCCTGTTGAACAGGGGCAGAAAAATTGGGCCTTAGGCACTGGTGCTGGTGCCACAACACTGCAACCCCTCACAGATACTCTAGTTGAGCGCAGGAACAAGCCCTGCTGCAAAATATTACAGAAAAATTGTAATTACACGCCCCTGTTGAACAGGGGCAGAAAAATTGGGCTTTAGGCACTGGTGCTGGTGCCACAACACTGCAACCCCTCACAGATACTCTAGTTGAGCACAGGAACAAGCCCTGCTGCAAAATATTACAGCTAAAATTGTAATTACACACCCATGTGGGGCAGAAAAATTGGGCCTTAGCCACTAGTGATAGTGCCAAGAACCAAAAATGTTCTTACAAGCTATCAACATGAACATTGAGGTGGAATAGGATAGTCACTCAGCATAACAGTATAGTCAATCAGCATAGGCAGTCTTGAAGGGATCTCACATTCATAAAGAAAATATTCGTTTACATCAGCATCAAATGCTTGGTAGCTGGTGATCCAAGACTGATTCATTTTTATGAAGGTGAGACGATCAACCGAATCAGTGGAAAGGCGCACTCTGTGATTGGTTACAAAGCCTCCAGCAGCACTGAATGTGCGTTCCGAAAGAACGCTGGATGCAGGACAGGCCAGTAGCTCAATTGCATACTGTGAAAGCTCTGGCCAGTGATCCATCCTCAAGACCCAGTAACCCAGAGGATTTTCGGTGGGAAAGGTCTCCAAGTCTGATCTTGCCCTTAGGTATTAATGCACCATGTAAATCAGACGCTGGCGATGGTTGCTGGAACCGATCAGACCTTGGGGCTGCGGACTAAAAAATTGTCTGAACGCATCGGTCAGACGGCCACCTTCTCCACCGCTCCTTCTGTGACTGACCGAAGCCTCAGCAACACATTGTCCAGGACCAGAAATTTGTAACCTCCCAGGCTCTGGAAACGGGTTGCACAAACTTTTCTGCAAGGCCTCCCGAAGATGTTTCATCCTCTGCTCCCTCTGCGACGGCTGGATAAGTTCCGCAACCTTACCCTTGTAACGTGGATCAAGGAGGGTTGCCAGCCAGTAATGATCCCTCTCCTTGATACCACGAATCCGAGGGTCCTTTCGCAGGCTTTGCAGGATCAGGGAGGCCATGCAGCGTAGGTTTGCTGAGGCATTCGGTCCGGAGTCCTCTGGGTCACTAAGGACGACATGATCCGCAGCCACCTCCTCCCAGCCATGTACAAGTCCATGGGTTTCTGGGGACTGTAAACAATCCCTTGAAGACTGCTGCTGATGCTGAGTGCTAGGCTCCACCTCCATGCTGACACAATCCTCCTCCTCCTCCTCCTCTGTGATCGGCGGGGCCCGCAGGAACACTGTCTGGATAAAGGGGGCCTTGAGAGGTAAGGAAGTCCTCCTCTTCCTCCCTCTGTTCTGCCTCAAGTGCCCTGTCCATTATTCCACGCAGCGTGTGCTCCAACAGGTAGACAAGAGGGACG
The DNA here is from genome assembly GCA_029206835.1 of Rana muscosa. Lineage (NCBI taxonomy): Eukaryota > Metazoa > Chordata > Amphibia > Anura > Ranidae > Rana > Rana muscosa. Next base: position 98,452,607 of record CM055118.1, on the reverse strand, counting down.
GTATCACTGATGCATGCACTGTCACTGCTCACCATCCTCGTGGCCTCCTCAAATGGTGACAGGACAGTGCATGCATCCTTGATCATGAGCCACTGGCATGGCAAAAAGAAGTGAAGCTCCCCTGACCCTGTCCTGGTGCCATAGTCGCACAGGTACTCATTGATGGCCCTCTGCTGCGTGGGCAGCTGCTGCAGCATGGCCAACGTTGAGTTCCATCTGGTGGGCATGTCACAGATTAGGCGGTTCTTGAGCAGGTTGTATTTCTTTTGGAGGTCAGCCAGCCGAGCACTGACATTATATGAAAATACACACAGACTTTCCTGGCCTGCCTCAGGAGATCCTCTAAGCCCGGGTACCTGCACAAGAGCCGCTGCACCACCAAATTAAGGATGTGAGCCAAACAGGGCACAAGGGTCAGGTGTCCCTGTCGGAGGGCAGAGAGGAGGTTGGTTCCATTGTCGCAAACCACCATTCCTGGCTGGCCTTAACCACCTCTGAGCCTGCCCCTGCAGAGGTGACAGAATCTCTGCCCCAGTGTGGCTCCTGTCCCCTAGCACACCAGATCAAGCACCGCATGGCATCTTTTTGCTTGCGAAGCCCCTTGAACGCCTACGGAGCACCGCTGGTTCCGAGGACAAATCTATAGAGGAAGAGGCCATGGAGGAAGAAGAAGAGGAGAGGGTGGAGGAGAGACGTGTGTCAGAATCACCACTAGTAGCATTTTGGAGGTGTGGTGACGGAATCCCCCAGTGCGCCGTGAAAGATAGGTAACGTTCCTGTCCATGCCTGCTGGACCATAAGTCAGTGGTAATATGCACCTTACCGCTGAGCGCCCTGTCCAGCGAGGCCAAGACATTGCCTTCCGCATGCCGGTAGAGAGACGGAATCGCCTTCCGTGAAAAAAAGTGGTGTTTGGGAACCTGCCACTGAGGTACCGCACATTTCACAAATTCACGAAAGGGGGCAGAGTCTACCAGCTGAAAAGGCAGCAGTTGGACTGCTAGGAATTTAGCCAAGCTAGCATTTAACCGCTGGGCATGTGGATGGCTGGGACCGAATTTCTTTCGGCGGTTTAGCAACTGGGGTTGGGAAATTTGCCGCCTACAATCGGACGTTGGTGTAGCGATAGCAGATTGCCCACAAGTACTTGGCAGTGGCACACCTAATTCTACACCTTCATTCCTCTCAGTGCAGGTTTCTGAGAGGACTGAAGGTATAGTGGGGTTGGAGATCCCAGCTCATGAGGAGCAAAGAGAGGTCCGCCTTGTTCTTTGGTGTGGGTCATTTAAGTACGCTTGCCAACGGACTGCATGGGAGTTCAACATATGTCTGGTCAAGCATGTGGTGCCTAAGCGGCTGCTGTTTTGGCCACGCTTGATACGCTTTAGACATATGTTGCAAAAAGCAACAGTGCGATCTGCTGCACACGTGTCAAAAAAGGCCCACACCAAAGAACTTTTGGAAAAACATGCAGAGTCAGCAGCGCCCTGCACATGCGGAGCTCTGCGGTGTGATGCAGTCGGTTGGCTGCCCTTAAGCTGGCCCCTGGAGGGCATCCTGCCTTGTTGGAGATGTGCCTCCTCCTCCTCTCTCCTATCAGGCACCCACGCAGAGTCAGTGACCTCATCATCCCCTCCCTCCTCGTCACTGGAGCAAACCTGGCAGTATGCTGCAGCTGGGGGAACATGACTGCCAGTTTGTTGTCCTTCTTGGTCACCCCCTCTCTCTGGGCTCACGTTACTGCCTTCCTCAAGCTAGGTACCATCATCGGAGCCTTCAAAACGCTGTGCATCCTCCTGCAGCATGTACCCAACACTGTGGTCGAACAGTTCGGGGGACTCCTCCGTGCATGATGGTGGGGCTAGGGAAAGAGTAACTGATGACCTGGAGCCGATGGAATAGACCGCTTTGGCAGCTGCATTGGCAGCCAAAGTACTCTGAGCCTGGGTGACAGAGGATGAGGAGGATAAGGAGGATGAGGACGGCTTGGTCATCCACTCTACCAACTCTTCTGCATGTTGTGGCTCAACACGGCCAGCTGCTGAAAAAAAGGACAAGCGTGCCCCACAGCCACGTGCTGAGGATGCACCTTGTCCACGACCAGCACTGTTGGCTCTAGATACAGAGCCTGCTTGCCCTCTTTTAGTGGCCTGTGAGTGTCTGCCTCTCCTTGTTGGCCTTCCAGACATACTGTATTTGATGTATTTGTAATGTATTTGAATAGGTACACCAGGAATGGCCTGCAGTGAGATCTAGCTGCACAGGATACAGTGCATATATATATATATATACAAAGCTGGGATGTATATATATATATATATATATATATATATATATATATATATATATATATTGTGACAGCAGGAAGGTAAAGTCACCTGGTTGCATCCAGGGGGGTAGATATATTTCTCTCAGATTCAGGCTTTATGCCGACTTATGCAACTAGGGAGAGGGCTGGGCGTCGTGCAGGCAGGGAGTTGATGGGATCAGCTCGTTTAAGGCCTCTATAAAAACTCCCAGCTTCATTAGGTGTTTGCTCATGCCTGGACCCAGACCTGTGTGGACTGTCTAGGGAGAGTGAACCCCTGTGCGGTGAGACAAAGCCTGTGTGGCTATTTGTTTGGACATTGACTAAACCAGGGACTTAGGGACTAGGACAGCACCAGGCTGATCCCAGTTGTTAGTTAGGAAACCTGCATGTTTAGTCAGAGGTCAAGCTGACCAGGATTTATTTTGTTTATGTTTCTTTTTGGCTTTGTTGTGTTTTTGTCACTGTACATAGAGAAATAAACCGCACCTTTTGATTTTGAAAACCACAACCTCCGTCTGCTGGCCCTGTTTTTGTGTGGGGAGCCCAACCAGGGGGTCACACACACCCGCTACCGAGTTAACCCCCTCACAGTTGGTGGAGAACCAGTGGCAGTTTTTTTTAAGCCAGCATGGAGGAGATACTGAAACAGCTGGCTCTAGCAAATGCCAATCAACAGCAGACAAATGCAGGTTTGCAAAGGAGCCTTGCAGCCCAGCAGCAAGCTCACCAACAGAGTCTGGAAGCTCAGCAACAAGCCCAGCAGCAATCTGAGGCCCGCTTCATAGACCTGTTACAGAAGCAAGAGCAGAGACTACAACAAATGGAAGCAGTAATGCAGCAACGTCCGCAGACCAGTGAGGAAAGCCGTCCCACTAATACCGCGTCCTTTGGGGTGAGTCGTTTATTGACAAAAATGACTGGAGAGGATGATCCAGAGGTATTTTTGACCACATTTGAAAGGACTGCTGAAAGAGAAAAGTGGCCTGAGGAGCAGTGGGCTGGACTGGTGGCTCCTCTGTTAACTGGTGAATCGCAGAAGGCTTACTATGACCTAGAGCCTGACCAAGCAAAAGACTATGTGATGCTAAAAGCTGAAATATTGGCAAGGCTGGGTGTCACCCTGGCTGTCCGGGCTCAGCGTGTGCATAACTGGACTTTCCAGCTTGGAAAACCCCCCAGGTCTCAAATGTATGATCTCATTCACCTGAGCAGGAAGTGGCTACAGCCAGAGACTTTGTCCGCACCAGAGATTGTGGAACGTGTTGTAATGGATCGGTTTTTGAGAGCTCTTCCTACTGCCATCCAAAAGTGGGTAAGCCATGGAGACCCAGAGACGGCCGGTGGTCTTGTGGATCGTGTAGAGAAATACTTGGCTACAGAGAACCTGACGGCCTCTTCCAGAGACTCTCGGACTTTCCACCCTAAGACCAGACCATCCCCAGGGGCGGATAAGAGGATTCCAAGGGGTGAGGGTGGAGAGAGTGAGAGGGTGGGAGCTCTACCCAAAGTTTGGCGAGAACAGCCTGGGAAGTCAGGGGCTCAAGAGGCAGCCAAAAGGATTGTTTGCTACCGCTGCCGGCAAGCGGGACATATTGCAGCAAATTGCCCGGTTGTGGAGGAACCCATGCAATGTGACTTTCTGACGGACCGACGTCAGTCGCTGTGTGCAACAGTCGCATGCACTGCCATTCGGGGAACTGAGAAACATTTATGCAAAATGTGTGTTAATGGTAGAAATGTTGTGGTATTGCTGGATTCAGGTAGCCTTGTGACCCTGATAAAGGCTGAATTAGTTAAAACAGAGGTCTCTGGGAATAGCAAGGTAGCTGTTATTTGTGTGCATGGGGACACCCGAGAGTATCCAGTGACTACAGTGTGTTTCGAGACCCCCAAAGGTACCCTCTCTCATCCAGTGGGGTTAGTATCTCAATTACCGCATGATGCCATTGTGGGAAGGGATTTTCCGAAGTTCTGGGAACTGTGGGATGATCCTGAGCCCCCCACTGGTGCCCCTATGTACCAGGAATGGGATAGCCAGAACTCCTCTGAGAGTGGTGAGGACTCTCCAGAATTTCCCTTGTCAGTATTGGCAGGGGAGACTCAAGAAACTGGAGAGGAGCCCACCTCCTCAGACGAAAACCTACCGTCTGTGGAGTTTTCTGATCTGGAGGTTCACAGGGAAAATTTTGCCACAGAACAGTTAAAAGACCCCGCCCTAATAAAGGCACGGGAAAACGTAGTGGAAATAGATGGCGAGTTAGTGAACCCAGATAATACCTGCACTTACCCATACTTCAGCGTAGAGAAGGACCTACTGTATCGGGTGGCAAAAAGGGCAGAAGAAACCGTTGAGCAGCTTGTGGTGCCCAAACCTTACAGGAAGTTGGTGTTGGAGTTGGCCCATGGGCACATTCTTGGAGGTCATCTGGGGACAGAGAAAACCCGAGAGAGGGTATTACAGAGATTCTATTGGCCTGGGGTGATGAAGGACATAGAAAATTATTGTTCCTCCTGCCCTGTGTGTCAGAGGTCGGCCCCGATGCCACATTTCCGTAGCCCGCTGGTCCCTCTACCCATCATTGAGGTCCCGTTTGAGAGAATCGCAATGGATTTGGTAGGTCCTATAATCAAGTCCGCTAGGGGGCACCAGTACATATTGGTTATAATGGACTATGCCACCCGTTATCCAGAAGCGATCCCTCTCAGAAATACCTCGGCCAAAACCATAGCCAAAGAGCTATCTCTTGTTTTTAGCCGGGTGGGTATTTGTAAAGAACTGCTTACGGACCAAGGTACACCCTTTATGTCCCGGGTTATGAAAGAGCTGTGTAAATTGTTCAAAGTGACGCAGTTGCGTACATCTGTGTATCACCCCCAAACCGATGGGCTGGTTGAAAGATTCAACAAAACCCTAAAACAAATGTTGAAGAAAGTGGTGGATAGAGATGGAAAGGATTGGGACTGTCTACTTCCTTATTTGATGTTTGCTATTAGGGAGGTGCCCCAATCCTCTACGGGATTCTCCCCCTTTGAGTTACTGTATGGGAGACACCCAAGAGGGCTGTTGGATATTGCCAAGGAAACTTGGGAAAGTGAGAGTTCTCCCCACAGGAGTGTGATTGAGCATGTCGCCCTGATGCAAGATCGAATTGCACAGGTAATGCCCATCGTGAAGGAACATTTGGCCCAAGCGCAGTTGGCACAGCAGAGAGTGTACAACCGTGGAGCCAAGACCCGTACCTTTTCCCCGGGGGATAGGATATTGGTACTTGTCCCTACGGTTGAAAGTAAATTCCTTGCCAAATGGCAAGGCCCCTACGAGATAATGGAAAAAGTGAGCGAAGTGAATTACAAGGTCAGACAACCAGGAAGGCGAAAGCCCGAACAGATATATCACGTTAATCTGTTGAAAGCCTGGAGGGATAGAGAGTCCCTAGTCGCAGAAACTTGGTCACCAGCTCAAACTGGTTGCGTGATTCCAGAGGTTGGAATAGCAGCCACCTTGTCACAACCCCAACAACAGGAGGTTAAGGAGTTTGTGCTTCGCAACAAGGAGGTGTTCTCTGAGCTGCCGGGACAAACATCTGGGGTAGAGCATGATATTATTACCCCGCCCGGTGAAAGGGTGAAGTTAAAACCCTATCGGATCCCAGAGGCCCGACGGGAGGCAATACGGGAGGAAGTACAGAAAATGCTGAACTTAGGGGTGATAGAGGAGTCCCAAAGTGATTGGTCTAGTCCCATTGTGTTGGTGCCTAAACCGGATGGGAGCTGGCGATTTTGTAACGATTTTCGTCAGTTGAACAAAGTTACAAAATTTGACACCTACCCCATGCCACGTATAGATGAGTTGATCGACCGGCTGGGAACAGCCCGATACATGACGACTCTTGACCTCACAAAAGGGTATTGGCAAATTCCCCTGGCCAAGTCGGCCAAAGAGAAAACCGCATTTGTAACCCCAGACGGGGCGTTCCAATATAAGAGAATGCCGTTCGGGTTACAGAATGCGCCAGCCACATTCCAGCGGAAAATGGACCAGATACTGAGGCCCCATCGGAAGTATGCTGCGGCTTACCTGGATGACGTAATTGTCCATAGCACAGATTGGGCCTCACATCTGCCAAAAGTGCAAGCAGTCCTAGACTCTATCCGGGAAGCGGGGTTTACGGCTAACCCCAAGAAGTGTACCATTGGGCAGGAGGAGGCCAAATATCTTGGGTACACCATTGGCAGGGGAGTGATAAAACCCCAACTCAACAAAGTCGAGGCCATCCAGAGTTGGCCACGTCCCAACAGCAAGAAGCAGGTGCGGGCCTTTCTGGGAATCGCGGGTTATTATCGGCGCTTCATTCCCCACTTTGCTTCTAAGGCTGTGCCCCTAACCAACCTGACGAAAGGGAAAGGGTCGGTCATGATTAAATTGACCCCCGAGGCTGAGGCAGCATTCCAATTCTTGAAACAAGCCTTATGTAGCCAGCCAGTGTTGTACTCACCCGACTTCTCTAAAGACTTTGTCGTACAAAGTGATGCGTCAGATGTGGGGTTAGGAGCAGTATTGTCCCAGGTCTGGAACGGGGAAGAGCACCCAGTCATTTACCTCAGCAGGAAGTTGAAGTCCCATGAGGTAAATTACGCCACGGTTGAAAAGGAGTGTTTAGCGGTGAAGTGGGCTCTAGATTCCCTTCGGTACTATCTGCTAGGTAGGCACTTTGACATGGTTACGGATCACGCTCCGTTAAAGTGGATGGCTCAAAACAAGGAGACAAATAGAAGAGTGAATAGGTGGTTCCTGGCCCTACAGGAATTCAACTTCACAGTAAAGCATCGCCCTGGCGTTCAAATGGGGAATGTGGATGCTTTGTCTCGAGTACATGAATGCCTGATTGCTGGTGTTCCAACCCCAAGGTTAAAACAAGAGGGGGGGGTATGTGACAGCAGGAAGGTAAAGTCACCTGGTTGCATCCAGGGGGGTAGATATATTTCTCCCAGATTCAGGCTTTATGCCGACTTATACAACTAGGGAGAGGGCTGGGCGTCGTGCAGGCAGGGAGTTGATGGGATCAGCTGGAGCTTGTCAGCTCGTTTAAGGCCTCTATAAAAACTCCCAGCTTCATTAGGTGTTTGCTCATGCCTGGACCCAGACCTGTGTGGACTGTCTAGGGAGAGTGAACCCCTGTGCGGTGAGACAAAGCCTGTGTGGCTATTTGTTTGGACATTGACTAAACCAGGGACTTAGGGACTAGGACAGCACCAGGCTGATCCCAGTTGTTAGTTAGGAAACCTGCATGTTTAGTCAGAGGTCAAGCTGACCAGGATTTATTTTGTTTATGTTTCTTTTTGGCTTTGTTGTGTTTTTGTCACTGTACATAGAGAAATAAACCGCACCTTTTGATTTTGAAAACCACAACCTCCGTCTGCTGGCCCTGTTTTTGTGTGGGGAGCCCAACCAGGGGGTCACACACACCCGCTACCGAGTTAACCCCCTCACAATATATATATATACTGAATATACTGCAGCTAACTGAATCAACTGCCTGCCTGTAGTATATTAGGAAGAGTACAACACAAACGCTCTGCAGTGAGATCTAGCTGCACAGGATACAGTATACTGACTGAATATACTGCAGCTAACTGAATCAACTGCCTGCCTGTAGTATAATAGGAAGAGAACAACAAGAACGGTCTGCAGTGAGATATAGCTGCACAGGATACAGTATACTGACTGAATATACTGCAGCTAACTGAATCAACTGCCTGCCTGTAGTATATTAGGAAGAACACAACAGGAACGGTCTGCAGTGAGATCTAGCTGCACAAGATACAGTATACTGACTGAATATACTGCAGCTAACTGAATCAACTGCCTGCCTGTAGTATATTAGGAACAGAACAACAGGAACACTCTTCAGTGAGATCTAGCTGCACAGGATACAGTATACTGACTGAATATACTGCAGCTAACTGAATCAATTGCCTGCCTGTAGTATATTAGGAAGAGAACAACAGGAACGCTCTGCAGTTAGATCTAGCTGCACAGGATACAGTATACTGACTGAATATACTGCAGCTAACTGAATCAACTGCCTGCCTGTAGTATATTAGCAAGAGAACCACAGGAGCGGTCTGCAATGAGATCTAGCTGCACAGGATACAGTATACTGACTGAATATACTGCAGCTAACTGAATCAACTGCCTGCCTGTAGTATATTAGGAAGAGAACAACAGGAACAGTCTGCAGTGAAATCTAGCTGCACAGGATACAGTATACTTACTGAATATACTGCAGCTAACTGAATCAACTGCCTGCCTGTAGTATATTAGGAAGAACACAACAGGAACAGTCTGCAGTGAGATCTAGCTGCACAGGATACAGTATACTGACTGAATATACTTCAGCTAACTGAATCAACTGCCTGCCTGTAGTATATTAGGAAGAGAACAACAGGAATGCTCTGCAGTGAGATCTAGCTGCACAGGATACAGTATACTGACTGAATATACTGCAGCTAACTGAATCAACTGCCTGCCTGTAGTATATTAGGAAGAACACATCAGGAACGGTCTGCAGTGAGATCTAGCTGCACAGGATACAGTATACTGACTGAATATACTTCAGCTAACTGAATCAACTGCCTGTAGTATATTAGGAAGAGAACAACAGGAACGCTCTGCAGTGAGATCTAGCTGCACAGGATACAGTATACTGACTGAATATACTGCAGCTAACTGAATCAATTGCCTGCCTGTAGTATATTAGGAAGAGAACAACAGGAACGCTCTGCATTTAGATCTAGCTGCACAGGATACAGTATACTGACTGAATATACTGCAGCTAACTAAATCAACTGCCTGCCTGTAGTATATTAGGAAGAGAACAACAGGAGCGGTCTGCAGTGAGATCTAGCTGCACAGGATACAGTATACTGACTGAATATACTGCAGCTAACTGAATCAACTGCCTGCCTTTAGCATATTAGGAAGAGAACAAAAGGAACGGTCTGCAGTGAAATCTAGCTGCACAGGATACAGTATACTTACTGAATATACTGCAGCTAACTGAATCAACTGCCTGCCTGTAGTATATTAGGAAGAACACAACAGGAACGTTCTGCAGTGAGATCTAGCTGCACAGGATACAGTATACTGACTGAATATACTGCAGCTAACTGAATCAACTGCCTGCCTGTAGTATATTAGGAAGAACACAACAGGAACGGTCTGCAGTGAGATCTAGCTGCACAGGATACAGTATACTGACTGAATATACTTCAGCTTACTGAATCAACTGCCTGCCTGTAGTATATTAGGAAGAGAACAACAGGAATGCTCTGCAGTGAGATCTAGCTGCACAGAATACAGTATACTGACTGAATATACTGCAGCTAACTGAATCAACTGCCTGCCTGTAGTATATTAAGAAGAGAACCACAGGAACGCTCTGCAGTGAGATCTAGCTGCACAGGATAATGTATACTGACTGAATATACTGCAGGTAACTGAATCAACTGCCTGCCTGTAGTATATTAGGAAGAGAACAACTGCAACACTCTTCAGTGAGATCTAGTTTATTCCTTTATTTAGATGGTAGCTCACCTTCTCATAGAAGGTTAATAGATTGGTTTGTCAAGAATAATTCTACATGAATCCATGCTGATTACTGCTAATGATACCATTTTCATTACTAAAATCTTGTATATAGTCCCTTATCATCCCCTCCAAGAGCTTGCATACTATTGATGTTAGGCTAACTGGTCTGTAATTTCCAGGAATGTATTCTGGCCCATTTTTAAATACTGGTGCTACATTGGCTTTCCTCCAATCAGCTGGTACCATTCCAGTCAGTAGACTGTCAGTAAAAATTAGGAACAATGATCTGGCAATTACTTGACTGAGTTCCCTAAGTACCCTCGGGTGCAAGCCGTCTGGTCCCGGTGATTTATTAATGCTAAGTTTCCCAAGTCTATTTCTAATTCTGTCCTCTGTTAGCCATGAGGGTGCTTCCTGGGATGTGTCATGAGGTCAAACACTGCAGTTTTGGTTACTGAAGCCCCCTGATTCCTTTGTGAAGACCGAGGAGAAGAATACATTCAATACCTTCACCATTAGGGATGAGCTCGGTGTTCGAGTCGAACATACGTTCGACTCGAACATCGGCTGTTCGATCGTTCGACGAAGATCGAACGATTTGGGCCGTTTGCGCCTAATTCGAGTGACGCGAACGGCCCACAATGCACTACGCCATCGCAGTGTCATCCAGGCGCTGTGATTGGCCAAGCATGCACTGTGACCCCGCATGCTTGGCCAATCACAGCGCCGGCAGCGAGGAGAGCAATGATTGGCCACAGGCAGGATGCCTGTGGCCAATTATTGCTGAGGGTGTTTAGTACACGCCCCACACTATAAAAGGCCGCCAGCACGGCGGCCTAGTGTAGTGTGTTCCGGAGCAGGGAAAGAGAAGCATAGGCAGGGACAGTGACATTTTTTTTTCTTGCTTAACCTGGATTCCTTTAGTTTAGGGAAAGAGAAGGATAGGTAGGGAGAGTGTCAGTGTGTTTTACTGTGCTAATCCTTGTTTGTAGGGACAGGGAAGGACAGTGAGGGAAATTCTCCTTGTGCTATACTGTGCTAAAGCATTGATCATCAACCATCTTTAAAAAAACATTTTTTATAGGGACAGAAAACTATAGGTAGGGAGAGTGTCAGTGTGTTTTACTGTGCTAATCCTTGTTTGTAGGGACAGGGAAGGACAGTGAGGGAAATTCTCCTTGTGCTATAGTGTGCTAAAGCATTGATCATCAACCATCTTTAAAAAAAATTTTTTTATAGGGACAGAAAACTATAGGTAGGGAGAGTGTCAGTGTGTTTTACTGTGCTAATCCTTGTTTGTAGGGACAGGGAAGGACAGTGAGGGAAATTCTCCTTGTGCTATAGTGTGCTAAAGCATTGATCATCAACCATCTTTAAAAAAACATTTTTTATAGGGACAGAAAACTATAGGTAGGGAGAGTGTCAGTGTGTTTTACTGTGCTAATCCTTGTTTGTAGGGACAGGGAAGGACAGTGAGGGAAATTCTCCTTGTGCTATAGTGTGCTAAAGCATTGATCATCAACCATCTTTAAAAAAACATTTTTTATAGGGACAGAAAACTATAGGTAGGGAGAGTGTCAGTGTGTTTTACTGTGCTAATCCTTGTTTGTAGGGACAGGGAAGGACAGTGAGGGAAATTCTCCTTGTGCTATAGTGTGCTAAAGCATTGATCATCAACCATCTTTAAAAAAAATTTTTTTATAGGGACAGAAAACTATAGGTAGGGAGAGTGTCAGTGTGTTTTACTGTGCTAATCCTTGTTTCTAGGGACAGGGAAGGACAGTGAGGGAAATTCTCCTTGTGCTATAGTGTGCTAAAGCATTGATCATCAACCATCTTTTAAAAAAAAAAAATTATAGGGACAGAAAACTATAGGTAGGGAGAGTGTCAGTGTGTTTTACTGTGCTAATCCTTGTTTGTAGGGACAGGGAAGGACAGTGAGGGAAATTCTCCTTGTGCTATAGTGTGCTAAAGCATTGATCATCAACCATCTTTAAAAAAAATTTTTTTATAGGGACAGAAAACTATAGGTAGGGAGAGTGTCAGTGTGTTTTACTGTGCTAATCCTTGTTTGTAGGGACAGGGAAGGACAGTGAGGGAAATTCTCCTTGTGCTATAGTGTGCTAAAGCATTGATCATCAACCATCTTTAAAAAAAATTTTTTTATAGGGACAGAAAACTATAGGTAGGGAGAGTGTCAGTGTGTTTTACTGTGCTAATCCTTGTTTGTAGGGACAGGGAAGGACAGTGAGGGAAATTCTCCTTGTGCTATACTGTGCTAAAGCATTCATCATCAACCATCTTTAAAAAAACATTTTTTTATAGGGACAGAAAACTATAGGTAGGGAGAGTGTCAGTGTGTTTTACTGTGCTAATCCTTGTTTGTAGGGACAGGGAAGGACAGTGAGGGAAATTCTCCTTGTGCTATAGTGTGCTAAAGCATTGATCATCAACCATCTTTAAAAAAAAAATTTTTATAGGGACAGAAAACTATAGGTAGGGAGAGTGTCAGTGTGTTTTACTGTGCTAATCCTTGTTTGTAGGGACAGGGAAGGACAGTGAGGGAAATTCTCCTTGTGCTATAGTGTGCTAAAGCATTGGTCATCAACCATCTTTAAAAAAAATTTTTTTATAGGGACAGAAAACTATAGGTAGGGAGAGTGTCAGTGTGTTTTACTGTGCTAATCCTTGTTTGTAGGGACAGGGAAGGACAGTGAGGGAAATTCTCCTTGTGCTATAGTGTGCTAAAGCATTGATCATCAACCATCTTTAAAAAAAAATTTTTTTATAGGGACAGAAAACTATAGGTAGGGAGAGTGTCAGTGTGTTTTACTGTGCTAATCCTTGTTTGTAGGGACAGGGAAGGACAGTGAGGGAAATTCTCCTTGTGCTATAGTGTGCTAAAGCATTGATCATCAACCATCTTTAAAAAAAAATTTTTTATAGGGACAGAAAACTATAGGTAGGGAGAGTGTCAGTGTGTTTTACTGTGCTAATCCTTGTTTGTAGGGACAGGGAAGGACAGTGAGGGAAATTCTCCTTGTGCTATACTGTGCTAAAGCATTCATCATCAACCATCTTTAAAAAAACATTTTTTATAGGGACAGAAAACTATAGGTAGGGAGAGTGTCAGTGTGTTTTACTGTGCTAATCCTTGTTTGTAGGGACAGGAAAGGACAGTGAGGGAAATTCTCCTTGTGCTATACTGTGCTAAAGCATTCCTCATCAACCATCTTTGAAATCCTTGTTTTTTGGACAGTCAGGGAAATTGTCATTGTGCTATTCTGTGCGAAAGCAATCATCCTCAACCATATTTAGAAATCCTTAAGTAAAGGGACAGAGAAGGACACCTGAAGGTAGCCCTTATTGCTTTTTTCCCATCTCCCTGCAGGCCATCCATTAGAATGTCTGGAAGGCAAACAAGGAGAGGCAGACAGTCAGGAGGCAATAAAAGAGGGCAAGCAGGCTCTGTGTCTGGGGGCAACAGTGCTGGTCGTGGACGCGGTGCATTGTCATCAGCACATGGCCATGGGACACGCTTGTCCTTCTTTTCGGCAGCTGGACATGTTGAGCCACATCATGCCGAAGACTTGGTAGAGTGGATGACCAAGCCCTCCTCCTCCTCCTCATCCTCTCTCACCCAGGCTCAGGGTACTGGCAAAGCAGCTGCCAAAGCGTCCTCTTCCCTGGTATCAATGTCAGACTCATCATCAGTCACTCCTTCCCTAGACCCACCATGTCCTCCTCCTGAGGAGTCCCCCGAACTGTTTGAGCACAGTGTTGGGTACATGCTCCAGGAGGATGCCCAGCGTTTCGAAGGGTCTGATGATGAAACCCAGCTACAGGAAGGCAGTAGCGTGAGAGCAGACAGAGGGGATGCTCAAGAAGGACACCAATCTGGCAGTCATGTTCCAGCAGCTGCAGCATACTGCCAGATTGGCTCCAGTGATGAGGAGGGAGGGGATGATGAGGTCACTGACTCCACGTGGGTGCCTAATAGGAGAGAGGAGGAGGAGGAGGATGAGGAGGAGGCACATCTCCAACGAGGCAGGATGCCCTTTGGTGGCCAGCGTAAGGGCAGTACACCGACGGAATCACACCGCAGAGCTCCGCCTGTGCAGGGCGCTGCCTCTGCCCGTCATTCAAAAAGTTCTTTGGTGTGGGCCTTTTTTGAGGCTAGTGCATCAGATCGCACAGCTGCTGTTTGCAACATATGTCTCAAGCGTATATCGCGTGGCCAAAACATCAGCCGCTTGGGTACCACATGCCTGACCAGACATATGTTGACCTGCCATGCAGCTCGTTGGCAAGCCTACCTCAAAGACCCACACCAAAGAACAAAGCGGACCTCTCCTTGCACCGCATCAGCTGGGATCTTCAACCCCACTATAACTTCAGTCCTCTCTGAAACATGCACTGAGAGGAATGAAGGTGTAGAATTAGGTGTGTCACAGCCAAGTACTTGCGGCCACTCTGCTAGCAGTACACCGACGTCCGATTCTAGCAGGCAAATTTCCCTGCCCCAGCTGCTGGACCGTCGAAAGAAGTTCACTCCCAGCTATCCACATGCCCAGCGGTTGAATGCTAGCTTGGCTAAATTGCTAGCGCTTCAACTGCTGCCTTTTCAGTTGGTAGACTCGGCCCCCTTCCGTGAGTTTGTGCAATGTGCGGTTCCTCAGTGGCAGGTTCCCAAACGCCACTTTTTCTCACGGAAGGCTATTCCGGCTCTCTACCGGCATGTGGAAGGCAATGTCTTGGCCTCGCTGGACAGGGCGGTCAGCGGTAAGGTGCATATTACCGCTGACTCATGGTCCAGCAGGCATGGACAGGGACGTTACCTTTCTTTCACGGCCCATTGGGTCACTCTTTTGGCAGCTGGGAAGGATGCAGGACAAGGTGCAGTAGTGTTGGAGGTTGTTCCACCGCCACGCCTCCAAAATGCTACTACTGGTTGTGACACACCTCTCTCCTCCACCCCCTCCTCTTCTTCTTCCTCCATGGCCTCTTCCTGTGCTTTGTCCTCTGAACCAGCGGTGCTCCGTAGCCATTCAAGGGGCTACGCAAGTACGCAGGCAAAAAGATGCCATGCCGTGCTTGCGCTGGTGTGTTTGGGGGACAGAAGCCACACTGGGGCAGAGGTCCTGTCTGCTCTGCAGGGCCAGGCCGAGAGGTGGTTGACGCCACGCCAGCTTAAGCCAGGAATGGTGGTTTGCGACAATGGCACCAACCTCCTCTCCGCCCTCCGACAGGGACAACTGACCCATGTGCCCTGTGTGGCTCACGTCCTTAACCTGGTGGTGCAGCAGTTATTGGGCAGGTACCCGGGCTTACAGGATGTCCTGAGGCAGGCCAGGAAAGTCTGTGTGCATTTCCGCAGATCTTATAATGCCAGTGCTCGCCTGGCTGAGCTGCAAAAGGAGTTGAACCTGCCCAAGAACCGCCTTATATGTGACATGCCCACCAGGTGGAACTCAACGTTGGCCATGCTGCAGCGGCTGCACACGCAGCAGAGGGCCATCAATGAGTACCTGTGCGACTACGGCACCAGGACAGGGTCAGGGGAGCTTGGTTTTTTTTCTCCACGCCAGTGGGGCATGATCAGGGATGCATGCACTGTCCTGGCACCATTTGAGGAGGCCACGAGGATGGTGAGCAGTGACAGTGCATGCATCAGTGACACTGTACCTCTTGTCCACCTGTTGGAGCACACGCTGCGTGGAATAATGGACAGGGCACTTGAGGCAGAACAGAGGCAGGAAGAGGAGGACTTCCTTGCCTCTCAAGGCCCCCTTTACCCAGACAGTGTTCCTTCTGTCCCACCCATCGCACAGGAAGAGGAGGAGGAGGAGGAGGAGGAGGAGGATTGTGTCAGCATGGAGGTGGAGGCTGGCACTCAGCATCATCAGCAGCAGTCTTTTAGGGATGATTTACAGTCCCAAGAAACCAGTGGACTTGTACGTGGCTGGGAGGAGGTGGCTGCGGATCATGTCGTCCTTAGTGACCCAGAGGACTCCGGACCGAATGCCTCAGCTAACCTACGCTGCATGGCCTCCCTGATCCTGCAAAGTCTGCGGAAGGATCCTCGTATTCTTCGGATCAAGGAGAGGGACCATTACTGGCTGGCCACTCTCCTTGATCCACGGTACAAGGGTAAGGTTGCGGACCTTATGTTACCGTCGCAGAGGGAGCAGAGGATGAGACAACTCCGGGAGGCCTTGCAGAAAGGTCTGTGCAACGCGTTCCCAGAGACTGGGGGGTTACAAACTCCTGGTCCTGGACAACGAGTTGCTGAGGCTTCGGCCAGTCAAAGAAGGAGCGGTGGGGAAGGTGGCCGTCTGACCGATGCGTTCAGACAATTCTTTAGTCCGCAGCCCCAAAGTATGATCGGTTCCAGCAACCATCGCCAGCGTCTGATAAACATGGTGCAGGAATATCTAGGGGCAAGGTCAGACTTGGACACCTTCCCCACCGAAAATCCTCTGGCTTACTGGGTCTTGAGGATGGATCACTGGCCAGAGCTTGCACAGTATGCAATTGAGATACTGGCCTGTCCTGCATCCAGCGTTCTTTCGGAACGCACATTCAGTGCTGCTGGAGGATTTGTCATGGATCACAGGGTGCGCCTGTCCACCGACTCGGTTGATCGACTGACTTTCATCAAGATGAACGAGTCTTGGATCACCACCAGCTACCACACACCTGATGCTGATATAACAGACTAATTGATTTTAACATGTCACATCCCTTCAAGACTGATGCTGATGCTGAGTGCCTGTGCTGTTATGTTGACTGGCTATCCTCCTCCTCCGAGTCCTCAATGATACGATTGATGATGATAGCTTGGAAGATCATTTTTGTTTATGGGTGCCGCCACCAGTGGCTAAGGCCCAATTTTTCAGCCCCTGTTTAACAGGGGCGTGTAATTACAATTTTTGAAGCAATACTTTGCAACAGGGCTCATTGCTGTGCTCCAAGTACAGTATCTGTGAGGGGTTGGAGTGTTGTGCCACCAGTGCCTAAGGCCCAATTTTTCAGCCCCTGTTTAACAGGGGCGTGTCATTACAATTTTTGAAGCAATACTTTGCAACAGGGCTCATTGCTGTGCTCCAAGTACAGTATCTGTGAGGGGTTGGAGTGTTGTGCCACCAGTGCCTAAGGCCCAATTTTTCAGCCCCTGTTTAACAGGGGCGTGTCATTACAATTTTTGAAGCAATACTTTGCAACAGGGCTCATTGCTGTGCTCCAAGTACAGTATCTGTGAGGGGTTGCAGTGTTGTGCCACCAGTGCCTAAGGCCCAATTTTTCAGCCCCTGTTCAACAGGGGCATGTAATTACAATTCTTGATCTAATAATTCACAGCAGGGCCCATTGCTGCACCCACCAAGAGTAACTCTGAGGGCTTACAGTGTTGTGGCAACGCCACCACCACCACCACCACAAAAGGCCCAATTTTTCAGCCCCTGTTCAAAAGGGGCATGTAATTACAATTCTTGATCTAATAATTCACAGCAGGGCCCATTCCTGCACCCACCAAGAGTAACTCTGAGGGCTTACAGTGTTGTGGCAACACCACCACCACCACGAAAGGCCCAATTTTTCAGCCCCTGTTCAACAGGGGCATGCAATTACAATTCTTGATCTAATAATTCACAGCAGGGCCCATTGCTGCACCCACCAAGAGTAACTGTCAGGGCTTACAGTGTTGTGGCACCAGCACCACCATCAAAGGCCCAATTTTTACTACCACTGTTCAACAATTATATGTAATTACAATTCCTGATATAATAGTTGACAGCAGGGCGTTCCAGCACCAACCAAGAGTAACTGTGAGTGCTTACAGTGTTGTGCCAACACCAACAACTAAGGGGCCTATTTCTGCAGAGTATATACGGCAGGTCCCTACTTTCAAACATCCAACTTACAAACGACTCCTACTTGCAAACGCAAGAAGACAACAGGAAGTGAGAGGAAATCTACCCCTAGGAAGGAAAATTCTCTCCTGTAAGAATTAATATGGGAGAAAGGTGTCTCCTCTGTACTGATGCTTTATCACCAATCCTTGTTTCAAGAAAAACACCACATTTCAAAAACAGTTGTCATTGGGACGGAAAGTGAGGTGAAATGTTCTGAACAGGGGCACAGACAGCAAAACAAATGTTACAGGGGTGATAACCCTTACCTATGTTTTCCAAAAAGTTTAAAAATAGATTTTTGGGCTGGAGCTACAGTTCAACAATGTACCTGTTCAAAATTACAAACACATTCTACATAAGAACAAACCTACAGTCCCTGTCTTGTATGCACCGCCTGTATACGGCTGTTCAGAGTATATAGGGCCTTTTTTATTTTGTGTGCGGTGTTCCCCTTAATATCCATACAAGACCCAAAGGGGCTGGTAATGGGCTGGGGTAGAGGGGGGGGGGGGGTCATGGGGTAGCTATGCCATTTTTCTTAAAGATTTTCATCCATATTACCGGGACCAGACATTACATTAAAGCCGCAAGCAGTTTTACATGTTTTTTTTTCCTTTAGAAGTGTCATTTTGTGCAGGGACAGTTCTAAACACGGGAAACACGTGGCACTTCACAGGCATACTTTAGACACCCCCCAGGTACGATATTTAAAGGAATATTTGACTTTTTTTTTTCACTTTATGCATCATTAAAATGACTGCTCCCGAAAAACGACCGTTTTTAAAACTTCTTTTTGCATTGATACATGTCCCCTGGTGCAGAACCCGGGTTCCCAAACCCTTTTTAGGACAATAACATGCATAATAGTCGTTATAATTAGCACTTTAGAATTCGAACGTTCGCATCCATTGTATTTAATAGGGTTCTAATGTTCGTACGAACGTTCGGTCCGTTCGCGGGTTCTGGTGCGAACCGAACCCGGGGGGTGTTCGGCTCATCACTATTCACCATATCCCCATCCTTTGTAACCAGATGTCCTTCCTCATTCTTTATGGGGCCAATATGGTCTGTCCTCCCTTTTTTACTGTTTATATACTTAAATAATTTCTTGCAGTTTGTTTTGCTCTCCTCCTCTATGTGTCTTTCGTGTTCCATCTTAGCCACCCTCATTGCACCCTTACATATCTTGTTGCATTCTTTGTAAAGTCTGAATGCTGATGATGATCCCTCAACCTTTTATTTTTTAAGGCCTTCTCCTTTACTTTTATTTGCATTTTTACATTGGAGTTAAGCCATCCAGGACTTTTGTTCGTTCTTTTAAATGTATTTCCCAATGGGATGCACTGGCTAATGCCCTTATTTAACATGCTCTTAAAGCAAGCCCATCTCTTCTCTGTGTTCTTTGTTTCTAAGATTTTATCCCAATTTATATCTTCTAGCAAGGTTCGTAGTTTAGGGAAGTTGGCTCTTTTTAAATTCAGTGTCTTTGTGTTCCCCCTGTGTTTCCTATTTGTGTGATTTATACGATGAAGCCAATTGACCTGTGATCGCTGTTTTCTAAATTGCCCCGTATTTCCACATCCGTGATCAGGTCTGTATTGTTGGTAATCAGTAGATCTAGTAACACCTTGTTTCTAGTTGGTGAGTCTACTATCTGACCCATGAAAGTGTCCTCTAAGACATTTAGGAACTGGTAAACCTTTGACACATGCATGGTTCCCTCCACCCAGTCTATGTCTGGATAATTAAAATCCCCCATTATGATAACATTTCCCATCCTTGCTGCTAATCCAAATTCACCTGGGCAGTCCGGTTTTTACATCATGTGTCCAGGTTTCCGACTGCCAGACACCCAGACACATTATTCAGACAGCATACCTGCCAGACATCCTCAGTGCCTGCCACCAATGTGTCTTTCCCTCATTTCTGCACCCAGTCCATACTCCAGTGACCACACACTGTCCGCACTTGGTTTACTACTGCTGGCTTCTGTTCCCCTCACTGATCTGCAGAGTTTAGATATCATAGCTTAAAGTGGCCAACAACAGCAGGCACCTCTTAGAACAGACCACCAGCAGCTAAAGAACCCCTCTTCTCCCTGTCTGTGTGTCTCCTGGGTAGACACAGGAACTTCACAGGAGCCTAGCAGAAGGAGCAGTGCAGCCTCAGTAGAGGGAGCAACCCACAGCTTACAGAACAGCAGAAGACAGGTATGCAGTCCACCCCGCTGCCCCTGTATACACCCTGCTGCCCCTGTATACACCCTGCTGCCCGCCTGTCCACCCCACTGCCTGTCTGTCCATCCCACTGCCCCTCTGTCAACCCTGCTGCCTGCCTGTCATGGACTACTACCGTGTTGAGGTATGCCTGGGCAGCCTAGTCGCGTTAGTCAGGAGATGTTCCATTGAAGTTGTTCAGGTTGAACGTGTAACCCAATCCACAAGTGTGTGAATCGTGGGCAGTAAGCCCTCTCACCAGTCCCTGCGGTGCAGCTGTAGACTCCTGCTGTAGGAGTGGGACCCCTTGCCTCTTTTCAGATGGTTCCAGTGATTAGAAGTGAAGGGATAAAATGTATCGGATTGCCGCAGTCCATGCAGCGTGGCCCCATTGTAACCGCTCTCAGGCCCCAAGCTTGTGTGCCTCGCCTGTCTGGTGTCCCGCAGAAATGTGCTCACATGGACTCCCACTGTTAAGCTTTCTCACCACTCTTCTTCCTCCTCAGCGTTCTATTGGAACTGTAGTGTAAGGGTCTGTGACAGACTCACCCGGGACAGAGGCTTTTGGAGGGGACTGAATGCTACCCTCTTGCCTTGCGATCATGGGCCCTGGCATTTGGGGGAACGGTGCTCTTTGTGAGCTGTATGCCTGGGGACCCTGTATCTGCCATATTATATGGCTTCATAATTTTGGGACTCATAAAATATGCTGATGTCATCAACTCCAGCCACCTTCCTGCACAGGAAGAGGAGCCAGTGGAGGCAGCACGGGAGGAGGTAAGACGATATCACCCTCCGCTTATCAAGCTTTTTCACCACTCTTCTTCCTCCTGCTGATGTCATCAACTCCAGCCACCTGTCCGTTGTCTGCTAGAATGTGTTTATTGTAAACAAGTCTATTGTGGGTCTTTCATCCATTGTGGTTTGTGCTAATTGATCCTGCAGTTGTATGAAGGAGTTCTGTGTTGTACTTATGATAATGCATACCTCCCAACCCGCACGGACCCTGCGGGACTTTCCCACATAGACACCTTTTTCCCGCAGTCCCGCGACAGAGAAATTTTTTAACACTGGAAGAGGAGCCAGTGGAGGCAGCACGGGAGGAGGAGGGTAAGACGATATCACCCCCCCCCTGCTTATCAACTCTAATGTCGGTTCGCTAGGCCGCAATATCCCGCGAACCCCCCCGCCCAACAACTTAGATGTCCCGCGGTAGCACCCCCCGCCCCCGCTTAACAACTTAGACTGAATGTCCCGCAGTGGAAATTTTAAACGTTGGGAGGTATGGATAATCTATAATCTGTTATGTGAAGCTCGGTGACGACAAGTCTGACCTGAAGTGAAATCCTGATTCATCATAACAATGACCAGGCTGCTTTAAGGGATTAGTTAATTAGCTCATGTTAATTTATGTTCTGGTTACTTTCTGTTTAACGGCTATCTCTTCCCCACCTCAGGTTTGATTTACGTGGGGAGTTTTTGTGCGCTCTATGATGTGAGATAGGGGAACTTCCTCCTCCCCCTTCTCATCCTCTGTCCGCCTAGCTGTGGACGGCGGATCGCGCATGCGCTGTGGCGTCATCACGCGCATGCACGGCATCCGAACGCCCAGACCGGAAGTGAAGTCAGGGGCCATGCGTGACCCTTCACTTCCGGGATGACTCTGACCATTTAAGATGGCGCAGTCGGCGTTATCCGACATGTGCCCTCTTGAAGGATTTGCTGATATTGGGACTTTATTCCTTTGGAACCAAATGACCTGCGATCTATCGGGACATCTTATTTCATGTGGATTGGACCCCCTACAGGTATTGAGGTTATGTTGCTGGTAGTGCGGGCTGGTAGATTTCATTGGGATGTAGGCTTCTTGATTATTAGTAGCCATGTAACAAACCTTTTTCTTTCTTTCTTTGGGTGTCTGCATACTTTGGCTTTATAATGCCAATTTACTGATAGTAAATGGTACAGGTCGCCAGTCTCTTGTATTTATATAATTGACTGTTAGTCCTGTTACCATAAAATATCTATATACATATATATTTTTATTTTTCTTACCACTACCCCTTATCCATGCTATGTCACCAGCACATGATATAGTAATATATTGTTACACAAATCTCTAGATATCATCTTTAACAGTTAATTTTCACCACCGCCACCTAATAAACCACATTTATATATAAGATGGATCTTTTATAACATCTTTATGGTAAACCATTATAGAAAGTCCTAATGGCTTTAAAACTAAAACGAAATGGATGTAAATCAAGACACATTATACATTGTGCTATACCTGTAATTATCATTGCTGGTGTTCCTACAATGAAGTTTATCGATCTTATCATGTTTTGGATAAACCCTATAAGCACTATAGGATCTCCCTTCTTATAATCATTAATATTCTTGTTACCATACTACTTTATTTTACTATTGGATAAAATTTGATTATATTATTTATTTGGTCAGCCCACAGAGTTAAAAATTCTTACGTTTCGACCGGTTGGTTCTGGCATCCGCCGGGTCTAGCTGCGGTGGATAAGGGTCGGTCATCAGTTTAATGCAGTTGTCATAGTGATGTGCATTCCATTCAGTCTTTTCATAATCAGACTAGGTAAGCATGATACATTGTTTTTTGGAGATTTGTTAATATGCAGCGATTTTCTATCATATCAATTAATGCACATGTACTGATGTTATATTATTGCCTGACAGTAATTATATATTTTTATGTCTTATACAGACTTGATGAAATTAAAGACACGTGCTAAGCCCTGACGAAGCACAAACAGTGCGAAACATGTTGGCTAATTGCACAATATAGATCTTTATTTTCAAAGTTTTATGATTCTGTATTAATGTAATGTAGCGGGGTGTTCCCCTTTAATCAGAGACAGGAAATTCCAGAGAGAGGGGAGTCGGGGGGGAAGGAATATAAGGAGGGGGCGAGGCCTAGCTCTTTCTCTTTGGACATGGGGAGGCAGAGAGAGAGATACACCTGTGCGGATCTGTGCTGTTCCAGGCCTGAAGCCTGGGGCCTGTGGAGCGAACCAAAGAGCCTTCCACCCCCTTTGCGAGCCTGGGTGGCATCCAGACTCATCTCTTCTAAAGTTATCTGGATCGGGGATCCGATCGCAGAAGCCGCCGTGGACGAGGACCGACACAGCCGGTGGAAGTTCCGGACTGAGGGAAGTGTTCCGGAGTGGTGAGCGAGCGAAAGCTCATCTTTAAACTGTTGCTTTTATACTTTGTGCCTACTAGACTTCCGAGGCCTAACACCTCCGGTGAGGGAGAATTACTCCCCCCCCCCTATTGGATTACAAATACATGGGTTTTAAATTCTTCAAGTGCACCACCTTTACAGATCCTGTGCCGGTGAAGATTTGTGTTTCTTCTAAGACTGAGTTTCATGGTTAGGGATCAGGCCTGATCCGTTAGTTAGTTATAAGTTAGTTATCACACCACAGGGTGTTTAGGTAACGGTCGCCCCACGTGGCGTTCCGTCCCCTTTCCATTGCTGACACACACACACACAGTATTGTGATTTATAACTGCAGGGACCTGCTTATGTGTTGTGAACCAAATGTTATATGCATGTTATCCCCTTTTATCTTACCACTAGCAGTAAAGTCAGTTATTATTTACAACATCGTCTATGAGTCTGAGTTATCAATCCACACACCCACATTTAAAGCATAAGTGATTGTTTATGTGAAATTGCTGTGGGTTAACTGTGCCAGAGTGGGTAGAGCAGATTGCCGGGGGGTTGGGGAAGCTGTACTCAGGGCCCAAATCAAAACTTGCGGCTCTCTTAAGTTGAGGGTATCGCTACACGTGGGGGCTCGTACATCCGGGATTACTGAGACAGCGGTGAGAGCCCGCCAAGACTTACCGGCATGGACCCGAAAGACATCAGAACGTGGTGTGAAGTAGCCAAGACAGATCCAAGCCAGTCAGTGGTCATTAACATTCCGGGTCAGGAATGGTCGACCGAAACGATGGAAGGGTTAATGAAGTCAGACCCAGACACCTCACACCAGTATACGCTAGTGGAATATTCAGATAGGAAGCCAGAGGCTTGTAAATGCAAATATGCGCGGATGCCGGATAACAGATCTTATAGTTTGGCGCACGCTATTAAGAAAGAGCTATCACCAACGGGATCACCGCAAGTTGCGGCCCGTACCCCGCCAGAGAGGAAAGACGGAGCGACACCTCCGGTGACGCCTGCACCTTCCACGGCCATATCACCCGAACTGATAAAGGCGTTAGGGGATCTACTAACAAACTGTCAGAAGACAAGCACAGTGCATGTAGAGACTAGCTACCGGAGACTAAAAACATTCTCGGGGGAGCTCCCCGTCCCTGCGGGGGAGGAAGATTTTGACACTTGGGTGGAACAGGCATTACAAGCAGTAGAGGCATGGGAGGTGCCTGAAGCACAGAAAAGACAACGAGTTTTAGAAAGTTTGAAAGGTGCCGCGGCAGAAGCGGTGAAGAGCTTCCGTTTTGGAAATGCAAACTGTACAGCTCAAGATTGTCTGGCCATGCTGCAGGAAGAGTTTGGACAGCTGGAGAAGGTGACAGAGATGGTCTACCAATTTGAACATACTTTCCAGCAGCCGAATGAGAAACTGTCAGAGTATGTTAGAAGGTTGAACAGGCTGTTATGCAAGATCGTCCTGAAGAAGGGAATGCTGCCCAAAGATGCAGATGAAGCACGAATGAAGCAGATCATGAGGGGAGCGCGGCGCTCAGACCCAGTCTGGCTGCACCTGAAAACCTCAGGAGGAGGAATGTCACTAACCTACTCTGATCTAATAAAAATTATTAGGGACGAAGAGGCGCTGCAGAGAGATCAGCAGGTGGCCAGGGTGAGTGTCACCCCTGTACCAGTGTTGGTCAGTTCAGTCAAGAGCCCGGAAAGAGATGCAGAAGTCGACACTTTGAAATCACAAATGTC
Source organism: Rana muscosa (assembly GCA_029206835.1). Lineage (NCBI taxonomy): Eukaryota > Metazoa > Chordata > Amphibia > Anura > Ranidae > Rana > Rana muscosa. The sequence goes on along the minus strand of CM055118.1, from coordinate 98,427,616 downwards.
CCAAGTGTTGGAGATGCTGACCTCTTTGATGGAGAAAGATCAAAGAAGAGCAGAGAAACCAAGTCCAAGAAAGGAGTTGTTCCCGAATACCTCAGAACCAGCCTCCATACAGGACCGAGAAGAGATGCTATGTTACAACTGCGGGGGCAGTGGCCACTTTGCCAGTAGGTGTTCCAGTCCCAAGAAGAAGAAAATGGATAATCGCCAGCCGGCGGGAAACTCCAGAGGGCCCCGGTGAGGGAGTCAACCGGGTGCCCATCTCTTTCAGTGAGCTCCAAACTGAATGGAAGGAAGCAAAAGAGAGGGGACAAGACCCCTCAGAAGGAATCTAGGGTCTCTCAACCAAGATACACACCAGAGAGAGGGGACAAGACCCCTCAGAAGAAATTTAGCACTCCCAAGAAGGAATGTCTACAACCAAGAGACAATAACATCCCTCAGCGGGTTTGTACTCCCATTAGGGTGGGGAAGGTCAATGCATACCGGGCTCAAGAGAGAATAAAGTCAAAAACAAACTGGATGAAGACAAGTTCTCAGAAGAAAGTGACCTCAACCCGGCCGTACCCAGAAGAATTGGTCGGCCCGTCCCCCACTGTATCTATCCAGGTGGAAGGAGTATATACGAAGGCCCTCCTGGACACTGGAGCTCAAGTGACTTTGTTGTACAGAGACTTCTACGATAGGCACTTAAGCCATTTGCCTATACAGAAGATAGAAGAGCTGGAGATATGGGGCCTGGGAACGCAGAGGTTTCCCTATGATGGTTATCTGCCCATAAAGCTGACATTCGACCCCTCTGTGGCTGGGAAGACAGAAGTGTTCGACACCCTGGCAGTTGTGTGTCCTAGACCACCCGGGGCCAGCAAGATGTCCCTCATCATAGGCACCAATACGGATCTAGTGAGAAGACTTCTGACCCCCCTGGTGAAGATGAGGAGCCATCAAGATCCAAACATCCATCCCATGCTGAAGACAGCCTACCAACAGTTAGTGTTGGAGCAGAAGACCCCAGGAGAGGGGATAGGGAAGGTGTGGAGACTGGGGAGAGAAGGAGTGGTGCTGCAGCCCGGACAGGTGGCTTGCCTCAGGGCCACTGTGAAGCTCACCTGGGAGCAGCCTGGTCCCTTTGTCATGCTGGAATCCGACCCAAGGGAAGATCACTCAGGCCTGGAAGTGATACCGGAAGTGATTCCAATCAAGGCCCTGAAGAAAGCCAGGGGAAGAGTCCCGGTGAGTGTGAGGAACTCTACAGAAAGGGCCATAGAGATCCCTGCCCGGATGCTGTTGGGACAGGTGAGTCCTGCTGTCCCAGTCAGCTGGTCAGAAGTAAAGGGGACGGGTGAAGAAGGAGATGTTTGGGAAAAACTTTCCATGGAGAACCCGAATTTACCTGGAGCCTGGAAAGAGAGAGCCAAGGCCCAGCTGACTAGATGGGAGAAGATTTTCTCCAAAGATGAGTTTGATGTGGGGTGTGCGAGGAGTGCTACCCACCGCATCCGCCTGCAAGAAGACAAACCGTTCAGGGAGAGAGTCAGGCGGGTTCCGCTGGCAGATCTGGAGGATCTGAGGGAGCAGCTTGCAGAACTAAAAAAAACTGGGGTGATTCGAGAATCCAGAAGCCCCTATGCCTCTCCAATAGTGGTGGTCAGGAAGAAGAATGGGTCGTTGAGGCTCTGCATTGACTACAGAACTCTCAACAGGAGGACCACCCCTGATCAGTACACCACGCCAAGGATAGAGGACGCCTTACAGAGTTTGTCTGGAGCCAAGTGGTTCAGCGTGATGGACCTCAAGAGCGGGTACTATCAAATCCCCATGCACCCAGAGGATAGAGAAAAGACCGCTTTCATAACTCCTGTGGGATTCTTTGAGTTTAACAGAATGCCTCAGGGCCTATCTGGGGCCCCAGCTACTTTTCAACGTCTCATGGAGAAAACTGTCGGAGATATGAACCTCATAGAAGTCCTCGTGTACCTGGACGATGTCATTGTCTTCGGGAGAACTTTGGAGGAACATGAGGCCCGATTGGAGAAAGTGTTGAGAAGGCTTAGTGAAGAGGGACTAAAGCTTTCCCCCGAGAAGTGTCGGTTCTACCAGTCTTCGGTGAACTATCTGGGACACATAGTGTCTGAAAAGGGGGTGGCTACTGATCCTGAGAAGTTGGAGGCAGTTACCTCCTGGCCAAGACCCACAACAGTCACCGAACTTAGATCTTTCCTGGGCTTCTGCTCCTACTATAGGAGGTTTGTGGATGGGTTTGCCCGTATTGCCAAGCCCCTAAATGAACTGCTCAAGACTGAAGGGGAAGAGGATGGCTTGGGACCCAGAAGACCCGGGGAGTCGGTTCAAGATCAGTGGACCCCCAGGTGTGAAGAGGCCTTCAGAACCCTGAAGAGGAGCCTCACCACAGCCCCAGTATTGGCCTATGCTGATCCCACCAGACCATACGAGTTACATGTTGATGCTAGTCATGAAGGCCTAGGTGGAGTACTCTACCAAGAGTATGAAGAGCAACTGCGACCAGTGGCCTATGTGAGTCGGAGTCTGACCCCCTCGGAGAAGAACTACCCCACTCATAAGTTGGAGTTCTTGGCCCTCAAATGGGCAGTGGTGGACAAACTAAGAGACTACCTCTATGGGGCAGAGTTTACAGTAAAAACAGATAACAACCCTCTGACTTATCTATTCACCACTGCCAAGTTGGATGCCACAGGACATAGGTGGCTGGCTGCATTATCTGGGTTCAACTTCAGTCTTAAATACAGACCAGGGACTGGAAATAGGGATGCAGATGCCCTGTCCCGAAGATCTCATACCATGGCTGATGACTGGGAGGACTGGACTCAGGTAGCACCGGAGGGAGTGCGAGCCCTTTGTCAGGGGGCTGAATTTCAAGCCAGAGGGGGCTCCAGAGCCGAGGAGATAGGAGTTACCACAGTGGGAGTCCCAAAACACTACTGCGGGGTGACTCAACTTGAAGAGGAATGCTTGCCGAAGCTGTCTAAGAAGGAGCTGAGGTGCGACCAATTGGAAGACCCCATGGGGAGATTGGTCTTTGAAGCATTGGAAAACGAGAGTCCAGAGAAACTTCGACATCACCCCTCCAAGGAGGCTCGTCTGCTATGGAGGGAGCTAGACAAGCTACAGGTCCATCAGGGAGTGGTCTACCGAAGGGGCCCCTCTGATGACTCCGAGGATAAATGGCAGTTGTTTCTCCCAGAGAAGTATCGAGAGACTGTGCTGGTTGCCTTACATGACCAGCATGGTCACCTGGGAGCTGAAAGAACCTTCCAACTTGTCAGAAGCCGGTTCTATTGGCCCTGTATGAGGGCTGAAGTGGAGGAGTATTGCCACTCCTGTGCACGATGCATCCAGAGGAAGACTCTACCCCATCAAGCTGCCCCAATGGGCCACCTACAGAGTCAAGGCCCAATGGATCTGGTATGCATTGACTTTCTCTGCCTCGAACCCGATTTGAGTGGATTGGGAAATGTTCTGGTGGTAACCGATCATTTTACCCGTTATGCACAGGCGTTCCCCACCAGAGACCAGAAGGCTTCCACTGTAGCTAAGGTGCTTCTAGAAAAATACTTCGTCCACTATGGATTACCACAGAGAATCCACTCCGACCAAGGAAGGGACTTTGAGAGTCGCCTGATCCGGAACCTACTGGACTCCCTGGGAGTGGAAAAGACCAGGACTACCCCTTATCATCCACAAGGAGATGCCCAGCCTGAGAGGTTTAATCGGACTTTGTTAAACATGCTGGGGACTCTGGAGACAGAGAAGAAGCAGCATTGGAGTCAACACATATCCACTTTGGTGCATGCCTACAATTGCACCACCAGTGATGTGACGGGTTACTCTCCCTACCGCCTCATGTTTGGGAGAGAAGCAAGATTGCCAGTGGATCTGGCCTTTGGCATTTCTCTAGACTATACCTCTGCTACCTCCCACAAAGGATATGTAGACAGACTTAGGTATAATTTGAAAGCGGCCTATGAACAAGCCCAAGCGGCCTCAGACCAGAGAGGGGCCCGAAATAAAAGGAACTATGATTTGAAGGTTCGAGTGCAAGACCTGCAGCCTGGAGACCGTGTTCTGCTACGCAACCTAGGGATCCCAGGGAAGCACAAACTTGCTGATAGGTGGAGGTCTGAGCCTTACGTTATTTGTAGGAAACTCCCTGGACTACCGGTGTACAAGTTAAAGCCAGAGGGGAGAGTGGGACCCTTGAAAACCTGGCACAGAAACCACTTACTCCCGCTTAAAGAAGCAGTCAGGATACCTCCAGTGAGGAACCTACCGGAATCTGTTTCCATCTTGGATACTCCCAGACCCAACACTCAGTCTCAGACCTCTCGATCTGGAGATGGACAGGCTTCTCAACCAAGTGAAGATGGGAGAGGAGAACTGGAGTGGCTATGGCCTTCCCCAACCCCGGAAAATCCCACCATAGACCTTCCACCCACTGAGGATATGCAGGATGGGACCCTGAACCCAGAAGCTACAGAGTTCATTCCATCCAGTGGCGTGCCTGAATGCTGGGAAGATATTCCGGGCCTGTACTCAGATGAAGAAGAGACAGAGGCCCCAGAACCAGTGACGATGTCAGAGAGTGTTCCTGAAACAGAGCCTGTGGCACCAGAGCCTGAAGTCCCAAGGGAGCAGAGAGCTCGCAGAGTCGTGAGGCCTCCCATGAAGTTAACCTACCCTCAATTGGGAAAGAGCTCAGAGGACTCTGTTACCACCGCTAGAAGAAGTAACGAGTGCTCCAATCCTTCCACTGTTCATTTGGTGGGAGGCAACCCCAGCTCACTCTCTGGCACAGTTGGACAGGCCACCCATGCTAGTGTGACCTGTGGTACAGGGAACCCCACCTCTGAGTTTTGGTGGAAATTCCCTGTACCAACATCATACTCCGCATTCAGTAGATTGGTTCAGAATTGTTGTTAAAATGTTTATCTTTGGGGACCAAAGAGTTTTAGTGGGGGGAGTGTGTAGCGGGGTGTTCCCCTTTAATCAGAGACAGGAAATTCCAGAGAGAGGGGAGTCGGGGGGAAGGAATATAAGGAGGGGGCGAGGCCTAGCTCTTTCTCTTTGGACACGGGGAGGCAGAGAGAGAGATACACCTGTGCGGATCTGTGCTGTTCCAGGCCTGAAGCCTGGGGCCTGTGGAGCGAACCAAAGAGCCTTCCACCCCCTTTGCGAGCCTGGGTGGCATCCAGACTCATCTCTTCTAAAGTTATCTGGATCGGGGATCCGATCGCAGAAGCCGCCGTGGACGAGGACCGACACAGCCGGTGGAAGTTCCGGACTGAGGGAAGTGTTCCGGAGTGGTGAGCGAGCGAAAGCTCATCTTTAAACTGTTACTTTTATACTTTGTGCCTACTAGACTTCCGAGGCCTAACACCTCCGGTGAGGGAGAATTACTCCCCCCCCTATTGGATTACAAATACATGGGTTTTAAATTCTTCAAGTGCACCACCTTTACAGATCCTGTGCCGGTGAAGATTTGTGTTTCTTCTAAGACTGAGTTTCATGGTTAGGGATCAGGCCTGATCCGTTAGTTAGTTATAAGTTAGTTATCACACCACAGGGTGTTTAGGTAACGGTCGCCCCACGTGGCGTTCTGTCCCCTTTCCATTGCTGACACACACACACACAGTATTGTGATTTATAACTGCAGGGACCTGCTTATGTGTTGTGAACCAAATGTTATATGCATGTTATCCCCTTTTATCTTACCACTAGCAGTAAAGTCAGTTATTATTTACAACATCGTCTATGAGTCTGAGTTATCAATCCACACACCCACATTTAAAGCATAAGTGATTGTTTATGTGAAATTGCTGTGGGTTAACTGTGCCAGAGTGGGTAGAGCAGATTGCCGGGGGGTTGGGGAAGCTGTACTCAGGGCCCAAATCAAAACTTGCGGCTCTCTTAAGTTGAGGGTATCGCTACAGTAATATAAATTTTTTAATGATGCTATAAATAAATTTATATTTTTCTAAAGTTTTGTTTCAAGTGTATTCACCTACTAACAGAACTGATATCTCCCTTCAAAATCCCATTCTGCGAGAGCCTGTCTCTTTTTTTGTTTCTTTTATATTCTCTTTAATGGTATATAAGACTGTATACTTGTTCTAATAAAGAGTTCTTGTTCAGCAATCAGCAAGTATCGTCTTGTTTGATGTTGATAGCGGTTTGAATATCTGATATCTATATCCAGACTGGGAGGAAGTGGTATATGACGAAAGCACTCAAGTGGAGTGTGGGACGTTTCGTTACATTGGTGGCAAGCAGCGGGACGCTTCCTGCAGTCTGGGACATCCAACCTCCACCTGGATCCAAGGTCCGGATAGCAGGAGAGGAGAGGAGAGGTACAGATACCAGCCGCCATGGAAGAGGAATTCGGAAGGAGGTTGCGAGAGATGCAGATACAGCATAGAGGACCAGTATCAGAGCAGGTCCTGCTGGGATGGTTTGATTCTATCCGCTGCGAACTCTGGAAGGAAGCGCTTACCCGTGAGCAGTGACACCAGGGAAAAGTTCTCCCCTCCATCCAGGAAAGGTACTGGTCGCAGTTTGGATTGCGGGTGCTGTTGTTGGTAGAAAAACCGCACAAGGAACAGACAGCTGAATTAAGCAGGCTGGTCTGGGCAAAGATGCGGCTGGATGAGAGCTGCAGAGCCCTTCGGTGGCATGTATCCCAAGCATGTCCCTGGATAGCGGATGACAGCCCAATGGAAGGCTTAAGCTACGGCGGCCTGGGACTGTTGTATGTGAAGCTGACAGGGGATTCTAACTTTGGAAGTGATTTGGAGTGGCCTTTGGACGAAATCATGGATTTCAGAGAAGGGCTACTGAACGTCTTGGAAGTGCACTGGGCACTGGAAGATATAGAGTTTCTGGCCGTTCGGGAATGGGAGCTGGAGATCGCCTACAGACGGCTGCTAGACTCTGCTCAGCGCCAGGGCTAGCAGGAAATACCAGTTGACAACTCTGAAATCCTGGCTGAAGAGTCGGCAATGTGGCAGAGTAACAGTGTGCTTTGCCAACCTGCCCCCGCAGCTATGGACGCGGAGGTCTTATGGCAGATGCAGCAAGTGCTGACTGACCTTGATGATCCTGTTTCTGCATGGGATGATCTTGAATGGAGGAATGTGCCTGTCCAGCAGCATGCCAGAGAATCGGCAGTGAAAAATCTAGAGATTGCCATCCCCAAAGCTGAAGTGCTGACAGCAGGGCAGAGTTCTGCTAACCTCTGCCCAGCACCGATAGCATCTTCTGGGTTCCACGGACAGGAGATGGTGAACCTCTATCCCCAGACACCAGTTGCAAACAGGGGATTTGATAGACTTTTCTGCTGAGGAAGAACAACCTGATGAGCCTCCAGCAGAAGAGCTGGTATCAGGGCCAAACTTCACTGTGCTCTGCCCAGCACCAACAGCATTATCTGTGGAGTTGCAAGGAACTTCCCCAGCTGAAGCGCTGATCACCGGACAGAGGGTCCAAGACCTCTGCCCAACACCTGTGGCACTTTCAGAGGCTCAGGGTGAGAAGGTGGCGATCACTTCCCAGCAGCAGATACAGGGGGAGAAGGGAGAGGAGGTGTTTGTCGTCCCTCCCCAACAGTTGGCCAGGGTGGAGAACGCAGTCTTTCCTCCCCAGCAAAGATCCAAGCACCTGGGAGACAGTACCACAGACATGTTGTCCCAGCAGCCAGATGAGGGAACGGAAAAGGAAGCAGCCAGCTCACCTCCCCAATGGCAGCTACACAGTTTGGAAGTGGAGGAATCCAGCCTCCTTCCCCAATGGTTAGCCGGAGCGGATGATGTGGAGTCCCCAGCAGAAGTGCTGGCAACAGGTCAGAGTGCTACTGTCAGACTTACACGTATCTGGTCGACGAGCCCAACGGAGCAGAGGAAGGTCCCCCGTACGGATCCGACTCGCAGCCCCTGGTAGTGCAGACAGGAGGCACAGGAGTGCGGAAGGGTAAGAGAGCCTGGTGGATATTTGCTGGAAGACGGCTCAGGATCCGGATGCAGAAGGGAAGATGAGCCTCACAGGCTGCAGACAGGCAGGCAGGGATGCTGGAGGGTGAAGCTGAGCAGGAGCAACACAGAATGGTCAAATAACAGGCAGGGTTTGGCAACGGTCGGGCAATGTGGTACAAAGGAGCAGACAGGTTCAGGGTCAAAGGCAAGCCGTGGTCAGATGCAGGCGGAAGGCAGGAGAAGTCCAAGTAACAAGCCGGGTGGTCAGAGGGTCAGATTTCAGGCAAACAGCAGGGACAGGATACACAGGGAGCTGCAGATCAGACAGCACTGGGCTGAAGTGTTCCAGGGATTTAAATAGGTAGTTTGGCGCGCATCGGCGCACACGCGTGTGTGCGCGGCACGCGCGCACAGGAGAACGCACAGGAGAACGCACAACAACAGCTCGCATCGGCGCGCGAGCCCCAAGGCGATGAACAGCACGTCCGGCAACATGAGTTCTCTGACAGCTACCAACCTCTGCCCAGCATCGGCAACAACAGTGGAGTTCCAGAGAGCCGGGGCAGTCGGTCCCTCTCTCCAACATCAAGCTGATGTAGTGAAGCTGCTACTCCCAATTGAATCACTGGCAACAGAGCAGAGCACCTTTGGCCTCTGCCTACCACCTACAGTGTCTCTACAGCTTCAGGAAGCTGGGGTGGTCGGCCCCTCTGCCCAGCAGCAGACCGAGCCCCGGAATGTTAAAAACCACCCAGCTGAAGCGCTGGCAGTCGGGCATAGAGTCAATGACCTCTGCCCCACACCTACTGGTGTCAACTATTCCTTGCAGCCAAGATTGGAGATCATGCGGACAGACTATGTGAGTTCACTTTGCCCGACTAACGCATGTCCAGACCAGGTGGAGGTCTGGGACCTTGTTAGTCGACTTTTGATGGGGAGAAATGTGACAGACTCACCCAGGACAGAGGCTTTTGGAGGGGACTGAATGCTACCCTCTTGCCTTGCGATCATGGGCCCTGGCATTTGGGGGAACGGTGCTCTTTGTGAGCTGTATGCCAGGGGACCCTGTATCTGCCATATTATAGTGATGGCTTCATAATGTTGGGACTCATAGAATATGCTGATGTCATCAACTCCAGCCACCTGTCTGTTGTCTGCTAGAATGTGTTTATTGTAAATAAGTCTATTGTGGGTCTTTCATCCATTGCAGTTTGTGCTAATTGATTCTGCAGTTGTATGAAGGAGTTCTGTGTTGTACTTATGATAATGTATAATCTACTATGTGACGCTCGGTGACGACAAGTCTGACCTGAAGTGAAATCCTGATTTATCATAACAATGACCAGGCTGCTTTAAGGGATTAGTTAATTAGCTCATGTTAATTTATGTTCTGGTTACCTCCACTTTAACTGTATATAAGGCTGTATTCTTGTTCTAATAAAGAGTTCTTGTTCAGCAATCAGCAAGTATAGTCTTGTTTGATGTTGATAGCGGTTGGAATATCTGATATCTATATCCAGACTGGGAGGAAGTGGTATATGACGAAAGCACTCAAGTGGAGTGTGGGACGTTTCGTTACAGGGTCCATGTGTGTCCCATTCTATGGTTGATGTCCTGCACTCTAGTTCCCATGATCTTCCGCTTTCTGCAAAGAAGTCCATGATGTTTCCAAGCTATAGCTCTCCCCCTGTTGACTGGAGGGGATAGTGTAGGGTGACCAGACATCCCCGGTTTCCGGATTGAGGACATTGTCCCCGGACCAAGTCTGTCCCTGTTTGTTTTCCCCGGATTTTATTTGAACAGGGGCTGGGGCAATTTCAAAGACAGTCAGTGCAGAATTAAAAAAAAACAATTCTGATTTACACCCCCCCCCGCCGCTCCTACTAGCTTAGGGGGGTGTATTTTTTCCATTATCTGCGCTCCTTTCTGATGATCATGTGCTGGTCGGAGCAGAGGGAATATTTCTTCAGTTTCGGGTGAATGCCCATTCAGCTCCACTCGCATGTTCTTCTGCCTTGGCTCAAGTCCCGGCCAGCCGCCTGCCTGCTTATCTCCTTGCCTTCCCTGGGCTCAGCTGACGGTGTCCAGCAGCAGGAACAAAGGGGAAGCGGATCCGATAGTGGGGCTGCCAGTACCTTCAAGGCTTCAACACAGGTGTGCTTTGGGGGTGTCTGTGAATAGACTACATTGCACTGTATCTGTCTCTCTGGCATATTGGTCATAAGTTCAGGACCCAGTAGTAGGGATGAGCTCGGTGTTGGAGTCGAACACACGTTCGACTCGAACATCGGCTGTTCGATCGTTCGATGAAGATCGAACATTATGGGCCGTTTGCGCCAAATTCGAGTGACGCGAACGGCCCACAATACACTGCCCCATCGCAGTGCAATCCCGGTGCTGTGATTGGCCAAGCATGCACTGTGACCCCGCATGCTTGGCCAATCACAGCGCCGGCAGCGAGGAGAGCCATAATTGGCCACAAGCAGGATGCCTGTGGCCAATCATAGCTCAGGGGGGTTTAGTACACTCCCCACACTATAAAAGGCCGCCAGCGCGGCGGCCTCGTGCAGTGTGTCCCGGCGTGCAGGGAAAGAGATAGATAGGCAGGGACAGTGTGTTCTGTGTTCTATTTTTTTCTCAGGCATCTGCAGGAGTTAGTGGGTGTTGTGTGCCTCCAGCACAGTATACACCTGTATCTACACTTTATTGCTGTTCTCTTAGCTAGATAGGCAGGCAGGGAAAGAGATACATAGGCAGGGACAGTGTGTTCTATGTTCTATTGTTTTCTCAGGGATCTGCAGGAGTTAGTGGGTGTTGTGTGCCCCCAGCACAGTATACACCTGTATATATCCGTCATTGCTGTTCTCTAAGCTAGATAGGCAGGCAGGGAAAGAGATACATAGGCAGGGACAGACATCTGCAGGAGTTAGTGGCACAGTGTACACCTGTATATACCCATCATTACCGTTCTCTAGTACAGGCATCTGCAGGAGTTAGTGGCACAGTGTACACCTGTGTATACCCGTCATTACTGTTCTCTAATACAGGCATCTGCAGGAGTTAGTGGCACAGTGTACACCTTGTGACAGCAGGAAGGTAAAGTCACCTGGTTGCATCCAGGGGGGTAGATATATTTCGCCCAGATTCAGGCTTTACGCCGACTTATACAACTAGGTGGAGAGTTGTATAAGGCTAGTGGGCTCATGGATGACTCATACCTCTAGGGAGAGTGTGGGGCGTCGTGCAGACAGAGATGAGGAGACCAGCTGAAGCTTGTCAGCTCATTTAGGCCTCTATAAGAACTCCCAGCTTCATTAGATGTTAGCTCATGCCTGGAAGCAGACCTGTGTGGACTTCCTGGAGAGAGTGAACCCTTGTGCGGTGAGACAAAGCCTGTGTGGCTATTTGCTTGGACATTTAAACCCAGGGACTTAGGGACTAGGACAGCACTAGGCTGATCCCAGTTGTTAGTTAGGAAACCTGTATGTTTAGTCAGAGGTCAACTTGACCAGGATTTATTTTGTTTATGTTTCTTTTGCTTTGCTGTGTTTTTGTCACTGTAAATAGAAAATAAACCGCACCTTTTTGATTTTGAAAACCACAAGCTCCATCTGCTGGGCCTGTTTTTGTGTGGGGAGCCCATCCCGGGGGTCACACACACCCGCTGCCGAGCTAACCCCCTCACAGTTGGTGGAGAACCAGTGGCAGTTTTTTTAAGCCAGCATGGAGGAGATACTGAAACAGCTGGCTCTAGCAAATGCCAATCAACAGCAGACAAATGCAGGTTTGCAAAGGAGCCTTGCAGCCCAGCAGCAAGCTCATCAACAGAGCCTTGCAGCCCAGCAACAAGCCCTGCAGCAATCTGAGGCCCGCTTCATAGACCTGTTACAGAAGCAAGAGCAGAGACTACAACAAATGGAAGCAGTAGTGCAGCAACGTCCGCAGACCAGTGAGGGAAGCCGTCCCACTAATACCGCGTCCTTTGGGGTGAGTCGTTTATTGACAAAAATGACTGGAGAGGATGATCCAGAGGTATTTTTGACCACATTTGAAAGGACTGCTGAAAGAGAAAAGTGGCCTGAGGAGCAGTGGGCTGGACTGGTGGCTCCTCTGTTAACTGGTGAATCGCAGAAGGCTTACTATGACCTAGAGCATGACCAAGCAAAAGACTATGTGATGCTAAAAGCTGAAATATTGGCAAGGCTGGGTGTCACCCTGGCTGTCCGGGCTCAGCGTGTGCATAACTGGACTTTCCAGCTTGGAAAACCCCCCAGGTCTCAAATGTATGATCTCATTCACCTGAGCAGAAAGTGGCTACAGCCAGAGACTTTGTCCGCACCAAAGATTGTGGAACGTGTTGTAATGGATCGGTTTTTGAGAGCTCTTCCTACTGCCATCCAAAAGTGGGTAAGCCATGGAGACCCAGAGACGGCCGATGGTCTTGTGGATCGTGTGGAGAAATACTTGGCTACAGAGAACCTGACGGCCTCTTCCAGAGACACTCGGACTTTCCACCCTAAGACCAGACCATCCCCAGGGGCGGATAAGAGGATTCCAAGGGGTGAGGGTGGAGAGAGTGAGAGGGTGGGAGCTCTCCCCCAAGTTTGGCGAGAACAGCCTGGGAAATCAGCGGCTCAAGAGGCGGCAAGAAGGATCGTTTGCTACCGCTGCCGGCAAGCGGGACATATTGCAGCCAATTGCCCGGTTGTGGAGGAACCCATGCAGTGTGACTTTCTGACGGGCAGACGTCAGTCGCTGTGTGCGACAGTCGCATGCACTGCCATTCGAGGAACTGAGAAACATTTATGCAAAATGTGTGTTAATGGTAGAAATGTTGTGGTATTGTTGGATTCAGGTAGCCTTGTGACCCTGATAAAGGCTGAGTTGGTTAAAACAGAGGTCTCTGGGAATAGCAAGGTAGCTGTTATTTGTGTGCATGGGGACACCCGAGAGTATCCAGTGACTACAGTGTGTTTCGAGACCCCCAAAGGTACCCTCTCTCATCCAGTGGGCTTAGTATCTCAGTTACCGCATGACGCCATTGTGGGAAGGGATTTTCCGAAGTTCTGGGAACTGTGGGATGATCCTGAGCCCCCCACTGGTGCCCCTATGTACCAGGAATGTGATAGCCAGAACTCCCCTGAGAGTGGTGAGGACTCTCCGGAATTTCCCTTGTCAGTATTGGCAGGGGAGACTCAAGAAACTGGAGAGGAGCCCACCTCCTCAGACGAAAACCTACCGTCTGTGGAGTTTTCTGATCTTGAGGTTCACAGGGAAAACTTTGCCACAGAACAGTTGAAAGACCCCGCCCTAATAAAGGCACGGGAAAACGTAGTGAAAATAGATGGCGAGTTAGTGAACCCAGATAATACCTGCACTTACCCATACTTCAGCGTAGAGAAGGACCTACTGTATCGGGTGGCAAAAAGGGCAGAAGAAACCGTTGAGCAGCTTGTGGTGCCCAAACCTTACAGGAAGTTGGTGTTGGAGTTGGCCCATGGGCACATTCTTGGAGGTCATCTGGGGACAGAGAAAACCCGAGAGAGGGTATTACAGAGATTCTATTGGCCGGGGGTGATGAAGGACATAGAAAATTATTGTTCCTCCTGCCCTGTGTGTCAGAGGTCGGCCCCGATGCCACATTTCCGTAGCCCGCTGGTCCCTCTACCCATCATTGAGGTCCCGTTTGAGAGGATCGCCATGGATTTGGTAGGTCCTATAATCAAGTCCGCTAGGGGGCACCAGTACATATTAGTTATAATGGACTATGCCACCCGTTATCCAGAAGCGATCCCTCTCCGAAATACCTCGGCCAAAACCATAGCCAAAGAGCTATCTCTTGTGTTTAGCCGGGTGGGTATTTGTAAAGAACTGCTTACGGACCAAGGTACACCCTTTATGTCCCGGGTTATGAAGGAGCTATGTAAATTGTTCAAAGTGACGCAATTACGTACATCTGTGTATCACCCCCAAACCGATGGGCTGGTTGAAAGATTCAACAAAACCCTAAAACAAATGTTGAAGAAAGTGGTGGATAGAGATGGAAAGGATTGGGACTGTCTACTTCCTTATCTGATGTTTGCTATTAGGGAGGTGCCCCAATCCTCTACGGGATTCTCCCCCTTTGAGTTACTGTATGGGAGACACCCAAGGGGGCTGTTGGATATTGCCAAGGAAACTTGGGAAAGTGAGAGTTCTCCCCACAGGAGTGTGATTGAGCATGTCGCCCTGATGCAAGACCGAATTGCACAGGTAATGCCCATCGTGAAGGAACATTTGGCCCAAGCGCAGTTAGCACAGCAGAGAGTGTACAACCGTGGAGCCAAGACCCGTACCTTTTCCCCGGGGGATAGGATACTGGTACTTGTCCCTACGGTTGAAAGTAAATTCCTTGCCAAATGGCAAGGCCCCTACGAGATAATGGAAAAAGTGAGCGAAGTGAATTACAAGGTCAGACAACCAGGAAGGCGAAAGCCCGAACAGATCTATCACGTTAATCTGTTGAAAGCCTGGAGGGATAGAGAGGCCCTAGTCGCAGACACTTGGTCACCAGCTCAAACTGGTTGCGTGATTCCTGAGGTTGGAATCGCAGCCACCTTGTCACAACCCCAACAACAGGAGGTTAAGGAGTTTGTGCTTCGCAACAAGGAGGTATTCTCTGAGCTGCCGGGACAAACATCTGGGGTAGAGCATGACATTATTACCCCGCCCGGTGAAAGGGTGAAGTTAAAACCCTATCGGATCCCAGAGGCCTGACGGGAGGCAATACGGGAGGAAGTACAGAAAATGCTGAACTTAGGGGTGATAGAGGAGTCCCAAAGTGATTGGTCTAGTCCCATTGTGTTGGTGCCTAAACCGGATGGGAGCTGGCGATTTTGTAACGATTTTCGTCAGTTGAACAAAGTTACAAAATTTGACACCTACCCCATGCCACGTATAGATGAGTTGATCGACCGGCTGGGAACAGCCCGATACATGACGACTCTTGACCTCACAAAAGGGTATTGGCAAATCCCCCTGGCCAAGTCGGCCAAAGAGAAAACCGCATTTGTAACCCCAGACGGGGCGTTCCAATATAAAAGAATGCCGTTCGGGTTACAGAATGCGCCGGCCACATTCCAGCGGAAAATGGACCAGATGCTGAGGCCCCATCGGAAGTATGCTGCGGCTTACCTGGATGACGTAATTGTCCATAGCACAGATTGGGCCTCACATCTGCCAAAAGTGCAAGCAGTCCTGGACTCTGTTCGGGAAGCGGGGTTTACGGCTAACCCCAAGAAGTGTACCATTGGGCAGGAGGAGGCCAAATATCTTGGGTACACCATTGGGAGGGGAGTAATAAAACCCCAACTCAACAAAGTCGAGGCCATCCAGAGTTGGCCACGTCCCAACAGCAAGAAGCAGGTACGAGCCTTTCTGGGAATCGCTGGGTATTATCGGCGATTCTTTCCCCACTTTGCTTCTAAGGCTGTGCCCCTAACCAACCTGACGAAGGGGAAAGGGTCGGTCATGATTAAATGGACCCCCGAGGCTGAGGCAGCATTCCAATTCTTGAAACAAGCCTTATGTAGCCAGCCAGTGTTGTACTCACCCGACTTCTCTAAAGACTTTGTCGTACAAAGTGATGCGTCAGATGTGGGGTTAGGAGCAGTATTGTCCCAGGTCTGGAACGGGGAAGAGCACCCAGTCATTTACCTCAGCAGGAAGTTGAAGTCCCATGAGGTAAATTACGCCACCGTTGAAAAGGAGTGTTTAGCGGTGAAGTGGGCTCTAGATTCCCTTCGGTACTACCTGCTAGGTAGGCACTTTGACATGGTTACGGATCACGCTCCGTTAAAGTGGATGGCTCAAAACAAGGAAACAAATAGAAGAGTGAATAGGTGGTTCCTGGCCCTCCAGGAATTCAACTTCACAGTAAAGCATCGCCCTGGCGTTCAAATGGGGAATGTGGATGCTTTGTCTCGAGTACATGAATGCCTGATTGCTGGTGTTCCAACCCCGAGGTTAAAACAAGAGGGGGGGGTATGTGACAGCAGGAAGGTAAAGTCACCTGGTTGCATCCAGGGGGGTAGATATATTTCGCCCAGATTCAGGCTTTACGCCGACTTATACAACTAGGTGGAGAGTTGTATAAGGCTAGTGGGCTCATGGATGACTCATACCTCTAGGGAGAGTGTGGGGCGTCGTGCAGACAGAGATGAGGAGACCAGCTGAAGCTTGTCAGCTCATTTAGGCCTCTATAAGAACTCCCAGCTTCATTAGATGTTAGCTCATGCCTGGAAGCAGACCTGTGTGGACTTCCTGGAGAGAGTGAACCCTTGTGCGGTGAGACAAAGCCTGTGTGGCTATTTGCTTGGACATTTAAACCCAGGGACTTAGGGACTAGGACAGCACTAGGCTGATCCCAGTTGTTAGTTAGGAAACCTGTATGTTTAGTCAGAGGTCAACTTGACCAGGATTTATTTTGTTTATGTTTCTTTTGCTTTGCTGTGTTTTTGTCACTGTAAATAGAAAATAAACCGCACCTTTTTGATTTTGAAAACCACAAGCTCCATCTGCTGGGCCTGTTTTTGTGTGGGGAGCCCATCCCGGGGGTCACACACACCCGCTGCCGAGCTAACCCCCTCACAACCTGTATATACCCGTCATTACTGTTCTCTAATACAGGCATCTGCAGGAGTTAGTGGCACAGTGTACACCTGTATATACCCGTCATTACTGTTCTCTAATACAGGCATCTGCAGGAGTTAGTGGCACAGTGTACACCTGTATATACCCGTCATTACTGTTCTGTAATACAGGCCACTGCAGGAGTTAGTGGCACAGTGTACACCTGTATATACCCATCATTACTGTTCTCTAATACAGGCATCTGCAGGAGTTAGTGGCACAGTGTACACCTGTATA
Source organism: Rana muscosa (assembly GCA_029206835.1). Lineage (NCBI taxonomy): Eukaryota > Metazoa > Chordata > Amphibia > Anura > Ranidae > Rana > Rana muscosa. The sequence goes on along the minus strand of CM055118.1, from coordinate 98,410,709 downwards.
TACCCGCCATTACTGTTCTCTAATACAGGCATCTGCAGGAGTTAGTGGCACAGTGTACACCTGTATATACCCGTCATTGCTGTTCTCTAATACAGGCATCTGTTGGAGTTAGTGGATGTTGTGTGCCTCCAGCACAATATACACTACCCAATTGCTGGTTTTCCCATCTCCCTGCAGGCCATTACTATGTCTGGAAGGCCAACAAAGAGAGGCAGACAGTCACGAGCCAATAAAAGAGGGCAAGCAGGCTCTGTGTCTGGGGGCAACAGTGCTGGTCGTGAACGCGTTGCATTGTCATCAGCACGTGGCCATGAGACACGCTTGTCCTTATTTTCAGCAGCTAGACGTGTTGAGCCGCATCATGCCAAAGACTTGGTAGAGTGGATGACCAAGCCCTCCTCATCCTCCTCATCCTCTCTCACCCAGGCTCAGGGTACTGGCAAAGCAGCTGCCAAAGCGTCCTCTTCCCTCGTATCAATGTCATCATCAGTCACTCCTACCCTAGACCCATCATGTCCTCCTGAGGAGTCCCCCGAACTGTTTGAGCACAGTGTTGGGTACATGCTACAGGAGGATGCCCAGCGTTTCGAAGGGTCTGATGATGATACCCAGCTAGAGGAAGGCAGTAGCGTGAGCGCAGAGAGAGGGGATGCTCAAGAAGGACAGCAATCTGGCAGTCATGTTCCAGCAGCTGCAGCATACTGCCAGATTGGCTCCAGTGATGAGGAGGAGGGGATGATGAGGTCACTGACTCCACCTGAGTGGCTGATAGGAGAGAGGAGGAGGAGGAGGATGAGGAGGAGGCACATCTCCAACGAGGCAGGATGCCCTCCGGGGGCCAGTGTAAGGGCAGCACACCGACTGAATCACACCGCAGAGCTACGCCTGTGCAGGGCGCTGCCTCTGCCCGTTATTCCAAAAGTTCTTTGGTGTGGTCCTTTTTTGAGTCGAGTGCATCAGATCGCACCGCTGCTATTTGCAACATATGTCTCAAGCGTATCTCGCGTGGCCAAAACATCAGTCGCTTGGGCACCACTTGCTTGACTAGACATATGTTGACCTGCCATGCAGCTCGTTGGCAAGCGTACCTTTAAAGACCCACACCAAAGAACAAAGCGGACATCTCCTTGCTCCTCATCAGCTGGGATCTCCAACCCCACTATACCTTCAGTCCTCTCTGAAACCTGCACTGAGAGGAATGAAGGTGTAGAATTAGGTGTGTCACAGCCAAGTACTTGCGGGCACTCTGCTAGCAGTACACCGACGTCCGATTGTAGCAGGCAAATTTCCCTGCCCCAGCTGCTGGACTGTCAAAAGAAGTTCACTCCCAGCCATCCACATGCCCAGCGGTTGAATGCTAGCTTGGCTAAATTTCTAGCAATTCAACTGCTGCCTTTTCAGTTGGTAGACTCAGCCACCTTCCGTGAGTTTATGCAATGTGAGGTTCCTCAGTGGCAGGTTCCCAAACGCCACTTTTTCTCACGGAAGGCGATTCCGGCTCTCTACCGACATGTGGAAGGCAATGTCCATGCCTCGCTGGACAGGGCGGTCAGCGGTAAGGTGCATATTACCGCTGACGCATGGTCCAGCAGGCATGGACAGGGACGTTACCTTTCTTTCACGGCCCATTGGGTCACTCTTTTGGCAGCTGGGAAGGATGCAGGACAAGGTGCAGTAGTGTTGGAGGTTGTTCCGCCGCCACGCCTCCAAAATGCTACTACCGATTGTGACACACCTCTCTCCTCCACCCCCTCCTCTTCTTCTTCCTCCATGGCCTCTTCCTGTGCTTTGTCCTCCGAACCAGCGGTGCTCCGTAGGCGTTCAAGGGGCTACGCAAGTACGCAGGCAAAAAGATGCCATGCCATGCTTGCGCTGGTGTGTTTGGGGGACAGGAGCCACACTGGGGCAGAGGTTCTGTCAGCTCTGCAGGGGCAGGCCGAGAGGTGATTGACGCCACGCCAGCTTAAGCCAGGAATGGTGGTTTGCGCCAATGGCACCAACCTCCTCTCCGCCCTCCGACAGGGACAACTGACCCATGTGCCCTGTGTGGCTCACGTCCTTAACCTGGTGGTGCAGCGGTTCTTGGGCAGGTACCCGGGCTTACAGGATGTCCTGAGGCAGGCCAGGAAAGTCTGTGTGCATTTCCACAGATCATATAATGCCAGTGCTCGGCTGGCTTAGCTGCAAAAGGAGTTGAACCTGCCCAAGAACAGCCTTATATGTGACATACCCACCAGGTGGAACTCAACGTTGGCCATGCTGCAGCGGCTGCACACGCAGCAAAGGGCCATCAATGAGTACCTGTGCGACTACGGCACCAGGACAGGGTCAGGGGAGCTCGGGTTTTTTTCACCACGCCAGTGGGGCATGATCAGGGATACATGCACTGTCCTGGCACCATTTGAGGAGGCCACGAGGATGGTGAGCAGTGACAGTGCATGCATCAGTGACACTGTACCTCTTGTCCACCTGTTGGAGCATACGCTGCGTGGAATAATGGACAGGGCACTTGAGGGAGAACAGAGGCAGGAAGAGGAGGACTTCCTTAACTCTCCAGGCCCCCTTTACCCAGACAGTGTTCCTTCAGTCCCACCCATCGCACAGGAAGAGGAGGAGGAGGAGGATTGTGTCAGCATGGAGGTGGAGCCTGGCACTCTGCATCAACAGCAGCAGTCTTTTAGGGATGATTTACAGTCCCAAGAAACCCGTGGACTTGTACGTGGCTGGGAGGAGGTGGCTGCGGATCATGTCGTCCTTAGTGACCCAGAGGACTCCAGGCCGAATGCCTCAGCTAACCTACGCTGCATGGCCTCCCTGATCCTGCAAAGTCTGCGGAAGGATCCTCGTATTCTTCGGATCAAGGAGAGGGACCATTACTGGCTGGCCACTCTCCTTGATCCACGGTACAAGGGTAAGGTTGCTGACCTTATCTTACCGTCGCAAAGGGAGCAGAGGATGAGACATCTCCGGGAGGCCTTGCAGAAAGGTCTGTGCAACGCTTTCCCAGAGACTGGGAGGTTACAAACTCCTGGTCCTGGACAACGAGTTGCTGAGGCTTCGGTCAGTCAAAGAAGGAGCGGTGGGGAAGGTGGCCGTCTGACAGATGCGTTCAGACAATTTTTTAGTCCGCAGCCCAAAGGTATGATCGGTTCCAGCAACCATCGCCAGCGTCTGATATACATGGTGCAGGAATAGCTAGGGGCAAGGTCAGACTTGGACACCTTTCCCACCGAAAATCCTCTGGCTTACTGGGTCTTGAGGATGGATCACTGGCCAGAGCTTGCACAGTATGCAATTGAGCTACTGGTCTGTCCTGCATCCAGCATACTTTTGGAACGCACATTCAGTGCTGCTGGAGGCTTTGTCACGGATCACAGGGTGCGCCTGTCCACCGACTCGGTTGATTGACTGACCTTCATAAAGATGAACCAGTCTTGGATCACCACCAGCTACCAAGCACCTGAAGCTGATATAACAGAATAATTTATTTTGAAATGTCACATCCCTTCAAGACTGCCTATGCTGATGCTGAGTGACTGTCCTGTTATGTTGACTGACTATCCTCCTCCTCAATGATCCGATTCATGATGATAGCTTGGAAGAACATTTTTGTTTCTGGGTGCCGCCACCAGTGGCTAAGGCCCAATTTTTCAGCCCCTGTTTAACAGGGGCATGTAATTACAATTTTTTATGCAATGCTTTGCAGCAGGGCTCATTCCTAAAAAAAAAAAAAAAAAAAGATATAAAACATGGGGAATGTATGGCAGAGATGTACTATATGTTTTTTTAATATATTTTTTCCAGATGTACACTTCAATGCCATAGTCCTCCAGCATGCTAAACCTGAGAATGTTTGCTCCCCTTTGTACTGCAGAATGTTAACTGGAATTCTGTTTACAGTGTCTGGCCCTGGTAATGAAGGACTGCTTCCCCAGTTTACTACAGGGATAAAGGACTGAGTCACACCTAAGCATTCCGTTGCAGTGCGTTAAGTGATATTGTAGCTGTTTTGAATAAAATTGGGAGCAGGAAGGTTTTATATTGCAGGCTTCTTACCCTCATGTTTGCATTCTTCTTTTGTGTGTGCATTTGCAGCTCAGTGCACAATCCTGGCATGTGCCGGGTGCTGGCATGAATGAACTCTAGTGCCCATGTGCGGGAGTTACGTCATCCCGGTCAGGCTGAAGATGGTGGATCTGGAAGAAACTGGACAGAAGATATCAGCACTGGCAAGGAAATTCCCAGACATTGCATCACTGGAGCACAGGTAAGTTTAGTCACACTTTAGTTTGTTTCAATGGGCTGCCAAAGCATCACAATGGATTAAATACATGTACCTGGTCCACACTATCTATGTGCTTATTTCTTTCTATCTTTCGTTCAAGCTGGAGAGAATTTTGTTGTCACAATCTGAAGTTACCCCCGGCAGAGGGGAAGGCTGGCCATACATTATACAATTTTCTGCTACAATTTTCCTTTAGATTAACCAAAACCATCTAATATGAGGTCAAACCTTAACACTTTCAATTTGTATGCAATCAGGCAGGCCCTTGCACTACTTATCTGAAGGTAAATCTAAAGGAAATTGGATAAGAAAATTGGATAATGTATGGTCACCTTTAGAGGCAGTCCTAGAATCATTATTCTTGTGCTATACTATAAATGTTCTAACGTTTTAGTAATTTTTATCTATCTATCTATCTATCTGTCTATCTATCTATCTATCTATCTATCTATCTATCTATCTATCTATCTATCTATATCTTTCTATCTTTTGTATATTCTATCTATCTATCTATCTATCTATCTATCTATCTATCTATCTATCTATCTATCTATCTATTTATCTCTATCTATCTTTTGTATATTCCATCTATCTATCTATCTATCTATCTATCTATCTATCTATCTGTAGCGGGGTCTCCGTTGAGGCCCCATGGACTACGTTACCCAGAACCCTGTTTGGCACCCAGGTTGCATTGGGCCTCCGCAGAGACTCATGGGTGGGGTATAAAAGGGGAGGGCGAGTGCTAAGCCCGGCCTCTTTGGACACCGCGCGGCTGGCAAGAGGACCTGTGCGGACCTGTGCGGACCTGCTGCGAGTTCAAGGCCCGAGGCCTGGGCCTTGCGCACTTCCAGAGAGCTTTCCACCTCGCTGCGGAGCCTGTGCGGCATCTGACATCTACCTGCTTCGCGGACGTCAGTTGGACCAGAGATCCAGCTGTGGCAGATCCTGTGTGTGGAGACACAGTGGTGGGAGTCCCGGACTAGGATCGAGTCCGGAGGGGTGAGAGAGCACCTGCTCACAACTATAACCGAGTACTTTTGTTAGGCCTATTGACTGCCTTGACCCATTATGTTATACTTGCTATCCTGACAGGAGACTAGTTGCAGAACTGAGTTATATAGTCTCCGGGGAGTTGCTTCTATTGCCATAGACCATTATTGGATTACAAATTATTGTTCCTGTATGTGCACCACCGATCATCTTGCATGCGAAGATTCCTCACTTAAAGACTGAGCTTTAACTGAGTCAGGCCTGACTGGGAGTTTATAGCTTTACTGAGCGCCATATTGCTCACAGGGAGAATAGCTATATGTCAGTGTGTGATAGAAATATATGTGCACTATAGTTGACTAGTGTTATTATTACTGCAGGGCTCTGCATGTATGTGTTATATGGTATTGATTGTTAACCTTTATATACAAGTAAATCTATTATAGTTAATCATTCTGGTATTGGCGTCCATTACTATATTTCACAACTGTTTGGATTATTGTGGGATTGTTCATGAACTGGTATAGAGCCTTACATATATACCACCCCTAGACTAGCTGTGCCAGAGAAGGGTCGAGTAGATTGCCGGGGGTTGGCTGTGCTGTGTACAGGGCCCGAAACAAAACCAGCGGCTCTCTTAGTTTGGGGGTATCGCTACACGTGGGAGCTCCGGGTCCGGGATCCTGTATATGGCAAGCAAACACGCCAAAAGTACCGGCATGGACCTGCCAGAAGTGAAAGCGTGGTGCAAAGCAGCCAAAACAAACCCAGACATGTCAGTGGTCATCAGTCTCCCAGGAGAAGAATGGTCAAGAGGTGCGGCGAGCCACTCGTTGTGTCGTTATCCCCAAATCATACACCATGGGTGATGGACATGAAATCAGACCCAGACACCTTGTTTCAGTATGCACTGATAGAGTGGTGGGATGGAGTACCGGGGAACTTTAAAGGCCGAAGTGTGCAGACACCAGATAACAAAACGTATGGTTTGGCACACGCAATGACCGTGAAGATGGAGTCACCTCCGCCATCCCCAATGGGATCACCGCCAGGGATACCCCATGCAACAGAGAAGCAGAAAGGGACGACACCTCCAGTGACATCCATTACTGCCATAGGGCCAGAGCTTTTAAATGCCTTGGGGGATCTGCTCACGAAGTGTCAGAAAACTAACACAGTACACAAAGAGGCCAGCTACCGGAAGCTAAGAACATTTTCGGGGAGGCTGCCCATCCCTGTGGGGGAGGAAGACTTCGATACCTGGATCGAACAGGCCTTGTTAGCGGTAAAGGCATGGGAGGTGCCTGAAGCGCAGAAGAAGCAGCGCGTGATGGAAAGTCTGAAAGGCACGGCTGCGGAAGCTGTAAAAAGTCTCCGGTTTGGAAATGCTGCCTGTAACGGAACTGGTGTATCAGTTCGAACACACCTTTCAGCAGCCAGGAGAAAAGCTGTCGGAGTATGTCAGAAGACTGAACAAGATGCTTTGCCATATCGTGCTAAAAAAGGGATGGTGCCCCAAGCCATAGATGCGGCAAGAATGAAGCAGATCTTAAAGGGAGCGCTACGCTCGGATCTAGTCTGGCTCCACCTGAAAACCTCTGGAGGAGGTATGTCACTGAATTATCCTGATCTGGTAAAGATCATTAGAGATGAAGAGGCTCTACAGAAGGATCAGCAAGCGATCAAGACGCATACCTCTTCTACGCCAGTAATGGTCAGATCAGCCATGACCCCTGAAAGAGACTCAGAAGTAGATACCCTGAAGTCACAGATGTCTCAGGTGTTGGAGATGCTGACCTCTTTGATGGCAAAGGATCCAAGGGTCGTAGAAAATGAGGGACCGAAGAAGGAGTTGTTCCCGGGTACCCCAGCGCCCACTCCCCTACAAGAGTGGGGGGATGTGATTTGTTTTAACTGCGGAGGAATTGGCCATATTGCGAAAGTATGTTCCAGCCCCAAGAAAAAGAAGATAAATAATCACAAGCCGGCAGAAAACTCCAGAGGGTCCCGGTGAAGGAGTCAACCGGGTGCCCATCATTTCCAGTGAGCTCCATTAGACCCAAACTGAATGAGAAGCCCAGAAGGAAAGGTGGCAAAACCCCTCAGAAGAAGAACAGTGTTCCTCAGCGGGAATATACACCTAAAAAGAGAAATAATGTCCCTCAGCGGGAACATACACCTAAAAAGAGGGGGAGATCAATGCATACCGAGCCCAAGAGGGACTAAAGTCAACAGCCAAACACAAGAAGGAAAATTCCAAGGGAAAGTGTAGGGATCAACAGAGAGAGACCCCTCTGAAGTCATATTCAGAAAAACTGGTGGGCCCCTCCCCCGTAGTGCCTATTCAGGTGGAGGGAGTCTACACAAGAGCCATCTTGGATACTGGGGCGCAAGTGACCTTATTATACCGGGACTTCTATGATAAACATCTGAGTCATCTACCAATCCAGAGAATTGAAGATTTAGAGATATGGGGAATCGGAACACAGTTTCCCTTACGATGGTTACTTGCCCATAAAACTGACCTTCGACCCCTCAGTAGCCGGGAAGGCTGAAGTGTTCGATACCCTGGCAGTGGTGTGCCCCCGACCGCTTGGAGCCAACAAGAACTCCCTAATAATAGGGACCAACACAGACCTGGTCCGAAGGCTCTTGGCCCCTCTAGCACGAGGGAAGAATCGTGCTGTCACCAGAATCCACCCAATGTTGAAGACAGCCTACCAGCGACTAGTCTTAGAACAGCAGGCCCCAGAAGAGGGGGTGTGAAAAGTCTGGAGACTGGCGAAGAAAGGAATAGTATTGCAGCCCGGTGAGGTAACCTGTCTCAGGGCCACTGTGAAGCTTACTTGGGAGCAACCTGGCCCCTTTTGTCATGTTGGAACCCGGCCCCTGGAAGAATACTCAGGCTTAGAAGTGATCCCAGAAATGGTTCCAGTCAGAGCTTTTAAGAAGGCACACTGTAAGGTGCCAGTGAGCATCAGGAATACCACGGGTACCCCCATGGAGATCCCCGCCTGTCATGTACCTGGGTGTATTTGAACCGGGATCTTCCTGGTCCCACAGCTGCAGCCTTACCTGTTGTGCTACGGAGCAGATCTAGACTTTTGGAAATGTCCTCTCAGTATTAAGCATTATCTTGGACTCACTAGCCCCACCTGCTGCCAGCTGTGGACAATTTTCTATCAAAGCAGCCCATAAAAAGGAAGTGATGCTATCTCTCAGCGCCCGTTTGTGTGGAATAGCTCCCTGGGTGTTGTGACTGCTTTTTGATCTTGATTTTCGTGTTGAACTTCTGCCTGAATTCCTGACTACTCTCTAGCCTGCTGATTTTGTACTTCACTGCCAGCTTGTGACCTTTGCCTGCCTGACCACTCTCTGGATTTCGATCGTGTACTGTTTTGCCTGATCTGTTGCCAACCTAATCTGCCTGACTTCGCCTGAATCCTCAGCACACAAGTTCCACTTCGGACACCACCTATCACAGGTACCTTACATTACAAATGGGCCACAATGACAGTGGACCCTGCTGAGATTGTTAAGGCGATTTCACGTCAGGGACAATTGATTGGAGCTCATGAACAGCATCTTTCTTCCCTGGACGCCAAGTTAGATGAACTTTGTACTATGCTTAAATCTTGTTTGCCTGCTTCCTCTGCAACGGTCCAGACTCCAGATCCTACTCCTGCTACGATCCAACCCGCCTCTTCTGTACCACCCAAACTTCCCTTGCCTGACAAATTTGGTGGTGATACTGAGGACTGCAGAGGCTTTTTAAATGTTTTCCGTTTGCATTTCCGCAACAACCCTGGGACCTTTAGCACTTCGTCTGCCAAAGTGACTTTTGTAATTTCCTTGTTAAAGGGGAAGGCTCTGGCCTGGGTCTCTCCTTATCTGGAACGCAATGATCCTGTGCTGCAAGACGCTGACAAATTTCTGGCTTCTCTCCAGACTGTATTTGACAAGCCAGATAGAGCTTCTGCAGCTGAATACTCACTCTTGGACATGCAACAAGGCACCAGGTCTGTGGCACAATATGCTATTGAGTTTCGTACCCTTGCCGCTGAGACTACTTGGGACTCAAGGGCATTACGTGCAGCCTTCCGAAAAGGTCTTGCGGATCGCATCAAAGACTAATTAGTCTATAAGGATTCCCCAGAAGACCTAGAGAAATTCATAGAGCTCTGTGTTCGTCTGGATGTCCGGTATCATGAAAGGTGCCAAGAGAGACTTAGAATTCACAAGTTTCCTAGGCCAGTTTACCGTTTGGCCCCTAACTTCCAAGCACCACCTCAGCCAGAACCTGAAATCTCAGTGAAACCCCAGGCATCTGTGGAACCCATGGATGTAAGCCGTCTCCACCTAACTGAGTCTGAGAAACAAAGGAGGCGTGCATTGGGCCTATGCTTATACTGTGGACTTAAAGGACATTTATTATCTGTCTGCCCTTCCCGTCCAGTAAAAGGCGGGGTCTAACCAGTGTTGGAGGAGCTGGCTTAGACCTTACAGGTATATCCTCCAAGACCAAGATTACCATTCCTGCAATTATCCATTTACCCTCTAAACTTGTCTCCTGTGAGGCTTTTGTGGATTCTGGAGCTGCTGGCATATTCTTGGACTACACTTGGGCTAAAAAAAATAATATCCCATTTGTTCCAAAATCTAGACCCCTGAACATTACCACCGTGAATGGACAACCCTTGGGAGATGGCATTGTAAAATTTGAGACTATGACAATCACCCTTCAGGTAGGCGTACTCCACAAAGAGGAAGTTGTCTTTTCTCTTATTGATTCTCTCTTATTGATTCTCCACTTCTGCCTGTTAACCTTGGTTACCCATGGTTACAACAACATAACCCTTCTTTGATTGGGAAAATGGAGAACTAACCTCTTGGGGGTCGTTCTGTCATTCAAACTGTTTAGCCCTGTACACACGATCGGATTTCCTATGGATTCTAGTCTGATGGATTTGTCCATCAGATATCCGATGAAACTGTTTTCCATCAGTCTTGCCCACACACCATCAGTCAAAAAACCGACCGTTCCAAACGTGGTGACGTAAAACACTCCGATGAGCCGAGAAAAATGAAGTTTAATGCTTCTGAGCATGCGTCGACTTGATTCTGAGCATGCGTGGGTTTTTTATCCGATGGACTTGCCCATAGACGATCGGAATTTGCTATCGGTTTTGGATCCATCGGAAAAATTTAAAACATGTTCTATTTTTTAAAACCGATGGAAAAAAGACCGATGGGTCCCATACACGATCGGTTTGTCCGATGAAAAAAGTCCATCGGACGGTTTTCATCGGTAAAACCGATCGTGTGTACAGGGCTTTAGTCTCAACCCAAAAGACTTTCTGCTTGTATGTTGGCTTCCGTGGCCGTCCCACCTACCTTGCCTAATGAATACCATGCGTTTGCAGATGTATTTTGCAAGCAAAAGGCAGAGGTGTTACCTCCACATCGTTCTTTTGACTGTGCAATTAAATTGATTCCTGGAGCACCTCTTCCCAAAGGAAGGACCTATCCCCTGTCTTTGCCTGAACAAAAATCCATAGAGGAATACATAAAAGACAACTTGGAAAGAGGTTTTATCCGACCCTCTTCTTCTCCAGTAGGGGCAGGTTTTTTCTTTGTTGAAAAAAAAGATGGGGGTCTTCGACCATGCATAGACTATCGAGGGTTAAATCAAATCACTGTAAAAGACTCCTACCCTTTGCCTCTCATTCTTGAACTGTTTGATGTACTTAAAGTGGAGCTCCACCCTAAATAACAACTTTTGCTATTTGGAACCCTCCCCCCCTCCGGTGTCCCAATTGACACCTTTCAGGGGGGAGGGGGATGAAGATACCTGTCTAAGACAGGTATTTTCACCCACATCCGGGAGTCCTCTCTCCGGGAATCTGCGGGAGTGACGTCACTTCCCGCAGACTTCCCTTGGAGTTCTGGGAGACACTCGGCTCCCAGAACACAGGAGCACCAATCAGAATGGCGCAGCGCGACTCGCGCATGCGCCGTAGGGAACCGGGCATGAAGCCGCAGAGCTTCACTTCCTGGTTCCCTCAGCGAGGATGGTGGAGGGAGCAGCAGAGCGACGAGCGGTCGCTCGTCCTCTGTTGCGGACGTCGCTGGACACCAGGACAGGTAAGTGTCCAAATATTAAAAGCCAGCAGCTGCTGTAGCTGTAGCTGCTGGCTTTTAATAATTTTTTTTCCGGCGGAGCTCCGCTTTAAGGGGGCTGTTATCTTCTCCAAGCTAGACCTACGAGGGGCTTATAATCTGATTCGAATTAAAGACGGGGACGAGTGGAAGACAGCATTCAACACTCGTAATAGACATTTTGAATATCTGGTTATGCCATTTGGGTTGTGTAACGCCCCTGCTGTCTTCCAACGTTTCATGAATGACATTTTTCATGATTTCAGCAACAGTTTTGTGATCATCTACTTGGACGACATTTTAATCTTTTCCAAGACTTATCTAGAGCACATCTTGCATGTAAAGCAGGTATTGCAATGACTGAGAGAAAACCATCTTTACGCAAAGATTGAGAAATGCAGTTTCCATCAAAGCCGTATTCCTTTCCTTGGATACATTATAAGTGCTGTCGGCTTCCAAATGGACCCTCAAAAACTTTCTGCTGTCTTGCAATGGCCACAACCGACCACTTTAAGAGGGCTCCAAAGCTTTCTAGGGTTCGCAAATTACTACAGACGCTTCATCAAAGGTTTTGCCTCCATTGCGGCCCCCCTTACTGCTATGACTAAGAAGGGTACAAATTGCAAGGTATGGTCCTCAGAAGCAGAATCGGTTTTCCAGCAATTAAAAGACATGTTCAGCAAAGCTCCAATTCTTCAGCATCCAAATCCCGATCTCCAGTACATAGTTGAGGTTGATGCCTCTGAGGTAGGAGCAGGTGCCGTGCTCTCCCAGAGACAGCCTAAGTCCGGTAGAATCCATCCAGTAGCATTTTTTTCTAGAAAGTTTTCTCCAGCGGAGATGAATTACGATGTTGGGAATCGAGAACTACTGGCCATCAAATTGGCATTGTCTGAATGGCGACATCTTCTGGAAGGGGCTCCCAAACCTTTTTCTATCCTCACTGGCCATAAAAACCTACTGTATCTTCAGACTGCAAGACGTTTGAACTCACGTCAGGCTCGATGGGCTCTGTTTTTCTCCCGTTTTAATTTTGTTCTTTCTTATGTTCCTGGGCATAAAAACAAGAAAGCCGATGCTCTTTCCAGACAGTTTACTACCTCTGAAGAAGACCAGCCTACTGAGCAGTATATAATCCCACCTCACAAAATTGTCGCACAGATCTCTACGGCTCTTTCCCAACAGTCACAAGAAACCCAGAATCGTGTTCCCCAAGGCTTGAAGATACCACCAGGTCGCCTGTTCGTAGCCCCTAGCCTCAGAAAACCTGTACTCCTCTGGGCACATGATGGTGTGTTATCTGGTCATCCTGGTGTAACCATCACTCTTAAGACCTTGCAGCGTCATGTCTGGTGGCCTCATTTGAAAAGGGATGTTACTGACTATGTGGCTGCCTGTCCAACTTGTGCTGCTAATAAAGTACCCCGTACATTGCCTACTGGACTGTTACAACCACTTTCGGCAGCTCGTCAGCCTTGGACCCATTTGACTATGGACTTCATTACAGACTTACCCAAGTCCGAGAGCATGACTGCTATATGGGTCATAGTGGATCGCTTTTCCAAAATGTCTCATTTTGTGCCGCTCCCGGGATTACCTACAGCGGAAGCACTGTCTACTCTCTTCCTTTCCCATATTGTGAGATATCATGGCATACCTACCAATGTCGTCTCAGACCGCGGATCCCAGTTTGTTTCCTGATTCTGGAGAGCGTTCTGCAAGAAACTGGGAGTAACGCTTTCACTCTCTACCTCACATCACCCTCAAACAGATGGTCAAACCGAACGCATGAATCAGAGCCTAGAAACCTATCTTCGACATTATGTCAATGCCTTACACTCCAACTGGTCTGAGTATTTGCCTTTAGCTGAGTTCGCTATTTATTCCCGTTGGCACAGTGCTCTTCATACCACACCATTCTACGCAGCCCTAGGCTATCACCCTTAGACTTTTCCCCTACTTCAGCATTCTTCTGGTGTACCAGCAGCAGATCAGCGGGTGAAAAATATTCTGCTACATTGTAAAAAGATTTGCTTATTACTACGGAAGTCAGCAGGCAAGTATGCACTTTTTTCCAACAAACGAAGACACCATATACCTCCATATGTGGTGGGGGACAGAGTTTGGCTATCAACCAAATATGTGAGACTGAAACAACCTTCTACCAAATTGGGCCCTCGATTCATTGGTCCTTACAGAATTATTGCTCGAGTCGGGCCAGTCTCCTATCGGTTGAAATTACCCTCCTCTCTCCGGATTCATCCTGTGTTCCACGTTTCCCTCCTCAAAAAAGCAATTTTCAATCGCTACTCCAGAATGCAACAGCTACCTCCTCCTGTTCTTGTTGATGGACAAAATGAGTTTGAAATCTCCAAGATTCTTGATTCTAGAAGACAGGGTCGTGGCCTTCAGTATCTGGTTCATTGGAAGGGATATCCTGTCACAGACCGTTCCTGGGTTCCAGCCAAAGATCTGCATGCCCCTTCTCTTATTCGATACTTCCATGCCTGCTTTCCCACTAAGCCCCGCTAGGCCCCCGGAGGGGTCCACTGGGGAGGGGGCCCTGTCATGTACCTGGGTGTATTTGAACCGGGATCTTCCTGGCCCCACAGCTGCAGCCTTACCTGTTGTGCTACGGAGCAGATCTAGACTTTTGGAAATGTCCTCTCAGTATTAAGCATTACCTTGGACTCACTAGCCCCTACCTGCTGCCAGCTGTGGACAATTTTCTATCAAAACAGCCCATAAAAAGGAAGTGATGCTATCTCTCAGTGCCCATTTGTGTGGAATAGCTCCCTGGGTGTTGTGACTGCTTTTTGATCTTGATTTTCGTGTTGAACTTCTGCCTGAATTCCTGACTACTCTCTAGCCTGCTGATTTTGTACTTCACTGCCAGCTTGTGTATGACCTTTGCCTGCCTGACCACTCTCTGGATTTCGATCGTGTACTGTTTTGCCTGCTCTGTTGCCAACCTAATCTGCCTGACTACGTTTTTGCCTGAATCCTCAGCACACAAGTTCCACTTCGGACACCACCTATCATAGGTACCTTACACCGCCAGGATGTTGCTGGGTCAGGTGTGCCCTGCTGCCCCAATTGTCTTATCAGATGTGGAGAAGACAGAGGGAGAAAGGACTATCTGGGAGAAGCTCTGCATGGAGAACCCGAACCTGCCAAGGGCCTGGAAGGAGAGGGCAAAGGCCCAGTTGACCAGATGGAGGAAGATTTTCTCTAAAGACGAGTTCGATGTAGGGTGTGCGAAGAGTGCCACCCATCAAATCCGCCTCCAGGAAGACAAGCCTTTCAGGGAGAGAGTCAGGCGAGTTCCTCTAGCCAACCTCGAAGGCCTGAGAGAACAGCTCGCCGAGCTCAAGCGAACCGGTGTTATCCGGGAATCTAGAAGCCCCTATGCCTCTCCGATAGTGGTGGTCAGGAAGAAGAATGGGTCGTTGAGGTTGTGTATAGACTACAGGACTCTCAACAGGAGAACGATACCCGACCAGTATACCACCCCGAGGATAGAAGATGCCCTACAGAGTTTGTCTGGAGCCAGGTGGTTCAGTGTCATGGACCTTAAGAGTGGATACTACCAGATCCCTATGCATCCGGAAGATAAGAAGAACCCTGTGGGATTCTTTGAATTTGACCGGATGCCCCAAGGTCTGTCTGGAGCCCCTGCCACCTTTCAACGCCTCATGGAGAAAACCATAGGAGACATGAACCTCATCGAAGTTCTAGTGTACCTAGATGACATCATCGTCTTTGGGAAGACTCTAGAGGAACATGAGGAGAGACTGGAAAAGGTCTTGAGAAGGCTCAGCGAAGAGGGACTCAAGCTTTCGCCAGAGAAATGCCAGTTCTACCAGTCATCAGTCAACTATCTGGGGCACATAGTGTCCGAAGAAGGGGTAGCCACAGACCCCGGGAAGCTGGAGGCAGTTACCTCCTGACCACGGCCCACCACTGTGACAGAACTCAGGTCCTTTTTGAGGTTCTGCTCCTACTATAGGAGGTTCGTAGAGGGGTTTGCACGGATTGCCAGACCCCTGAATGAACTGTTAAAGACAGAGGAAGAAGAGGATGACTCGGGTCCCAGGAAGCCGGGGGAGTCAGTCGAAGACCAGTGGAATGGGAAGTGTGAATAGGCCTTCCAAATGCTGAAGAAGAGCTTAACCACTGCCCCTGTCTTGGCCTATGCAGACCCAAAGAAACCCTATGAACTCCATGTAGATGCCAGTCATGAAGGTCTGGGAGGAGTGCTCTACCAGGAGCATGAAGGGCAACTGCGACCCGTTGCATATGTGAGCAGAAGTTTGACCCCCTCTGAAAAAAACTACCCCACTCATAAGTTGGAGTTCCTGGCCCTTAAGTGGGCTGTAGTTGATAAACTTAAAGACTATCTGTATGGGGCAGAATTCACAGTGAAAACTGACATTAACTCCCTTACTTATCTTTTCACCACAGCAAAGCTGGATGCCACAGGCCATCGATGGCTGGCTGCACTGTCTGGATTCAACTTCAGCCTGAAATACAGACCTGGGGCTGGCAATCGAGATGCAGATGCCCTGTCTAGAAGGTCCCATGCTCCCACTAGCAGCACAGAAGACTGGACCCAAGTGGCACCGGACGGGGTGCGGGCCCTCTGTCAAGGGGCTGAACTCCAAGCCAGTGGGGGTCCAGAGCGGAAGAGATAGGGGTCACAGTACTGGGGGTCCCCAAGCAAGCAATACTGTGGAGTAACTCAGATAGAGGAAGATGACTTACCAAAGCTGTCCAAAAAGGAATTGAGATGTGACCAATTGGAAGACCCTTTGGGGAAATTGGTCCTAGAGGCCCTGGAAAATCGGGATCCAGATAGACTCTTGCATCACCCTTCAAAGGAAGCTCGCCTGTTACGGAAGGAGTGGGACAGGCTGCAGGTGCATCAAGGGGTGGTCTACCGAAGGGGCCCCTCTGATGACCTGGAAGACAAATGGCAACTGTTTCTACCCGAGAAACACAGAGAGACTGTCTTGGTCGCTTTACACGACCACCATGGTCATTTAGGAGCTGAAAGGACGTTTCAACTCGTCAGAAGTTGGTTCTATTGGCCCTGCATGAGGGCTGAAGTAGAGGAATACTGCCATTCATGCGCACGCTGCATTCAGCGGAAAACTCTACCCCATCAAGCTGCCCCAATGGGCCACCTGCAAAGTCAAGGCCCATTGGATTTGGTATGCATTGATTTTCTCTGCCTCGAACCCGACTTGAGTGGACTAGGAAATGTTCTGGTGATAACCGACCATTTCACCCGGTATGCCCAGGCCTTCCCAACCAAAGACCAGAAGGCTTCCACCGTGGCCAAAGTACTTATGGAAAAATACTTTGTAAACTATGGGCTACCACAGCGTCTCCACTCGGATCAAGGGAGGGACTTTGAAAGTCGGATGATCCGGAAGCTCCTGGACCCCTAGGGATCAAGAAGACCCGAACCACCCCCTATCACCCACAAGGGGATGCCCAGCCGGAGAGGTTCAACCGAACCCTACTCAACTTGCTGGGGACTTTAAGTAGTGAAAAGAAGCAGCACTGGAGCAGGCACATAGCAGCAATTGTGCATTCTTACAACCAGGCGCGGGCTGGCAAGGGGGGAAGGGGGGAGATTTCCCCCCAGGCCGCCTACCTTATCATTAGAACGGCCGCAGCGCTGTCTGTTACTTTAACTTTTTTTTTTTTCGCCAGTGACGAGTCTCCTCTCTGCCTGACAGCAGCTGGATGAGCAGAGCAGAGCAGTCTATCAAAGCTCCTCCCCTCCTTCTCAGTCCGTTCTGTACACACACGAGGAGGAGGAGGAGGCGGGAGAAGGGACGCTCTGAATCTCAGGTCTGCACTAAAGTTTTTATTATGCTCTGTACTGTAGATGGAGGACGGAGGGGGAGAGTGTCTGGACTGGAAAGGAGGACAAGGTAGATGTCATATGAGTGATTGAGGGGTTAGGAGGATGTGCTGGGAGGGGGAAGGCAATGCTAGAACTTCAGTGTGGATTACATTTGAAATCTGGCAACCCCTCTCTTCCTTCCCAAAACACCCCTCCAGCACATATCCTACCCCCTACCCATCCCCCTTGCACTGGCTCTTTTCTCTCACAAAGCCCCCTCCCCCCAGAACATATCTGACCCCCCAAGCACATATGGGCACAGTGGCTGCATTTGATGGGCACAGTGGCTGCATTTGATGTGGACAGTGGCTGCGTTTGATGGGGCACAGTGGCTGCATTTGATGGCACGGTGGCTGCATTTGATGGGGCACGGTGGCTGCGTTTGATGGGGCACGGTGGCTGCGTTTGATGGGGCACGGTGGCTGCGTTTGATGGGGCACGGTGGCTGCATTTGATGGGGCACCGTGGCTGCATTTGATGGGGTACCGTGGCTGCATTTGATGGGGCACCGTGGCTGCGTTTGATGGGGCACAGTGGCTGCGTTTGATGGGGCACCGTGGCTGCGTTTGATGGGGCACAGTGGCTGCGTTTGATGGGGCACAGTGGCTGTGTTTGATGGGGCACAGTGGCTGCGTTTGATGGGGCACAGTGGCTGCGTTTGATGGGGCATAGTGGCTGCGTTTGATGGGGCACGGTGGCTGCGTTTGATGGGGCACGGTGGCTGCGTTTGATGGGGCACGGTGGCTGCATTTGATGGGGACAGTGGCTGCGTTTGATGGGCACAGTGGCTGCGTTTGATGGGGACAGTGGCTGCGTTTTATGGGGACAGTGGCTGCGTTTTATGGGGACAGTGGCTGCATTTGATGGGGGACAGTGGCTGCGTTTTATGGGGACAGTGGCTGCATTTGATGGGGGACAGTGGCTGCATTTGATGGGCACAGTGGCTGCATTTGATGGGGCACAGTGGCTGCATTTGATGGGGCACAGTGGCTGCATTTGATGGGGCACAGTGGCTGCATTTGATGGGGGACAGTGGCTGCATTTGATGGGGGACAGTGGCTGCATTTGATGGGGGACAGTGGCTGCATTTGATGGGGCACAGTGGCTGCATTTGATGTTTCTTTTTTTTCAGAATCAGTTTGTTTGCGCCCCCCCAAACAAATTTGATCACCGACCGCCACTGCCCCCCAGCACATATCTATCTCTCCCCACCCCCCTGCTAGCACTAGCCCTCTCCCCAGGACATATCTGACCCCTGCATTCCATGCAGAACACTCGCAATTCAGCCACGTGAACTGTTTGCTGCGGCGAGCTATGCGCCATATTACTACTCTCTTTCAGGCCACCAAAAGTGTCCCAGGTCTTTTACAATCTTATAGGGTATACCCCCCCCCCCAAAAAACAAATGCCGCTGCTAAAGTGTCAGGTTTTGCTTGAAGAAAAGATGGAAACCCTAGCAGGTCTGGGTTAAACAGTACTAAAAGGCGGTCGCTGACTGGCTGGCCTGCGCTGCACTCTAGGAGTTGTAATATTGCCGCACTGAAGTTCCTGGCAGTGGGAGCAAACTACAACTCCCACCTCCCAGGAGTCTCAGAGGCAACCAGCACATCACACATGACCTGAGCAGTTGTGGGCTGGGACCAGGTGTTCTGTCATATTCTCCAACTCGTCAGATTCTCCAACAGAGTCTCCGGAGAGGCAGAGAAGACATGACTGAGATTCATCACCCCCCCCCCCCTCCTCCGAAGAGGCTGTGCAAGCAAAGTACCTAGCTGTAACACATACCCAGACCCTGACACGCCCCCAGCTGACCCCTCGCATCCCATGGGCACTGATCAGGCTGTACTGATGATGGCACTGTCTGCATGGGTGAGGTGGCACTGATCAGGCTGCACAGATTATGGGCACTCTCTGCACTGGTGAGGCTGCACTGATGGGCACTCTCTGCACTGGTGAGGCTGCACTGATGGGCACTATCTGCACTGGTGAGGCTGCATGGGTGGGCACTGATGAGGCTGCACTGATGGGCACTGATCAGGCTGCACTGGTGAGGCGGCACTGATCAGGCTGCACTGATGAGCACTGATCAGGCTGCACTGATGAGGCTACATTGATGGGCACCAATGATGGTAAGTTTAACCACTTCAGCCACGTAAGGATTTACCCGCTTCCTGACCAGGCCATTTTTTGCGATACTGCACTGCATTTCTTTAATTGACAATTGATGTGAGATGTTGTACCCAAACATAATTGACGTCCATTTTTTCCCACACATGGAGCTCTCTTTTATTGGTATTTGGTCACGGTTTTTATTTTTTGCGCTATAAACAAAAAAAGAGTGAAATTTTGAAAAAAATAAAAAAATTTTTTTAATTTTTGCTATAATAAATATCCCCCCAAAAAATATATTTCTTCATCAGTCTAGACCAATATGTATTTTTTTACTTATTTTTGGTAAAAAAAAAAAAAAAAAAATCGCAATAATTGTGCATGGATTGGTCTGCGCAAAAGTTAGTGTCTACAAAATAGGGAATAGATTTATGACATTTTTATTTTTTTCTAGTAATGGCAGTGATCAGCAATTTTTAGCAGGACTGCGACATTGCGGCGGACAGATTGGAAACTTGACACTTTTTTGGGACCATTGACATTTATACAGCGATCAGAGCTAAAAATACCCACAGATTTTTGTATAAATGTCACTGGCAGGGAAGAGGTTAAAGTGGTTGTAAACCCCGTTTTTTTTTTAAACAACCTGCAAAACAAAGACATAATGAGCTAGTATGCATAGCATACTAGCTCATTATGAATCACTCACCTGAGATCGAAGCCCCTGCAGCGGTGCTCGGACACCTCCGTCGCGATGCCATCTTGCTCCCCTCTGCCTTCCGTGTATCGCCGCTCCGGCGCTGTTATTGGCCCAGGAACGGCGATGACGTCACACGCATGTGCGCTCGGGCCGGCTAACTCCATTCAGAAATCCGGCTACTAAGCCGGCCCGCTAGTGCGCATGCGCGTGACGTCAGCGGTACTGGTTTTAAATGCAAATATCTCCTTAACCGTGTAGGTTAAGGAGATATTTCATGCACCTACAGGTAAGCCTTAATCTAGACTTACCTGTAGGTGCATGTTGTGTAAGTGAGTTTACAACCACTTTAACACTAGGGGGCGATCAAGCGGTTAAGTGTTCCATAGGGAGGTGTTTCTAACTGGGGGGGTGTAGTGACTGAGAGCAGAGAGATCGATGTTCCTGATCACTTGGAACAGCAGATCTCTCTCTAACTCCCCTGTCAGAACAGGGATGTCTGTTTACATTGACAGATCCCCCTTCTGTCTCTCTCAGGAGCAATCGCGGGTCACCGGCAGATATCGCGGCCGCTGGCCACACGCATCGGCTCCAGCGGCACACCGTGTGCGCCGGGGAGCCAACCTGCTGCCGTATAACGACGATGGCTGATCACCAAGGTGTAAATGGGCCACTTGACTGGACTTGCCCCCCTGGCCTAAAGCTGCCAGCCCTCCCCTGCTTACAACAGTACAACAAGTGATGCTACAGGGTACTCTCCCTACCGACTCATGTTTGGGAGAGAAGCAAGACTACCCGTAGACCTGGCCTTTGGCACCTCCATAGACTATTCCTCAGCCACTTCCCACAAAGGATATGTGGACAGGCTGAGGCACAGTTTAAAGTTGGCCTATGAGCAGGCCCAAGCAGCTTCGGATCAAAGAGGAGCCTGAAACAAGAGAAACTTTGACCTGAAGGTCCGGATTCAGGATCTGCAGCCTGGGGACAGATCGCTGCTACGGAACTTAGGAGTTTCTGGGAAGCACAAACTTGCAGACAGATGGAGACCTGAGCCGTATGTTATTTGCAGGAAGCTGCCCGGCCTGCCAGTCTACCAACTGAAGCTGGAGGGAAAGGTGGGGCCATTGAAGACTTGGCACTGGAACCACATACTCCCACTTGCCGAAGTAGTTAGGATACCCCCTGCAAATGATTTCCCTGAGCCAACTTCCATCCTGGATACTCCTAGGCCAAATACCCGGTCCCAGGCATCTCGGTCTGAAGAAACAGATGTCTCTGAACCTAGTGAGGATGAAAGGGAAGAGCTAGAATGGCTATGGCCTTCCCAGGCCCCAGTGACTTCTGCTATAGATCTTCCACCTTTGAAAGACACCATAGACAGTACACTGAATGCAGAAGCTACTGAGTTCATCCCGTCCAGCCCTCTATCAGACTCATGGGAAGATGCCCTCGACTCACTCCCAGAGGAGGATCCAAAGATGTTCCATGTATCTTCCTGCTCCTGAGTTAAATGTTTCAGAAACAGTGAAAGCTGCCATGTCTGTTCCAGAAGAGGAACCTACAGTGTCCAAGCCAGAAATCCCAAGAGAGCGGAGGGTGAAAAGGGCCATAAGGCCTCCTCAAAAGTTGACTTACCCACAAATGGGGAAGAGCTCGGAGGACACTGTGGTAACTGCCAGGAGGAGTGCAGAAAGCCCTGATCCCTCCACTGTTCATTTGGTGGAGGGCAACCCCAACTCACCCCCTGGCACAGTTAGACAGGCCACTTATGACAGTGTGACCTGTGGGCAAGGAAGTTCACACTCTCAAAGAGTTTAAGTGGGGGGAGTGTGTAGCGGGGTCTCCGTTGAGGCCCCATGGACTACGTTACCCAGAACCCTGTTTGGCACCCAGGGTACATTGGGCCGCCGCAGAGACTCATGGGTGGGGTATAAAAGGGGAGGACGAGGCTAAGCCCGGCCTCTTTGGACACCGCGCGGCTGGCAAGAGGAATTCCTGTGCGGACCTGCTGCGAGTGCAAGGCCCGAGGCCTGGGCCTTGCGCACTTCCAGAGAGCCTTCCACCTCGCTGCGGAGCCTGTGCGGCATCTGACATCTACCTGCTTTGCGGACGTCAGTTGGACCAGAGATCCGGCTGTGGCAGATCCTGTGTGTGGAGACACAGCGGTGGGAGTCCCGGACTAGGATCGAGTCCGGAGGGGTGAGAGAGCACCTGCTCACAACTATAACCGAGTACTTTTGTTAGGCCTATTGACTGCCTTGGCCCATTATGTTATACTTGCTATCCTGACAGGAGACTAGTTGCAGAACTGAGTTATATAGTCTCCGGGGAGTTGCTTCTATCGCCATAGACCATTATTGGATTACAAATTATTGGATCTGTATGTGCACCACCGATCATCTTGCATGCGAAGATTCTTCACTTAAAGACTGAGCTTTAACTGAGTCAGGCCTGACTGGGTGTTTATAGCTTTACTGAGCGCCATATTGCTCACAGGGAGAATAGCTATAAGTCAGTGTGTGATAGAAATATATGTGCACTATAGTTGACTAGTGTTATTATTACTGCAGGGCTCTGCTGCATGTATGTGTTAAATGGTATTGATCGTTAACCTTTATATACAAGTAAATCTATTATAGTTAATCATTCTGGTATTGGCGTCCATTACTATATTTCACAACTGTGTTGATTATTGTGGGATTGTTCATGAACTGGTATAGAGCCATACATATATACCACCCCTAGACTAGCTGTGCCAGAGAAGGGTCGAGTAGATTGCCGGGGGTTGGCTGTGCTGTGTACAGGGCCCGAAACAAAACCAGCGGCTCTCTTAGTTTGGGGGTATCGCTACACATCTATCTATCTATCTATCTCTTTTTATCTTTTGTATATTCTATCTATCTATCTATCTCTTTCTATCTTTTGTATATTCTATCTATCTATCTATCTATCTATCTATCTATCTATCTATCTATCTATCTATCTATCTATCTATCTATCTATCTCTTTCTATCTTTTGTATATTCTATCTATCTATCTATCTATCTATCTATCTATCTATCTATCTATCTATCTATCTATCTATCTGTCTTTTGTATATTCTATCTATCTATCTATCTATCTATCTATCTATCTATCTATCTATCTATCTATCTATCTTTTGTATATTCTATCTATCTATCTCTTTCTATCTTTTGTATATTCTATCTATCTATCTATCTATCTATCTATCTATCTATCTATCTATCTATCTATTTCTTTCTATTTTTTGTATTATCTATCTATCTATCTATCTATCTATCTATCTATCTATCTATCTATCTATCTATCTCTTTCTATCGTTTGTATATTTTATCTATCTATCTATCTATCTATCTATCTATCTATCTATCTATCTATCTATCGCTATCTATCTATCGCTACCAATCTCAATATGTCCTATCTTTCAGAAATGTGTACTTAAAACAAATATCAGTTGTAAGGAAATTAACATTTAATACTCCAAATATACTGTTGGTTCATGCTTGACACCATGGATGGATATTTTCAGGGACATAATTTCTAGTGAAAAACTGTCCCTAGAAGTCGATGATTTAGTGACAATTTTTGTAAATAAACCTGATGGAAATATTTGCAGGGAATACAATCCTTCCCCTTCATTCCCTCTCACCACCTCCCCGCCATGTCCCCTCGGGGTACCTCCCCTCCTCCCTGGCAGTGTGGAATCCACTGAGCATCCACCACTGGTAGGACACACAACTCTCACACTGCACCGTGGAATTTCCAGCCTTCTCACTTCTGCAGCAATGGATTACAAGGTTCTGATGATTTTGCTGCCAACCCTTGTTCTGCTAGGTAAGTCCTATCTGTCCGTCAGTCCTCTCTGTCTCCGGCATTGCTTATACTTGTACCTGAGTGCAATATCTGTACTGTGTGCTCTGTACATTCCTATACATCATATAACAGAGGGGCTATTGTAGGAAGAATGCACACAACACTCATTTCACTCAAGCAGACTTATTAAAAGGAGGTCTAAAGCTTATGCCGCGTACACACGATCGTTTTTAATGTCATTTTCAAAAACAACGTTTTTCTCGACGTGATTTTTCTTGTTTCCTCTCAAGCCTGTCTTGCATACACACGTTTATTAACCACTTAACGACCGCCCACCGCCGATTTACGTCGGCAGAATGGCACGGACAGGCAGAATCACGTAGATCTACGTGATCGCCTTTGTGCAGTTGGGGGGTCCATCCGGACCCCCCTTCACTGCAGTGAGCGGCCGTTAAGTGTTCGGGAGCGATCAGGCATGAGGGGGGGGGGGCGCTCGATTCCGCCCCCCCCCTCGCGATCGCTCCCGGCCAATGAAAATGCTTCCTCCGCCATGTGATGTAAACAAGGCTGGAGGAAGTGATGTCATCTCCCTCGCCGCGGTCTTTCCGTTCCCGGCGCCGAGCAGAGAAGAAGCAGGTTAGTGCACCAACAGTCCACTGACACGTAGGTACACATAGGCACACAAATCACCCCCAGTCACCCACAGATCACCCCCCAGGTCACCCCAAAGCCCCCAATCACAGTGTCACTGATTGCAGTGATCATTTATTTTACTGATCACTGCATTTAGTGTCATCTGTGATTGTAAAAAGTTGCAGGGCAGTTAGGATTAGGCCCCTTTAGGTCCAGGGTAGCCCCCTAACCCCCCCTAATAAAGGTTTAACCCCTTGATCACCCCCCAGGTAACCCTTTCACCCCCTAACTTCAGCGTCACTAAGCGATTGTTTTTCCGATCGCTGTATTCGTGTCGCTGGTGTTTTAGATAGGCAGTTATCTTTTTTTTAGGTTCGCCGCAGGTTTTTATTAGTGTCAGGTACCCCCATATATTATTTTAACCCCCTGATTGCCCCTAGAGTTAACCCTTTCACCAGTGATCGCCGTATAAGCGTCACTGGTGTCACTGGTTAGCCAGTAAGTTATTTAGTTATTTAGGTTACCCGTCAGGTTTTTATATAGTGTCAGGTACCCCCATATTTAACCTAATAAAGGTTTTAACCCCCTGATTGCCCCTAGTTAACCCTTTCACCAGTGATCACCATATAAAGGTTACGGGTGACGCTGGTTGATTAGTTTGCTTTTTATAGCATCAGGGCACCCGCCGTATATAACCCAATAAAGGTTTAACCCCCCTGATCGCCCGGCGGGTGAGATCAATTAGGTTTTAGCGCCAGAGAGGGTCTGCGTCGCCCCAGGCAGTGTTAGGTTAGTGACAGTAACGCTAACACCCACGCGCAAAGCATACACCCCCCTTAGTGGTATAGTATCTGATCAGATCTGATCAGATCTATACTAGCATCCCCAGCTGTTTAGGGTTCCCAAAAACGCAGTGTTAGCGGGATCAGCCCAGATACCTGCTAGCGCCTGCGTTTAGCCCCTCCGCCCAGCCCAGCCCAGCCCAGCCCACCCAAGTGCAGTATCGATCGATCACTGTCACTTACCAAACACAACACACATAACTGCAGCGTTCGCAGTGCTTGGTTTTTGGGGCCCTGTACGCGGCTAGGCTCCCAAAAAGTCCCACACATGTGGTATCCCCGTACTCAGGAAAAGCAGCAGAATGTATTTTGGGGTGCAATTCCACATATAACCATGGCATGAGTGAGCAATATATCATTTAGTGACAACTTTTTGTACATTTTTTTTTTCTTTTTGTCATTATTCAATCATTTGGGACAAAAAAAAAAAATATTCAATGGGGTCAACATGCCTTTCAGCAAATAGCTTGGGGTGTCTACTTTCCAAAATGGGGTCATTTGGGGGGGTTTTGTGCCATCTTGGCATTTTATGGCCTTCAAAACTGTGATAGGTAGTGAGGAGTGAAATCAAAAATTTATGCCCTTAGAAACCTTGAAGGCGGTGCTTGGTTTTTGGGGTCCCGTACGCGGCTAGGCTCCCAAAAAGTCCCACACATGTGGTATCCCCGTACTCAGGAGAAGCAGCAGAATGTATTTTGGGGTGTAATTTCACATATGCCCATGGCATGTGTGAGCAATATATCATTTAGTGACAACTTTGTGCAAAAAAAAAAAAGTTTGTCATATTCCCGCAACTTGTGGCAAAATATAAAATATTCCATGGACTGAACATGCCTCTCAGTAAATAGCTTGGGGTGTCTACTTTCCAAAATGGGGTCATTTGGGGGGGTTTTGTGCTATTTTGGCATTTTATGGCCTTCGAAACTGTGATAGGTAGTGAGGAGTGAAATCAAAAATTTGCGCCCTTAGAAATCCTGAAGGCGGTGCTTGGTTTCCGGGGTCCCGTACGTGGCTAGGCTCCTAAAAAGTCCCACACATGTGGTATCCCTGTACTCAGGAGAAGCAGCAGAATGTATTTTGGGGTGCAATTCCACATATAACCATGGCATGTGTGAGCAATATATCATTTAGTGACAACTTTTTGTAATTTTTATTTTTTTTTGTCATTATTCAATCACTTGGGACAAAAAAAAAAAATATTCAATGGGCTCAACATGCCTCTCAGCAATTTCCTTGGGGTGTCTACTTTCCAAAATGGGGTCATTTGGGGGGGTTTTGTACTGCCCTGCCATTTTAGCACCTCAAGAAATGAGATAGGCAGTCATAAATTTAAAGCTGTGTAAATTTCAGAAAATGTACCCTAGTTTGTAAACGCTATAACTTTTGCGCAAACCAATAAATATACGCTTATTGACATTTTTTTTACTAAAGACATGTGGCTGAATACATTTTGGCCTAAATGTATGACTAAAATTGAGTTTATTCGATTTTTCTTATAACAAAAAGTAGAAAATATCTTTTTTTTTCAAAATTTTCGTTCTTTTTCCATTTATATCGCAAAAAATAAAAATCGCAGAGGCAATCAAATACCATTAAAAGAAAGCTCTATTTGTGGGAAGAAAAGGACGCAAATTTCGTTTGGGTACAACATTGCATGTCCGCACAATTTACAGTTAAAGCAGCGCAGTGCCGAATCCCAAAAACAGGCTTGGTCCTAATGGCCCGAAATGGTCCGGGGCTTAAGTGGTTAAAAAAAAACGCTTGAGCAAAGCGCAGTGACGTACAACACGTACGACGGCACTATAAAGGGGAAGTTCCGTTCGAATGGCACCACCCTTCATGTTAGTAAAGTTTGTTGAGCGACGATTCGCGCTTTTCAGCCTTGTGCTTTTCAGTCCGTTACAGTGTGACGAATGTGCTATCTCCATTACGAACGCTAGTTTTACCAGAACGAGCGCTCCCGTCTCATACTTGATTCTGAGCATGCGTGTTTTTTTCCCCTCGTAAAAGCATACACACTACCGTTTTTCACGTCGTTAAAAAAAACGACGTGAAAAAATAGAGCAGGTTCTCATTTTTTTTAGGCCATTTTTCACGTCGTTAAAAATGCTCTGGAGCCTACACACGATCGTTTTTAAAAAATGGCATGGTTAACGTCGTGAAAAATGGTCGCGTGTACGCGGCATCACATAAGGAGGATGAGGATGAATTAAGCTAGTGACAAAAGCCCCATTTTGAGGCCCATGTGTATGGGGTCATAGTCATTTGTTGATCCTTTTCAAATTCCTCTTTAAAAGTTAGTAAGCAGAGGTTTTAAATATAGGGACCACAATTACTGACTTTATCAGGGTGACACCAATGAACCAAAGCAAGCATGCAGCCAGTGAAGACTTGGAATTACCTAATATACGTACATCCCTTTCCCACATCCGTAACTCACCAAGTAGTAGTGAACTAATGGTAAATATGGCAAGCACAGCTCCTGCAACTTCAGAAAAAAGTCAGAGCCCATGTTTCTTACCTGACAGGGTAAATGTTCTTTAACCTAAGCTCTAGTTTATCGCTAATGTTTATTGTCTCTTTAAAGCGTAACTCCACTTTTGTTGAGAAAAAAGCATTCCCCTCTGGGAGAATCTATGTACATTACAAGGATTTTAAAAACTTTGTTGCAGATTCCTCCTACCTTTTGTTATTTTGAAGAAATAACTGTTTGTTTGTGTCCGTGTGCATAGTGAATAGGAGTATCTTTATAATTGTCAATCAGGCACTGCACTTGCAGGGTTCTATTAAGGAAGGTGGAAGGGTCTGCAACCCCTTAGTCATGATTTTTCTTTGGGAGTATCTCTCCAAGAAAGACATGTTTGTTACAGGGGATGCCCAAAATCTGACTTGTATCTTAAGTACACATTAGCAGTTTATATTCATTCAACCCAGCGGGATAAAAAAAAAAAAAAAAACTGAAAAGTTTAGGAGGAGCCGCTGTACTAACTATCCGGTGTTAGTACAGCGATCTCCCCGCTGAGCTATTGTGTTCCGACAGGGGGATACCCCCCTCCCCACCAAGAACGCACCGGTCAGCGCTCTCAACCATTGGATTCCGATCGGCAGACCTTTTTCAGTCATGCCCCTTCTACAGAAGCCGGACG
Source organism: Rana muscosa (assembly GCA_029206835.1). NCBI lineage: Eukaryota > Metazoa > Chordata > Amphibia > Anura > Ranidae > Rana > Rana muscosa. Next base: position 98,382,094 of record CM055118.1, on the reverse strand, counting down.
TTCGGCCAGCTTCCATCGGACTGGCTGCAGTACACACAGGCTGAATGTCAGCTGGTTTCTTTTGAACCGGCTGATACTGCCCAATATTGGGCCTGTGTGAACGGAGCTTTAGTGCAGATTTCTTGGTAAATCAGGCCCCTTTCACACTACCGCAACGTCAAAGTCGCGCGATTTTGGCACGATTTTCCAGCGATTTTGCGGCCGCGTTTTTAGACGGGATTTTGACGCGATTTCAGGGAATGCCTTGTAAACTTGAGGTCTATGGACCTCAACTTGCATCAAAGTCGGACCAAAGTAGTACAGGGACTACATTGAAGTCGATGCGACTTGAAGTCGCACAGATATGAACGGTACTCATTGGAATTCATGGGGTACAACTTGTCATGCGACTTTGCAGTCCCAAGACGCAGGACAAGTCGCACTAGTGTAAAAAGGGGCCTTAATCACACAAGCAGGAAATTACATTTCTGGAGGGGCATAGTGTACACTAGGAATGAGCCGAACACCCCCCGGTTCGGTTCGCACCAGAACCTGCGAACAGACCGAAAGTTCGCGCAAACTTTGGAACCCTATTAAATACAATGGACGCCGCGAACGTTAAAAATCAAAAGTGCTAATTATAACGGCTAATATGCAAGTTATTGTCCTAAAAAGGGTTTGGGGACCCGGGTCCTGACATGTATCAATGCAAAAAGAAGTTTAAAACGGCCGTTTTTCGGGAGCAGTCATTTTAATGATGCATAAAGTGAAAAAAAAAAAGTGAAATATTCCTTTAAATATCGTACCTGGGGGGTGTCTAAAGTATGCCTGTGAAGTGGCATGTGTTTCCCGTGTTTAGAACTGTCCCTGCACAAAATGAAATTTCTAAAGGAAAAAAAGTAATTTAAAACTGCTTGCGGCTTTAACCGCTTCCATACCGGGCACTTCCCCCCCCCCCCCCCCTTCTGCCCAGGACAATTTTTATCTTTCAGCGCTGTCGCAGTTTAAATGACAATTGCGCAGTCATGCTACACTGTACCCAAATGAAATTTTTATCATTTTCTTCCAACAAATAAAGCTTTCTTTTGGTGGTATTTGATCACCTCTGCGGTTTTAAATTTTTGCGCTATAAACGAAAGAAGAGCGAAAATTTTGAAAAAAAACCTGATGGGCACTGATAGGCGGCACTGATGGGCACTGATAGGCGGCACTGGTGGGCACTGACAGCCGGCACTTATGGGTACTGATAGGTGGCACTGGTGGGCACTGATAGGTGGCACTGGATAGGCAGCACTGATGAGGAGCTACTGACAGTTTTTTTCTGAGTGGCACTGATTGGCACATTGATGGGGCACTGACAGGCATTACTGATGGGGTACTGATTGGCACTTTTTGGGCACTGTTGTGGGCACTGATCTGCACGGATATGGGCACTGACAGGCTTTATATAGGGGCACAGGCTGGCATGTGATGGGCATTTATTTTCAACTGATTGGCACATTTTGATGGGGCTGTGGTGATAATCAATGTGCTGATTATCAGCACAGACACCCCCTCTGACAGGGAGAGCTGCCGATCGGCTCTCCCTGTCAGCATGAACCGAGGAGAGCCGTTTACCGGCACTTCTTGGTTCACGCGATGATCAGCTGTGATTGGTCACAGCTGATCACATGGTATGAAGCCTCTGTCAGAGGCTTCATACCACGATCGGAGTTGCTGTGTGTCAGACTGACACACAGCACCCCCAATCGCCGCGCTGCGCGCCCCCACGGGTGCGCGCCGGCAGTGATATCCTGATCACGTTATATGACGTCCAGTCAGGATATCATAACCACTTTGCCGCCGTCATTCTGCTATATGGCGGGCGGCAAGTGGTTAATGTAATGTATGGTCCCGTCAATATGGATGAAAATAATTGAGAAAAATGGCATGGGTACCACCCCCAGCCCACTACCAGCCCCTTTGGGTCTTGTATGGACATTAAGGGGAACCCCGCACCCAAAGTAAAAAAAGGCCCTATATACTCCGCAAACAAGAGAGGGACTGTAGGTTTGTTTTTAAGTAGAATCTGTTTGTAATTTGGAACAGGTAAATTTTTAAAGTGTAGCTCCAGCCAAAAAATCTATTTTTAAGCTTTTTGGAAAACATAGGGAAGGGTTATCACCCCTGTAACATTTGTTTTGCTGTCTGCACACCTGTTCAGAAGATTTCACCTCACTTTCCGTCCCAATGACAAATGTTTTTTGAAAATTTGGGGTTTTTAGTGAAACAAGGATTGGTGATAAAGCATCAGTGGAGAGGAGACATCTTTTTCCCATATTAACTCTTACAGGAGAGAATTCCCCTTCCTAGGGGTAGATTTCCTCTCACTTCCTGTTGTCCTCTCGCTTCCTGTTGTCTCCTTCCGTTTGCAAGTAGGAGTCGTTTGTAAGTTGGATGTTTGAAAGTAGGGGCCTGCCATATATACTCTGCAGAAACTTGGCCCTTAGGTGTTGGTGTTGCCACAACACTGTAAGCCCTCACAGTTACTCTTGGTGGGCGCTGGAACGCCCTGCTGTGAACTATTATATCAAGAATTGTAATTACATGCCATTGTTGAACAGTGGTAGGAAAAATTGAGCCTTTGGTGGTTGTGCTGGTGCCACAACACTGTAAGTCCTCACAGTTACTCTTGGTGGGCGCAGGAATGGGCCCAGCTGTGAAATATTTGATCAAGAATTGTAATTACCGTATTTATCGGCGTATAACACGTACAGGCGTATAACATGCACTCTAACTTTAAGAGGGAAGTTTCAGGGAAAAAACTTTCCACAGCCCCCTGCGTATAACACGCAGACACAGTTTACCCTCTATTTTCAAGGTAAAAAGTGAGTGTTATATGCCAATAAATACAGTACAGTACATGCCCCTGTTGAACAGGGGCAGAAAAATTGGGTTTTTGTTGGTGGTGGTGATAGTGGTGGTGTAGCCACAACACTGTAAGCCCTCACAGTTACTCTTGGTGGGCGCAGGAATGGGCCCTGCTGTGAATTATTAGATCAAGAATTGTAATTACATGCCCCTGTTGAATAGGGGCAGAAAAATTGGGCCTTTGTTGGTGGTGGTGGTGTTGCCACAACACTGCAACCCCTCACAGATACTGTAGTTGGAGCACAGCAATGAGCCCTGCTGCAAACATTGCATCAAAAATTGTAAATACACTCCCCTGTTAAACAGGGGCTGAAAAATTGGGCATTAGCCACTGGTGGCGGTGCCCAGAACCAAAAATGTTCTTTCAATCTATCAGCATGATTATTGAGGAGGAAGAGGATAGTCACTCAGCATAACAGGATAGTCACTCAGCATCAGCATAGTCTTGAAGGGATCTGACATCTCCCAAAAAATTATTCGATTACATCAGCATCAGGTGCTTGGTAGCTGGTGGTGATCCAAGACTGATTCATTTTTATGAAGGTCAGTCGATCGACCGAGTCGGTGGACAGGCGCGCCCTGTAATCAGCTACAAAGCCTCCAGCAGCACTGAATGTGCATTCCGAAATAACGCTGGATGCAGGACAGGCCAGTACCTCAATTGCATACTGTGCAAGCTCTGGCCAGTGATCCATCCTCAAGACCCAATAACCCAGAGGATTTTCGGTGGGAAAGGTGTCCAAGTCTGATCTTGCCCCTAGGTATTCCTGCACCATGTAAACCAGACGCTGGCGATGGTTGCTGGAAGCGATCATACCTTGGGGCTGCGTACTAAAAAATTATCTGAACGCATTGGTCAGACGGCCACCTTCTCCACCGCTCCTTCTTTGAATGACTGGAGCCTCAGCAACACGTTGTCCAGGAGCAGGAATTTGTAACCTCCCAGTCTCTGGGAACACGTTGCACAGACCTTTCTGCAAGGCCTCCCGAAGATGCTTCATCCTCTGCTCCTTCTGCGACGGCAAGATAAGGTCCGCAACCTTACCCTTGTAATGTGGATCAAGGAGGGTTGCCAGCCAGTAATGATCCCTCTCCTTGATCGCACGAATACGAGGATCCTTCCGCAGGCTTTGCAGGATCAGGGAGGCCATGCAGCGTAGGTTTGCTGAGGCATTCAGTGTGTAGTCCTCTGGGTCACTGAGGACGACATGATCCGCAGCCACCTCCTCCCAGCCATGTACAAGTCCATGGGTGTCTTGGGACTGTAATTGATCACTTGAAGACTGCTGCTGATGCTGAGTGCTAGGCTCCAACTCCATGCTGACACAATAATCCTCCTCCTCCTCCTTCTCTTCCTGTGTGATAGCCGGGCCAGCAGGAACACTGTCTGGATAAACGGGGCCTTGAGAGGTAAGGAAGTCCTCCTCTTCCTGCCTCTGTTCTGCCTCAAGTGCCCTGTCCATTATTCCACGCAGCGTGTGCTCCAACAGGTGGACAAGAGGGACAGTGTCACTGATGCATGCACTGTCACTGCTCACCATCCTCGTGGCCTCCTCAAATGGTGCCGGGACAGTGCATGCATCCCTGATCATGGCCCACTGGCGTGGAGAAAATGCAAGCTCCCCTGACCCTGTCCTGGTGCCATATTGCAACAGATATTCATTGATGGCCCTCTGCTGCGTGTGCAGCCGCTGCAGCATGGCCAACGTAAAGTTCCACCTGGTGGGCATGTCACAGATTAGGCGGTTCTTGGGCAGGTTGTAATCTTTTTGCAGGTCAGCCAGCCGAGCACTGGCATTGCTGTATGAGGCATGTGGGAGGGGCTTATGTGCAGCTATGGTGCATAGGGGTCAGATGATTGGATTTTCTGTTTTACTCATCATAATTTTTCGCTGCCGATTATTTGGCAAAGTGTTCAAATGCATTTCAAAAAGCACGGCACCTAATGGCACTGTCACAAACTATCTTCAGCAATACAAAATAACACAATTATGCAGTGCTTACATGGGCTGACTACGAGAGGCTTGTGTCCATAGGTGGGATTCCTCGTGCCGAGTTCTCTCTTACATTACTGGTATCTGAACAGCAGAATTGGGGTGCTTTTCACCATGTCCAGGGACAACAGAGCAGGATCTAGAACCCCGGTGCCTAACACATGACCCGTGAGCTGCATGCAGCCCGTTGGCCCTCTGCCCGTGGTCTGCGGGATATTGGGCACCATACAGGAAGCGCCATGACAGCAGGGTTTCCGGGAGCTAGAATGCTCACTGTGTTCTAGCTCCCGGCACTAAATGAGAGAGACTGTACTAAGGCTGGAGTTATCTCCACCTGTAAGCAGTTGCTAAATGTTGCTGTTACTTTTTGATTATTTTGCCAATGTTACTGCATTTATGGTGTAATACTTTTTTAAGTGTCAGTTCACATATATGCGGTGCAGCACATTGCATGTGATTCACACAGGAATCGCACCGCATTTGTATGTTTCAAATCGAACCGCATCCATGGAATCGGATCGCATGGATTTTCACACCTTCCAATTCTGTCAATCGCACTATGTTTTGCAAACCATTTTGCAATGTCGTTAACTTAACATTGACACCAGCTGCGGTTTGTGTGAACGCTGTGCGATTTCAATGTGGTGTGGGAAAGACACAGGATTCGCTGCGTTTCTCACACCGCAAATATGTGAACCCAGTATTTTGACTGATTACTGCAGGGGTTATTTATTTATTTATTTTAGGTACTTATATAGCACCGTCAATTTACCCAGCGCTTTACATATACATTGTACATTCACTTCAGCCCCTACCCTCAAGCAGCTTACACTCTAATGCCGCGTACACACAATCGGAATTTCGGACAACAAATGTTCAATGTGAGCTGGTTCTCAATTTTGTGTGTAGGCTCCATCGGACATTTGCTGTCAGTGACTCTGCCCGTTGCCGCCCGCCTCACAGCCTGTCAAGTCTTACTCTCCGGGCCCCGGCTACTACTGGGTGGGGTGCGGAGGAAGATCACTCCACCAGGGAAGGCAAGGAGATAAGCATGCAGGCGGCTGGCCAGGACTTGAGCCAAGACAGAAGAACATGCGAGCGGAGCTGAATGGGCATGCACCCGAAACTGAAGAAATATTCCCTCCACTCCGACTAGCACATGATCATCAGAAAGGGGCACAGATAATGGAAAAAAATACACCCCCCTAAGCTAGTAGGTGACACGGAGCGAGGGGGGGGGATTTAGATTTATTTTTATTTTTATTTTGCACTGACTGTCTTTGAAATTGCCCCAGCCCCTGTTCAAATCCAATCCAGGGACAAAACCGGGGACAGACTTGGTCCGGGGACAGTGTCCTCAATCCGGGGACTGTCCCCTGAAACTGGAGCTGTCTGGTCACCCTATGCTAGGGACAGTGTTATGTTCTGCAGCACAGCCAATTCTACCTCAGCCAAAATAAGTGAACCGATTGTACATGTATGGGAAGATTGATGAGAGATGCACCTGTTCGACTGCCTTAGTAAAATGCATTTTAATTATTATTATTATTTATTATTATGCAGGATTTATATAGCGCCAACAGTTTACGCAGTGCTTTACAATTTGAGGGTAGACAGTACGAATACAATACACTTTAATACAGTAGGAATCAGAGGGCCCTGCTCCTTAGAGCTTACAATCTAATCAACTAAAGAAGTTGTCAGTGTCTGTTCCTAACAAAAGAGCATAATATAGAATAAGTGTAACCTTGCTGTATTTGAAGAACCTTTCAGCTAAGTGAACATTTGTACCAGGTAACCCCCATGGTTAAGTACATTTGAAGAGCACACACTTAAACGTTAGAGGTTGGGATACAATCTCAGGTAATGGCAGCCAGTCTGAAGAGGGAGCATGTGACTGTGGTGGGAGATGGTGGCCCTGCTGGTTGGGAGGACAGATGCACTTTATGTCTCTCACATCATGGCAGGATTTGGACCCACTGTGACACAAGGTTGACCTAGGGACCGGGCCTGGGTAGTCACGGGAGCAAGGCCTTGTGTTAGTTTAACACAATGGCTTCTGGTGAAGAGAATGGGGAGAGAATTAGTGAAACTGAGTACCCGTATGAGTGTTGTATGCCCAAGGAGGGACATGGGTGACTGGCGAAGTATGAGGCTTGCTTAGCATCCACAACCTAAAACAGTTAATCATCATGAGAAGGTGAGAGTGAAAAACTGGTGTCTGTTGGTTATAGGTGTGAAGACGTTAAGTGCCTAGGAACCAAAGTTCACCCCTTTTCTAGGGGGGTGATCACCCAACACCTACTTTTCCCCTTCCCCAAGACGCTCACAGTCTGGGCCGTCTTTAACGTGGGGCAAAAGGGGCAGCTGCCCCTTGAGCTCCTTGTCATGGGAAGCCCTGGACTGGAGGTGGTGGGAGCAGGGTGAAGAGAGACCGGGAGGGAGAAGAGCTCCTGCCACAGTACAATTAAAATCCCTGCTTGGGGAGAGGGAGAGAGCGGCATGTGAGCCTGTGATGGGAAAGTGATCACCAATGAAGGGATGTGGGATAACATTCACTGTCATAAACACCAATGCAAGGAGGAATGGGGGCTAACTTCCACTTACCACCAATGTAGGGGGGGTGATTACATTTTACTCCCATGACCTCCAATGCAGGAGGGAGGAGTTATATTTCATTGCCAGTGACTATCTCTCACTGGCACTGACCGCCAACGTAAGGGGGGGGGGGGGGATTTTACTGCCATGACCATCAATGCAGGCAAGGGATTGGGGTATTAACTTTCACTGCTACTGACAACCATTGCAAAATGTGGGGAAAATTTCATGGCTACTGACCACCAATGCAGAGGGCCTAAATTTCACTACCAGTGGAGGGTTCCAGTGACAATAACATCCCCCCCATTACTTGCCGACATGAAATGAGGTGTAATCTCCCCAGCAGGGTCAAGGACATGCAATATTGTAAAGACCTGTTGGAAAGCTCCTGCAGATGTGTCTTTTACCAGTCAAGGTGTTGCTGGATAGATGGCTGAGCCCATCTTGTTCAGGGATGAGCCGAACACCCCCCTGTTCGGTTCGCACCAGAACCTGCGAACAGACAAAATGTTCGTGTAAACTTTAGAACCCTATTAAATACAATGGACTCGAACGTTCGAAATCTAAAGTGTTAATTATAAAAGCTAATATGCAAGTTATTGTCCTAAAAAGTGTTTGGGGACCTGGGTCCTGCCCCAGGGGACATGTATCAATGCAAAAAGAAGTTTTAAAAACGGCCGTTTTTTCGGGAGCAGTGATTTTAATAATGCTTAAAATGAAAAAATAAAAGTGAAATATTCCTTTAAACTTCGTACCTGGGGTGTGTGTATGATATGCATGTGAAGTGGCGCATGTTTCCCGTGCTTAGAACTGTCCCTGCAAAAAATGTCATTTTTGAAAGAAAAAAATGCATTTAAAACTGACTCGCGGCTATTAATGAATTGTCGGCTCCCGGCAATACATACAAAAGTCATTGATAAAAAATAAAAAAAAGCGTGGGGGTTCCCCAGAATTAAATTACCAGGCCCTTCAGGTCTGGAATGGATATTAAGGGGAACCCTGCCGCAAATTAAAAAAAAATTGACATGGGGTTCCCCCAAATATCCATTCCAGGCCCTTCAGATCTGGCATGGATTTTAAGGGGAACTCCACCCCAAATTTAAAAAAAAATGGCGTGGAGTCCCCCTAAAAATCCATACCAGACCCCTTATCTGAGCACGCAACCTGGCCGGCCGCAGGGGAAAAGGGGGGGACGAGAGAGCGGCCCCCCCTCCCTCCTGAACCGTACCAGGCCACATGCCCTCAACATGGGGTGGATGTCCCCATGTTGATGGGGACAAGGGCCTCATCCCCACAACCCTTGCCCGGTGGTTGTGGGGGTCTGCGGGCGGGGGGCTTATCGGAATCTGGAAGACCCCTTTAACAAAGGGGACCCCCAGATCCCGGCCCCCCCCTATGTGAATTGGTAAGGGGTACATTGTACCCCTACCATTTCACGAAGAAAGCGTAAAAAAATGTTTAAAAAAAACACACAAACACCTTGAAAAAGTCCTTTATTAAAAAAAAAAAAAAAACATTCCAGCTGTGAAATCCAGTGTCCCGCGGCGATCCCGATGTCCAGTGCTGTCCTTCATTGGTTGTGCCTGAGCGGACCTGATGGGGAATTCCCTCTCAGTATTTTAAATGTATAGACCCGCCCCTTCTAAAGTTCCCCATCAGGTCCGCTCAGCGGACCAGATGCGGAACATGAGAAGGGGCGGGTCTATACATGTATTACCAAAGTGAGAGCAGTTCCCCATCAGGTCCGCCCCCTCGGTATGTCGGACCCGCCTACGTCATTGGCTTGAGCGGGGAACTTCCTTCACTGTGTAATTTAAATTTACATAGTGAAGGAAGTTCCCCGCTCAAGCCAATGACGTAGGCGGGTCCGACATACCGAGGGGGCGGACCTGATGGGGAACTGCTCTCACTTTGGTAATACATGTATAGACCCGCCCCTTCTCATGTTCCGCATCTGGTCCGCTGAGCGGACCTGATGGGGAACTTTAGAAGGGGCGGGTCTATACATTTAAAATACTGAGAGGGAGTTCCCCATCAGGTTCGCTCAGGCACAACCAAAGAAGGACAGCACTGGACATCAGGATCGCCGCGGGACACTGGATTTCACCGCTGGAATGTTTTTTTGTTTTTATTTTTTAATAAAGGACTTTTTCAAGGTGTTTGTGTGTTTTTTTAAACATTTTTTTACGCTTTCTTCGTGAAATGGTAGGGGTACAATGTACCCCTTACCAATTCACATGGGGGGGGCCGGGATCTGGGGGTCCCCTTTGTTAAAGGGGTCGTCCAGATTCCGATAAGCCCCCCGCCCGCAGACCCCCACAACCACCGGGCAAGGGTTGTGGGGATGAGGCCCTTGTCCCCATCAACATGGGGACATCCTCCCCATGTTGAGGGCATGTGGCCTGGTACGGTTCAGGAGGGAGGGGGGGCCGCTCTCTCGCCCCCCCTTTTCCCCTGCGGCCGGCCAGGTTGCGTCCTCGGATAAGGGGTCTGGTATGGATTTTTAGGGGGACTCCACGCCATTTTTTTTTAAAATTTGGGGTGGAGTTCCCCTTAAAATCCATGCCAGATCTGAAGGGCCTGGAATGGATATTTGGGGGAACCCCACGTCAATTTTTTTTAAATTTGCGGCGGGGTTCCCCTTAATATCCATTCCAGACCTGAAGGGCCTGGTAATTGAATTCTGGGGAACCCCCACGCTTTTTTTTTTTTTTTTTTTTTTATCAATGACTTTTGTATGTATTGCCGGGAGCCGACAATTCATTAATAGCCGCGAGTCAGTTTTAAATGCATTTTTTTCTTTCAAAAATGTCATTTTTTGCAGGGACAGTTCTAAGCACGGGAAACATGCGCCACTTTACATGCATATCATACACACCCCCCAGGTATGAAATTTAAAGGAATATTTCACTTTTATTTTTTCATTTTAAGCATTATTAAAATCACTGCTCCCGAAAAAACGGCCGTTTTTAAAACTTTTTTTTGCATTGATACATGTCCCCTGGGGCAGGACCCCGGTCCCCAAACACTTTTTAGGACAATAACTTGCATATAAGCCTTTATAATTAGCACTTTAGATTTCTCCCATAGATTTTTCGAATTTGCCGCGAACACCCCAATTTGTTCGCTGTTCGGCGAACGGGCGAACAGGCAATGTTCGAGTCGAACATGAGTTCGACTCGAACTCGAAGCTCATCCCTAATCTTGTTCATTGGAAAGCAAAAGGAAATTACTTCATAACCACGTGCAACGTGTAAGTTCCACCAAAAAGAACATTAAGTTATGCAAGCATTAAACACTACCACCTAGTGGCATAATTACTAATTACAATATAATATATAAGAATGGTTGTTGCCCCAAACCGCATGCTAACAAAACCCAAGATGTTCCCACATATTTACTGCTTACTTAAAGCGGTTGTAAACCTAAATTTTTTTATTAAATTTTTTTTAAATAAACACCTGCAAGACAAAGTCATAATGAGCTAGTATGACTAGCATACTAGCTCATCATGCATTACTTACCTTAGATCGAGGCCCCCTCTGGCCGCAGACATCTCTCCGGAAAGGTTACTTCCGGGTATCGCCGCTCCGGCGCTGTGATTGGCCGGAGTGGCAAAAACGTCACTCCGTGCATGCGCGCGTGTGCCATCAAAGCCGGCTCTGTCGGTTTTATGAATGGGATTCTCAGTGCGCCTGCGCCGTTGTCTACGGCACGCATGTGCCGTAGACAACGGTGTATTTCTTTTGGCAAATATTGCAAACACCTACAGGTAAGCCTTAATCTAGGCTTACCTGTAGGTGTAACTTCCCCCAAAGGGTTTACAACCACTTTAATGTTGTTGCATGAAGATCCAGTATAATTTACTGTTTAATATCACCTTATTTTGCTTTACAGCTAAATGTGAAATCAAGACTAAACCAGATAGAACTGCCGAGAAGAAATTGGTTGGGGTATCTACCAAATCTACAACTAAGAAGCCTAAACAGGATGCCATAAAACGTCCACCAAAGGTCAAACCCCCAGCATCTCCAGCCCAAAACCAGGCAGGAGGGTCCATCCTCTCCCAAGTCGTGCAGAGAGGAAAGTTCCAGCAGGTTGGTGACACAATTACTGTGAAGGCCGGCCAAACCTTGGATCTTCGCTGCAAGGGGACCTCAGTCCGATGGAACTACCCGCACTACCTGCATGAGGATGACGAGGGAAGACTCAAGTAAATGAAACTAATATAAGTCTGTGTTGAAAAGACCCTGTTGCTAGATATTTTATTTCAACACCAATCTTACAATATGATTTTATGTGCATATAACATCTTTTATGCATGTTATTTATTGTAAAAAAGAAAAAACCGCGCTAAGACCAACATAAACCAAATTAATAAAAATAGAAGGCAGTACCAATAATGTGATAAACACAAGCAAATATAAAGGAAGAAAAACTGTGCCAATATGTAAATGAAGCAATCCTAGATGTCAGTGACGACAGGATGGCAACCAGTCCAAAGATGTAACCCACAGATATGATTAAATCTGAAGGGAGGAATCTCATAGGCTGGAAATAGTCCAAACAGTACAGTATATTATAGTACCACTGTGTTTGACACCGGATTAACCACCACCATAAGAAATGGCTGCTTACCAGACGCAAGCAAAAGTACACAGTTGGCTATAACCCAGCCGTGGCCTTTAGCTTGTAGTAGTGGATGAGAGGAATCCAATCGTAGCAACCCCAGACACTCCTCCAGTTTGTAGTATGGACCTCTTGATGGCTCCGTTGCAACAATATAGGAGATAAGACCATAGGGTGATATCGTAATAACAGGGTAACTATAAACCACCACCGTGATGAGCAAAACAATCAATGCCGGCCGGCATAAACAGGAGGGGGGACACGCAGTGACGTCACCACGCAGCTCGAGGAAGGGCTCCTGTTTATGCCGGCCGGCATGTTTTTTATGCTTACTGAAGCTACATTGTTGTAAGTACGCTACCTTTTATTAATAAATACGTTTTTAGAAGATATGACTCTATGGTCTCCCCCCTTCTTTTTGGCACCCTATATGGAGTATCAGCAGCGTCTCATATATTATGGAGGAGTGTCCTGGGGGTCTGTGATTGGGTCCACTACGTGCAAGTTAGAGGCCGCGGCTAGGCTATAGCCGACTGTGTGCTTCTTCTTTGCTTCTGGTAAGGAGCCATTGTTACTAGGGTGGTGGTCACGTTTGCTTTGCTCATCACGGTGGTGGTTTATAGTTACCCTGTTATTACAATATCACCCTATGGTCTTCTCTCCTATATTGTTGCAACGGAGCCATCAAGAGGTCCATACTACAAACTGGAGGAGTGTCTGGGGTTGCTACGATTGGATTCCTCTCATCCACTACTACAAGCTAAAGGCCACGGCTGGGTTATAGCCAACTGTGTACTTTTGCTTGCGTCTGGTAAGCAGTCATTTCTTATGGTGGTGGTTAATCCGGTGTCAAACACGGTGGTACTATAATATACTGTACTGTTTGGACTATTTCCAGCCTATGGGATTCCTCCCTTCAGATTTAATCATATCTGTGGGGTACATCTTTGGACTGTTTGCCACCCTGTCGTCACTGACATCTAGGATTGTGTAGAACGTGTACCGGGATGGGCTCCCCAGGATACAGCGAAGTCACGAACAAGGAAAACCACTCCACCACCAGCTCTTGTTAAAACGGAATTTTACTTAGACGGGGTATTGAACCCAACCGCCAATTCTGGGAACATACAATATATTTACAGACACCCAGCTCGAAGGCTGAGACCCTTATGCTGCACAGCGCGGCGCCCTACGTAGGATGCAGGAGTAATTTGCCTACTGGTGGGTACAACCAAACCGCCACACCTTACCTGTTAATACCCTAAAAACAACACAAGAATAACTGTATGGGTGTGTGGTGCGGGCTAGTCTGCGGTGCAGCACAACAGTTTACAAACCTACAAAGCTCTACCGTATTCCCCCCCCCCCCCCGTAACTGGTGTTGTATCATGCGTCTGCGTGTTCCTCCTGAGCACAACGCCAGTCTATCTTGAGTTTGTATACAAAAAATGTAGCGCTATACATAAAAAATAAATAAACACCCAAGTGTAGTGCTCAAAGTGAATGAGTCTTGAAAAGTCTGTACAAATAAATCCAAAAAAGTGCTGAAAAAGTCTCTGATGACCATTCAAAAAGTGGATAGTGTTGAAGCTTCCAAGGTATAATGGTGACTTTCAAAAAAACAAGTGACTGTAACGTGACCACCACCACTCGAAAGGAGGCTTACCAAATGAAGTGGACCCAATGGACATACGTCTATAGGGTCAACTAGGCTTGATATATGTATATCTATGGATATGGGGTCCCAGCTGGCATTGCACACATCTATATCCAAGATCCAGGATCAAATGATGTCACCAAATCTCCAAGCCCGATGGAATGGTAAAATGACTCACAGGGGGACCTTTCCTCCTCGTGTTCATCTTCATGATCTAGATGAACACATGAGGAGGAAAGGTCCCCCTGTGAGTCATTTTACCATTCCATCGGGCTTGGAGATTTGGTGACATCATTTGATCCTGGATCTTGGATATAGATGTGTGCAATGCCAGCTGGGACCCCATATCCATAGATAAACATATATCAAGCCTAGTTGACCCTATAGACGTATGTCCATTGGGCCCACTTCATCTGGTAAGCCTCCTTTCGAGTGGTGGTGGTCACGTTACAGTCACTTGTTTTTTTGAAAGTCACCATTATACCTTGGAAGCTTCAACACTATTCACTTTTTGAATGGTCATCAGAGACTTTTTCAGCACTTTTTTGGATTTATTTGTACAGACTTTTCAAGACTCATTCACTTTGAGCACTACACTTGGGTGTTTATTTATTTTTTATGTATAGCGCTACATTTTTTGTATACTGTTTGTTTTTGCTCTTTTCACAGGTATTGTAGCTGCTCATATGTGTTAGTAGCGCGAATATTTTTTTGTATTTTTTTATCTTGAGTTTGTAGAAAGTTCATCAGCTCTCCAATTGTGAAGTGTCACTTTAGGTTATGGAGTCCCTGTAGTGAACAGTAGCAACACTTGTGGCCTGACACAAACAGAGACCCTACTAACTAACTACAGACCTGGTCTCAGTCTCTAGACGCCAACAAAGTAATGGGGTGCGTGCGCGATCTTACCAACCCGGGTCTGCTCTGCATCCGCTGGTGACTCTGACCGGAACAAAATGTCTCTCTAACAAGTATATGGTCATGCAGTGTATATTGTTTTGTTCCTCAGGTCTCAACCGTCTTCCTGCAAGCAATTCCTCGTTCCTCTGGACAGGATCAGGATCTTAGACACAAGTAACTTCACTCAGCTGCAGTTCTGTTTCCACACCTGGATGTTGTAGGATTCTCTGCACACAGTCCTCAGAACAAACTCCTTCTCAAAAATGGCTGCCTGCTCGCTACACACTTTCTCTCTCTTTCTTGAATCTCTGTCCAAAACAGCCCGTTATACTACAGTTCTCCTCTCACTTTCTTTCCTGTGTGGCACAGCACTGATTTGTGTACAGTGTCTCCATGGCTACAGCCCCGTTATCTATGTCAGGAAAAACCAGGGGCATCTTGTGGTCAAACAGCAGAATGACAGTTAAATATTTAATTGTAAACAAACAGTGTTCAGACAATGAGAGCTGCTTCCCATCTTACATGCCACCCCACTAGAGGTTGTCGTCCTCGGCAACCCTCCCCATACAAACTCATTCTGGGTATAGCGCTGTGGGGGCACACCAGCATTGGGCCTGGTTGACCTTCGAAAAGGGATAGGTTCAGAAGCACTGGGGACGTCAGACACATCTAATGGGGGAGGGGCTGCTGACTGCTCAACACTTTCCCGAGGTGGCAAACTTGCCACGGCTGGAGCCTCTGTGGGTACCGGGGCAGGGACAACCCACCATTCCTCCTCCTCCTCCAAGGGTATTTGCTCTGTACCCTGAGCAGAAGGAGGCATCTCCTCCACGCACACAGGCTTATCAAAATTACAATGTCTCAACATGTTACGGTGCAAGTTTCGTAAAGGCCCCACAGTCCCTATTGGCTCTACCTCATAGACAGGGATGTCAGGGTCTATCCTCCTCTTCCCAGTGTAAGGGACCGCCTCCCACCGCCCATCCAACTTTCCAGATGGCCGCTTAGCTTTGACCATCACTCGATCACCCTGGGAAAACCCATCCCTCTGCACTGGTCTTGGGTTAGGATGTACCACTTGTCCCAGGCGCTCCCCCACAACCTTGTGGATTGCTCTTAGCCGGCGGCGGTGCTCTTGCACCCATGCAGTGGTATTTCTTGGTGATGGCTCCATCGGATCGGGCATGTGGAGATCTTCAATCTCCCGTCCAGCTCTCCCAAACATGAGCATATGTGGGGAGTAACCAGTGGTACTGTGTACCCTGTTGTTATAGGCCCACATCAGTTCAGGTAGGTACTCGGGCCACCGAGCCTTCTGGTTGTCCTCCAGAGTCCGCAGCATCTGGAGCAAGGTGCGGTTGAACCGCTCGCAAGCCCCGTTTCCCTGGGGGTGATACGGGGTGGTGCGGGAACGTTCAATGCCATACAGTTGATACAGCTCATTCATCAGAGTACCCTGAAAACATGCCCCCTGGTCCGAATGTATCCTCCGAGGACACCCAAACACCTGTATAAAGTGTTTACAGACCGCATCCGCGGCCGACTCTGCCGTCTGGTCTCTGGTGGGTACAGCCACTGCATACTTGGTGAAATGATCTGTCATGACTAGACAGTACGAGTGTCCTGAGGTAGAGTACCCAATCTGTACATAATCGATCATAAGAAGCTCTAGGGGCGCTGAGGTCCGAATGGCCTGAACAGGAGCCCGTTGTTCAGTACTCTTGCTCAACCCACAGGGTCAACACTTAAGACATGCCTCAGCCACCATGTCTGCCAGATCGGGACAGTATACCAGCCGTTGAAGCCACGTGAACGTTTTCTCACTCCTGAAATGGGCTCCCCTTTCATGAGCTTCCCGGGCGGCCTCCGGTCCCCATGACATGGGGATGACAATCTGATGCCGGTACTGCAACTCTGACTGTATATATATGGTCCGACACAGGAGGCCCTGGGTAACAGTCAGCTTATACCACTGCCTCAACAACTTTTGGCCCTCTGGAGTGAGACGGCCCGCTCTTCTGGCCGAGGCCAGATTTTAGTCTGGACCCATTCTCTCACTTTCCACAGGTCTGGGCAGCCATTCTGGACTCTCTCCCAATCAGCCAACATCTTGCCTAGCAACATGTGCATCCCGGACGCCACCCCACTTGAATGTGCCACGTCCTGGAACATGGGTACTCGACCAAGTTCAGGAGTTTCAGTGTCCTTTAACTCCTCATCAGCATTCCGATCAGATAACCCAACAGGGACTCGGGAGAGTGCATCAGCGTTGCTGTTCTCCCTTCCTGACCGAAACTTGATGCGGTATTAGTACTTAGAAAGTCGAGCCAACCACCTCTGCTCCAGCGCACCAAGCTTGGCATTCTCCAGATGTGCTAACGGTTTGTTGTCTGTCATCATGGTCACCTCTGCACCTGTCAGGTACTCCACGAACCTTTCGGTCATGGCCCACACCAGTGCAAGTAGTTCCAATTTAAAGGAGCTATAGTTGTCAGGGTTGCGCTCCGACTCTCTCAGAGACTGGCTGCCATAGGCAATGACTCTTTCACGTCCATCCTGAGCTTGTGATAACACGGCCCCCAAGCCATGTAGGCTCCCGTCAGTGTACAGCAGGAATGGGGTGTCGAACCGCGCATAAGCCAGAATCGGGGCACTGGTCAGCGCCTGCTTCACTGCCTCGAAGGCCTCTTGTTGCCGGGGTCCCCACTCGATGGGACGATTCTTTGGGCCCCCCGCAGTGCCTCTTGTTAACTTGTTTAATGGGCCCACCAAATGAGCAAATTTGGGTATAAACCTTCTGTAGTAGCCGGCCAATCCCATAAATGCCCGCACCTCTCGTAGTGTATGTGGTTGGGGCCAGTTCTGTATGGCTTCCACCTTGCTGGGGGCCGGATTTACCCCCTCCTGGGTGACCACATGTCCTAAATACTCTATTTGCTGTTTAAACAGTTGGCACTTCTTGGGCTTGATCTTGAGCCCATGATCTCGCACCCGTCCTAGGACCTGTCGCAGCTTCTGGAGGTGATCTTCAAAAGAGGCCCCAAATACTACTATGTCGTCCAGGTAGATCAATACCGACTCGAAGTTGAGATCCCCCAGACAGTTCTCCATCAACCGCTGGAATGTTCCTGGGGCATTGGACAGGCCAAACGGCATCCGGTTAAACTCATAGAGTCCCATAGGTAGGATGAAGGCCGTCTTCGCTTTGTCCTTCTTGGCCATTGGTACCTGCCAATACCCACTGGCCAGGTCAAGAGTCAAGAAGAACTTTGCATGACTCAGGGCGGATAACGACTTCTCAATCCGCGGAAGGGGGTAGGCATCCCGGACGGTCTGGGCATTCAGCTTCCGATAATCCACGTAGAACTGGAGACTCCCATCTTTCTTCCGCACCAAGACTACCGGAGCAGCCCACGGACTTTGACTCTCCTGGATCACTCGGTTTTCCAACATGCTGGCCACCATATCTTTCACCTCCTGGTACATTTTAGGTGGGATTTGCCGGTAACGTTCCCTGATTGGTGCAGCATCGTCGGTAGGGATTTCGTGTTCAATGGCGGAAGCACACCCGAAGTCCTCATCATGTCTCGAGAATGCCTCCTGAAATTCCCAAATGGTGTCTTCCAGCAACTTCTGTTGTCCTGGAGTCAGGGTCTTGCAGTCCACCCCCATCCGAGCCATGATCACTCGACCGTTCCACTCTGCTGTCGGGGTTTCCCGTTGATGGACCTCTACAGCATAGGTCCAGGCTGACCTCCTATCTGGCTGTAGCGTGAAGCTCGTTCGTCGAGGCATATCCCCTTCAGACACAAACTTTGGCCAGCAAGGTATTCCCAGGCACGGTTAACTCACAGTCTTCAACATTGAGGCAGCGTACAGGCACACATCCATCCTTCACAATTGCGAGGGCCCGGGCTACCAGTGGGCGAGTCTGCATCTCCTCTTGGTAAGCTGGCTCGATCAGGACCTCCAGTCCATTCAGTTGTCGTCCCGCCCCCACCGGCAGCATCAATATTTGTTCTTGACGAGGTGGGACCTTCACTGGGGTCCTCCGTGGCACCCTCACGTGTCCAATGGGATGACCGGACATGTTGCTCTTTTGCAGACTACAGCTCCTCACCATCTGCTGTAAAACCTTCTGGGTCGGCTGGTGTGTGGTGGCCCGTTGCCAATACTTCGGCCCTTCTTTGGCATAGAGTTGATGGTCTAGGCCTCTCAGCACATTCATACCTAGCGTCACGTCCATGCCTCTCCGGGACGAATGGTCCACCAGCACGACCCCTTTCTTGCCGACGTCTTGCCCAAACAGTCGGACCCGCATCCAGACTATGCCTCGGACGTCCATCTCCCTGTTATTGGCAGCTGTCAGCCTGATGACGCTCCCGTCTTCCGGCTCCATCATATGTCCAAAGTGCCTTTCGAAGAACTCCAGAGGCATAAGGGTGCACTCCGACCCTGTATCAACTAGGCAGCGTACCTTCTGGCCTTCCAACTCGGCTTCCATAACGGGGCTGCTGGCATACAGGTCGTGTTCCTCACACATAGGGCTTAGCTTCTGGCGTACCGCCACAGGACGCCCAGCTACCGCGGCAGTTGGAAGTTTAACGTCGGTGTAGACTTCATCTGTTTTGGGCACTCTCTGGCCATATGGTCGTACTGTCGACAAGCCCAGCAGAGGGGCCCCCTTTTAACTAACCCTCGCACCTGAGTAATCCTGGGTGGGGTAGCGCGGGGCACCGGGGTCATTTCCAGTGACCGAGGTGATTCTGTCTTCATCTGAGACACTTCCAGCCGGAGTTCTCTCAACTCCGTCCGCAGGCCCTGAACCACATCT
The DNA here is from genome assembly GCA_029206835.1 of Rana muscosa. Taxonomy (NCBI): domain Eukaryota; kingdom Metazoa; phylum Chordata; class Amphibia; order Anura; family Ranidae; genus Rana; species Rana muscosa. The sequence goes on along the minus strand of CM055118.1, from coordinate 98,362,593 downwards.
CTTAAGGACTCTGAGTCTTCGGATGCAGACCGCCCTCCTGTAGCATGGATGCCACTGACTACTCTCTCTGCCACAGGAATGTGCTCTTCCTCTCTCTCAACAGCGGCTAGGTAGACATTAAAGAACGTCATGTCAGGTGACATCCGGGTCATCTCTTGCAATTTGTCTCAAAAGAACTTGTTGGAGAGCCCCACTATGAACTGGTCTTGTAGTAGCCGGTCCACCCCCTGGAAGGTTCCCATGGCCTCGGGGTCTCGCCGCTGCATTTCACTTAACATCTCCTGTAGGGCATTGGAGTACTGCATCAGGGTCTCACCCTCTCGCTGCGGTCTGTTGAAGAAGTGACTCCGCAACTGTATCACTTTGGTACACCCCCCCTGGGTTTTCTCCAGAAGGGAGAATATTTTCTCTAGGGTGTCTCTCTCGGATTCGGGCCTCACCATCACTGTCCGTCTTACGTCACCCTCTAGAGCCCCCAACGCAACCTCTGCCCGTAGCTCGGGGTTCAGGTTACACATGCTAACTGCACTTTACACCCTTTCAGTCCAGTCCTGCAACGTCCTGTTTTTACCGTCAAATTTTGGCAGATGACGCAACAGCGCCTCCACGGGGATATACCCTACTGGGGCAGACATGGCGGGGGCAAGTTGGCCTTGCACTGGCGCACCCTGAGCTGGGTCCTGGACCAGCGCCATTGGCGCCGGGGGAGGGTCTCCCGCCGCTTTCCTGTCCATAACGGTCGCTGTATCCTGCCGATTACGCCAAGATGTAGAACGTGTACCGGGGTGGGCTCCCCAGGATACAGCGAAGTCACGAAGAAGGAAAACCACTCCACCACCAGCTCTTGTTAAAACTGAATTTTACTTAGACGGGGTATTGAACCCAACCGCCAATTCTGGCTGGGAGGAGAATCAGTGTGAGAATAGCGAATATTCATTCGCCATTCTCACACAACTGGGTGGCCTCGGGGCGCGGTGCTCTGTGCCCCGAGCCAACCCTTTTTTAAGTCTATTAGAGCCTTTGGCTCTAATCACATGCTTAAAAAAAAACACCCCACCCATTGGAATCCACGCATCCGGCGCCCTGCATGTAGATTAGGGGGTCAGACGCATATATGGGGTGGTGGCGCCCGTGCGCCCCCAATCGACAGACTGCCACTGCTGCCTGGAGAGATTTAGCGTTACTTTTTGTTCTGATTCCTTCTGCCCCAGGACAGAAAGGGGAAATCTAACATTTGATAGCTGTCAGTAGAACAGGAGTAGAGGGTATAACTTCAAATGTATTCACCCATTCTGGTGACAACTGCCAAAGGTAGAATATCTTCTCACTTTAGGGAGATTTCTTCACATGTCACTCTTCTGGTCATGTGTCAGTGTAAGGACTTAACTATAAAAACTATAAGCAGGCAGGTTTTTATTGCAGAAGGGACCAAGGGGTGAAAGAAAACATAATGGGGTTGATTTACTAAAGGCAAATGGACTGTGCACTTTGCAAAATGCAGTTGCACACTGCAAGTGCAGTTGTTCCAGATCTTAATAAATGAGCAGAAGCTCTGCTGACTTCCATCATCCAATCATGTGCAAGCAAAAATGCTGTTTTTTTTCCCTTGCATGTGATTTGATATTCTTTGCAAACTTTACCTCATTTACTGAGCTCTGGAGCAACTGCAAAGTGCACAGTCTATTTGCCTTTAGTAAATCAACCCTAAGGAGCATGTGCTGCAGAGCTTAGTAAATGAAAGGAATACCCAATCACATGCAAGGAAAATAAAAAAACAGCATTTTTGCTTGCACATGATTGGATGATGGAAGTCAGCACTGCTCATTTACTAATATCTGGAGCAACTGCACTTGCAGAGTGCAACTGCACTTTTCGAAGGGCAGCAGAGCTTCCCCTCATTTACTAAACTTTAGAGCAAGGGCACTTGCAAAGTGCACAATCTATTTTCCTTTAGTCAATCAACCCCTTTGCCTGACTCCACCTGTGTTATTACAACAAAATGTTTATTTTTGCATAGTTCGCAGCTGTGACTAATGTAGCGCTACCCCCAGTTAAAGTGGAAGTAAACCCTCCTATCGTTTTCAGCCAAAGAAGCTGCCATCTTGACATTTGTTCAATCTTCAACTGCCATGATGCTGCACATGTGACAAGTTATAACACCAGCCATTGGATAGTTTGACAGTTTGGTGGAGAGCACAACCAATGTGGCAGTTAGCATTTCCGGCATGCCGGAAATGTAACCGTTTTTTGAAACTGTTAACTCTATGGGTTTACTTCCACTTTAACCACTTAAGCCCCGGACCATTTCGGGCCATTAGGACCAGGCCTGTTTTTGGGATTCGGCACTGCGCTGCTTTAACTGTAAATTGTGCGGACATGCAATGTTGTACCCAAATGAAATTTGCGTCCTTTTCTTCCCACAAATAGAGCTTTCTTTTAATGGTATTTGATTGCCTCTGCGATTTTTATTTTTTGCGATATAAACAGAAAAAGACCGAAAATTTTGAAAAAAAATGATATTTTCTACTTTTTGTTATAAGAAAAATCGAATAAACTCAATTTTAGTCATACATTTAGGCCAAAATGTATTCAGCCACATGTCTTTAGTAAAAAAAATGTCAATAAGCGTATATTTATTGGTTTGCGCAAAAGTTATAGCGTTTACAAACTAGGGTACATTTTCTGAAATTTACACAGCTTTAAATTTATGACTGCCTATCTCATTTCTTGAGGTGCTAAAATGGCAGGGCAGTACAAAACCCCCCCAAATGACCCCATTTTGGAAAGTAGACACCCCAAGGAAATTGCTGAGAGGCATGTTGAGCCCATTGAATATTTTTTTTTTTGTCCCAAGTGATTGAATAATGACAAAAAAAAAAAAATTACAAAAAGTTGTCACTAAATGATATATTGCTCACACATGCCATGGTTATATGTGGAATTGCACCCCAAAATACATTCTGCTGCTTCTCCTGAGTACGGGGATACCACATGTGTGGGACTTTTTAGGAGCCTAGCCACGTACGGGACCCCGGAAACCAAGCACCGCCTTCAGGATTTCTAAGGGCGCAAATTTTTGATTTCACTCCTCACTACCTATCACAGTTTCGAAGGCCATAAAATGCCAAAATAGCACAAAACCCCCCCAAATGACCCCATTTTGGAAAGTAGACACCCCAAGCTATTTACTGAGAGGCATGTTCAGTCCATGGAATATTTTATATTTTGCCACAAGTTGCGGGAATATGACAAACTTTTTTTTTTTTGCACAAAGTTGTCACTAAATGATATATTGCTCACACATGCCATGGGCATATGTGAAATTACACCCCAAAATACATTCTGCTGCTTCTCCTGAATACGGGGATACCACATGTGTGGGACTTTTTGGGAGCCTAGCTGCGTACGGGACCCCAAAAACCAAGCACCGCCTTCAAGGTTTCTAAGGGCATAAATTTTTGATTTCACTCCTCACTACCTATCACAGTTTTGAAGGCCATAAAATGCCAAGATGGCACAAAACCCCCCCAAATGACCCCATTTTGGAAAGTAGACACCCCAAGCTATTTGCTGAGAGGCATGTTGACCCCATTGAATATTTATTTTTTTTGTCCCAAATGATTGAATAATGACAAAAAGAAAAAAAAAATGTGCAAAAAGTTGCCACTAAATGATATATTGCTCACACATGCCATGGTTATATGTGGAATTGCACCCCAAAATACATTCTGCTGCTTTTCCTGAGTACGGGGATACCACATGTGTGGGACTTTTTGGGAGCCTAGCCGCGTACAGGGCCCCAAAAACCAAGCACTGCGAACGCTGCAGTTATGTGTGTTGTGTTTGGTAAGTGACAGTGATCGATCGATACTGCACTTGGGTGGGCTGGGCTGGGCTGGGCTGGGCGGAGGGGCTAAACGCAGGCGCTAGCAGGTATCTGGGCTGATCCCGCTAACACTGCGTTTTTGGGAACCCTAAACCGCTGGGGATGCTAGTATAGATCTGATCAGATCTGATCAGATACTATACCACAAAGGGGGGTGTATGCTTTGCGCGTGGGTGTTAGCGTTACTGTCACTAACCTAACACTGCCTGGGGCGACGCAGACCCTCTCTGGCGCTAAAACCTAATTGATCTCACCCGCCGGGCGATCAGGGGGGTTAAACCTTTATTGGGTTATATACGGCGGGTGCCCTGATGCTATAAAAAGCAAACTAATCAACCAGCGTCACCCGTAACCTTTATATGGTGATCACTGGTGAAAGGGTTAACTAGGGGCAATCAGGGGGTTAAAACCTTTATTAGGTTAAATATGGGGGTACCTGACACTATATAAAAACCTGACGGGTAACCTAAATAACGAAATAACTTACTGGCTAACCAGTGACACCAGTGACGCTTATACGGCAATCACTGGTGAAAGGGTTAACTCTAGGGGCAATCAGGGGGTTTAAATAATATATGGGGGTACCTGACACTAATAAAAACCTGCGGCGAACCTAAAAAAAAATAACTGCCTATCTAAAACACCAGCGACACGAATACAGCGATCGGAAAAACAATCGCTTAGTGACGCTGAAGTTAGGGGGTGAAAGGGTTACCTGGGGGGTGATCAAGGGGTTAAACCTTTATTAGGGGGGGGGTTAGGGGGCTACCCTGGACCTAAAGGGGCCTAATCCTAACTGCCCTGCAACTTTTTACAATCACAGATGACACTAAATGCAGTGATCAGTAAAATAAATGATCACTGCAATCAGTGACACTGTGATTGGGGGCTTTGGGGTGACCTGGGGGGTGATCTGGGGGTGACTGGGGGGTGATTTGTGTGCCTATGTGTACCTACGTGTCAGTGGACTGTTGGTGCACTAACCTGCTTCTTCTCTGCTCGGCGCCGGGAACGAAAAGACCGCGGCGAGGGAGATGACATCACTTCCTCCTGCCTGTGTTTACATCACATGGCGGAGGAAGCATTTTCATTGGCCGGGAGCGATCGCGAGGGGGGGGCGGAATTGAGCGGCCGCCCCCTCATGCCTGATCGCTCCCGAACACTTAACGGCCGCTCACTGCAGTGAAGGGGGGTCCGGATGGACCCCCCAACTGCACAAAGGCGATCATGTAGATCTACGTGATTCTGCCTGTCGGTGCCATTCTGCCGACGTAAATCGGCGGTGGGCGGTCGTTAAGTGGTTAAGAGAGCCGCTGGATTTGTTTTCGGGCCCTGTGTACAGCACCACCAACCCCCAGCAATCTGCTTGACCCACTCTGGCACAGCTAGTCTAGGGGTTATATTGTTATCACATTCAAATAGTATTGCAAGGAATAATCTCCTAACAGTAAGACAACACACTGAGGCCAGAGATTAAATATAACTGTTTACTCTTATATTAAAAGTAGCATAGGCAGAACACAACATATGCAATTGGTTAGCAGAGCCCTGCAGAATTCAACACAGCATACAATAATGGCGCTGCGCGGTACTTCACCACGTGTAGCTATTATGGTATGCGCGCCCTATGGCACACTAAACAATATCCTAACTTCCCACCCCGGTCAGGCCTGACATGGAGTAAATCTCAGTCACCTCCTATATGGATTTCTTCGCATGCCAGCTTTCGTGGTGCACTTGATGAATAGCAATTTGTAATCCATCAATACTTGAAACACTATACTAGGGGGGGACACTTCAACTCTGTCCTGCTCCTGGTCCCCCTGGGGAACAGCAGATAAACGAAACTGTGGGCCTATGCAGTCTATAGGCCTGAACACGGCACAGTCTATTGGTCTGGGCAGGTGCCCGCTCACCACTCCGGACGCGATCCCAGTCCGGAACATCCACCCTGCTGTGTATCCGCACACAGCGTCTGCAACGATCGGGTCCCCGATCCAACTGATGTCCTCACTCGACAAGTCAGATGCCACCCAGGCTCCGCAGTGGGGTGGAAGGCTCTTTGGAAGTTGCGCTAGGCCCAGGCTTCAGGCCTTGCACTGCAGCAGATCTGCACAGGAAGAAGCTCTTGCTTGCAGCGTGGTGTCCCAAAGAGGCCGAGCTCTGCCTCGCCTCCTCCTTAAATAACCCCTCCCATGAGTCTCTGCGGTGGCTAACTGCACTCTGGGTGCCGAACGGGGTTCTGGGTAACGTAGTCCCGGGGCCTTAAAGGAGACCCCGCTACACACTCCCCCCACTTAAACTCTTTGGTCCCCAAAGATAAAATAAACTTAAATCACAGAACGTACGACATCAATCAAACTTTCGTATGATGTTGGCAGAGGAAATTCCCACCAAAACCGAGGCGGTGAACTCCCCTGCCCACAGGTCACACTATCATTAGTGTCCTGCCTAACTGTGCCAGAGAGTGAGTTGGGGTTGCCTCCCACCAAATGAACAGTGGGAGGATCAGGGTCTTCCATACTCCTTCTGGCAGTAACCACAGTGTCTTCCGCACTTCTCCCCATCTGTGGGTAAGTTAATCTTCTGGGAGGCTTTATGGCTCTTCGCTTCCTCTGTCCTCTTGGACTTTCTGTTGAAACGGGCTCCTCCTCCGGAATCGACTTAGGAATCTCCTCTGTTTCGGGAACACTGGACTCCGGAGCAGGGAGATACATGGAATCCATTGGATCTTCCTCTGGGGGTAAGTCACAGACACTCTCCCAAGCATCTGACCAAGGACTGGACGGGATGTGGCTTCTGCATTAAGTGTCTGGTCCTCAGCATCTTCTTCGGGTGGAAGATCAATAGCAGAAGTTTCTGGAGCCTGGGAAGGCCAAAGCCAACCAAGATCTTCTTCCGCATCTTCACTTGTTTCCAAGGTCTCTGTATCCTTGATCCGGGGGGTCTGAGACCGAGTGTTTGGTCGGGGAGTATCCAGACTGGGAGTTGACTCAGGGGAATTCATCACAGGGGGGATCCGGACTGCCTCAGCCAGGGGAAGTAGGTGGTTCCGGTGCCAGGTCTTCAGAGGCCCCAGCTTCCCTTCTGGTTTAAGTCTGTAAACGGGTAGGCCCGGCAGTCTTTTGCAAACAACATAAGGTTCAGGTCTCCATCTGTCTGCAAGCTTGTGTTTTCCAGGGATCCCCAAATTCCACAACAACACTCTGTCTCCAGGTTGTAGATCTTGGATCCTAACTTTTAAGTCAAAATTTTTCTTGTTGTGAGCCCCCCTTTGCTCCGAGGCAGCCTGGGCCTGTTCGTAGGCCAATTTCAAATTACGTCTGAGCCTATTGACATATCCCTTGTGGGAAGTAGCAGAACAATGGTCTATGGAAGTGCCAAAGGCCAGATCTATGGGTAGTCTTGCTTCTCTCCCGAACATAAGTCGATAGGGTGAGTACCCTGTAGCATCACTAGTGGTGCTGTTGTATGCATGCACAACTGCCGTTATGTGGTTGCTCCAATGCTGCTTCTTTTCACTACTTAGGGTCCCCAGCATGTTGAGCAGGGTTCAGTTGAACCTCTCCGGCTGAGCATCACCTTGTGGATGATAGGGGGTAGTTCTTGTCTTCTTGATCCCCAAAGAATCCAGGAGTTTCCGGATCAATCGACTTTCAAAATCCCTTCCCTGATCTGAATGGAGCCGTTGTGGTAGCCCATAATGTATGAAGTATTTCTCCATCAGTACTTTGGCCACGGTGGAAGCCTTCTGGTCCTTGGTTGGAAAGGCCTGGGCATACCGGGTGAAATGGTCGGTTACTACCAGAACATTTCCTAGTCCACTCAGGTCGGGTTCGAGGCAGAGAAAATCAATGCATACCAGATCAAGTGGGCTTTGACTTTGGAGATGGCCCATTGGGGCAGCTTGATGAGGTAAAGTCTTTCTCTGGATGCATCGTGCACATGAGTGGCAGTTATCTTCAACTTCAGCCCTCATGCAGGGCCAATAGAAATGGTCCCTAACGAGTTGGAAAGTCCTTTCCGCCCCTAGGTGACCATGGTTGTCGTGCAGAGCAACCAGGACTGTCTCTCGGTGCTTCTCAGGCAAGAACAACTGCCATTTGTCTTCTAGGTCATCAGAGGGGCCCCTTCGGTAGACCACTCCCTGATGCACCTGTAACTTGTCCCACTGTTTCCTCAACAGGCGAGCTTCCTTTGAGGGGTGGCGTAAGAGTCTATTCTGATCCTGACTCTCCAGGGCCTCTAGGACCAATCTCCCCATGGGGTCTTCCAATTGGTCGGATCTCAGCTCCTTCTTAGACAGTTTTGGCAAGTTATCTTCCCCCAGTTGCGTTACTCCACAGTATTGCTTGGGAACTCCTACTATAGTAACCCCTATCTCTTCAGCTCTTGAGCCGCCACTGGCTTGGAGTTCAGTCCCTTGGCAGAGGGCCCGCACCCCATCGGGTGGCACTTGGGCCCAGTCTTCTGTACTGCAAGTGGGGACGTGAGATCTTCTAGACAAAGCGTCTGCATCTCGGTTTCCAGCCCCAGGTCTGTACTTCAGGCCGAAATTGAAGGCAGACAGCGCCGCCAGCCACCTATGTCCTGTGGCATCCAACTTTGCTGTGGTGAAGAGATAGGTGAGGGGGTTGTTGTCTGTTTTCACTGTGAATTCCGCCCCATACAAATAGTCTCTGAGTTTGTCAACTACCGCCCACTTAAGGGCCAGGAACTCCAACTTATGGGTGGGGTAGTTCTTTTCGGAGGGAGTCAGACTTCTGCTCACATACGCAACAGGCCTCAGTTGCTCTTCATGCTCCTGGTACAGCACTCCTCCCAAACCATCATGACTGGCATCTACATGAAGTTCATAAGGCTTCTTAGGGTCTGCGTAGGCCAGGACAGGGGCAGTGGTTAATGTCCTCTTCAACATCTGGAAGGCATTCTCACACTCCTCGTTCCACTGATCCTTGACTGACTCCCCTGGCTTTCTGGGGCCTGTGTCATCCTCTTCCCCCTCCGTCTTTAGCAGCTCATTCAGAGGCCTGGCTATCCGAGCAAACCCCTCCACAAACCTCCTGTAATAGGAACAGAACCCCAGAAAGGATCTGAGCTCTGTCACAGTGGTGGGCCTGGGCCAGGAGGTGACTGCCTCCAATTTTTCGGGGTCTGTGGCTACCCCATCTTCAGACACTATGTGCCCCAGATAGTTAACTGATGACTGATAGAATTGGCATTTTTCAGGTGAGAGCTTGAGTCCTTCCTCACTCAGTCTCTTCAAAACTTTCTCCAGCCTCTCTTCATGCTCTTCCAAGGTTCTTCCGAAGACAATGATGTCATCCAAGTATACGAGGACTTCGATGAGGTTCATATCTCCCACAGTCTTTTCCATAAGACGTTGGAAGGTGGCTGGAGCTCCAGACAGACCTTGAGGCATCCGGTTGAATTCAAAGAACCCTACCGGGCATATGAAAGCCGTCTTCTCTTTGTCTTCTGGATGCATCGGGATCTGATAGTACCCGCTCTTGAGGTCCATAACACTGAACCACTTGGCTCCAGACAAGCTCTGTAGGGCATCCTCTATCCTTGGAGTGGTATACTGGTCCGGTATGGTTCTCCTGTTGAGGGTCCTATAGTCTATGCACAGCCTCAGTGACCCATTCTTCTTCCGGACCACCACTATAGGGGAGGCATAGGGACTTCTAGATTCTCGAATCACCCCTGTTTGCTTGAGCTCCCTCAAGTCTTCAAGGTCTGCTAACGGAACCCGCCTAACCCTCTCCCTGAAGGGCTTGTCTTCCTGGAGGCGGATTCGATGGGTGGCACTCCTAGCACACCCCACGTCAAATTCATCTTGAGAGAAGATCCTCTCCCACCTGGTCAACTGGGCCTTGGCTCTCTCTTTCCAAGCCCTGGGCAGATTTGGATTCTCCATGGAGAGCTTCTCCCACACAGTACCTTCTCCATCTGTCTTCTCCACATCTGATGAAGCAACTGGGGTAGCTGGGCTCACCCCGCCCAGCAACAGCCTGGCTGGGATTTCCATGGGACCATTCGTGGTATTTCTGACGCTCACAGGCACTTTACAATGAGCCTTCTTCAGGGCCCTCACCGGGACCACTTCTGGGACTACTTCTAGGCCCGAATGTTCTTCCCTTGGGTCGGGTTCCAACATGACAAAAGGGCCAGGCTGCTCCCAAGTGAGTTTCACTGTGGCTTTCAAGCAGGTTACTTCACCGGGCTGCAGCACTATTCCCCTTCTTCCCAGCCTCCAGACCTTCCCTACCCCCTCTTCCAGGGCCTTCTGTTCCAAGATCAGTCGTTGGTAGGCTGTCTTCAACATTGGGTGGATCTCAGTGACTGTGGGGTCTTTCCTTCTTGTCAGAGGGGCCAAGAGTCTTCGGACCAGATCCGTGTTCGTCCCTATTATCAGGGAACTCTTGTTAGCTCCAGGCGGTCGGGGGCACACCACAGCTAAGGTGTCGAACACTTCAGTCTTTCCGGCTATGGACGGGTCAAAAGTCAGTTTTATAGGCAAATAGCCATCATAAGGGAAACTCTCTGTCCCTATTCCCCATATCTCCAACTCTTCAATCTTCTGGATGGGTAGGTGACTTAAATGCTTGTCATAAAAGTCCCCGTACAACAGGGTCACTTGCGCCCCAGTATCCAATATGGCTCTTGTGTAGACTCCCTCCACTTGAACTGGTACTATCGGGGAGGGACCCACCAGCTTCTCTGGATATCGCTTCAAGGGGGTCTCTTTCTTTTGATCTTTGCATTTTCCCTTTTGACTTTCTTTCTTCCATTTCTCTTTTGACTTAAGTCTCTCTTGGGCCTGGTATGCATTGATCTCCCTCCTTTTGGTGGGTGTAACTACCCGCTGAGGGACACTACTCTCTTTCTTTGGGGTGCGTTCCTTCTGAGGAACTTTGCGTTTCTTTTGAGGGGTCTTCTCCACTCTTTTTATGTGCTTCTCATTCAGTTTGGAGCTCACTGGAGATGATGGGCACCCGGTTGACTCCTTCACCGGGGCCCGCTGAAGTTTTTCGGCGGCTTGCGGTTATTCATCTTTTTTTTCTTTGGGCTGGCACACACTTTGGCGAAATGGCCAGCTCCTCCACAATTGAAACAAATCACATCCCCCAATCTTCCAGGGATGCGGGCACTGAGGTGTTGAGAAACAACTCCTTCCTCGGACTTTCCCTCTCTGGTTCCCTTGACTTCTTTTCCATCAGGGAGGTCAGCATCCCCAGCACTTGGGACATCTGTGACTTCAAGGTATCCACCTCTGAGTCTCTTTCCAGGGTCATGGCCGTCCTGTCCATCACTGGAGGAGGATTCACCGACTCAACTGGTAGGTTCCTCTTCTTCTCCTCCAGCATCGCTTCTTCCTCTCTGACCACTCGGATCAAGTCAGGGTACTCCAGGCTCTTCCCGTCCTGTCTTGTGCGTAGCGCCAATGCGATGGGGTCCAGGTGCTGAGATCCTCTCATCACCTGCTGAACACGGGCCTCATCCACCTTCCGTGGGTCAATCCCCTTCTTAAGAATCATCTTATGCAGGATCTTATCCAGGCGCCTCATGAACTCTGACAGCTTCTCTCCTGTCTTCTGGTAGCAGTGCTCCAGCTGGTAAGTGAGCTCAGTGATTTTCTCTGTTCCACCGAACACATTCTGCAGGATGTCCAGATAGTCCTGCGCATTACAGTCTGTCTTACTCATCTTGAGGTTGCGTATGGCCTCTAGAGCAGGCCCCTTCAAGCTCTCAGCAATTCTCTGCTTCTTTCTGTGGTCTGGGACTTCCCATTCTTCTAGGGCCTGAGTGGCGCCGTCTAACCACTCCTCGAACCCTTCTTCACCTGAGGGTACAGGTTTCCTTCCTGAGAATATTCTAAGCTTTCTGTATCCTGACATCTGGTAATCTGTAGGATCTTTCTTTCACTGGGCTACAAGTTCCCCCAGGACCGCGCACAACTCTGCACCAAGAATGGTAGATGGCGACCCGGGACTTTCCCTTTTCACCTGTCTTGCTTCTTTTGGGGTGGGTGATGGAGACAGTTTCGGTGTCTGAGACCGTTCTCCTGGCTTATATGGCAGCGCGTGTATCAGGCTATAAGTCTGGTCATCTATAGCTACTACACTTGGATTCTTGAAATGTTCTGGGACTCCGTCCTTCCATTCCACTAATGCGTGGGTCAGTGAGGAATTCGTCCTGACATCCACCACCCATGCTTTCTGATACGGTGACAGTGACATCACTAGCTGCTTCACCGCTTCTTCTTGCCAGATCCCTGGGAGTTCTATGACTACTACCCCGGCTGGATCTGTGTTGACCGTTTTACACCACTGTCCTACTTCTAGTGGGTCCATGCTGGTACTTTTGGCGCATTGCTTGCTGCAACAGGATCCCGGAATCGAGAGCCCCCACGTGTAGCGCTACCCCCAGTTAAGAGAGCCGCTGGATTTGTTTTCGGGCCCTGTGTACAGCACCACCAACCCCCAGCAATCTGCTCGACCCACTCTGGCACAGCTAGTCTAGGGGTTATATTGTTATCACATTCAAATAGTATTGCAAGGAATAATCTCCTAACAGTAAGACAACACACTGAGGCCAGAGATTAAATATAACAGTTTACTCTTATATTAATAGTAGCATAGGCAGAACACAACATATACAATTGGTTAGCAGAGCCCTGCAGAATTCAACACAGCATACAATAATGGCGCTGCACGGTACTTCACCACGTGTAGCTATTATGGTATGCGCGCCCTATGGCGCACTAAACAATATCCTAACTTCTCACCCCGGTCAGGCCTGACATGGAGTAAATCTCAGTCACCTCCTATATGGATTTCTTTGCATGCCAGCTTTCAGTGGTGCACTTGATGAATAGCAATTTGTAATCCACAATCAGGCAATACTTGAAACACTATACTGGGGGGGGGGACACTTAAACTCTGTCCTGCTACCGGTCCCCCCGGGGAACAGCAGATAAACAAAACTGTGGGCCTATGCAGTCTATAGGCCTGAACACGGCACAGTCTATTGGTCTGGGCAGGTGCCCGCTCACCACTCCGGACGCGATCCCACCCTGCTGTGTATCCGCACACAGCGTCTGCAACGATCGGGTCCCCGATCCAACTGATGTCCTCACTCGACAAGTCAGATGCCACCCAGACTCCGCAGTGGGGTGGAAGGCTCTTTGGAAGTCGCGCAAGGCCCAGGCTTCAGGCCTTGCACTGCAGCAGATCCGCACAGGAAGAAGCTCTTGCTTGCAGCGCGGTGTCCCAAAGAGGCCGCGCTCCGCCTCGCCTCCTCCTTAAATAACCCCTCCCATGAGTCTCTGCGGTGGCTAACTGCACTCTGGGTGCCGAACGGGGTTCTGGGTAACGTAGTCCCGGGGCCTTAAAGAAAACCCTGCTACACTAAATTCATACAACAGCTTCAAAACACTTTAGGTTCACATTTGTACGCCTGCTATTTTTTTAGATTATGATGCCCAAGTTGTAGTGCATTTTTTATGTGTTCTGTGTTTTTTTTTTTGTTTAGCCAATGAATGTTAAATAAAGTAGATGTTGCTAGGCGGTGTGGGCTTATTTTCATGCGCTAAAGTGCATGAAAGATTTTTTTTTTCCTGGCATGTGATTGGGTATTCTTCGCAAAGTGAAACTTAACCTCATTTACTAAGCTTTGGAGCAACTGCATTTTGCAAAGTGCACAATCTATTTTCCTTTAGTAAATCAACCCCAAAGTGTCTATTTGAAACGAACACCTGGTGCCATCTAGCGGTGAATCTCATGCCGCGTACACACGACCGTTTTTCATGATGAAAAAAATGTCATTTTTTTTATTTGGTCATTAAAAATGATCGTGTGTAGGCTCCAGAGCATTTTTCACAACGTGAAAAATGAGCATTAAAAATTTGGAACATGCTCTATTTTTTCTCGTCGTTTTTCACCTCGTCGTTTTTCACCTCGTAGTTTTTCTCGTCATGAAAAACGGCCGTGTGTAGGCTTTAACGACGTGAAAAAAATGTGCATGCTCAGAAGCAAGTTATGAGACAGGAGCGCTCGTTCTGGTAAAATTAGCGTTCGTAATGGAGATAGCACATTCGTCACGCTGTAACGGACTGAAAAGTACGAGGCTGAAAAGCGTGAATCGTCTCTCAACAAACTTTACTAACACAAGGATCAGCAAAAGCAGCCCAAAGGGTGGCACCATCCGAATGGAACTTCCCCTTTATAGTGCCGTCCTACGTGTTGTACGTCACTGCGCTTTGCTCAAGCATTTTTTTTCATGATAGTGTGTAGGCAAGGCAGGCTTGAGAAGAATCATGTAGAGAAAAACGTCGTTTTTTTCAATGACATTAAAAACGGTCGTGTGTACGCAGCATCAGAGTATCATCCAAGTTTTTTACAGACAAATATTTGCTTACTGAAAGTCTTCAGGTATAATCAGACATAGCAGGGTATGGTTAGAAAAAGCTAAATTAGCCCGAAGACAATCTTCTAATCCTTTGAACTCCAAACTTAGGGAGGCCATTCACAGTTCGAATCTTGTCCAGTTCAGCAGGAATCAGATTCAAACCCTTAATGGGCAAGCCTAATGTACCAAGTTGATTGATCGATCAGCTTGGGTACAACCAGCCTGCCAGGTTCGCTTGTGATTATCGCAAGAGGCTGATATTGCCACTAGTGATAATCAGTGTCTTCTCCTTCGGGCGGTGACGGCTTTCCCCCGCCCCAGCCCCGCCGGGAGCAGACAATAGCCCGTCAGGAGGCATTCCCTTGTCAGCATGGTTGCAGGAAAGAAATTTGCACTGTCTATGGCCTGCCTAAGAAATGGAATGCTCTGCAGCACATCAGTTTGGCCTGCAACAACAAATGTGACTCAGATCCTACACAGGCTGGTCTCCCAATCACACAGTGCTTTCATTGCAGACCAGTCTCATTCAATGTAAGATTATTGCAAAAGCGCCTTCTAACCTGAACAATGTTTTCTTGACAGGGTTAAACACTTTGGCCGATACAGTCAGCTCATTGTGTTGAACACCACAGCAGCAGATACTGGTGAATTCAGCTGTGGTGGGTATCAGTGTACTGGAGATGGCTGCCATGACGGGGAGGAGAGGACTGGCAAGACTTTTGTGTTTGTCACAGGTAATCTATTTTCTGTTCCCCATCATGCTCTAAACATTTAAATATGATTAGTAGAAGGTAAATAATTTAAACCCAACTCTGAGAAACTTGAAAATGAATCCTTTCAGTGGGGCTGTGCCTGTATTGCAAGAGTTAATTGCTGGTTTAGTCTAAAGCCTAGTACAGACAGGCCGAATGTCGGGCGACATTGGCCAATTAAAAAAAAAAAAAACGGCTGATATTCGGCATGTGTGCATGGCAGCCCGGTCCGACAGAAGCTGACTTTTTGGCCGGCTTCTGTTGGATGGAAAACCAGCAGCTGCCTGGAGTGTTCTGGTGGGGGGGACATCCCCGTTTTCAGCACACAACAGCTCAGCAGGGGAGATCGCTGTAATAACGTTGGATTGTTAGTACAGTGGGGTGGGTGCGCTGGGTACAAGGAGAAAAAACTATTAGTGTGTACCAGGCTTTAGGCAGAGGAGAGGCCTGTTTCACACATATGCATTTTTTAGTGCGTTTTCAGTTTTGCAGAAACACACTACAGTCCATTTAACATTTTCCATATGGGTCAAATTCACATCTGTGCTTTTTATGGAAAGGGCCAGGAACTTTTTTTTATTTTTTTGGTCCATATACTTCAATGGATCAAAATCATGTATTGAACAATGCAAAAGGACCTGGAAATGCAAACTGCAACCTGCATAGGTGTGAACCAGGTCTTACTTACTTGAACCTGTGTTCCCCTTAGCAGCGATGATGGGCTGTCACTCTGCATCATCACATCCAATGCATGAACCCTGCATTAATGGCGTCAGGATCCTAGACCACTGGAGTGTAGGGGATTGGTCTAGCAGCCTGGAGAAGTGGAGGAGTGGGTAAGTAAATCTTCTTTAACAAGTCCACTAAACCTAAACAAACAATCAACATTTCATGGAGTTGGGCTTTAAAGTAGATGTAAACTCAATCACTAAAACCTAATATAAGCTTTAACATGTGTAGCGGGTGGTTACATTTAGGGGGAAGCATCTGAGTGGTAACCAGGCTCAGATGTACCCATTGTTAGGTCTCATGGACCATTTCTATCCCTGGGAGATAGTATTGGTGTGTGAGTTCACTGGGGCCTATGGGTGGTGCTGTTGCCTTGGGCCCGGGTTGAACTGCAGTACGAGGTTGTGTCCTTTTTGTCCCCTCTCGGCAGCAGTACAGCAGGGCGGGGAACCTGCTGTGCCTGTCGGGAGGGGATATAAAAGGGGGCGGCCATCTTCCAGAGGTGTCGTTGGTTCCGCGCTCAGGCACCTTAAGCCTGGGTGTGTGTGTGTGTCGCCTCCGGGTGCTCTAGGCCCGGAGGCCTGTCGGGTTGTCTCTGGGTGCCCTAGGCCCAGACGGAGCTGCTGTTCCATCTCAGACACCTTCAGTCTGGGGTGAGGCACTTTGGAGAAAGGCCCGGAGCCCAGCAGCCTTCGGCTGGGATCTCCGCCGGGGACCGAGACTCCCAGGGATCTGCCTTGCGAGGGGACCCGTATTCAGGACGAGGAGGCCAGGGAGGTGACCCTTTCTGAAGACCCAGCGCAGAGTCGTGGTGACAGATGGGGCCTCTGGTAACTCTCTGGAGGGATGTTCTTGTCCTATAAGGGCTAGTTCACTAACGGAAGGAAGTGCGTGTTCTTTAAATCACAGTGACAGTGATACTACGCACCCAAGGTCAGTAGCAGTGACTTTCACCTTTTTTCACCCGGTCAGTGGCAGTGACCAACCTCATGGTCTGTGGCAGAGACCGTGCGCCAAGCCTGTTTGTGCTGATCAGAGCAGGAGAAACCCAAATTCAAGTTTGTGCCTGGACCTCCTTCCCACCTTATCTGACCTGTGCTTGTCCCAACCCGTCTGCTCTTAAAGAGACTGTTTATTGTGCAAGAAGGAATAAATAAGTGTTGGACCTTTCAGGTGGTGTGGACAGTTGCTTACTGGGGAGAATTAAAGACTTGTCTCTGACTACTGCAGAGACGAGGTCAGCGCTGGAGGCTTTTTGACACCATCTGCAAGCAGGCCCTAGAAACTAACACCGCTCAACCTCCCTATTCAGGAGGGTATGGGCTTGTGGTGCGGTGTGCCTCATTCTTTTCTTGCGGAGGAGCCAAGCAGAAGAAAAGCAGGTAAAGTCTGGGGTTGGTGCACTACACGTGGGGGCTCGAGTCCGGGATGTGTTTGCGGGCATGGAGTGAAAACCCCCCAGAAGCTGAACTTTTATTCCCCAGTGAAGTTCCGTGGAGGTCGGCCATGTTTGGAACTGCGCCACAAGGAGAACCCTGACTGCGTAGTTCGTGGGCGTGTCTATTCAGAAAAGCCCGCGAGCGATGTAGGAGATGGGAGGAGTCTGACCATGTATGGAGTTACACGTGGGGACTTTGGCGCGAAAAGGTCAGTGCGTGATGGAGCAGCAGATGGTCAGCATGTCGTCTCATGCATCATGGGTTCCAGCTTCTACAACCGTGAAAATGACTTAATTCGCTGCTTCGATTACGGATGCAGGGATTCGGCTCAAGCCCCGGGGAAGATTTGCCCTCTATGTGTGCAAGGACGTGGAGGCTCTCGGTGTGATTTGTCCCGGCTGCTCGGGACTGGCGGTTCATCTAAAGCCATTCAGGCGATGCTAGAGCTGTAAGGAGTTTCTGTTCGAGGTGGAGCAACCTACAGAGTGGCCTTGGGCCTTCCACCTCAATTGCCTTACGGGCGCCACCACTCTGGAAAGAGGAATCAAAGCTTGTACGGCCACCCCTGCGCGCACTGATGAGACTTCGGAGGAAGTCACAGAGGAGATCGTTGTAGCGAGTGAGAAACCGGAGGATGCTGCCTCGGTAATGACAGAGTCTTTTCTCCCACCGCCCAAGAGAAAGATGGGTCTTGTGAAGGCTTCCCGCGACCGTGGTGGAGCAACGCCCCAGCGCTTACCCGGAACGGATGTCTCTGAAGGGAAAAGTCCCGGACGTCTGAGTCCTTCTCCAAGCCGAGGTAAGCCAGGGGGAGAGACTTTGTTACAGGCCCCTAGCCCTGGGGATTCACATGCTAGTGAGTTGGCCAGAGGGGGTGAATCGTCCTTCACCAGGAATTACTTCCCTGCGAAGGAGTACGGTACCTCTGACCTAGAGTCCGTCTCAGATGCGGGTGATGATGCCGCGATTGACGAACTGTTTGAGAGAAAGGGGTGGGATAAGATGCCCCTGTCCTTGTTCCGTAGGCCTAGGAACCCGCCCATGTCTACTGGGGAAAGCACACCCCGGGTGGTGGCCACTGAGCCTGAGGAGGGATCTGTCCCCTTGCCTGCCCTTCCACCATCGGGAGCACCTGCTTCCGCCACTACCACTACTGCTAGACCGGTGTCACTGCGTGCCCCTGCAACTGGCCCAGAGGCAGTTAAAGTGCCTCGACATCCGGATGCTGTTGCTTTGCCTGGCGCAAGAACCGCGCCACTATGCCACCGTTGTCCCGCTTACAGAGACTCTTTAACCAGAAGGTTGCCAGTGAATATGGGTGGGAGTACCCGTATCTACCCAAAGAGCTTTTGTTTGAGGTTGAGGCCTGTAGAGATTGGTGGTACTCAGAGTTTGTGTGGACACACATTAAGGTACCCCAGGCCAGAAGGTACTTTTCGTGTTCGCCTGCTGCAACTCTGCGGTTCAGAGATTGCAAAGCTGCTTGGATGTTGGGTCAGCACATCCATGCGGACAAAGTGCTTATCTGCAGAAAGGATAAGGACGATGTGGAGTATCACATAGATACCTTCGATAGACATTGGAAGCCGTTGGTATTGCCCAATCCACACTACTATTTGTGAGAGACCAGACTCTTGTGTTTGCGCTTGACTTTTTTCTTCTCTTCAGGAACTTTGCCCATGTTAAAGGGTATTTTACTCTTTGGAGGAGCGGGAGTTGTTGCTGTTGTTATTCTCCCTTCTCTTCCCACCACAAAGATAACCAGGACTTTGGGGTTGTAGTTAGTTGAGGGCCACAGTTCACAGAGAAGAGAATTTCCTTGTCATCAACAGGTGTTCTGACTGTGGCACTACCACTAGGTGGCGGTGTTGCGCAACGGTTACATTAAAGGCCTTACATTGCACTTACTGTTAGAGCGAGCAGGTTTTTCTCTAGGGAGGAACCTGTTCATTCTAAATTACATATTGTTGGATTATGTGTTTTCTTCTTCCTCTGCAGGTGAACGTCAAGCAAGACTGCTGAGTATGGGGTGGGTCTTAGCGAGTTCTGCGGGAGGAAATTGTAAATTTTTACTGTGAAATTTGAGTGATCTTAAAATGTTTTATATACATTACATGTACACCCTTATTTCCATTTGTGTTTTTTTTTCCTTTCCCATGTTAGGTTCCGGCACAAACGAACAAAATTTTAAATTGTCAATTTTTTTCTAGTTTGTCTCTGGATCTGGCTTATGTTGACTCAGGTTGAGGAGGCATAAGTTGGTTTCAGACACTGGGGACCAGTGTTCACAAGTGAGGGGGATGTGTAGCGGGTGGTTACATTTAGGGGGAAGCATCTGAGTGGTAACTAGGCTCAGATGTACCAATTGTTAGGTCTCATGGACCATTTCTATCCCTGGGAGATAGTACTGGTATGTAAGTTCACTGGGGCCTATGGGTAGCGCTGTTGCCTTGGGCCCGGGTTGAACTGCAGTACGAGATTGTGTTCTTTTTTGTCCCCTCTTGGCAGCAGTACGGCGGGGCGGGGAACCTGATGTGCCTGTCGGGAGGGGATATAAAAGGGGGCGGCCATCTTCCAGAGGTGTCGTTGGTTCCGTGCTCAGGCACCTTAAGCCTGGGTGCGTGTGTGTCGCCTCCGGGTGCCCTAGGCCCGGAGGCCTGTCGGGTTGTCTCTGGGTGCCCTAGGCCCAGAGACGGAGCTGCTGTTCCATCTCAGACACCTTCAGTCTGGGGTGAGGTACTTTGGAGAAAGACCCAGAGCCCAGCAGCCTTCGGCTGGGATCCGCCGGGGCCGAGACTCCCAGGGATCTGCCTTGCGAGGGGACCCGTATCCAGGACGAGGAGGCCAGGGAGGTGACCCTTTCTGAAGACCCAGCGCAGAGTCGTGGTGACATATGGGGCCTCCGGTAACTCCGGAGGGATGTTCTTGTTCTATAAGGGCTAGTTCACTAACGGAAGGAAGTGCGTGTTCTTTAAATCACAGTGGCAGTGATACTACGCACCCAAGGTCAGTAGCCGTGACTTTCACCTTTTTTCACCCGGTCAGTGGCAGTGACCAACCTCATGGTCTGTGGCAGAGACCGTGTGCCAAGCCTGTTTGTGCTGATCAGAGCAGGAGAAACCCAAATTCAAGTTTGTGCCTGGACCTCCTTCCCACCTTATCTGACCTGTGTTTGTCCCAACCTGTCTGCTCTTAAAGAGACTGTTTATTGTGCAAGAAGGAATAAATAAGTGTTGGACCTTTCAGTTGGTGTGGACAGTTGCTTACTGGGGAGAATTAAAGACTTGTCTCTGACTACTGCAGAGACGAGGTCAGCACTGGAGGCTTTTTGACACCAGCTGCAAGCAGGCCCGAGAAACTAACACCGCTCAACCTCCCTATTCAGGAGGGTACGGGCTTGTGGTGCGGTGTGCCTCATTCTTTTCCTGCGGAGGAGCCAAGCAGAAGAAAAGCAGGTAAAGTCTGGGGTTGGTGCGCTACACATGTTTATATCATTTTGAAAGTCATTTTCAATATTTATATATCTGAAATTTTTATTATTAAAATACCTAATGATTCTGCCATGAAGGTCATTGTTCAGGTATTTCATGTGTAGCGGGTATATACTTTTAAATTCTGGTGAAGACACCAGTGATGTATAGTTCCCTGCGGCCCAGCAGGTGGCGCTGTCACTTTGGGCCGGGGTTGAACCATCGCTGTAGTGCCGTACCCTTTGTGGCCTCTCGCAGCGGTTGTACGGCGGGGCGGGGAACCCGCCGTGCATCCTGGGAGAGGGTATAAAGGGGGCGGACATCTTCGCCACGAGGTTCGAGTCCCAGGCACCTTCAGCCTGAGGGCTGCTGTTCGCGGTTGGGGGTCCAGGCGGCCTAGGCTTGAACGCCTGGAGTTCGTGTTCCATCCCAGACACCTTCAGTCTGGGGTGAGGTACTCAGCCAGAGGCCTGGGGCCCAGTACCTTCCGCTGGGTCCCGCGAGGGAGGGATTGTCCTAGGGGGCCCCGGGAGTGGGGCACCCGAATCCAGCGGCGTAAGGGACCGGAGGAGGGACTCATCCGAAGACCTGGTGCAGCAGATTGCCAGTGCCGGATGAACCTCTGGAGACCGCCCGGAGGGATATCTTCTCAAATAGGTGCCAAGTTCAGAGAGGAAGGTGATTCATGTTCTATGACCGGTGGCAGCGGTCCAGCTATTCAACTCAGGTCAGTGGCAGAGACCTGCTATTAAGCCTGTGGCAGGGGCCTCAACGGTTCATCCGGTCGGTAGCAGCGACCAAAACTCACGGTCGGTGGCAGAGACCGTGCGCCAGGCCTATTCACTAGCAAAGGAATAGGAGAGTTCAGTTGTGCCTGGGCCTACTCGTATCCACACCCCGGTTTGTTCATAACTGAAAGTTCAACTGATTGTGTTCACCCTGCAAGAAAAGAAATAAAGGAGTGTTGGACTTTCGATTGGTGTGGGGCTCTACGTTATTGGCAGACACATCTCCACAGAACAACTAAGGCTTCGTATGCAGTGAACAGACCCGGAGATAATTCAAGTAACTCTGCTCAACCCTCATACACATACGTGGGGAGAGCTTGGCGTAGTGTTCCTGCACTCTCCTCTCTCAGATACCCCTAGACACAAGCCATACACAATAAGCGAGAGGGAGAGTGAGGCTCCGCTACCCGTGGGGGCTCTGGTCCGGGATGTGTTCGTGCTACAATGGAGCTGGAGTTGTTGGAATTTGAAAGTGTCTGCCCGAAAGAGTTCCGAGTAGGTCGGCCATGTTGGCATCTGCGCCACGAGGTACACCCTCCCTGCTCAGTTCGTGGGCGTGACCCAGGGAAGGAGAAAGCCCGCGAACTGGAGTGCAAGAGGGGAGGAGTCCAATCGTGTGAAGGACTACACGTGGGGACTTTGGCGCCAACAATGCAGTGCGCAATGGATCAGCAGAGAGTCGCCATATTCACCAATGCATCGTGGATTTCTATTCACCCAACTACCACAAGTCTGACTACTGCTGCTCCGATAATGGATACGAGAATTCGGCTAAAGCCCCCACGACGATTCGCCCTGTACTCATGCATGGACGTTGAGGCCCTGGGTTTGATTTGTCCCGGCTGTTCAGGACTGGTCTGTCGGCTGAAGCCATTCGGGCGCTGCGAGGCCTGCGGAGAGTTCCTATTTGAGGTGGAACCACCCTTTGAGAAACCCAGAACCATCCACCTCAACCGCGCAACAGGCCACCCCACTCAAGAAGGAGGAATCGCTGCTTTTACAGCCATCCCTGTGCGCACTGCAGCGACCGCAGGGGAGGTCGCAATCACAGAGGTACGGGAGAAATCCGAGGATGCTGACTCGGTCACCACTGTTTCCCAGCATCCACCGCCAAAGAGGAAGACCGGTTTGGTTGCCCCGTCCAGCGGTCACGGTGGATCACCCTGCTCGCCCAAGCCTGCCCCGGATGGATCCGGTCGGAAGAGTCCCGGACATCCTTTCTCTACTTTGGGCTGAGGTAAGCCGGCCAAAGGGACTTGGTGTTGGGGCGGAGGTGTCGGGGAGTCACGGTCCTGTGTGCCCGCAGGGGGTAGCAACTCAGCCTCTACTACAGGCTACTTGCCCGCGGAGGAGTGTGACACCTCCGACCTAGAGTCGCTCTCCGATCCGGGAGACGATGTCATCATAGATGAACTTTTCGCTAAGAAGGGCTGGGACAAGATGCCTCTCTCCTCGTCCCGCAAAGTCAGGGATCCACCCATGTCTACAGGGGATAGTACACCCCGGGTGGAGGCACCAGCGCCTGAGGGGGGATCCCGTCCCCAGTCTGCCCTTCTACCTCCGGTGCCTCCTGCATCTGGCACTGGGGAAAAGAGGCTGTTGCTGCGGGCGCCTATGCCCAGAATGGAGGTGATCAAGGCACCTCGTCACCCGGACGCCATCGTTCAACCGGGTGAGGGAGACTGGGCCACTATGCCTCCGCTGGCGAGACTGCAGCGCCTCTTTGGCCAAAAGGTTGCTAACGAGTACGGGTGGGAGTACTTACCCAAGGAGCTTCTATATGAAGTGGAAGTCTGCCGGGAACGCTGGTACAAAGATTTTGTGTGGACACACCTTCAGGTCCCACATGCCCGCAGGTACCTCGCGTGTTCCCCCAAAGCCTCTCAACGGTTCAAGGAATGCAAGTCAGAATGGATGCTGGGTCGGCATATCCCCGCAGACAAGGTGTTAATTTGACGCAAAGAAGGGGAGGATGTCGAATACCATGTAGAGACAATGGACCAGCACTTGAAACCCCTTGTCTTGCCGCACCCAAAGTTCTATTTGTAGGGGGGAAAAAAGGGACTCCGTTCTTGCTTTGCCTTGTTGCTGCTGAACTTCCGGAGTTGTTTCCTGGGAAAAAACCCAGTGACTGTACCCGTGTCTATGGGTGTTTGTGCTCTCCGGAGGAATTGAAGGACTGTTGCAGTTGTTTGTTCTTCATTCTTCCATCCCACAAAGTGTTAATGGACTTTGGGGTAGTTAGAGCCGCAGAGAAAAAAAAAAGAGAAGATCTTCAACCAGTGCAGTTACCACGGCACTGTCACCAGGTGGCAGTGTTGTGCACCGATATTCACTGTTCACACACACACACTTATAGAAGGAAAGGGTTTCTCTGCGGAGAGGTTCTTTCGTTCTCACACGAACATATGTGTCAGGGATATGTGTGTTTAACGTTTCTTCCCCCCCCCCCCCTCTGCAGGAGAACATCTCATCAAGACCACTGAGAATGGGGTGGGTCTTAGTCAGGATGGGTGGGAAGGAATGTTGATGTGAACATGTGTTTCAAAAATGTTGATATGTGTTCTTTTGTTTCCCTTCCCTCCCCTTTCATGTCAGGTTCAGGCACAACTGTTTGGTTAGTTTTCAAAACTTTTGCATTTTTGAAATTTGTTAGTCGGTTTCTGGATCAGGCTATGATGGCTCCTTTTGGGCATGGTTTGCTCCAGACACTGGGGACCAGTGTCCAATAACCGGGGAAGGAGTGTAGCGGGTATATACTTTTAAATTCTGGTGAAGACACCAGTGATGTATAGTTCCCTGCGGGCCAGCAGCAGGGCTGGTGCAAGGATTTTTGACACCCTAGGCGAAACCTAATGTTGCGCCCCCCCCAGTTGGCCCCGCCCCTAACTGAGATTTTTGCGGTGCCTCTTCACCTGCTTCTTCAGCCGTGGTCCACAGGTCTGCAACTGTGCCTCTGGACCCGGCCTGAAGACAAATAGTGGATGGCACCAGCTCGCTTCCTCGTGCCAGCCGTGGTCCACAGGCTAGGGCAGTATACAAACAGGCTAACTGTGTAACTGCCTGTCTGTAAGAGCAGACAGATACACTGACAATGTTTTACAGGCTCCTAGTAAAAATAATAATAAATGCATTTTTGTACCTGCAAAAAGATCTGCATTTATTTATTTTTTTACAAAGGTGAACTTGAACCTTTACACCTCAGATCACCCCAATTCCTGTTCTTCCAGGTTCTCAGATCACCCCAATTCTTCCACCTTCACACATCAGATCACCCCATCACTGTATCACCCTAAATGCCTGTTACCTTCTGCACCTCTGTTCCCCTCTGCACCCCCACACACATATCTATTCCCCCTCTGTACTCCCTGCGCTTCTGTTCCCCCTCTGTACCCCTCCCCCGCAACTTCTGTTCCCCCTCTGTACCCCTCCCCCGCAACTTCTGTTCCCCCTCTGTACCTCCCCTGCACATCTGTCCCCCCCACACACACACATATCCGTTCCCCCTCTGTACCCCCCTGCATATCTGCCCCCCCCCACTCCCCACACACACACATCTGTTCCCCCTCTGTACCCCCCCTGCACATCTCCCCCCCCACTCCCCACACACACATCTGTTCCCCCTCTGTACCCCCCTGCACATCTGCCCCCCCACTCCCCACACACACATCTGTTCCCCCTCTATACCCCCCTGCACATCTGCCCCCCCCACTCCCCCCACACACACACACACACACATCTGTTCCCCCTCTGTACCCCCCCACTCCCCCCACACACACACACACATCTATTCCCCCTCTGTACCCCCTGCACATCTGCCCCCCCACTCCCCACACACACACATCTGCCCCCCCCCTCTGTACCCCCCCACTCCCCACACACACACATCTGTTCCCCCTCTGTACCCCCCTGCACATCTGCCCCCCCAATCCCCACACACACATCTGTTCCCCCTCTGTACCCCCCTGCACATCTGCCCCCCCCCACTCCCCACACACACATCTGTTCCCACTCTGTACCCCCCTGCACATCTGCCCCCCCCCACTCCCCACACACACACACACACATCTGTTCCCCCTCTGTACCCCCCTGTGCATCTGCCCCCCCCACTCCCCACACACACACATATGTTCCCCCTCTGTACCCCCTGCACATCTACCCCCCCACTCCACACACACACCTGTTCCCCCTCTGTACCCCCTGCACATCTGCTCCCCCACTCCCCACACACACACATCTGTTCCCCCTCTGTACCCCCCTGCACATCTGCCCCCCCCACTCCCCACACACACACACACATCTGTTCCCCCTCTGTACCCCCCTGCACATCTGCCCCCCCACTCCCCCCACACACACATCTGTTCCCCCTATGTACCCCCCTGTGCATCTGCCCCCCCACACACACATATCTGTTCCCCCTCTGTACCCCCCTGCACATCTGCGCCCCCACTCCCCATACACACATCTCTTCCCCCTCTGTACCCCCCTGCACATCTGCCCCCCCACTCCACACAAACGCACATCTGTTCCCCCTCTGTACCCCCTGCACATCTGCCCCCCCTCACTCCTCACACACACATCTGTTCCCACTCTGTACCCCCCTGCACATTTGCCCCCCCACTCCCCACACACACACACACATCTGTTCCCCCTCTGTACCCCCCTGTGCATCTGCCCCCCCACTCCCCACACACACACATATGTTCCCCCTCTGTACCCCCTGCACATCTACCCCCCCCACTCCACACACACACACCTGTTCCCCCTCTGTACCCCCCTGCACATCTGCCCCCCCCCACTCCCCACACACACACATCTGTTCCCCCTCTGTACCCCCCTGCACATCTGCCCCCCCCACTCCCCACACACACACACATCTGTTCCCCCTCTGTACCCCCCTGCACATCTGCCCCCCCACTCCCCCCACACACACATCTGTTCCCCCTCTGTACCCCCCTGTGCATCTGCCCCCCCCCACACACACACATATCTGTTCCCCCTCTGTACCCCCCTGCACAACTGCGCCCCCACTCCCCATACACACATCTCTTCCCCCTCTGTACCCCCCTGCACATCTGCCCCCCCACTCCACACAAACACACATCTGTTCCCCCTCTGTACCCCCTGCACATCTGCCCCCCCTCACTCCACACACACATCTGTTCCCCCTCTGTACCCCCCTGCACATCTGCCCCCCCCACTCCCCACACACACACATCTGTTCCCCCTCTGTACCCCCCTGTGCATCTGCCCCTCCCCACACACACATCTATTCCCTCTCTGTACCCCCCTGCACATCTGCCCCCCCCACTCCCCACAAACACATCTGTTCCCCCTCTGTACCCCCCTGCACATCTACCCCCACACACACATCTGTTCCCCCTCTGTACCCCCCTGCACATCTGCCCCCCCCACTCCCCACACATCTGTTCCCCCTCTGTACTCCCCTGTGCATCTGCCCCCCCCCACTCCCCACACACACACATCTGTTCCCCCTCTGTACCCCCCTGCACATCTGCCCCCCACTCCACACACCCACACCTGTTCCCCCTCTGTACCCCCTGCACATCTGCCCCCCCACTCCCCACACACACACACATCTGTTCCCCCTCTGTACCCCCCTGCACATCTGCCCCCCCCACTCCCCACACACATACATCTGTTCCCCCTCTGTACCCCCCTGCACATCTGCCCCCCCCCACTCCCCACACACACATCTGTTCCCCCTCTGTACCCCCTGCACATCTGCCCCCCACTCCCCCCCCACACACACACACACACATCTGTTCCCCCTCTGTACCCCCCTGTGCATCTGCCCCCCCACTCCCCACACACACACACACACACATCTGTTCCCCCTCTGTACCCCCCTGCACATCTGCCCCCCCCCACTCCCCACACACACATCTGTTCCCCCTCTGTACCCCCCTGCACATCTGCCCCCCCACTCCACACACACACATCTGTTCCCCCTCTGTACCCCCCTGCACATCTGCCACCCCCCCCACTCCCCACACACACATCTGTTCCCCCTCTGTACCCCCCTGCACATCTGCCCCCCCACTCCACACACACACACATCTGTTCCCCCTCTGTACCCCCCTGCCCATCTGCCCCCCCCCCCCCACACACACATCTGTTTCCCCTCTGTTTCCCGGCGCTGCATGACATGTCAGGGCACAGGTGGAGCTCTGTGGAGGACTGTGCGGAAGTAAAATAATCAGCGGCCGGGCGCCCTAGGCGGCAGTGCCGCCCTAGGCGGTCGCCTAGTCCGCCTAGTGGTAGCGCCGGCCCTGCCCAGCAGGTGGCGCTGTCACTTTGGGCCGGGGTTGAACCATTGCTGTAGTGCCGTACCCTTTGTGGCCTCTCGCAGCGGTTGAACGGCGGGGCGGGGAACCCGCCGTGCATCCAGGGAGAGGGTATAAAGAGGGCGGACATCTTCGCCACGAGGTTCGAGTCCCAGGCACCTTCAGCCTGAGGGCTGCTGTTCGCAGTCGGGGGTCCAGGCGGCCTAGGCCTGGACACCTGGAGTTCGTGTTCCATCCCAGACACCTTCAGTCTGGGGTGAGGTACTCAGCCGGAGGCCTGGGGCCCAGTACCTTCCGCTATTGGCAGACACATCTTCACAGAACAACTAAGGCTTTGTATGTAATTCAAGTAACTCTGCTCAACCCTCATACACATACGAGGGGAGAGCTTGGCGTAGTGTTCCTGCACTCTCCTCTCTCAGATACCCCTAGACACAAGCCATACACAATAGGCGAGAGGGAGAGTGAGGCTCCGCTACACATGTTTTAGGTTGACAATGCTCTGTTCCTGTCTTCCATTTCTGCTTCTGTCCTGTCACCCTGTTACATAGGCTTTCAATGGAAAGTACAAGTGCCTGATTCAACACCTATTAGGCAGGCATGGTCCAATTTTGTCCTAAGTAAGCTCAACAATCCGACTATTTCTAAACAAAGTAGCCAGATATTAGTATAATTGCTTGTCTGTAAAGGTTCCCATTTATACAGGTCATGGAATATATAGTATTAGTTAGTGTAGCGGGTATGTACTTTCCCGGGTGTAAATTTTAATTTGGAAGTGACACCAGTGATGTGTGATTCACCGCGGCCCATTGGGTGGCGCTGTCGCCCTGGGTTGGGTTGGATTATCGCTGTGTGCCGTCCTCCTTTTTGTCCTCCCTCGGCAGCGGTATGGTGGGGCGGGGAACCCGCCGTGCTTGCTGGGAGAGGGTATAAAAGGGGCCGGCCATCTTGGTCACGGGGTCGAAGTCCCAGGCACCTTCAGCTTGCGGACGGTGGGTCGTGTCGCTCCTCTGGGTGGCTTAGGCCCAGAGGACAGCGGAGGTCGATTTACATCCCAGGCACCTTTAGCCTGGGGTGAGGTACTTAGATGGAGGTCCGGAGCTCAGTGCCCAACACTGGGTTCCACGAGGGAAGGAGATCCTAGGGTACCCAGGGATTGGGTACCCAAATCCGGAAGGCGCAATGGACCGGGGGGGGGGAGCTCCTCATTTGAAGACCCGGTGCAGCATATTGCCGGTGACAAGTGAGTCTCTCGTCGGAGACCGCCTGGAAGGAAATCTACCCTCGTGCGGAGACCAGGACACACTTCTAGGAAGGGAAGTGGCAACTTACATTGTGTCTGGGCCTGTTCGCATCCACACCTCCTTTTCTGTTCTGTTCTATCAAGGGAGTTCAACTGTTTGTGTTCAGACAAGGAGAATAAAGGAGTGTTGAACTTTAATGATGTGGAGCTCATTTTCTAACGGACATGGTTCACGGTGACTCTTGGAGGGAGGATCCAGGTGCACAGCACTGACCCGAAGGTAATACAAGAACGTTGCTTATACCGCACTAACACCTGTGGTGGAAGCCAGGCGTGGTGTCCCCGCTCCCTCCCCTCTAAGGTACCCCTAGACAAGAGAAAGACGAGACGAGACAAAGAGGGGAGTGGAGGTGGTCGCTACATTAGTCACATTCATAGGCGTGCGCACAGGGTGTGCCAGGTGTGCCCAGGCACACCCTAATAACCCTGTGCAGAACAGATTCCCCCTACTGACCTGGCTCCCACTCCTTCCCCCCAAAGCACTCCCGGCTTCCCTCCTCTCCCACCCGTTGTTGCTGTTAATGTTTTAGGATGAGTGGGGGAAGGGGCCAGTAAATATGCCATTTACCGGCCCCTTCCCTTTCTGAATGAACATCGTGAGTGATCAGTAGTGATGAGCCGAACACCCCCGGGTTCGGTTCGCACCAGAACCCGCGAACGGACCGAAAGTTCGTACGAACATTAGAACCCTATTAAATACAATGGATGCGAACGCTCGAATTCTAAAGTGCTAATTATAACGACTATTATGCATGTTATTGTCCTAAAAAGGGTTTGGGAACCCGGGTTCTGCACCAGGGGACATGTATCAATGCAAAAAGAAGTTTTAAAAACGGTCGTTTTTCGGGAGCAGTCATTTTAATGATGCATAAAGTGAAAAAAAAAAAGTCAAATATTCCTTTAAATATCGTACCTGGGGGGTGTCTAAAGTATGCCTGTGAAGTGCCACGTGTTTCCCGTGTTTAGAACTGTCCCTGCACAAAATGACACTTCTAAAGGAAAAAAAAGCCATTTAAAACTGCTTGCGGCTTTAATGTAATGTCTGGTCCCGGTAATATGGATGAAAATCTTTAAGAAAAATGGCATAGCTACCCCATGACCCCCCCCCCCCCACCCCAGCCCATTACCAGCCCCTTTGGGTCTTGTATGGATATTAAGGGGAACACCGCACACAAAATAAAAAAGGCCCTATATACTCTGAACAGCCGTATACAGGCGGTGCATACAAGACAGGGACTGTAGGTTTGTTCTTATGTAGAATCTGTTTGTAATTTTGAACAGGTACATTGTTTAAGTGTAGCTCCAGCCCAAAAATCTATTTTTAAACTTTTTGGAAAACATAGGTAAGGGTTATCACCCCTGTAACATTTGTTTTGCTGTCTGTGCCCCTGTTCAGAATATTTCACCTCACTTTCCGTCCCAATGACAACTGTTTTTGAAATGTGGTGTTTTTCTTGAAACAAGGATTGGTGATAAAGCATCAGTACAGAGGAGACACCTTTCTCCCATATTAATTCTTACAGGAGAGAATTTTCCTTCCTAGGGGTAGATTTCCTCTCACTTCCTGTTGTCTTCTTGCGTTTGCAAGTAGGAGTCGTTTGTAAGTTGGATGTTTGAAAGTAGGGACCTGCCGTATATACTCTGCAGAAATAGGCCCCTTAGTTGTTGGTGTTGGCACAACACTGTAAGCACTCACAGTTACTCTTGGTTGGTGCTGGAATGCCCTGCTGTCAACTATTATATCAGGAATTGTAATTACATATAATTGTTGAACAGTGGTAGTAAAAATTGGGCCTTTGATGGTGGTGCTGGTGCCACAACACTGTAAGCCCTGACAGTTACTCTTGGTGGGTGCAGCAATGGGCCCTGCTGTGAATTATTAGATCAAGAATTGTAATTGCATGCCCCTGTTGAACAGGGGCTGAAAAATTGGGCCTTTCGTTGTGGTGGTGGTGGTGTTGCCACAACACTGTAAGCCCTCAGAGTTACTCTTGGTGGGTGCAGGAATGGGCCCTGCTGTGAATTATTAGATCAAGAATTGTAATTACATGCCCCTTTTGAACAGGGGCTGAAAAATTGGGCCTTTCGTGGTGGTGGTGGTGGTGGTGGCGTTGCCACAACACTGTAAGCCCTCAGAGTTACTCTTGGTGGGTGCAGCAATGGGCCCTGCTGTGAATTATTAGATCAAGAATTGTAATTACATGCCCCTGTTGAACAGGGGCTGAAAAATTGGGCCTTAGGCACTGGTGGCACAACACTGCAACCCCTCACAGATACTGTACTTGGAGCACAGCAATGAGCCCTGTTGCAAAGTATTGCTTCAAAAATTTTAATTACACGCCCCTGTTAAACAGGGGCTGAAAAATTGGGCGTTAGGCACTGGTGGCGGCACCCATAAACAAAAATGATCTTCCAAGCTATCATCATCAATCGTATCATTGAGGACTCGGAGGAGGAGGATAGCCAGTCAACATAACAGCACAGGCACTCAGCATCAGCATCAGTCTTGAAGGGATGTGACATGTTAAAATCAATTAGTCTGTTATATCAGCATCAGGTGTGTGGTAGCTGGTGGTGATCCAAGACTGGTTCATCTTGATGAAAGTCAGTCGATCAACCGAGTCGGTGGACAGGTGCACCCTGTGATCCGTGACAAATCCTCCAGCAGCACTGAATGTGCGTTCCGAAAGAACGCTGGATGCAGGACAGGCCAGTAGCTCAATTGCATACTGTGCAAGCTCTGGCCAGTGATCCATCCTCAAGACCCAGTAAGCCAGAGGATTTTCGGTGGGGAAGGTGTCCAAGTCTGACCTTGCCCCTAGATATTCCTGCACCATGTTTATCAGACGCTGGCGATGGTTGCTGGAACCGATCATACTTTGGGGCTGCGGACTAAAAAATTGTCTGAACGCATCGGTCAGACGGCCACCTTCCCCACCGCTCCTTCTTTGACTGGCCGAAGCCTCAGCAACTCGTTGTCCAGGACCAGGAGTTTGTAACCTCCCAGTCTCTGGGAACGCGTTGCACAGACCTTTCTGCAAGGCCTCCCGGAGTTGTCTCATCCTCTGCTCCCTCTGCGACGGTAACATAAGGTCCGCAACCTTACCCTTGTACCGTGGATCAAGGAGAGTGGCCAGCCAGTAATGGTCCCTCTCCTTGATCCGAAGAATACGAGGATCCTTCCGCAGACTTTGCAGGATCAGGGAGGCCATGCAGCGTAGGTTAGCTGAGGCATTCGGTCCGGAGTCCTCTGGGTCACTAAGGACGACATGATCCGCAGC
The DNA here is from genome assembly GCA_029206835.1 of Rana muscosa. Taxonomy (NCBI): domain Eukaryota; kingdom Metazoa; phylum Chordata; class Amphibia; order Anura; family Ranidae; genus Rana; species Rana muscosa. The sequence goes on along the minus strand of CM055118.1, from coordinate 98,330,224 downwards.
CACCTCCTCCCAGCCACGTACAAGTCCACTGGTTTCTTGGGACTGTAAATCATCCCTAAAAGACTGCTGCTGATGATGCTGAGTGCCAGGCTCCACCTCCATGCTGACACAATCCTCCTCCTCCTCCTCCTCCTCCTCGTCCTCTTCCTGTGCGATGGGTGGGACATAAGGAACACTGCCTGGGTAAAGGGGGCCTTGAGAGGCAAGGAAGTCCTCCTCTTCCTGCCTCTGTTCTGCCTCAAGTGCCCTGTCCATTATTCCACGCAGCGTGTGCTCCAACAGGTGGACAAGAGGTACAGTGTCACTGATGCATGCACTGTCACTGCTCACCATCCTCGTGGCCTCCTCAAATGGTGCCAGGACAGTGCATGCATCCCTGATCATGCCCCACTGGCGTGGAGAAAAAAAACCAAGCTCCCCTGACCCTGTCCTGGTGCCGTAGTCGCACAGGTACTCATTGATGGCCCTCTGCTGCGTGTGCAGCCGCTGCAGCATGGCCAACGTTGAGTTCCACCTGGTGGGCATGTCACATATAAGGCGGTTCTTGGGCAGGTTAAACTCCTTTTGCAGCTCAGCCAGGCGAGCACTGGCATTATAAGATCTGCGGAAATGCACACAGACTTTCCTGGCCTGCCTCAGGACATCCTGTAAGCCCGGGTACCTGCCCAAGAACCGCTGCACCACCAGGTTAAGGACATGAGCCACACAGGGCACATGGGTCAGTTGTCCCTGTCGGAGGGCGGAGAGGAGGTTGGTGCCATTGTCGCAAACCACCATTCCTGGCTTAAGCTGGCGTGGCGTCAACCACCTCTCGGCCTGGCCCTGCAGAGCAGACAGGACCTCTGCCCCAGTGTGGCTTCTGTCCCCTAAACACACCAGTGCAAGCACGGCATGGCATCTTTTTGCCTGCGTACTTGCGTAGCCCCTTGAACACCTACGGAGCACCGCTGGTTCCGAGGACAAACCACAGGAAGAGGCCATGGAGGAAGAAGAAGAGGAGGGGGTGGAGGAGAGAGGTGTGTCACAACCAGTAGTAGCATTTTGGAGGCGTGGCGGTGGAACAACCTCCAACACTACTGCACCTTGTCCTGCATCCTTCCCAGCTGCCAAAAGAGTGACCCAATGGGCCGTGAAAGAAAGGTAACGTCCCTGTCCATGCCTGCTGGACCATGAGTCAGCGGTAATATGCACCTTACCGCTGACCGCCCTGTCCAGCGAGGCCAAGACATTGCCTTCCACATGCCGGTAGAGAGCCGGAATAGCCTTCCGTGAGAAAAAGTGGCGTTTGGGAACCTGCCACTGAGGAACCGCACATTGCACAAACTCACGGAAGGGGGCCGAGTCTACCAACTGAAAAGGCAGCAGTTGAAGCGCTAGCAATTTAGCCAAGCTAGCATTCAACCGCTGGGCATGTGGATGGCTGGGAGTGAACTTCTTTCGACGGTCCAGCAGCTGGGGCAGGGAAATTTGCCTGCTAGAATCGGACGTCGGTGTACTGCTAGCAGAGTGGCCGCAAGTACTTGGCTGTGACACACCTAATTCTACACCTTCATTCCTCTCAGTGCATGTTTCAGAGAGGACTGAAGTTATAGTGGGGTTGGAGATCCCAGCTGATGCGGTGCAAGGAGAGGTCCGCTTTGTTCTTTGGTGTGGGTCTTTGAGGTAGGCTTGCCAACGAGCTGCATGGCAGGTCAACATATGTCTGGTCAGGCATGTGGTACCCAAGCGGCTGATGTTTTGGCCACGCGATATACGCTTGAGACATATGTTGCAAACAGCAGCTGTGCGATCTGATGCACTAGCCTCAAAAAAGGCCCACACCAAAGAACTTTTTGAATGACGGGCAGAGGCAGCGCCCTGCACAGGCGGAGCTCTGCGGTGTGATTCCGTCGGTGTACTGCCCTTACGCTGGCCACCAAAGGGCATCCTGCCTCGTTGGAGATGTGCCTCCTCCTCATCCTCCTCCTCCTCCTCTCTCCTATTAGGCACCCACGTGGAGTCAGTGACCTCATCATCCCCTCCCTCCTCATCACTGGAGCCAATCTGGCAGTATGCTGCAGCTGCTGGAACATGACTGCCAGATTGGTGTCCTTCTTGAGCATCCCCTCTGTCTGCTCTCACGCTACTGCCTTCCTCTAGCTGGGTTTCATCATCAGACCCTTCGAAATGCTGGGCATCCTCCTGGAGCATGTACCCAACACTGTGCTCAAACAGTTCCGGGGACTCCTCAGGAGGAGGACATGGTGGGTCTAGGGAAGGAGTGACTGATGATGAGTCTGACATTGATACCAGGGAAGAGGACGCTTTGGCAGCTGCTTTGCCAGTACCCTGAGCCTGGGTGAGAGAGGATGATGAGGAGGAGGAGGGCTTGGTCATCCACTCTACCAAGTCTTCGGCATGATGTGGCTCAACATGTCCAGCTGCCGAAAAGAAGGACAAGCGTGTCCCATGGCCATGTGCTGATGACAATGCACCGCGTCCACGACCAGCACTGTTGCCCCCAGACACAGAGCCTGCTTGCCCTCTTTTATTGCCTCCTGACTGTCTGCCTCTCCTTGTTTGCCTTCCAGACATTCTAATGGATGGCCTGCAGGGAGATGGGAAAAAAGCAATAAGGGCTACCTTCAGGTGTCCTTCTCTGTCCCTTTACTTAAGGATTTCTAAATATGGTTGAGGATGATTGCTTTCGCACAGAATAGCACAATGACAATTTCCCTGACTGTCCAAAAAACAAGGATTTCAAAGATGGTTGATGAGGAATGCTTTAGCACAGTATAGCACAAGGAGAATTTCCCTCACTGTCCTTCCCTGTTCCTACAAACAAGGATTAGCACAGTAAAACACACTGACACTCTCCCTACCTATAGTTTTCTGTCCCTATAAAAAATGTTTTTTTAAAGATGGTTGATGAGGAATGCTTTAGCACAGTATAGCACAAGGAGAATTTCCCTCACTGTCCTTCCCTGTCCCTACAAACAAGGATTAGCACAGTAAAACACACTGACACTCTCCCTACCTATAGTTTTCTGTCCCTATAAAAAATGTTTTTTTAAAGATGGTTGATGATGAATGCTTTAGCACAGTATAGCACAAGGAGAATTTCCCTCACTGTCCTTCCCTGTCCCTACAAACAAGGATTAGCACAGTAAAACACACTGACACTCTCCCTACCTATAGTTTTCTGTCCCTATAAAAAATGTTTTTTTAAAGATGGTTGATGAGGAATGCTTTAGCACAGTATAGCACAAGGACAATTTCCCTCACTGTCCTTCCCTGTCCCTACAAACAAGGATTAGCACAGTAAAACACACTGACACTCTCCCTACCTATAGTTTTCTGTCCCTATAAAAAATGTTTTTTTAAAGATGGTTGATGATGAATGCTTTAGCACAGTATAGCACAAGGAGAATTTCCCTCACTGTCCTTCCCTGTCCCTACAAACAAGGATTAGCACAGTAAAACACACTGACACTCTCCCTACCTATAGTTTTCTGTCCCTATAAAAAATGTTTTTTTAAAGATGGTTGATGAGTAATGCTTTAGCACAGTATAGCACAAGGAGAATTTCCCTCACTGTCCTTCCCTGTCCCTACAAACAAGGATTAGCACAGTAAAACACACTGACACTCTCCCTACCTATAGTTTTCTGTCCCTATAAATTTTTTTTTTTAAAGATGGTTGATGAGGAATGCTTTAGCACAGTATAGCACAAGGAGAATTTCCCTCACTGTCCTTCCCTGTCCCTACAAACAAGGATTAGCACAGTAAAACACACTGACACTCTCCCTACCTATAGTTTTCTGTCCCTATAAAAAATGTTTTTTTAAAGATGGTTGATGATGAATGCTTTAGCACAATATAGCACAAGGAGAATTTCCCTCACTGTCCTTCCCTGTCCCTACAAACAAGGATTAGCACAGTAAAACACACTGACCCTCTCCCTACCTATAGTTTTCTGTCCCTATAAAAAATGTTTTTTTAAAGATGGTTGATGATGAATGCTTTAGCACAGTATAGCACAAGGAGAATTTCCCTCACTGTCCTTCCCTGTCCCTACAAACAAGGATTAGCACAGTAAAACACACTGACACTCTCCCTACCTATAGTTTTCTGTCGCTATAAAAAATGTTTTTTTAAAGATGGTTGATGATGAATGCTTTAGCACAGTATAGCACAAGGAGAATTTCCCTCACTGTCCTTCCCTGTCCCTACAAACAAGGATTAGCACAGTAAAACACACTGACACTCTCCCTACCTATAGTTTTCTGTCCCTATAAAAAATGTTTTTTTAAAGATGGTTGATGAGGAATGCTTTAGCACAGTATAGCACAAGGAGAATTTACCTCGCTGTCCTTCCCTGTCCCTACAAACAAGGATTAGCACAGTAAAACACACTGACACTCTCCCTACCTATAGTTTTCTGTCCCTATAAAAAATGTTTTTTTAAAGATGGTTGATGATGAATGCTTTAGCACAGTATAGCACAAGGAGAATTTCCCTCACTGTCCTTCCCTGTCCCTACAAACAAGGATTAGCACAGTAAAACACACTGACACTCTCCCTACCTATAGTTTTCTGTCCCTATAAAAAATGTTTTTTTAAAGATGGTTGATGATGAATGCTTTAGCACAGTATAGCACAAGGAGAATTTCCCTCACTGTCCTTCCCTGTCCCTACAAACAAGGATTAGCACAGTAAAACACACTGACACTCTCCCTACCTGTAGTTTTCTGTCCCTATAAAAAATGTTTTTTTAAAGATGGTTGATGAGGAATGCTTTAGCACAGTATAGCACAAGGAGAATTTCCCTCACTGTCCTTCCCTGTCCCTACAAACAAGGATTAGCACAGTAAAACACACTGACACTCTCCCTACCTATAGTTTTCTGTCCCTATAAAAAATGTTTTTTTAAAGATGGTTGATGAGGAATGCTTTAGCACAGTATAGCACAAGGAGAATTTCCCTCACTGTCCTTCCCTGTCCCTACAAACAAGGATTAGCACAGTAAAACACACTGACACTCTCCCTACCTATAGTTTTCTGTCCCTATAAAAAATGTTTTTTTAAAGATGGTTGATGATGAATGCTTTAGCACAGTATAGCACAAGGAGAATTTCCCTCACTGTCCTTCCCTGTCCCTACAAACAAGGATTAGCACAGTAAAACACACTGACACTCTCCCTACCTATAGTTTTCTGTCCCTATAAAAAATGTTTTTTTAAAGATGGTTGATGATGAATGCTTTAGCACAGTATAGCACAAGGAGAATTTCCCTCACTGTCCTTCCCTGTCCCTACAAACAAGGATTAGCACAGTAAAACACACTGACACTCTCCCTACCTATAGTTTTCTGTCCCTATAAAAAATGTTTTTTTAAAGATGGTTGATGATGAATGCTTTAGCACAGTATAGCACAAGGAGAATTTCCCTCACTGTGCTTCCCTGTCCCTACAAACAAGGATTAGCACAGTAAAACACACTGACACTCTCCCTACCTATAGTTTTCTGTCCCTATAAAAAATGTTTTTTTAAAGATGGTTGATGAGGAATGCTTTAGCACAGTATAGCACAAGGAGAATTTCCCTCACTGTCCTTCCCTGTCCCTACAAACAAGGATTAGCACAGTAAAACACACTGACACTCTCCCTACCTATCCTTCTCTTTCCCTAAACTAAAGGAATCCAGGTTAAGCAAGAAAAAAAAATGTCACTGTCCCTGCATATGCTTCTCTTTCCCTGCTCCGGAACACACTACACTAGGCCGCCGTGCTGGCAGCCTTTTATAGTGTGGGGCGTGTACTAAACACCCTCAGCAATAATTGGCCACAGGCATCCTGCCTGTGGCCAATCATTGCTCTCCTCGCTGCCGGCGCTGTGATTGGCCAAGCATGCGGGGTCACAGTGCATGCTTGGCCAATCACAGCGCCTGGATGACACTGCGATGGCGTAGTGCATTGTGGGCCGCGAATTAGGCGCGAACGGCCCAAATCGTTCGTTGTCCGGCGAACGATCGAACAGCCGATGTTCGAGTCGAACGTATAATCCTGCAGCAGTAGGAGGGGGGGGGGGCTTTTGGCATCAACTGTACTTAGGCTCGCAGGCATGATGCTGCGTGTGTGTGCTGGCAATGGGGGCATGGTGGCGTGACTCTCCCTAACTGCAGTGCAGCTGACCGGCGGCTGCTCCCATGATCTGAGATGGATGCCTCAGCTGCCTCCATCATGGAGGCAGCCCCATCTCAGGTCATGGGAGAAGCCGCCCGCCAGATCCATCACCGGCTCACTCGCGTGACTCACCTCCGGTTTTTGTTGTCCATGAGATTGATCAGCTTGGGATGAATTCACACTCAGTCCCAGATGAAGTAGTCGGACTCGCACTGCCTTTTCTTTCAAATCGGTGCGGTCTGGACTCAGGCGGAAGGGTGGGTGGGACTCCAGGAGAAGATTGCGGCGGCTTAAGGAAGCACGGGCGGGACTCCAGGAGCAGCATGCGCCGCCCGCGTTCAAGGACTGGCCAGCCCGCCGCAGCACTGTGGTCATGTGCTGCCAGCACATGACCACATTCGCCCAACCACAGGGCGCAAAATGGCGGCCGGGGTCCGGTGGTGACACATTGATGGAATTTCACAAAATTTAGAAAAGTGACACAAACTGGTGTGGGATTTTGCGCCCCCCCCCAATGTTGCGCCCGGGGCCACAGCTCCCCCTGCCCCCCCATGCTACGCCACTGCTTTCAGGCAGGCAGGTGATTCAGTGAGCTGCAGTGCATTTAATATATACAGTATATACTAGGGTGACCACATGTCCTGGATTGCCCGGGACAGTCCCTCATTTTGCAGGTCTGTCCCGGGCACATTCATTCCAGGACAATACAGTGTCACGGAATTAAACTGACACAGCCACCCCCCAGGCCAATCTGATGCCCCCAAAAAAGGCTGCCACATCACCGCTTTACTCACTGACAGTACTTGTCCTGGCCAGGAATGCCTGGAGGAGCAAAATCCCGCCCCCTGCTTGTGATTGGAGAAATCATAAATCCCGCCTCTTGTGTCCAATCACTGTGCTGTGATTTGTTACAGCACAAGCTGATTTTTGGGAAGGGAGGGTGTCCCTGAATGGTAGTTTGGAAATGTGGTCACCCTAGTATATACAGTCTCGTACATAAATATATCCACTGCATCCAGTCCAGCCAAGCCTATATCTGACTGCAGGTCGTTCCTGGTGTACTTTTTCAAATATACTTCAGGCGGTGTTTTGCTAACCAAAATTTACAGCATGTCTGGAAGGCCACCAAGGAGAGGCAATTGCTCACAGGCCACTAAAAGAGGGCAAGCAGGCTCTGTGTCTACAGTCAACAGTGCTGGTCGTGGACACGGTGCATCCTCAGCACGTGGCCGTGGGGCACGCTTGTCTTTTTTTTCTGCAGCTGGCCGTGTTATTGAGCCAAAACATGCAGAAGAGTTGGTGGAATGGATAACAAAGCAGTCCTCATCCTCCTCATCTTCTTTCACCCAGGCTCAGAGTAGTTTGCCTGTCATTGCAGCTGCCAAAGTGACCTATTCCATCGGCTCCATGTCAACAGTCACTCCTTCCCTAGCCCCACCATCATGCACGGAGGAGTCCTCCGAACTGTTTGACCACAGTGTCGGGTACATGCTGCAGGAGGATGCACAGCGTTTTGAAGGCTCCGATGATGGTACTTAGGTTGAGGAAGGGAGTAACGTGAGCCTAGAGAGAGGGGGTGCCCAAGAAGGACAAGAAACTGGCAGTCATGTTCCCCCAGCTGCAGCATACTGCCAAGTTTGCTCCAGTGATGAGGAGGGAGGGGATGATGAGGTCACTGACTCTACTTGGGTGCCTGATAGAAGAGAGGAGGAGGAGGTACATCTCCAACGAGGCAGGGTGCCCTCCAGGGGGCAGCTTAAGGGCAGCCACCCTATTGCATCACACCGCAGAGCTAAGCATGTGCAGGGCACTGCTGACTCCCCGCGTATTTTGAAAAGTTCTTTGGTGTGGGCCTTTTTTGACACGTGTGCAGCAAATCGCACCGTTGCTGTTTGCAACATATGTCTGAACGTATCAAGCGTGGCCAAAACAGCAGCCGCTTGGGCACCACATGCTTGACCAGACATATGTTGAACTCCCATGCAGTCCATTGGCAACAGCGCTTAAAAGACCCACATGAAAGAACAAGGCGGACCGCTCCTTGCTCCTCATCAGCTGTGTTCTCCAACCCCACTATACCTCCAGTCCTCTCAGAGACCTGCACTGAGAGGAATGAAGGTGTAGAATTAGGTGTCCCAAGTACTTGCGGGCAATCTGCTAGCGGTACACCAACATCCGATTTGTAGCAGGCAAATTTCCCTACCCCAGTTGCTAAACCGTTGACGACATTCGATCCCAGCCATCCACATGCTCAGCGTCTGAATGCTAGCTTGGCCAAATTGCTAGCACTGCAACTGCTGCCTTTTCAGCTGGTAGACTCTGCCCCCTTTCATGAATTTGTGGAATGTGCGGTACCTCAGTGGCAGGTTCCCAAACGCCATTTCTTTTCACGGAAGGCCATTCCGTCTCTCTACCGGCATGTGGAAGGCAATGTCTTGGCCTCGTTGGACAGGGCGGTCAGCAGTAATGTGCATATTACCGCTGACTCATGGTCCAGCAGGCATGGACAGGGATGTTACCTTTCTTTCGCGGCGCACTGGGTAACTCTGCTGGCAGCTGGGAAGGATGCAGGACAGGGTACGATATTGTTGGAGCTTGTTCCGCCACCACGCCTCCAAAATGCTAGTAGTGGTGATTCTGCCACAGCTCTCTCCTCCACCCCCTCCTCTTCTTCTTTCTCTATGGCCTCTTCCTCTGAAGATTTGTCCTCTGAACCAGCGGAGCTCCGTAGGCGTTCAAGGGCCTACGCAAGCACTCAGGCAAAAAGATGCCATGCGGTGCTTGAGTTGGTCTGCTTAGGGGACAGGAGCCATTCTGTCAGCTCTGCAGGGGCAGACTCAGAGGTGGTTGATGCCACACCAGCTTCAGCGAGGAATGGTTGTATGCGACAATGGCACCAACCTTCTCTCCGCCCACCGACAGGGACACTTGACCCATGTTCCCTGTTTGGCTCACGTCCTGAAGTTGGTGGTGCAGCGGTTCTTGAGCATGTACCCGTGCTTACAGGATCTCCTGAGGCAGACCAGGAAAGTCTGTGGTCATTTCCGCCGGTCGTATAATGCCAGTGCTCGGCTGGCTGACCTTTAAAAGGAATGCAACCTGCCCAAGAACCGCCTCATTTGTGACATGCCCACCAAGTGGAACTCAACTTTGGCAATGCTGCAGTGGCTGCACACGCAGCAGAGGGCCATCAATGAGTACCTGTGTGAGTATGGCACCAGGACAGGGTCAGGGGAGCTTGGCTATTTTTCGCCACTCCAGTGGCTACTGATCAAGGATGCATGCACTGTCCTGTCACCATTTGAGGAGGCCACGAGGATAGTGAGCAATGACAGTGCATGCATCAGTGATACTGTCCACCTTGTGTAACTGTTGGAGCACACGCTGCATGGAATAATGGACAGGGCACTCGAGGCAGAACAAAGGGAGGAAGAGGAGGACTTCCTTAACTCTCAAGGCCCCCTTTATCCAGATAGTATTCCCGCAGGCCCGCCGATCACACAGGAAGAGGAGGAGGAGGATTGTGTCAGCATGGAGGTGGAGCATAACACTCAGCATCAGCAGCAGTCTTCAAGGGATTGTTTTCAGTCCCCAGAAATACATGGAGTTGTACGTGGCTGGAAGGAGGTGGCTGCGGATCATGTGATCCTTAGTGACCCAGAGGACTCCGGATCGAATGCCTCAGCAAACTTACACTGCATGGCCTCCCTGATCCTGCAAAGCCTGCGAAAGGACCCTAGGATTCGTGGTATCAAGGAGAGGGATCATTATTGGCTGGCAACCCTTCTTGATTCACGTTACAAGGGTAAGGCTGCAGGACTTATCCAGCCTTCGCAGAGGGAGCAGAGGATGAAACATCTTCTGGAGGCCTTGCAGAAAGGTTTGTGCAATGCGCTTCCAGAGCCTGGAAGGTTACAATTTCCTGGTGCTGAACAACGTGTTGCTGAGGCTTCGTTCAGTCCCAGAAAGAGCGGTGGAGAAGGTGGCCACCTGACCAATGCCTTCAGACAATTCTTCAGTCGGCATCCCCAAGGTCTGATTGGTTCCAGCAACCATCGCCAGCGTCTGAATTACATGGTGCAGGAATACCTAGGGGCAAGATCAGACTTGGAGACCTTTCCAACAGAAAATCCACTGGGTTACTGGGTCTTGAGGATGGACCACTGGCCAGAGCTTGCATAATATGCAATTGAGCTACTGGCCTGTCCTGCATCCAGCGTTCTTTCTGAACACACATTCAGTGCTGCTGGAGGCTTTGTAACCGATCACAGAGTGCGCCTGTCCACAGACTCTGTTGATCGGCTCACATTCATAAAAATGAATCAGTCTTGGATCTCCAGCTACCAAGCACCTGATGCTGATGTAACCGTTTGATTTTTCTATGGATGTGGGATCCCTTGAAGACTGCCTATGCTGAGTGACTATCCTATTATGCTGAGTGACTATCCTATTCCTCCTCAATGTTCATGTTGATAGCTTCTAAGAATATTTTTGTTTTAGGGCACCACCACCACTGCCTAAGGCCCAATTTTTCTTCCCCTGTTTAACAGGGGTGTGTAATTAAATTTTTTGCTGTAATATTTCACAGCAGGGCTCGTTCCTGCGCTCAACTAGAGTATCTGTGAGGGGTTGCAGTATTGTGGCACCACCACCACTGCCTAAGGCCAAATTTTTCTGCCCCTGTTTATCAGGGGCGTGTAATTACAATTTTTGCTGTAATATTTCAGAGCAGGGCTCATTCCTGTGCTCAACTAGAGTATCTGTGAGGGGTTGCAGTGTTGTGGCACAACCACCACAGCCTAAGGCCCAATTTTTCTGCCCCTGTTTAACAGGGGCGTGTGATTACAATTTTTGATCTAATATTTCTGAGCAGGGCCCGTTCCTGAGATCAACAACAGTATCTGTGAGGCTTTAAAATGTTGTGCCACCACCACCGCCTAAGACCCAATTTGTCTGCCCCTGTTTAACAGGGGTGCGTAATTACAATTTTTGATCTAATATTCTACAGCAGGGCCCGTTCCAGCGCCCACCAAGAGTAACTGTGAGGGCTTACAGTGTTCTGGTACCACCAACACCTAAGGCCCAATTTTATGTAGAGTATACCGTATAGGGCAGGCCGTATAGTATATACAGGCGGTCCCCTACTTTCAAACATCTGACTTACAAACGACTCCTACTTACAAATTGAGGGAGACAACAGGAATTGAGAGGAAATCTACCCCTAGGAAGGGAAATTCCTGTGAGAGTTAATATGGGAAAAAGGTGTCTCCACTGATGCTTTATCACCAATCCTTGTTTCCCTAAAAACCCAAAATTTTCAAAATCCAATTGTCATTGGGACAGAAAGTGAGGTGAAATCTTCTGAATAGGGGCACAGACAGCAAAACAAATGTTACAGGGGTGACAACCCTTCCCTATGTTATCCAAAAAGCTTAAAAATTGATTTTTTGGCTGGAGCTACACTTAAAAAATTTACCTGTTACAAATTACAAACAGACTCAACTTAAGAACAAACCTACAGTCCCTATCTTGTTTGTAACCTGGGGACCACGTATATACTGCTGTTCAGAGTATATAGGGCCTGGGGGCACCACGTTTTTTCTTTTTTTAATTTGGGTGCGGGGTTCCCCTTAATATCCATACAAGACCCAAAGGGCCTGGTAATGGGCTGGGGGCGGGGGGTACCCGGTACCCATGCCGTTTTTCTCAATAATTTTTATCTATATTGCCGGGACCCAACATTACATTACAGCCGCAAGCAGTTTTAAATTACTTTTATTCCTTTAGAAATTACATTTTGTGCAGGGACTGTTCTAAACACGGGAAATATGCGCCACTTTACAGGCATACTATAGACACCCCCCAGGTACGATATTTAAAGGAATATTTCACTTTTATTGTTTCACTTTAAGCATTATTAAAATCACTGCTCCCGAAAAAAGGTCAGTTTTTAAAACTTTTTTTTGCATTGATACATGTCCCCTGGGGCAGGAGCCAGGCCCCCAAACACTTTTTATGACAATAACTTGCATATTAGCCTTTAAAATTAGCACTTTTGATTTTTCACGTTCGGGTCCCATAGGCTTTAACGGTGTTCGAATGTTCGCATGAACTTTCGGTCCGTTCGCATTTTCTGCCGCCAACCGAACTGGGGGGTGTTCGGCTCATCCCTAATCAACACTCATCTATGTAACTTCCTTAGTCCTAATAAGTGTCAAGCACATACTCCAGGTATGTATGTTAATTATATTTTTAAGGTGTAATGCAGATTCCACCTGGGATCATTCTCTTTTCTTTTTTGCTTATTATAGATGAAAGATTTAGGTTATAGCTGTATGCAGTGTGTTATCTACAAATGATTGTAAAATTACTATTACCCAGGTACTTTGTTTAGCAAAAGGGCATAAAAACTGAAGTATAGGTATGGAAATATTTACATAGTTACCTTGGTCCAGCTTGGACCAATGTAAGTATGTATGTTCCATACCTGTGGGATCTCCATGGAAACTGGTAATCACTATAGTAGGCACTCCGGGTCCTGAGCCGAGTGGCTGCCCTGCTGCATTGTGAGTACATGGGTCACTCTCTTGGCATGTATGCCATTTAGAAAACACTTGGGAGGTGGAGCAGGGCAATTGCCACGGACACACGAGCGATTTTTCCCGTCAGAAAAAAACCAATGGTTTTCCTGACGGAATTCCTCTTAAGCCTGCCTTGCATACACACGGTCACACAAAAGTCCGGTGAACTTTTGACTGCCAAGAACGCGGTGACGTAAAAGACTACGGTGAGCCAACAAAATGAAGTTCTACGCTTCCGAGCATATGTCGAATCGTTTCTGAGCATGCGTCTCGTCGGAAAAGCATACAGACGAACGGTTTTCCCGCTAGGATTTTTTCCTGATGGGAAAAAAGAGATCCTGCTCTCTTTTTTTTTACGACAGTTTTCCTGTGGGAAAAAGTCAGATGGAGCATACACACGGTCGGGATTCCCGGCGAGAAGCTCTCATCACAGTTTTTCCGATAGGAAAACCGATCATATGTACGGGGAAAATGACATCACAATCTTCTCATCCAAATAAAGAACACTTTGCATTCATTGAGAAAATGCAGAGTGTTCTCTGAATGGCACCAGAGCCAAGCGAGCAACCTCATGTGCTCAGTAAGTCGCAGGGCAGCCACTAAGCACAGGACCCGGAAGACAGTGGAGATCATTGCAGTGTCTACTACAGTGATTTCTGTCTTCCATCAGGATCCCATAGGTATGGCACTTACCTAGCTGGACCAACGTAACTATGTAAAACTTGCCATACCTACAGTAAATTCCCAATTTAAGAGTGTTGAGCCACCATAGGACAATAGGGATTATTTCATTATATGGCAACATGGCAAGCTACAACAAACAATTTTATGGCGTGTGACTTGAGGATGAACTGTGTCCTATCTTTATAAAAACAGATTTCACACATTTTATTTTTGCAGTGGCCTCTGGGATGTGGCTTGGTTTTTCTGGGTGAAATATTGGTAAATTAGGTGCAAAGGCCACCTTGTCTGGACACAGCTCAGTGACAAAGACTCTTGAGTGTGTATATCAGAATTTTTAGTATTTTTGGTATGCCGGAATCTAATTTTTAATTCATGGTGATATGGTTTTCCTGTAAGCATTTCATCCATCCTTGGAATGATCAGATATGATGCTTTCATTCTGTTCTTTTGTAGATCCCCAGGAGCTCTTTGTCCCAACTGAAGATTATTATGTGGTTGTTCAGATGCGCACAAGACAACCAGCTCTGCTGCCCTGCCAGGTCACCAACCCTTTGGCTAAAGTGACTTTGCATCGAGAGTTCCCACCAGAGCAGATCCCAGTAGATGGGGTAAAGATCTCCTTTGACCAGAAGAAGGGATTTGTCATATATCAGCCACAGCTTTCTCTTGCCGGTTCTCTGTATTGTATCGCAGAATTCGAAAACCTTCGCCAGATGTCCACCAAGTATATGTTGATCTACGTACACTGTAAGTGTTCTTAGTGAGGATCTCAGAGTGTTCTGATGAAAAAAAAATATTGTAAGATAAAAGATTTTGAATAAACCTTTATGGTTTTCAAGTTAAAAAAAGAAGGAATTTATTTTGTATAGGTACTTATATATCGGCATTAATTTACGCAGTGCTTTACATATGCGTCTTTGGCTCCGTTTCAGGGCTGAATTCAGGCAAAAATTCAGCCCTGATTCGTCCCTGAAATGGAGAACAGGGACGCACCGGACCCCTGCTGTGAGCCACATCCGTCGGAGGTGTGAACCCAGCCTTACATTTTGACCTTAGGGCAACTTTAAAGTTCTGGATTTCACCTCAGCTTTCTTGGTGACAATGGTCATCAGTACACATAGAGGAGTGCATGTGTACCCCCAATGGGAACACAAACAACAACAAAAAACTTGACAGAGGGTCTAACCCAGGGGTCTCAAACTGGTGGCCCTCCAGCTGTTGCGAAACTACAAGTCCCATGAGGCATTGCAAGGCTGACAGTTACAAGCATGACTCCCGCAGGCAGAGGCATGATGGGACTTGTAGTTTTGCAACAGCTGGAGGGCCACCAGTTTGAGACCTCTGGTCTAACCCTTTCCCACTCTATCCAAATAAAAAAAGTTTGGCTTTAGATTTGGTTAAAGCAGAAGAGATGTCCCTCCAGCGCCTAGGGTGTCAGTCTCAGTGATGGAAAAACAATATATACAAACCACAATTGTCATCTCATGCAGACCTCAAAATTTTAGACATTGTTATTTCTTAACTCTTTAATACCATTGCATCTACCTCGCTAAAACAAATAGAATTGCAGCATTTGCTTATGATTTATCCACATGGCATAGTCTTCCCTTGCTCCACCAGGTGGCTCTCTTTTCACAGAAAAAAAGATGTAGCCTGGCCATGTTCATGGCAATTTTTCATAAAGGGTTCTGTTTAGTGTGGATTTCTCCTTTTCAGTTCTCTCCAAATAATACTTACTACTATAATACTCTACAGTAGGGTGACCAGACATCCCCAGTTTCAGGGGACAGTCCCCGGATTGAGGATACTGTCCCCGGACCAAGTCTGTCCCCGGTTTTGTCCCCAGATTGGATTTGAACAGGGGCTGCGGCAAGTTCAAAGACAGTCAGTGCAGAATAAAAAAAATAAATAAATCTGAATTACACACCCCCGCTCCTACTAGCTTAGGGGGGTGTATTTTTTTTGATTATCTGTGCCCCTTTCTGATGACCATGTGCTGGTCGGAGCGGAGGGAATATTTCTTCAGTTTCGGGTGCATGCCCATTCAGCTCCGCTCGCATGTTTCTTCTGCCTTGGCTCAAGTCCCGGCCAGCCGGCAGCCTGCTTATCTCTTTGCCTTCCCTGGCGGAGTGATCTTTCTCCGTTCCCCACCCAGTAGTAGCCGAGGCCCAGAGAGTAAGACTTAAAGTGATTGTAAAGGATCGTTTTTTGTTTTTTTTTAAATAACAAACATATCATACTTACCTCCACTGTGCAGCTCGTTGACACAAAACTAACTTATTTCTTTCAAAGTGCCACCACAGAATTAAACGTACCAGCGGCTCTGTACAGAATATACTGTACAACATACACTGACCTACCTGACACATGCACTGACCATTACACTCACCTACCTGACCATTACACTCACCTACCCGACACATGGACTCACCTACCCAACACATGGACTCACCTACCTGACCATTACACTCACCTACCCGACACATGCAATCACCTACCTGACCATTACACTCACCTACCTGTTTTTTTTTTTTTTTTTTACAAAAACAATAAATGTAATCCAAATATTGGGGGTCAATCTGGATCCTGACCTAGAGACAGGGCCAGGATAAAGCAAGTGAAACCGGACAGGAATGAGTTGAAAGGGGAAGCAGATGCCCACCAGCAGATGAGCAGCTTGAGCCTCTGCCTCTAAGAAGCGGGACACCACGGACTGATAAGATACTCAAGAAAGGTAGCTGAATGGCCGCACACCAAACTAACACCTTTATTGTGCAAAATTTAGTAAAATCCAAAACAGTCAATCCATGTACGGAAGAGGTACAAAAAGAACAGCTAGCTTTTTGTACATGGATTGACTGTTTTGAATTTTAATTAATCTATCAAGGTGTTAATTCATCCAGCTACCTTTGATTGTCTGCAGTGCACGTTTGCAGAGCTAGCACCTGATGTCAGAGTGGGGCAGAGTGGGTTATGCATGGATAACATGCCTGGAGCGGTGTGAACCCTTTTTGCTTTGGACTGATAACTGTACATGTCCACTCCACATCTCTCACCTGTCTCCAATCTCTCCAGCAGCTCATTACCACCCGCATGTCTCCCGCAAGCCTCCTCTTATCCCTGTGGGCACACCTCCCAACTTTCCTATTGTCCACTGCGGGACATTTAGTTTTTTTTCTAGGGGGGGGTTGTTGAGCGTGGGGGGGGGGGGTTGCGACGTGCCGAGGGGAGCGAAGAATCTGATACAACACGCCCGCCCGCCCGACTAACCTGGTTTTCGCTGCCGCTCTGACTTCTGCCTGGCTTCCCTGCTTGGCGTGCTGGCGGACTGAGGGGACTGAAGGTCTATGCGGGAAAACAGTGTCCCGCGCGGGTACGCGGGAAGATGATGTCCCTGCGGGAGAAACCCACAGAATCCGTGCGGGTTGGGAGGTATGGGTGTGGGTGAGACTGCTTCCATGATTGGATTTCTGCCCGCAAGTCACCACTGGCCACTTCTACTTAGTCACGCCCACCTCGGACACATCACTGCTGTCCAACAGACCTGTGGGAGATGTAGTTCTTGATGGGGGGTGCGGTGCGGATGATCGGATGTCAGTGTTTCAGTGTGTTTTCTAAGTTTTCCGGGCATGCCCACAGAGAGGGCTTGGCGTGCCGGCAGCCATGCCATAGGTTCGCCATCACTGCCCTAGGAAAAGCGCTCCCCTGGCGGGGTTACCTTGCGGGCGCGCTCCCGAGTCATTCATTCTGTGTCCATAGCTGCCAAATGTATGACTCGGCCCGGCGCCCGTGTTATAGGTTTTGATTGACAGCAGTGGGAGCCAATGGCTGCGCTGCTATCAATCTAGCCAATCAAGAGTCGGGACCCTGTGGAGAGAGGGACAGCATGCCGAGGGAAATTCGGGGTTCAGGTAAGTAAAACAGGGGGGCTAGGGGGTCGTTCACTGCAAGGTGTTTTTTCACCTTAATGCATAGGATGCATTAAGATGAAAAATAACGACGGTTTACAACCCCTTTAACAGGCTGTGAGGCGGCGGCGACGGGCAGAGAGTCACCGATTGCCACCATTACTAGTAAAAAATAAATAAAAAATGTCCCCGGATTTCATTTTAAAAATCTGGTCACATTACTCTACAGTCAGATTCCTCTATCAAAAACTGCCTTAATAGTAGATGACTAATATATCTGGCACTCCTTGTTTACAGTATTCATATGCACAGGTCTAATGTTAGACATTTTTTAGAGCTGTCTGCATCAAGAAACACACCATTGGATTTAGTTCCTTATTATATTGGCTATGTAATAAAAAGCCAGGGTTACTGTGCTTGTCTGCCTGGATCTGTACAGGCAATATTAGAACAGCATCTGTTTAATAGGTCTTAAGTATGAATACATAGGTTCCTGTATTGGTTCAGCAGCTTTTCCTCCTGTAGGATGGTCATGCTTGTGTCTTGTTTCCTTTCTAGAAGAACCGCAGTGAGTTTTTAGAAATGATTGTTCATATCAGGGGTCTCCAAACTTTCAAAACAAAGGGCCAGTTTACTGCCATACACACTGTAGCTAGTGGAAGTAGAAAATGCCCTGGCATCGTTGGGAGTAAACAATGCCATAGGCTTGGTGGTCAGTGGGAATAAAAAAAAAAATACATAATTGGTGCTAGTGGGAGGAATAGTGCCCCAATCCTGGTGTCAGTGGGAGGAATACTACCCCACCAGTGGTGTCAGTGGAAGAAATAGTGCCCCATAATTGGTGTCAGTGGGAGGAAAAGTGCCCCATTTCTGGTGTCAGTGGGAGGAATACTCCCCCCTCATTGGTGTCATTGGAAGGAATTGTGCCCCATAATTGGTGTCAGTGGGAGGAATACTACCTTATCAGTGGTGTCAGTGGAAGAAATAGTGCCCCATAATTGTTGTCAGTGGGAGGAAAAGTGCCCCATTGCTGGTGTCAGTGGGAGGAATACTACCCCCTCGTTGGTGTCAGTGGAAGGAATTGTGCCCCATAATTGGTGTCAGTGGGAGGAATACTATCCTATCAGTGGTGTCAGTGGAAGAAATAGTGCCCCATAATTGGTGTCAGTGGGAGGAATAGTGCCCCGTCTTTTGTGTTAGTGGATCCAATAGTGCCTTGTATCAGTGGAGGAAATAGTGCCCCCAAGGCCGGATAAAGGCAAGCAAAGGGTCACATGTGGCTCGCGGGCTGCAGTTTGGAGACCCCTGGTGTATATGGATCATTTACATCAAATGACCTGCTGTATAGAAGTGTTAAATAGCAATAAACCGCCACTATATTGCCCAACTGACATTTTCTCTTTTTTTCTCAAAGTCCTGAAGCACATTGCAGAGGAGAATTCTCCACAACTCAGCATGTTTTTAATATGTATTTGCATACTGTTTCAGATCCATCATCTCCTCCTAAACCTACAATTGAAGCATCGGTGAAGTCATTTCGAACTGGAGAGAATTTTGTTGTCACTTGCACTGTTCTGGGTGATCTGGAAATTGGCGTAGATTTCACCTGGGCTTTTCCCGGGCAGAAGGTAAGAGGCAGTCCTGGAATCATTGTTCTTGTGCTATACTATAAATGTTCCAGTGTTTACTTCTATCCTTATTTAAATAGACCATTTATCAACAATTCTTTTTATATAATAATATGATTATTATTAATTTACATGATTTATATAACGCCAGCAGTTTTGCAGTGCATTACAACATAGGGAAGACAATACAGTTACAAAACAATTCAAAACAGGAGGGTTAGGAGGACCCTGCTCCTGAGAGCTTAAAGGGACATTAAAGGTTCATGTTTTTTTCACCTTAATGCACCCTAGGCTCGCGCTGCTGTCAATCACATCCAATGATGCGGGGGGCGGGGCCAAGTGATACAGTGAGCGGCTATAGCTGCCAGCTGTATCACGGGAGCGCGCCCGCAAGAACTTACCACCATGCGAGCTCGCTCGCATGAAGGTGTTCAGTTCTTGCGGGCAGGAGCCGAGACAGCCGCCGAGGGACCCCCGAAGACCAGGTTTGGGGCCACTCTGTGCAAAACGAGCTGCACAGTGGAGGTAAGTATAACATGTTTGTTATTTAAAAAAGGGATTATTTTGTGAGGGAAGACCTGATGGAAAAAGTAAAAGTTCAGTTGTTAAATGGCGGGGGCATAGGCCTTCCTGAGGAGATACAATTTCAAGGATTGCCTGCAAATGGATAGAGTAGGACATAGCTAGGTGGGTAGGGGTAGAAGTAGGGAGCAGTTCTGGAGAAGTCCTGAAGCAAAACATTTGGGGGGGGCTCCAAATGGGCTAGAGAGCAGGAGCTCTTGGGAGGAGCAAAGGGGACGGTTTGGGTGATATTTTGGGATAGGGTTGGTGATAAAGCTGAGGGCTGGTTGTGGATGGCTTTGTAGTTTGTATGATTTTGTTAGATGTTTTAATTTTATACATAGCGCTATCTATCTATCTATCTATCTATCTATCTAATCAATACTACCCAAATTATTATTTCTACTGTCCACCAATCTATTCATCTATTGTAAATCTCATATGTCAGTGTAGCACCCTCTACCTTTAGGTAGGTGCTAAATGTAGGATTTTGTGTTAGCTGCCAGTGTAGGTAAATTTAAGCAGGTCTATGCTGTGATCTGGGCCTGTTTGTTTTTGATCTGGGGCAGGGGGGTGGTTTAGTGTAGCAGTAGGTGACTGACATGTGTTTCAACTCTTGGACGCCTCCCCTGTTTCTAGTGAGAATGTTCTGGAAAAGGGACAGGGCTGAGTGCTGGAGTGACATGGGGTGCATGTGAGGAGCTCTGACTAATCCCCATCTAGGATTGGCAGGGGGCAGGCCTCCTACTTATACCCACAGTCAGCCTGCTGGGGGGGAGTTGTCAGCTTGGTGAACTGAAGGATGGAGTGCTATACTGTCGTGCTGCAGGAACACCCCCATCTGAGGGGGGGGTGGATCCGGAGGCGGAGGAGCTCGGGAGCTGGGAGGGAGCCTCTCCTAACACGGGCATGGAGAGGTGTCCTGGAACAGGAGCTAGGAGAGACAGTTGGTCTGCAAAGTCCGGAGTAAGTCCTTCAGGAAGGATCCAGGGCAGGAGTCGGTGAGTGAAAGCACAGTGGAGATCTGGAAGAGGCATGCCAGGGGAGCTGGGTGCAGAGCCAGAGGAGAGACTGTGGAGTTTGTGTCAAATCGATGCAGCCAAGAGGGCGGCCGGATTTGCAAGTCGGACTTGCTGGGATCAGTAGTTCATCATCAAATATCCTCTTCAAATAATGTTTGCGGCCATAAAAGGGTACGTCAGGCCTCTGGCCTATTCAGGAACATCAATTGAAACTACTAGGACTTATTCAGAGTGAGGCCAATTCAGCTGAAGATGGTGGGACAGGATTACTAAGGCTGTGACAGAAAGTGATGTGCAGGAGGAGAAGTGTCCTGAGGTAAGAGTCTGCAGTGAGAGTGCAGAGGCGGGAAATGTTCTGAGGTAAAAGTCTGTCAAGATTAGGGTCCGCCATTTTGTCCTATCTTAAAGGTGTAATGCATCTGAAAAAGTGTGATGCATCAATTGCTATAACAAATTCAAATATCAATTCATCCTATGGGCATCCCATGTCCCTATTCCCCAACCAAGTTAATCCCCTAATAAAATAACAAAAACAAGCAAAAGACTTTTCATTTACTGAAAGAGTGTGTCTAATGGCTGTCTGGCAGCAGGGTGAAATGTGTGGATGTAGTAACTCGTAGCAACTCCCCCTCTACATCAGTATAAATCCCTATATTCATTTCAGGCTGAACTAGAGACCAATCTTTTTTTTTCCACTTTTGGAGAAGTAAAAACTTTTGCAAGACTTTTATTGCAATACGTGACTCCATTGTGAGCTTTCCCCTCACATTTTGGCTATATGACAACAAGACAAGAAATTAGGCAACAAAGGTCAATGGGATATAGACAGCAAAAAATCCAAGAGGTGCTGCAACTTCAATAATATTTTTTGTTTGTTTTTGATAGAGCAAAGAAGGGTTCAAACTACTATTAGGTTTAATTTCTGTTACCCATGTCCTGCTGGGGAGGTTTCCTTCCAATTTAGGGTAAGGGTCTAATCCTTCCCCAGTCTATTCAAAACATAAAAAAGATTTTCCTTTATACAGTATATATAAAATCAGGCTTACAGCGTGAGGTGCTTGAGTCAACTTGGGCTTGTTTTTCTTACAAGCAAATTATTTTAACTAAATCTTAATTTTTTTTGGTGGAATTGAATAAAAATCTCCTTTTATAAGACTAGGCTATGGAAGAGTAAAGAATTTTGTCAAGTTTTGTATAGCTGTCTGTGACACTGTTGGGGAGTAGGCTTGTGCAATTCGTTTCGTAACGAATCGAAATTCGTCCGAATTTAGCAACTTTCGGACATTCGGAAGCATTCGAATTTCTGAACAAAGCAATTACGAATAAAACCGAATCCGAAATAAATTATACCGCACATAGCGAATGCCCGAATGTCTTCGGGAAAATACTTTGTTATGAAAAAAGTTACGAATGTACGAATCCATACGAAGCACAATAACACTCACTCTGCTCTGCTCTCTGCTTCTCCCTCACCGTGCTGAACTCCCTCTCAAAATGGTGTACAGGGGCAGAGGCTATAGCCGCATGTAAAAAACGAAAGTAAAATACGAGATTTCTAATCCATTCGAAGCACAATAACACTCTGCTCTGCTCTCTGCTTCTCCCTCACCGTGCTGAACCCTCTCAAAATGGTGTACAGGGGCGGAGGCTATAGCTGCATGTAAAAAACGAAAGTAAAATACGAGATTTCGAATCGTTACAAATAACCGCTATGTATTTAGAAAAGTACAAATCTATTCGAAGCACGTTAGGCATAATAGGCAGCGTCGTTGTGAGAGAGACACGGAAAACTACGAATCAACAAACCCCAAAAAAGTTACGAAAGTAGGAGTTGTGTCCAGAATCAACGAAAAACAATGTACCCTACCGAAAGTACGAATTATAAATCAACTAAAAATTCAACGAAAAATGTCGCTTGCGAAAATACGAATTAGTCCGAACACGAAAAATCCCGTCTAGCAAAATTACGAATGATTACAAATCAACAGGACCGAAAAGAAACGAACCGAAACTAAACACATTTTTCCGTTGTGCACAAGAAACGAACCGAAACTAAACAAATTTTTCAGTTGTGCACAAGTCTATTGGGGAGTTTAACCTCACTTCCTGCCTCTGTGACCTATAAAGAAATTAGGGGAACAGTTTTCGCTAGAACAGGAAGACAAACACAGAAGTAGTCACCTCAGAGGCTCTAGTCCAGTGATGGCGAACCTTTTTGAGCCAGAGTGCCCAAACTTCAACACAAAACCAACTTAATTTGTGTCAACACTGAATTAAACCTGCCAGCGGCTCTGTACACAATATGGGACTGATCAACCCTCTAAACGAACCCTAAGGGACCAAAAACGTACGATTGTGCCCAAAAAAAAACTTTTTGTGCTTTTTCAAATGACGGAACGCTCAGGTTTGGGCAAGGTCATTGACAGTAATGGGGTTTTTCTTCATGAGCGTTGGTGCATTTCATGGATTACGCAATCAATATATTATATATGTGGACCATGGGAACCTACAGTACATCCAAGATGGAAATGGTAATTACCTGTTGGTAATAGAAGTGGCTTCTACTGGTGTCCTTCAAGGCAAATTGCTGTGGATTTTTCCATTGAACCTGGTGGATATTTTGGCTGCCTCAAATAGCATCACTTTGGAGACCTTACTAAAGAAGCCTAAGAGAGCTGATAATCCCAACACCAGACACAAGCGAGCTTGACCCCCAGTCTGAAAAGCTGAGAGTCTATTTTCTCTGGTGAGTGGGGATACAAGAGGGGAGTGCGGCACACTGCACAACTTGTTTATTTGAAGCACTTCAGCACTTGTTTGAGGATTTTGGAGCATCGTAAAATTTATATAGGATTTTGGACTATTCGTTTTTTCATCAGTTTTTTCATTGTTAGTCACTAATATTCATTTTGGACTGTAAGCACTGTATTATTGTTTTTTTATTTTTGTTTTTTGATTGCTGTAGATACAGCCTGCCTGGGGACCAAAATATGGCACCGGACGCCCGCGCTCAGCTCAGGGGATTACCGTATATACTCGAGTATAAGCCGAGATTTTCAGCCCTTTTTTTGGGCTGAAAGTCCCCCCCCCCCCCCTCGGCTTATACTCGAGTCAGCGAAATTTTTTACATTGTATATCGTACCTGTAAAGACGTTGCGGCTGCGGCGTCCATCGTTCGAATTCCGCGGTCTCTTCCTGTTCCTTCCGTGATAGGCGATTCTCATCAGACACTCTCCGCCTATCACGATCATTCTCTCATCCTCAGTTTTCCAGCAGACGTCTGTGATTGGCGGAACACCCAACACAGTGTCTGCTGGGAAACTGAGGATGAGAGAATGATCGTGATAAGCGGAGAGTGTCTGATGAGAATCGCCTATCACGGAAGGAACAGGAAGAGACCGCGGAATTCGAACGATGGACGCCGCAACCGCAACTTCTTTACAGGTACGATTTACAATGTAAAATAGCGAGCTAGGAGAACAGTGAGGATAGGAGAACAGTGAGGATAGGAGAACAGTGAGGATAGGAGAACAGTGAGGATAGGAACAGTAAGGATGACCCTCGGCTTATACTCGAGTCAGTAAGTTTTCCCAGTTTTTTGAGGCAACATTAGGTACCTCGGCTTATACTCAAGTCGGCTTATACTCAAGTATATACGGTACTGCGCATGTGTGGAGGTGGTTCCTGGACCAACAAAGCCTGGAGCACATACTGACGCTCCGACAGCTAGCGGGGCGGTGCCATGCATTTCAAGCCCATGGGCACATGTGCATGGTTCCACCAGTCCACGGGCAGAATCCCCCAGATGGGAGGCTCTATCCGATTGGCCCCAGGCGAGCCAATCACAGGGGGCCTCCCCTTGCACCAGGTGGAGACAATCCAGCCACACAGTGGAGACACTCCCCAATCCCCAGGTTACCAGCCAAGCAAAGGCAAAATAACCACGGCCCTGTGTAGGGGAAAATCGTGTGACATTATGCACTTATACATGAGGAACACATTGATGTTCAGAGCTACAGAGGCATATAAACAAATTCCAAGGTTCGGCTGCCGGGGCTAGTGATCCGGCGACTTAACTCGCGTGCCCACAGAGAGGGCTCTGCGTGCCAGCTGTGGCACTCGTGCCATAGGTTCACCATCGCTGCTCTAGTCCTTCAAAATTGTACTGAAAAGCTTGTTGATGCAATGTGTCAATATTCTCACCACTTCTGTTCCAACAGGAAATGTGGATACATTTGGGTTGGATGCTAAGGTTTTCATAATCGGGCAAGTAATTAAAACTGTTGGTTAGCTGATACTTAACATCTGCTGGAGATGCCAGATCAGCTTTCTGTCTTGCCTAGCTCTTGGTTTCATGTCAAGCGGTGTGGTCCCCTAACCTTCTTCTGGATTCTCTTTAAAGAACTCATTTGTCACGTTTTCAGTCATTTTTTAGGTATTAGTTATGATTTTTCTGTTGCATTTCATTTAACCACTTCATCACTGGGCACTTTCACTCCCTTCCTGCCCAGGCCAATTTTCAGCTTTCAGCGCTGTCGCATTTTGAATGACAATTGTGCGGTCATGCAACACTATACTCATATGAAATGTTATCTTTTATTTAAGACAGATAGAACTTTCTTTGGTGGTATTTAAAAACACTGTTTTTTTTTGTTAGTTTTTTTGCTAAACGAACGAAAAAAGAATACAGTTTGAAAAACAAATTTTTTCCTTAGTTTCTGTTAAAAAATTGAGCAAATAAGTCATTTTTGTTCTTCACTAAAGTGCGCTGATAAGACCACACTAATGGGCACTGATAATCTGCACTGATGATCAGTGCCCTGATTATCAGTGTAAGCAGTGTGCTGACAGCCTTGCTGGTTATCAGTACACTTTTCCTTTCCTCACACAGGCACAGCATGTTTTTTTTGTTTTGAGACAGAATCGGGGAGAGTTAGATTTTTTGATTTTTATTGCTGTTACTTGTCCCATTGAGGAGATTCACCCCCTTTTTTTTGTATCGCTGATCATTATCACCATGAAACAAAGTGATGGGAAATCCAAAAATGTTAGAGGTGTTCCCAGAATAAGAAGTAAAGGGACACCTCTTCTGGGGACAAATGTTAAACTTCTTGCTGCATGTCTGGGAAATTTCCCCAAAGGTACACAGAAAGCAAAAAAATAACCTGGCAGGGTTTTAAACATGCCTCACTCTATCCAAAATAGGGATGAGCTCGGTGTTCGAGTCGAACATAAGTTCGACTCGAACATCGGCTGTTCGACCGTTCGGCGAACATCGAACAATTTGGGCCATTCGTGCCAAATTCGAGTGACGCGAACGGCCCACAATACACTGCGCCATCGCAGTGCAATCCCGGCGCTGTGATTGGCCAAGCATGCACTGTGACCCTGCATGCTTGGCCAATCACAGCGCCGGCAGCTAGGAGAGCCATAATTGGCCACAGGCAGGTTGCCTGTGGCCAATTATAGCTCAGGGGGTTTAGCACACGCCCCACACTATAAAAGGCCGCCAGCGCGGCGGCCTTGTGTAGTGTGTTCCGGTGCAGGGAAAGAGAAGGATAGGCAGGGACAGTGTGATATTCTTTGTGCTATTCTTGTGTGCAGGGAGAGAGAAGGATAGGCAGGGAGAGTGTCAGTGTCATATTCTTTGCTAAACCTTGTGTGCAGGGAGAGAGAAGGATAGGCAGGGGACAGTGTCAGTGTCACATTCTTTGCTAAACCTTGTGTGCAGGGAGAGAGAAGGATAGGCAGGGAGAGTGTCAGTGTCATATTATTTGATAAACCTTGTGTGCAGGGAGAGAGAAGGATAGGCAGGGAACAGGGTCAGTGTCATATTCTTTGCTAAACCTTGTGTGCAGGGAGAGAGAAGGATAGACAGGGAGAGTGTCAGTGTCATATTCTTTGATAAACCTTGTGTGCAGGGAGAGAGAAGGATAGGCAGGGGACAGTGTCAGTGTCATTGTTGCTAAGCCTCCTGCACATTATACACCTGAAGTTAGCCCGTATTGCTGTGTTTTCCTGGTGTGTTACACCAACAGGCATTTGCAGCACTTACAGCGGGCGGAGTGTGCCTCCTGCACATTATACACCTGAAGTTAGCCCGTATTGCTGTGTTTTCCTGGTGTGTTACACCAACAGGCATTTGCAGCACTTACAGCGGGCGGAGTGTGCCTCCTGATCATATTACACCTGAAGTTAGCCCGTATTGCTGTGTTTTCCTGGTGTGTTACACCAACAGGCATTTGCAGCACTTACAGCGGGTGTAATGTGTGCCTCCTGCACATTATACACCTGAAGTTAGCCCGTATTGCTGTGTTTTCCTGGTGTGTTACACCAACAGGCATTTGCAGCACTTACAGCGGGCGGAGTGTGCCTCCTGCACATTATACACCTGAAGTTAGCCCGTATTGCTGTGTTTTCCTGGTGTGTTACACCAACAGGCATTTGCAGCACTTACAACAGGCGGAGTGTGCCTCCTGATCATATTACACCTGAAGTTAGCCCGTATTGCTGTGTTTTCCTGGTGTGTTACACCAACAGGCATTTGCAGCACTTACAGCGGGCGGAGTGTGCCTCCTGATCATATTACACCTGAAGTTAGCCCGTATTGCTGTGTTTTCCTGGTGTGTTACACCAACAGGCATTTGCAGCACTTACAGCGGGCGGAGTGTGCCTCCTGCACATTATACACCTGAAGTTAGCCCGTATTGCTGTGTTTTCCTGGTGTGTTACACCAACAGGCATTTGCAGCACTTACAGCAGGCGGAGTGTGCCTCCTGATCATATTACACCTAAAGTTAGCCCGTATTGCTGTGTTTTCCTGGTGTGTTACACCAACAGGCATTTGCAGCACTTACAGCGGGCGGAGTGTGCCTCCTGATCATATTACACCTGAAGTTAGCCCGTATTGCTGTGTTTTCCTGGTGTGTTACACCAACAGGCATTTGCAGCACTTACAGCAGGCGTAGTGTGATTCCTGCAAAATATACTCCTGAAGCTAAACAAGGAGAGGCAGACAGTCAGGAGCCAATAAAAGAGGGCAAGCAGGCTCTGTGTCTAGCGACAACAGTGCTGGTCATGGACGCGGTGCATCGCCATCAGCACGTGGCCATGGGACACGCTTGTCCTTCTTTTCGGCAGCTGGACGTGTTGAGCCGCATCATGCCGAAGACTTGGTAGAGTGGATGACCAAGCCCTCCTCATCCTCCTCATCCTCTCTCACTCAGGCTCAGGGTACTGGCAAGGCAGCTGCCAAAGCGTCCTCTTCCCTGGTATCAATGTCATCATCAGTCACTCCTTCCCTAGACCAACCATGTCCTCCTGAGGAGTCCCCCGAACTGTTTGAGCACAGTGTTGGCTACATGCTCCAGGAGGATGCCCAGCGTTTCAAAGGGTCTGATGATGATACCACCCAGCTAGAGGAAGGCAGTAGCGTTAGAGCAGAGAGAGGGGATGCTCAAGAAGGACACCAATCTGGCAGTCATGTTCCAGCAGCTGCAGCATACTGCCAGATTGGCTCCAGTGATGAGGAGGGAGGGGATGATGAGGTCACTGACTCCACATGGGTGCCTAATAGGAGAGAGGAGGAGGAGGAGGATGAGGAGGAAGCACATCTCCAACGAGGCAGGATGCCCTCGGGGGGCCAGCGTAAGGGCAGCACACCGACGGAATCACACCGCAGAGCTCCGCCTGTGCAGGGCGCTGCCTCTGCCCGTTATTCAAAAAGTTATTTGGTGTGGGCCTTTTTTGAGTCGAGTGCATCAGATCGCACAGCTGCTGTTTGCAACATATGTCTCAAGCGTATATCGTGTGGCCAAAACATCACCCGCTTGGGCACCACATGCTTGACCAGACATATGTTGACCTGCCATGCAGCTCGTTGGCAAGCCTACCTTAAAGACCCACACCAAAGAACAAAGCGGACCTCTCCTTGCACCGCATCAGCTGGAATCTCCAACCCCACGATACCTTTAGTCCTCTCTGAAACCTGCACTGAGAGGAATGAAGGTGTAGAATTAAGTGTGTCACAGCCAAGTACTTGCGGGCACTCTGCTAGCAGTACACCGACGTCCGATTCTAGCAGGCAAATTTCCCTGCCCCAGCTGCTGGACCGTCGAAAGAAGTTCATTCCCAGCCATCCACATGCCCAGCGGTTGAATGCTAGCTTGGCTAAATTGCTAGCGCTTCAACTGCTGCCTTTTCAGTTGGTAGACTCGGCCCCCTTCCGTGAGTTTGTGCAATGTGAGGTTCGTCAGTGGCAGGTTCCCAAACGCCACTTTTTCTCACGGAAGGCGATTCCGGCTCTCTACCGGCATGTGGAAGGCAATGTCTTGGCCTCGCTGGACAGGGCGGTCAGCGGTAAGGTGCATATGCATATTACCGCTGACTCATGGTCCAGCAGGCTTGGACAGGGACGTTACCTTTCTTTCACGGCCCATTGGGTCACTCTTTTGGCAGCTGGGAAGGATGCAGGACAAGGTGCAGTACGCCTCCAAAATGCTACTACTGGTTGTGACACACCTCTCTCCTCCACCCCCTCCTCTTCTTCTTCCTCCATGGCCTCTTCCTGTGCTTTGTCCTCGGAACCAGCGGTGCTCCGTAGGCATTCAAGGGGCTACGCAAGTACGCAGGCAAAAAGATGCCATGCCGTGCTTGCGCTGGTGTGTTTGGGGGACAGGAGCCACACTGGGACAGAGGTTCTGTCTGCTCTGCAGGGGCAGGCCGAGAGGTGGTTGACGCCACGCCAGCTTAAGCCAGGAATGGTGGTTTGCGACAATGGCACCAACCTCCTCTCCGCCCTCCGACAGGAACAACTGACCCATGTGCCCTGTGTGGCTCACGTCCTTAACCTGGTGGTGCAGCGGTTCTTGGGCAGGTACCCGGGCTTACAAGATGTCCTGAGGCAGGCCAGGAAAGTCTGTGTGCATTTCCGCAGATCTTATAATGCCAGTGCTCGCCTGGCTGAGCTGCAAAAGGAGTTGAACCTGCCCAAGAACCGCCTTATATGTGACATGCCCACCAGGTGGAACTCAACGTTGGCCATGCTGCAGCGGCTGCACACGCAGCAGAGGGCCATCAATGAGTACCTGTGCGACTACGGCACCAGGACAGGGTCAGGGGAGCTCGGGTTTTTTTCACCACGCCAGTGGGGCATGATCAGGGATGCATGCACTGTCCTGGCACCATTTGAGGAGGCCACGAGGATGGTGAGCAGTGACATTGCATGCATCAGTGACACTGTACCTTTTGTCCACCTGTTGGAACATACGCTGCGTGGAATAATGGACAGGGCACTTGAGGCAGAACAGAGGCAGGACGAGGAGGACTTCCTTGCCTCTCAAGGCCCCCTTTACCCAGACAGTGTTCCTTCTGTCCCACCCATCGCACAGGAAGAGGAGGAGGAGGAGGATTGTGTCAGCATGGAGGTGGAGCCTGGCACTCAGCATCATCAGCAGCAGTCTTTTAGGGATGATTTACAGTCCCAAGAAACCAGTGGACTTGTACGTGGCTGGGAGGAGGTGGCTGCGGATCATGTCGTCCTTAGTGACCCAGAGGACTCCGGACCGAATGCCTCAGCTAACCTACGCTGCATGGCCTCCCTGATCCTGCAAAGTCTGCGGAAGGATCCTCGTATTCTTCGGATCAAGGAGAGGGACCATTACTGGCTGGTCACTCTCCTTGATCCACGGTACAAGGGTAAGGTTGCGGACCTTATCTTACCGTCGCAGGGGGAGCAGAGGATGAGACAACTCCGGGAGGCCTTGCAGAAAGGTCTGTGCAACGCTTTCCCAGAGACTGGGAGGTTACAAACTCCTGGTCCTGGACAACGAGTTGCTGAGGCTTCGGTCAGTCAAAGAAGGAGCGGTGGGGAAGGTGGCCGTCTGACCGATGCGTTCAGACAATTCTTTAGTCCGCAGCCCCAAGGTATGATCGGTTTCAGCAACCATCGCCAGCGTCTGATATACATGGTGCAGGAATACCTAGGGGCAAGGTCAGACTTGGACACCTTCCCCACCGAAAATCCTCTGGCTTACTGGGTCTTGAGGATGGATCACTGGCCAGAGATTGCACAGTATGCAATTGAGCTACTGGCCTGTCCTGCATCCAGCGTTCTTTCAGAACGCACATTCAGTGCTGCTGGAGGATTTGTCACGGATCACAGGGTGCGCCTGTCCACCGACTCGGTTGATCGACTGACCTTCATAAAGATGAACCAGTCTTGGATCACCACCAGCTACCAAACACCTGAAGCTGATATAACAGACTAATTTATTTTCAAATGTCACATCCCTTCAAGACTGATGCTGGTGCTGAGAGACTGTCCTGTTATGTTGACTGACTATCCTCCTCCTCCTCAATGATCCGATTGATGATGATAGCTTGGAAGAACATTTTTGTTTCTGGGTGCCGCCACCAGTGGCTAAGGCCCAATTTTTCAGCCCCTGTTTAACAGGGGCATGTAATTACAATTTTTTATGCAATGCTTTGCAGCAGGGCTCATTCCTGCACTCCAACTAGAGTATCTGGGAGAGGTTGCAGTGTCATGGCACCAGCACCAGTGGCTAAGGCCCAATTTTTCAGCCCCTGTTTAACAGGGGCGTGTTATTACAATTTTTTATGCAATGCTTTGCAGCAGGGCTCATTCCTGCACTCCAACTAGAGTATCTGGGAGAGGTTGCAGTGTCGTGGCACCAGCACCAGTGGCTAATGCCCAATTTTTCAGCCCCTGTTTAACAGGGGCGTGTAATTACAATTTTTGAATCAAATTTTTGATGCAATACTTTGCAACAGGGCTCATTGCTGTGCTCCAAGTACAGTATCTGTGAGGGGTTGCAGTGTTGTGGCACCAGTGCCTAAGGCCCAATTTTTCTGCCCCTGTTTAACAGGGGCATGTAATTACAATTCTTGATCTAATAATTCACAGCAGGGCCCATTCCTGCGCCCACCAAGAGTAACTGTGAGGCCTTACAGTGTTGTGTCAACACCACCACCACCACCAAAGGCCCAATTTTTTTAGCCCCTGTTCAACAGGGGCATGCAATTACAATTCTTGATCTAATAATTCACAGCAGGGCCCATTCATGCGCCCACCAAGAGTAACTGTGAGGGCTCACAGTGTTGTGGCAACACCAACATGTAAGGGGCAAATTTCAGCTGAGTATATACGGCAGGCCCCTACTTTCAAACATCAAACTTACAAACGACTCCTCCTTGCAAACGGAAGGATACAACATCAAGTGAGAGGAAATCTACCCCTAGGAAGGCAAATTCGCTCCTGTAAGAGTTAATATGGGAAAAAAAGTGTCTCCTCTCCACTGATGCTTTATCACCAATTCTTGTTTCAATAAAAAAAACAAATTTTCAAAAAACATTTGTCATTAGGACGGAAAGTAAGGTGAACTGTTCTGAACAGGTGCACACTGCACAGACAGCAAAACAAATGTTACAGGGGTGATAACCCTTCCCTATGTTTTCCAAAAAGCTTAAAAATAGATTTTTGGGCTGGAGCTACACTTAAACAATGTACCTGTTCAAAATTACAAACAGATTCTACATAAGAACAAACCTACAGTCCCTGTCTTGTATGCACCGCCTGTATACGGCTGTTCAGAGTATATAGGGCCTTTTTTATTTTGTGTGCGGGGTTCCCCTTAATATCCATACAAGACCCAAAGGGGCTGGTAATGGGCTGGGGTAAGGGGGGGGGGGGTGTGATGGGGTAGCTATGCCATTTTTCTTAAAGATTTTCATCCATATTACCGGGACCAGACATTACATTAAAGCCGCAAGCAGTTTTAAATGGCTTTTTTTCCCTTTAGAAATGTAATTTTGTGCAGGGACAGTTCTAAACACGGGAAACACGTGGCACTTCACAGGCATACTTTAGACAGCCCCCAGGTACGATATTTAAAGGAATATTTGACTTATTTTTTTTCACTTTATGCATCATTAAAATGACTGCTCCCGAAAAACGGCCGTTTTTAAAACTTCTTTTTGCATTGATACATGTCCCCTGGTGCAGAACCCGGGTTCCCAAACCCTTTTTAGGACAATAACATGCATAATAGTCGTTATAATTAGCACTTTAGATTTTGAACGTTCGCATCCATTGTATTTAATAGGGTTCTAAAGTTCGTGCGAACTTTCGGTCCGTTCGCGGGTTCTGGTGCGAACCGAACCCGGGGGTGTTCGGCTCATCACTAATCCAAAACATTACAAATGTTTTGGCTACACATATACTATAAATACTATTATAAACTATGTGGCATGTTCACCAATGCCAGGAGTCTGGCAAACAAGATGGGAGAATAAGAGCTACTGTTGTACGAGGAGGATTTACATTTTGTAGGAATTTCAGAGACTTGGTTCAACAGCTCTCATGATTGGCTGGCAACCATTCAAGGGTATTCCCTATATCGTAGGGATAGAGAGGGTAAAAAAAGGGGGAGGGGTATGCCTGTATATCAAAAATGATGAACAAGTGAATGTGAGAGATGTCATCACTAAGGGAGCAAGTGAGGAGGTGGAATCCTTATGGGTAGAGCTGCAAAGGGATGAAACTAAGGGGAAAGTAATACTGGAGTATGCTATAGGCCCCCTAACTAGAGGGAGGATGCGGAGGCGGACCTTCTATCACAATTTGGATTAGCGGCAAGGATGGGAAGTGTCATCACAATGGGGGATTTTAATTATCCTGACATAGACTGGGTGGAAGGAAACGCGCATTCATCTAAGGCTCGTCAGTTCCAGTCTTGCAGGACAATTTCATGTGTCAGATGGTAAATGCACCAACTAGAAACAAAGCGTTATTAGACCTACCGATTATCAACAATACAGACCTGATCACGAATGTGGAAATACGGGGCAATTTAGGAAACAGCGATCACAGGTCAATTAGTTTCAGTATAAATCACACTAATAGGAAACATAACGGAAAATTTATTACCAAATACTTACCGTAATTTTCCTTTCCTGATAGACTCCATGGCAGACTACGTGTGGGTTAACCCCGCCTCCTCTCCACAGCTATAGGACCCCTTACCCATAAATTTGAGCTCACCTCCACAGACAGGTGTTCCGTAACTAGCCGACTCAAATTTCAACTCTCATATTTTTAATTCATGGGTGGGAACTCCGTCTGCCATGGATTCTATCAGGAAAGGAAAATTACGGTAAGTATTTGGTAATAAATTTTCCGTTTTCCTGACAGACTCCATGG
This sequence comes from Rana muscosa, assembly GCA_029206835.1. Classification (NCBI taxonomy): domain Eukaryota; kingdom Metazoa; phylum Chordata; class Amphibia; order Anura; family Ranidae; genus Rana; species Rana muscosa. The sequence continues at coordinate 98,296,458 of CM055118.1, read as the reverse complement.
CAGACTACGTGTGGGAAATAACTAGCCAATCCACACGGGAGGGTATGCTTGAACAAAAATATATTTTAATCTTTCCCGTCTACCGACAGGATTTTTCGACCAAAATTAACAGAGGAAAGGGAAGCAGTCTCAATACAATAATGGGACATAAATGTATTAATAGAAGACCACAAAGCTGCCTTGCATATCATTTCAGGAGCCACGTGTCGAGCTGCTGCCCATGAGGCTGCCATGCCTCTGGTGGAATGAGCCGTCACCGCCTCTGGAGGAGCCAAGCCCTTCGCCCTGTAGGCCTGTTGAATAGATTGAACGATCCAGGTTGCTATCGTTCTGAAGGAAGCCCTCTTTCCTTTGTTGCTGCCACTATGTAACAAGAACAGGTAGTTTGAGCTTCTAAAAGATGAAGTGACTCGCAAGTATTCTTTCAGAGTCTCGCCCACATCCAAGGGATGAGCATCTGCTGATTCCGGAGAATTGAAATTAGGAAGGACTATTTCTTGATTCTTGTGAAAAACTGACGTGACTTTTGGCTTTGACCCAAGCATGGGAATAAGGACCACTCGGTCCAGGAAGAAAGTCAAAAAGGGTTCTTGACAACCCAGGAAGCTTATTTCTGAAACCCTTTTGGCTGAGGTAATGGCCACTAGAAAAGCCAGTCTGATTGATAAGTCCTTAATGGAAAGATCCTTGTTGTTGAGTGCTGAAAGAGCATCAAGGACGAGCGGAAGATCCCATTTGGGGAATCTGGGTTTCCTCTGAGGCCTGATTCTCGATGCCCCCCGAAAGAACTGTTGAACCAGGGGATGAGTTGCCCATGACGTTCCCGAAAAAGCTGATAAGGCCGAAATTTGTACTCTGAGGGAACTGATCGACAAAGGAAGATCCAGGCCTGATTGGAGAAAACTCAAAATGTCTTGACAACTAGGATTTCTAGATGATTTTCCTGCAGAAGTCGTGAAGCTGACAAACCTGGCCCAGATTCCATTGTAAGTTTTGTTTGTGTTAGGCTTTCTGGAGCTCATAAGGGTAGAGATTACCCCTGAAGCACACCCATGATACTCTAGCCTCTCCCTCTCAAGAACCAGACCATCAGTTTCGGTATAGCTGAGAAAGAAGGTCCGGCCTGAGAGGAAGAGGCAATGGGTCCCTGAAGCTCATCAGATTCAGGAGAGGAAACCATGGCATGCTCGGCCAGTATGGTGCTAATGTTATCACTTCGACTTTCTCCAACTGAAGCCGCTGTAGGAATTTTAGCATGATCGGAGGTGGAGGGAAGGCATATGCCCTGTTGAAGTCCCATTGACTCGTTAATGCATCTACTCCGAAAGCTTGACTGCACCGACCTCGAGTGTAGTATCTGTCGATCTTGTAATTGCAGGGTGATGCAAATAGATCCACCTCTGGATCGAATTCCAACGATAGGATCCACTTGAATGTTTGTGGGTGCAGTGACCATTCGTTGTTGTCTAGATTGCTGCGTGACAGGAAGTCCGCTTGAATGTTCTGCTCCCCTGGAATGAAGACTGCTGTCAAGTTGAGCAGATTCCTCTGAGCCCAGGTCATGATGGGCTCGACCTCTTGGAGAAGGGCGGAGCTCCGAGTGCCCCCTTGCCTCTTCACGTATGCCACCGCAGTGGTGTTGTCCATTTTGAGTAGGACCGACTTCCCTTTCAGGAGGTGGGAAAAGGCTTGAAGGGCACACCATGCCGCACGTAGCTCCAGAATGTTTGAACCTGGAGTGTGGAGACGGGCATCCCATTTGCCCTGAGCCAGTTCTGCCCCACAATGGGCCCCCCAGCTCGCATTGCTGGCATCGGATGTAACAGTCACCCAATGAATGGGAGCAAGGGAGTGGCATGTTAACAAGTTCTTGGTTTGAAGCCACCAGAGGAGACTGTTCCTCATTGACTGTGTTATCCGGATCAACTGATTGAGATCGTCCGACCTCCATTGCTGGAGGAAACCTGACTGAAAAAGACGAAGTGTCCACATCGCCCATTTGACCATAGGGGATGTGGCCACCATTGTGCCGATTATCTTCAGGCACTGTGACGCCCTTAGGTGTGAGGAGTCTAGGGCTAAGGAGATTCTTTCCTGAATGATCTGTATTTTTTCTTCCGGAAGAGAGATGGTATTCTCTATTGTGTTGAATTGAGCCCCTAGATATATTAGGTGCTGGGTCGGCTCTAGCTGACTCTTCTCCCGGTTTAGGAGCCATCCAAACTCCAATAGTGTAGAGATCACCTACTGCTGCTTGTCTTGGGACAGTACTAGTAAATCGTCCAGATAATGGTACAGACGAACACCCTGTACTCTGATAAGGGACACAACTGCCAACAGCACCTTGTAAAAGACTCTTGGAGAAGTCGTTAGCCCGAATGGAAGACAAATAAATTGTAAGTGCTCTTGTTCGACCTGGAACCGAAGATATTTGTGAAAATCTTCCGCCACGGGAACATGAAAGTACGCATCCTTTAGATCTATTGAGATCAACCAGTCGCCTGGTTGAACGACTTTTTGGATAGTTGAGAGTGACTCCATCTTGAACTTCTCATGCTTTATATATCTGTTTAGAAAGGTGAGGTCTATAACTGGGCGCCAAGAGCCATTTTTCTTCTGTACTAGAAAGAGGGGGGAGTATACCCCCTGGAATTCCTCGTCCTTTGGCACGGGCACCACTGCTCCTTGATCTTTCAGGACATTGACATATGAAAGAAGAACTTGTTGTTTTTCTTCTGATTGAGGAAGAGAAGTTTGCATTGGTCTGCATGGAGGAATCTTGGTGAAGGACCATGTGTGGCCTGTTGAGACCGTTTTGATGGTCCAATAATCTGAGATCGAGGCCACCCAGACGTGCCGGAAGAGGCGTAGGCGAGCCCCTACCCGACCCGCCTGGGCGGGCCCAATCTCAAAAGGACTTGGTTGGCTTACGCCCACCGGGCGTCTGTTTCTTGCCAGACTTTTGAAAGGAAGTTTGCCCTCTATTCCAGTTCCAGCTTCTCCTAAAATCCCGTCCGGGTTTAAAGGAGCGGGCCTCCCTCGAACGCTCTGTACTGCGTCTCCGTTGAGGTCTTCTCTGGTTAAACGGGCGCTTGTCCTGGGGAAGGAAACCCGACTTTCCGCCTGTAGCTTTTGAAATGGCATTATCAAGTTTGTTCCCAAACAATGAAGTCCCTTCAAAGGGAATTTTGCACCACGCCTGCTTGGGGGCTGAATCAGCAAGCCAGGGGCGTAACCACAATGCTTGTTTGGCCGTGACCGAAGACAACATTGATCTGGCCAGTAGACGGGTGAGGTCAATTGATGCTTCTCCCAAAAAGGCGACAGGCAGTTTAAGTTCTTGCACTGCTGAACTTTGTGCCAATTCCTCCGAGACACCTTTCAGGACGGAGTCTACATTTTCCACCCAGGCCTCCATTGCTTTGTATGTTCTTTATATATCTCCTCCACTTCCTGATTCTGGTCATTACTCATGTATATCTTCCATGCTAAACATCTTACATGTGGCTTACAACTGCAACGTTTTTCTACCTATGAATATCCATCATTAAACGGAACATTCGAAAGGATTCATCGTCTGTCGTCCTAACTGTGAGTTTATTCATTGAGTTAAACTGCCTGTATCGATGCAAGGGATGAATATCAAACCAGCTTGAGTAAGGCCTACTTAAACCTGGAGATGAACTTTATCGCTTTGTAGTTGAGACAGAACAGTAGAAAAACTGAGTTTCACAGCCTAATTACAAGATTTCTGCATGTCAGTACTGAAACAGACAAGATTTACTGCCCTCATAGCAAGACAGAAGGGACAGAGCAGCACATGGCAGCCTTATAGCCTGAGACAGTCTGCACAGTGTCATATTTCAGCACACAGATCCTGCCTGCTTTCACAGTCAGTCTGCTATCATGAGTGATCAAGCTTCTGCATGTGAACTCACATCTACCTCCCCACAAGTTCCTGAAGAAACTGAGTTACCCAAACACTCAGTTAAACCCACTTGGAAAGTAATGGAGAATTATGAAGCTTCAAGGACTGAATTGTCAAATAGCTTGGAATTAGTCTGGGAGAAAATCCTTGCTGAAGCCAATACAGTGTCTGTTGAACGTGAACTACTGACACTAGAGGGCGCCATTAAACAACTTTCTGCCTCATATGAGCTTTATCAGCTTACCAGCATCAAATTCACTAATGTCTTACAAAACATGAAGTCAGAAAATGCGATGACACAATTAAACCGCGTCAACAGTCTTAATATTGAAAGAGACAGTTTTACCCAGCAAACCAGATTAAAGGCAGAAGCAAAAATAAAGCTGTTACAGGACACTGCATCTCACAGATCTGTTTCCACCAGACGTTCTAAAAACTCGTCAAGATCCCATAGTTCAAGATACTCAACACTCAGTGAGCGACTTATTAATGCCCGCGCTGAAGTGGAAGCCAGCAAAGTGCAGGTGGCATATGCAGAAAAAAGGGCAGAGTTGGAAGCGCAGTCAGCACGACAAAGAGCAACAATGGAAACCTTAAATGAACAGTGTAAACATGACGCAGCTATGGCAAAGCTAAGGGTCCTACAGCAAGCTATCAGTGCAGACAAAGGTGCAAGTGAGAAAGACAGCATTAACCTAAACATAGCAGATATGGAAGACCCCCTCAAACGCACTAAAGACTATGTCCTAAGCCACTGCAGTGCACACTCCATTGTCTCCAATGCTCCCGACTACATAGAGACTCCTTCACAGCTTCAAGTTAAAGAGGTTCCAGCAACTTCCTGCACTCAAAATCACTCCACTGCATTTCCTACCTGCCTACCTTGCCTGCCTTCATACGTCACAGAGCATCAGCGCAAGCTTCAAGCAAGTCATCAATCTCCAGTCATCGGTACAGCCTTGAATCAACGTACCATTGGAACAACTGACTTCAAGCAAGCAACTCACCTTGCTGCATCTGCCGCACCATATTTCCCTGTGTCCTTTAACAACAATGTCAAAGATAACGCAATTAGCACCATACAACCAACAGCATCTCACATAAAGGCGGAGACAACTGAGACAGAAGAGTTTGTGAGGTACATGCTTCGCAGAGAGCTCACAAAGACTGGTCTTACAAGTTTTGATGACCAACCTGAGAACTACAGAAGTTGGAAATGTGCCTTCAGAACTACAATCAGCAATATTGGCATTACAGCTGATCAAGAATTGAATCTGCTGATCAAATGGCTTGGTCCTCTATCTGCTGCACGTGTTAAGCCATTAAGATCGGTTTTCATGGACAATCCTACTGCAGGCCTCACAGCTGCATGGGAGCGACTAGAGCAAAGTTACGGCAGTCCAGAAGCTATAGAAAATGCTTTGTTCATGCGTCTGGAAACTTTCCCAAAGATATCCGGTAAGGACAACAAGGAGTTCCAGAGACTGAGTGACCTTCTCCTTGAGCTTCAGCTAGCCAAGACAGACCCAAAACTACCTGGACTCAGTTACCTTGACACTCCAAGAGGGGTAAACCCAATTGTCTCCAAGCTCCCGTATGGTTTGCAAGAGAAATGGACTGCACTAGGGTCATCATACAAAAGAGAGAACAAGGTTTCCTTCCCTCCATTCTCTTTCTTCTGTGAATTCATCAGGGAAATTGCAGAGACCAAGAACGATCCAAGTTTTTCCTACGGTGAGTACAGTCTCTTCTCACCCTTTCCTAAGAGTACCAGTCTTCAGGGCAACTACAGAAACCATAGAGGCCCAGTGTCTGTGAAAAAGACTGACATCCTTCCCACTCCTACCACAGTTCTGGCCACGAACAAACAGAGTAGGAAGATCGAAAACCCTAACAAAGAGTGTCCCATACACAAGAAGCCACACCCCCTCAATAAATGTATCGGCTTTAGAAAAAAGCCTCTGGAAGAGCGCAAGTAGCTTTTAAAGACATTTAGGGTATGTTTCATGTGCTGTGCTTCTACAGAACATTTTGCAAGGGACTGTAATGTGTCCATCAAGTGCATAGAGTGTGGCTCTGAAGAACATGTGCAAGCCCTCCATCCTCTTGAGCCCAGCTCTGCACAACCTGCCAACACTCCTCCCAGGTTAACGCATGGCGGGGAGAATACAGACCAAGTGCCTAATTCTACCATCATTTCTTCATCCTGCACTGAAGTTTGTGGAGAAGACCGCTGTGGTAAGTCCTGTGCTAAGATATGCTTGGTGAACATATACCACAAGGATCAACCAGAAAAGTCTCTAAAGGCATATGCTATCTTAGACGATCAGAGCAATCGATCACTTGCAATATCGGAATTGTTCAATCTATTTGAAATAAAAGGCGAACCTCATCCTTACACCTTGGGTACCTGTAGTGGAACTATAGAGGTTTCTGGAAGAAGGGCTCATGGACTCATGGTATCTTCTCTCAAAGGTAACTTGCAATTACCCTTACCTACACTTGTTGAGTGCAATCAGATACCTGCTAACAGGGAAGAAATCCCTACTCCAGCTGCTGCTTTCCATCACCCTCACCTCAAGGTAATAGCAAATGAGATACCGCCGCTTGACAAAGATGCTCAGATCCTTCTTCTGTTAGGAAGAGACATTCTAAGAGTTCACAAGGTACACAGACAAGTCAGTGGACCCCCAGATGCCCCATTTGCCCAGCGCACGGATCTAGGGTGGGTCATCATAGGCAATGTCTGCATAGGCAAAATGAAAAGACCTACCAACATTTCGTCATTCAAGACAAATGTTCTGCCAAATGGCCGAAACACTTACTTTGAGCCATGCCCACATCACTACTGGGTGAAAGAGAAGATAGCCAGCCACGAATGGCAACACGGTATCTCAGGTGACACAAGCCCTTTCTCCTGCCATGATGGCGACTTCAGCTCTACAGTGTTTAAAGCAACCAGTGAAGATGACATACTGGCTCCTTCAATGAAAGACAAAGAATTCATCAAGGTAATGGACAATGAGTTCTTTCAAGATGACTCCAATAACTGGGTAGCACCCCTACCCTTTCGTCTCCCAAGAGAGAGATTGCCCAACAACTTACAGCAGGCCATCAGTAGATTCTCCTCCTTAAAGCGAAACTTACGCAGGAAACCAGAGATGCAAAAGCACTTTGTGGACTTTATGCAAAATGTATTTGACAGAGATCATGCAGAGCCTGCTCCCCCACTAAAGGAGGGAGAAGAATGCTGGTACCTTCCATCCTTTGGCGTGTATCACCCACGCAAACCAGACCAAATCAGAGTTGTCTTTGATTCCAGTGCCCAGCACAAAGGTGTTTCTCTTAACAACATGCTCCTTACTGGACCCAACTTGAACAACAGTCTAATAGGAGTCTTGATTCGTTTCAGACAAGAGCCTGTAGCAGTAATGGCCGACATTCAACAGATGTTTCACTGCTTCATCATCAGAGAAGACAACAGAAACTACCTCAAGTTTCTATGGCACAAGGACAATGACCTCAACAAGGAAGTTATAGATTATCGCATGAAGGTACATGTCTTCGGTAACAGTCCTTCCCCAGCAGTGGCAACTTATGGGCTAAGGAGAACAGCTCAGACTGGAGAAGTTGAATATGGATCTGATGCCCGTCAATTTGTTGAAAGAAACTTCTACGTTGACGACGCACTTAAGTCCTTTCCAACTGCTAAAGAAGCAATTGATCTTCTCACCAGAACAAAGGAGATGCTGTCTGTAGCAAACCTTAGACTGCACAAGATTATATCCAACAGCCAGGAACTTATGAATGCCTTTCACTCTGAGGACTATGCCACTAGTCTAAAAAACCTTGACTTAGGTACAGATGTGCCTCCTGTACAGCGAAGTCTGGGTTTGTTGTGGAACATCAAGCAAGACAAATTCACCTTCCAAGTGTCAACTTGTGACAAACCCTTCACTAAGAGAGGAGTCCTGTCCGTGGTGAATAGCATCTATGACCCACTGGGTTTCCTTGCTCCAGTTACCATTCAAGATAAGATTTTACTAAGACAGTTGTCTACTGAGAACATAGACTGGGATACTCCCTTGCCTAGTGAGAATCAACACAAGTGGGAAAGGTGGAGATATTCTTTGAAGTCACTAGAAAAACTTCAGATTCCCCGTTGCTATGTTCCAGGATCCACTTCAACTGCTAACCGGAGAGAGATTCATATTTTCTCTGATGCATCAGTTGAAGCTATTGCTGCAGTAGCCTATTTGAAGACCTCTGAACTGAATGGAGAATCACACTGTAGTTTTGTCCTAGGCAAGGCAAAACTCACTCCCAAGCCTGCACATACCATACCAAGACTTGAACTTTTTGCAGCCGTGCTAGCAGTAGAAATTGCCGAGGTCATACGAAGTGAAATGGACACTAGAATTGATTCTTTCACTTTCTATACAGACAGTAAGGTAGTACTTGGTTACATAAACAACCAAACAAAACAATTTTATGTGTACGTCAGCAACAGGGTTGAACGTATCAAGAGATTCTCTCTACCAAGTCAATGGCATCACGTTCCCACTGAACTCAACCCAGCTGACTGTGGGACCAGAGCCGTGTCACCTGCCGCTCTTCAGGACAGCTTATGGCTGTCACCTCCAAGGTTTCTCTGTGAGGACTCTTACTTACTCCCTATTGACACCACCTATGGGCTAGTAAACCCTGCAGATGATAAGGAAATAAGAACTGTGAACATCTCACTACACACTTCTGTAAGTACAAAACAGAAGCTGCGGTCACACCGTTATGAGCATCAATGGAAGCAGGTGCAGCATCTAGCCAATGTGTTCTGGCATCGCTGGAAGAAAAAGTATCTTCACCACTAGGGATGGGCCCGGTGCTCGATTCGAACCCACGTTCGAATCGAGCATCGGGCGTTCGCTCGCTCGGCGAGCCCAGAACTATTTGGGCCGTTCGCATCACATTCGTGTGATGCGAGCTGCCCCGCAATGCATTGCAGCCGGCGCGGCCGGCACAGTGCATTGCTGGCTGATGATTGGCCAAGCATGCACTGTGACCCCGCATGCTTGGCCAATCACAGCGCCCGAAACTCGGAGAGCAATAATTGGCTACAGGCAGGACGCCTGTAGCCAATTACAGCTCAGGGGCTTTAGTACACGCCCCACCATTTAAAAGGCCGCCACGCCGTCGGCCCCGGTCACATGAGTTCCGGCTTTAGGAGAGATCAGTCTGCTGATTCTGTCTTTGCTTGATACTGAAAGATTTGCTCTTCTTTGCTAAACCATTGGCTATTTCTTTGCTAAACCATTGCTACCTAAGTCATTGATCGTTCATTGCTGCTGATTGCACAGTTAGTGTGTTATTAGCTGCTGCTGGGGATTAGTCTGGTGCGTGCTTACTGTTAGTACAGTATTGCAGTAATACCAACCGCAGTGCTGTTAGCACAGCATTGCACCCCAACAGCACCCATAGGACTTCTAGTGTGTTAGTGGCAGCAAACAGAGCTCCTATATTTTCTTCTCAGCAGCACCCATAGGACTTCTAGTGTGTTAGTGGCTTCACACAGAGCTCCTATATTTTCATCTCAGAAGCACCCATACGACTTCTAGTGTGTTAGTGGCATCACACAGAGCTCCTATATTTTCTTCTCAGCAGCACCCATAGGACTTCTAGTGTGTTAGTGGCAGCAAACAGAGCTCCTATATTTTCATCTCAGAAGCACCCATAGGACTTCTAGTGTGTTAGTGGCATCACACAGAGCTCCTATATTTTCTTCTCAGCAGCACCCATAGGACTTCTAGTGTGTTAGTGGCAGCAAACAGAGCTCCTATATTTTCTTCTCAGCAGCACTCATAGGACTTCTAGTGTGTTAGTGGCATCACACAGAGCTCCTATATTTTCATCTCAGAAGCACCCATAGGACTTCTAGTGTGTTAGTGGCATCACACAGAGCTCCTATATTTTCTTCTCAGCAGCACCCATAGGACTTCTAGTGTGTTAGTGGCATCACACAGAGCTCCTATATTTTCTTCTCAGCAGCACCCATAGGACTTCTAGTGTGTTAGTGGCATCACACAGAGTTCCTATATTTTCATCTCAGAAGCACCCATAGGACTTCTAGTGTGTTAGTGGCATCACACAGAGCTCCTATATTTTCTTCTCAGAAGCACCCATAGGACTTCTAGTGTGTTAGTGGCATCACACAGAGCTCCTATATTTTCTTCTCAGCAGCACCCATAGGACTTCTAGTGTGTTAGTGGCATCACACAGAGCTCCTATATTTTCTTCTCAGCAGCACCCATAGGACTTCTAGTGTGTTAGTGGCATCACACAGAGTTCCTATATTTTCATCTCAGAAGCACCCATAGGACTTCTAGTGTGTTAGTGGCATCACACAGAGCTCCTATATTTTCTTCTCAGAAGCACCCATAGGACTTCTAGTGTGTTAGTGGCATCACACAGAGCTCCTATATTTTCTTCTCAGAAGCACCCATAGGACTTCTAGTGTGTTAGTGGCATCACACAGAGCTCCTATATTTTCATCTCAGAAGCACCCATAGGACTTTTAGTGTGTTAGTGGCATCACACAGAGCTCCTATATTTTCTTCTCAGCAGCACCCATAGGACTTCTAGTGTGTTAGTGGCATCACACAGAGTTCCTATATTTTCATCTCAGAAGCACCCATAGGATTTCTAGTCTGTTAGTGGCATCACACAGAGTTCCTATATTTTCATCTCAGAAGCACCCATAGGACTTCTAGTGTGTTAGTGGCATCACACAGAGCTCCTATATTTTCTTCTCAGCAGCACCCATAGGACTTCTAGTGTGTTAGTGGCATCACACAGAGCTCCTATATTTTCTTCTCAGCAGCACCCATAGGACTTCTAGTGTGTTAGTGGCATCACACAGAGCTCCTATATTTTCTTCTCAGCAGCACCCATAGGACTTCTAGTGTGTTAGTGGCAGCAAACAGAGCTCCTATATTTTCTTCTCAGCAGCACCCATAGGACTTCTAGTGTGTTAGTGGCAGCAAACAGAGCTCCTATATTTTCATCTCAGAAGCACCCATAGGACTTCTAGTGTGTTAGTGGCATCACACAGAGCTCCTATATTTTCATCTCAGAAGCACCCATAGGACTTCTAGTGTGTTAGTGGCATCACACAGAGCTCCTATATTTTCTTCTCAGCAGCACCCATAGGACTTCTAGTGTGTTAGTGGCAGCAAACAGAGCTCCTATATTTTCTTGTCAGCAGCACACATAGTACCTATAGTGTGTTAGTGTCAGCACCCATAGGACCTACAGTGTGTTGTGAGCACACATAGGAGCTCTATTTTTTATACTATATACACTACCGACTACAATGGCTGGAAGACCGCCAAGGAGAGGCAGAGCGTGCCGAGGCAAGAACACAGGGCAGGCAGGCTCTGTTTCTAGAGACAACAGTGCTGGCCGTGGACGTGGTCGTGCATCGTCATCAGCACGTGGCCATGGGACACGCTTGTCTTTGTTTTCGGCAGCTGGACATGTGGAGCCGCATCATGCCGAAGGCTTGGTAGAATGGATGACCAAGCCCTCCTCATCCTCCTCATCCTCTCTCACCCAGGCTCAGGGTACTGGCAGAGCAGCTGCCAACGCGTACTCAATGGCATCATCAGCCACCCCTTCCCTAGACCCACCATGTCCTCCTGAGGAGTCCCCCGAACTGTTTGAGCACAGTGTTGGGTACATGCTCCAGGAGGATGCCCAACGATTCGAAGGCTCGGATGATGATACCCAGCTTGAGGAAGTCAGTAGTGTGCGCGCAGAGAGAGGGGATGCTGAAGGACAGCAATCTGGCAGTAGTGTTCCACCAGCTGCAGCTTACTGCCAGGTTTGCTCTAGTGGTGAAGAGGGAGGGGATGATGAGGTCACTGACTCCACGTGGGTGCCTGAAGGGAGAGAGGAGGAGGAGGAGGAGGATGCAGCGTCACATGTCCAACGAGGCAGGATGCCCCCTGGAGGCCAGCTAGAGGCCAGCACAGCAACTGTACCACACCGCAGAGCTCCGCCTGTGCAGGGCGCTGCCTCTGCACGTTATCACAAAAGTTCTTTGGTGTGGGCCTTTTTTGAGACGAGTGCATCAGATCGCACCACTGCTATTTGCAATATTTGTCTCAAGCGTATCTCGCGTGGCCAAAACATCAGCCGCTTGGGCACCACAAGCATGAGCAGACATATGTCGACCTGCCATGCAGCTCGTTGGCAAGCACACATAAAAGACCCACACCAAAGAACAAAGCGGACCTCTCCTTGCTCCTCATCAGCTGGGATCTCCATCCCCACTATATCTTCAGTCCTCTCTGAAAGCTGCTCTGAGAGGACTGAAGGTGTAGAATTAGGTGTGTCACAACCAAGTACTTGCAGTACACCGACGTCCGATTGTAGCAGGCAAATTTCCCTGCCCCAGCTGCTGGACCGTCGAAAGAAGTATACTCCCAGCCATCCACATTGCCAGCGGTTGAATGCTAGCTTGGCTAAATTGCTAGCACTTCAACTGCTGCCTTTTCAGTTGGTAGACTCGGCCCCCTTCCGTGAGTTTGTTCAATGTGCGGTTCCTCAGTGGCAGGTTCCCAAACGCCACTTTTTCTCACGGAAGGCGATTCCGTCTCTCTACCGGCATGTGGAAGGCAATGTCCATGCCTCGCTGGACAGGGCGGTCAGCGGTAAGGTGCATATTACCGCTGACTCATGGTCCAGCAGGCATGGACAGGGACGTTATCTTTCTTTCACGGCCCATTGGGTCACTCTATTGGCAGCTGGGAGGGATGCAGGACAAGGTGCAGTAGTGTTGGAGGTTGTTCCGCCACCACGCCTCCAAAATGCTACTACTGGTTGTGACACACCTCTCTCCTCCACCCCCTCCTCTTCTTCTTCCTCCATGTCCTTTTCGAGTGCTCTGTCCTCGGAACCAGCGGTGCTCCGTAGGCGTACAAGGGGCTACGCGAGTACGCAGGCAAAAAGATGCCATGCCGTGCTTGCGCTGGTGTGTTTGGGGGACAGGAGCCACACTGGGCCAGAGGTTCTGGCAGCTCTGCGGGGGCAGGCCGAGAGGTAGTTGACGCCACGCCAGCTTAAGCCAGGAATGGTCGTTTCTGACAATGGCACCAACCTCCTCTCCGCCCTGCGACAGGGGCAGCTCACCCATGTGCCCTGTATGGCTCACGTCCTCAACCTGGTGGTGCAGCGGTTCTTGGGCAGGTTCCCAGGCTTACAGGATGTCCTGAGGCAGGCCAGGAAAGTCTGTGTGCATTTCCGCCGATCTTATAATGCCAGTGCTCGGCTGACTGAGCTGCAAAAGGAGCTGAACCTGCCCAAGAACCGCCTAATATGTGACATGCCCACCAGGTGGAACTCAACGTTGGCCATGCTGCAGCGACTGCACACGCAGCAGAGGGCCATCAATGAGTACCTTTGCGACTACGGCACCAGGACAGGGTCAGGGGAGCTTGGCTTTTTTTCCCCACGCCAGTGGAGCATGATCAGGGATGCATGCACTGTCCTCTCACCATTTGAGGAGGCCACGAGGATGGTGAGCAGTGACAGTGCATGCATCAGTGACACTGTACCTCTTGTCCACCTGTTGGAGCATACGCTGCGTGGGATAATGGACAGGGCACTTGAGGCAGAACAGAGGCAGGAAGAGGAGGACTTCCTTGCCTCTCAAGGCCCCCTTTATCCAGACAGTGTTCCTTCTGTCCCACCCATCACACAGGAAGAGGATGAGGATGAGGAGGAGGAGGAGGAGGAGGATTGTGTGAGCATGGAGGTGGAGCCTGGCACTCAGCATCAGCAGCAGCAGTCTTTTAGGGATGATGTACAGTCCCAACAAACCAGTGGACTTGTACGTGGCTGGGAGGAGGTGGCTGGCGATCATGTCATCCTCAGTGACCCAGAAGACTCCGGACCGAATGCCTCAGCTAACCTACGCTGCATGGCCTCCCTGATCCTGCAAAGCCTGCGGAAGGATCCTCGTGTTCTTCGGATCAAGGAGAGGGACCATTACTGGCTGGCCACTCTCCTTGATCCACGGTACAAGGGTAAGGTTGCGGACCTTATCTTGCCGTCGCAGAGGGAGCAGAGGATGAGACATCTCAGGGAGGCCTTGCAGAAAGGTCTGTGCAACGCGTTCCCAGAAACTGGGAGGTTACAAACTCCTGGTCCTGGACGACGAGTTGCTGAGGCTTCGGTCAGTAGCAGAAGGAGCGGTGGGGAAGGTGGACGTCTGACCGATGCGTTCAGACAATTTTTTAGTCCGCAGCCCCAAGGTATGATCGGTTCCAGCAACCATCGCCAGCGTCTGATATACATGGTGCAGGAATACCTAGGGGCAAGGTCAGACTTGGACACCTTTCCCACCGAAAATCCTCTGGCTTACTGGGTCCTGAGGATGGATCACTGGCCAGAGCTTGCACAGTATGCAATTGAGCTACTGGCCTGTCCTGCATCCAGCGTTCTTTCCGAACGCACATTCAGTGCTGCTGGAGCATTTGTCACCGATCATAGGGTGCGCCTGTCCACCGACTCGGTTGATCGACTGACCTTCATAAAAATGAATCAGTCTTGGATCACCACCAGCTACCAGACACCTGAAGCGGATATAACGGAATAATTTATAATGTCACATCCCTTCAAGACTGCCTATGCTGATGCTGAGTGACTGTCCTGTTATGTTCACTGACTATCCTCTTCCTCCTCCTCAATGATCCATGCCACCACACCAGTGCCTAAGGCACAATTTTTCAGCCCCTGTATAACAGGGGCGTGTAATTACAATTTTTTAAAAAGATGCTTCGCAACAGGTGTGACTGCTGTGCTCCAAGTACAGTATCTGTGAGGGGTTGCAGTGTTGTGGCACCAGCACCAATGCCTAAGGCACAATTTTTCAGCCCCTGTTTAACAGGGGCGTGTAATTACAAATCTTGATCTAATAGTTCACAGCAGGGCCCATTCCTGCACCCACCAAGAGTAACTATGAGGGCCTACAGTCTTGTGGCAACACCGTCCACCACCACCACCACCACCAAAGGCCCAATTTTTCTGCCCTGTTCAACAGGTGCATGCAATTACAAATCTTGATCTAATAACTCACAGCAGGGCCCATTCCTGCACCCACCAAGAGTAACTGTGAGGGCTTACAGTCTTGTGGCAACACCGTCCACCACCACCACCAAAGGCCCAATTTTTCTGCCCTGTTCAACAGGTGCATGCAATTACAAATCTTGATCTAATAACTCACAGCAGGGCCCATTCCTGCACCCACCAAGAGTAACTGTGAGGGCTTACAGTCTTGTGGCAACACCGTCCACCACCACCACCACCAAAGGCCCAATTTTTCTGCCCTGTTCAACAGGTGCATGCAATTACAAATCTTGATCTAATAACTCACAGCAGGGCCCATTCCTGCACCCACCAAGAGTAACTGTGAGGGCTTACAGTCTTGTGGCAACACCGTCCACCACCACCACCACCACCACCAAAGGCCCAATTTTTCTGTCCTGTTCAACAGGTGCATGCAATTACAAATCTTGATCTAATAACTCACAGCAGGGCCCATTCCTGCACCCACCAAGAGTAACTGTGAGGGCTTACAGTCTTGTGGCAACACCGTCCACCACCACCACCACCACCACCACCAAAGGCCCAATTTTTCTGCCCGGTTCAACAGGTGCATGCAAGTACAAATCTTGATCTATTAACTCACAGCAGGGCCCATTCCTGTGCCCACCAGTCTTGTGGCTACACCAACATCTAATAGGGCAAATTTCTGCAGAGTATATACGGCAGGCCCCTACTTTCAAACATCCAACTTACAAACGACTCCTACTTGCAAACGGCAAGAGAAAACAGGAAGTGAGAGGAAATCTACCCCTAGGAAGGGAAATTCTATCCTGTTAGATTTAATTTGGGAAAAAGGTATCTCCTCTCTACTGATGCTTTATCACCAATCCTTGTTTCAATTAAAACCCCACTTTTCCAAAAACATTTGTCATTGGGACGGAAAGTGAGGTGACATGTTCTGAACAGATGTGCAAAGACAGCAAATGTTACAGGGGTGATAACCCCTCCCTATGTTCTCCAAAAAGCTTAAAAATAGATTTTTTTGGGATGGAGCTACACTTCATAATGTACCTGTTCAGATTCTACTTAAGAACAAACCTACAGTCCGTGTCTTGTTTGCACCACCTATATACTGCTGTTCAGAGTATATAGGGTTGTAGGTATAGGGTTTTATTTTGGGTGCGGGGTCCCCCTTAATATCCATACAAGACCCAAAGGGGCTGGGGTGGGGGGGGGGTGTGATGGGGTAGCCATGCCATTTTTCTCAAGGATTTTCAGCCATATGGCGGCCAGGACAAGACATGACATTAAAGCCGCAAGTGGTTTTAAATGGCTTCTTTTTTTCCTTTACAAATGTCATCTTGTGCAAGGACAGTTCTAAACACGGAAACACATGCCACTTCACAGGCATACTTTAGACACCCCCCAGGTACCATATTTAAAGGAAAATTTCACTTTTTTTTTTCACTTTATGCATCATTAAAATGACTGCTCCCGAAAAAACGTTAGTTTTTAAAATTTCTTTTTGCATTGATATATGTCCCCTGGGGCAGGACCCGGGTCCCCAAACCTGTTTTATGACATTAACATGCATATTGGCCGTTGTAATCAGCAATTTTGATTTCGAACGTTCGCGTCCATTATAACGAATAGGGTTCGAAAATTCGCGCAAACTTTCGGTCCATTCGAAGGTTCTGGTGCGAACCGAACCCGGGGGTGTTCGGCTCATCCCTATTCACCACCTTCAAGGTCGCAACAAATGGCAAGCATCTAAGCCGAATCTTAAGGTTGGAGACCTCATCCTTCTAAAAGACAAGGAAGTTTGTCGGAATGAGTGGCCTATGGGTCTTATTACTAAAGTTATGCCCAGTGACGATAACAAAGTCCGGAAGGTAAAAGTCAAGGTAACCAAGGGAGGATCGACACGAAACTTTAGTCGACCAATTACAGAGTTAGTACTCCTTTTGCCAGGTGAGTGACTTGTGCAAGGACTAGCCATGCTGTTGGCACGGCGGGGAGTACATTGCTGCCATCTACAGGTTCTACTCAGAACTTTGAAATTCTTTGAAGACATCATACTGTGACTTTATGTTCTTCATCCTGTTGAACTTACGTTTATTATTTGCTTGTTGCACGTTTTTCATTACAGGTTCCAGGACATTCGTCAGTATTGAACTTTTTGAAAATATATATTTTAGTTTGAGGTTATGAAATCTAAAGATTTCAGACGGGGAGTGTTGTGTTACACTATGTGATTATTCTTGCTCTGTGTCTTTAACCACTTAACGACCGCCCACTGTAAATATACGTCGGCAGAATGGCACCGGCAGGCAGAATCACGTACATATACGTGATTGCCTTTGTATAGTTGGGGGGTCCGATCGGACCCCCCTTCTTTACAGTGGGTGGTCGTTTTACCTTCGGGAGCGATCCGGCATGAGGGGACGGCCGTTCGATTCCGGCCACCCCCTCTCGATCGCTCCCGGCGAATGAGAGAGCTTCCCCTGCCTGCCAGGAAGGAGGAAGTGATGTCATCTCTCCTGCGGCGCTCACATATACCGAGCGCCGTACAGGAGAAGATGCAGGTTAGTACACAAAACAGCACACTGACACCAGGACACATAGGCACATAAATCGCCCCCCCCAGGCCCCCCCAGCCCCCCCCCAGATCACCCCCCAGCCCCCAGTCACAGTGTCACTGATTGCAGTGACCATTTATTTAGTGATCACTGCAATCAGTGACATTTGTGACTGTAAAAGTGTCACTACATTTAGTTTTAGGTCCAGTGTAGCCCCCTAACCCCCCCCCTAATAAAGGTTTAACCCCCTGATCACCCCCCAGATAACCCTTTCACCCCCTAGCACCGCCGTCACTAAGCAATCATTTTTCTGATCGCTGTCTTAGCGTCGGTGATGCTGATCGGTAGCCAGTAATTTTTTTTAGGTTCGCCGCAGGTTTTTATAGCGTCGGGTACCCCCATATATTACCTAATGAAGGTTTAACCCCCTTGATCGCCCCCCAGGTAACCCTTTCACCCCCTATCACCACTGTCACTAAGCGATCATTTTTCTGATCGATGTCTTAGCGTCGGCGATGCTGATCGGTAGCCAGTAATTTTTTTTAGGTTCGCCGCAGGTTTTTATAGCGTCGGGTACCCCCATATATTACCTAATAAAGGTTTAACCCCTTGATCACCCCCCAGGTAACCCTTTCACCCCCTAGCACCGCCGTCGCTATGCGATCATTTTTCTGATCGATGTCTTAGCGTCGGTGATGCTGATCGGTAGCCAGTAATTTTTTTTAGGTTCGCCGCAGGTTTTTATAGCGTCGGGTACCCCCATATATTACCTAATAAAGGTGTAACCCCCTTGATCACCCCCCAGGTAACCCTTTCACCCCCTAGCACCGCCGTCACTATGCGATCATTTTTCTGATCGATGTCTTAGCGTCGGTGATGCTGATCGGTAGCCAGTAATTTTTTTTAGGTTCGCCGCAGGTTTTTATAGCGTCAGGTACTCCCATATATTATCTAATAAAGGTTTAACCCCCTGATCGCCCCCCAGGCAACCCTTTCACCCCCTATCACCACTGTCGCTAAGCAATCGTTTTTATGATCGTTGTCTTAGTGTCGGTGATGCCGATAGGTAGCCAGTAATTTTTTTTTAGGTTCGCCGTCAGGTTTTTATATAGCGTCAGGTACCCCCATATATTACCTAATAAAGGTTTTAACCCCCTAATTGGCCCTAGTTAACCCTTTCACCAGTGATCATCATATAAGTGTTACGGGTGACGCTGGTTAGTTAGTTTGCTTTTTATAGTGTCAGGGCACCCGCCGTATATAACCCAATAAAGGTTTAACCCCCTGATCGCCCGGCGGGTGATATCAGTTAGGTTTTAGCGTCAGAGAGGGTCTGCGTCACACCCCAGGCAGCGTCAGGTTAGTGCCAGTAGCGCTAACACCCACACGTGAAGCATACACCCCCCTTAGTGGTATAGTATCTGATCAGCTCAATATCTGATCTGATCAGATCTATACTAGCGTCCCCAGCAGTTTAGGGTTCCCAAAAACGCAGTGTTAGCGGGATCAGCCCAGATACCTGCTGGCACCTGCGTTTTGCCCCTCCGTCCAGCCCAGGCCACCGAAGTGCAGTATCGATCGATCACTGTCACTTGCAAAACACAACACACATAACTGCAGCGTTCGCAGAGACAGGCCTGATCCCTGCGACTCCAGTGCTGTAGGAGGTGATTTCACCACCACAGTTAAAAAAAAAAAAGCATATATGCCGAAGCATTGGGGCAGCAGGGGCGGAGGAGCGATTTTGCTCCTAATGCCGCGTATATACGGTCGAAATTCCGACGGAGGCTTGCCCGTGGAAAAGTCTGACCATGTGTACGCGGCATAACTTTTGCGAGAAGATGCCCCCATGCTTCGGCATATATAAATGGTGCATGTATGCCCATCATTAGAAGTGGGTGGATGAAGGGCGGTATTCTAATGGTGGGCATACCCACCGATCAATCTTTTTTTTTCGTTCAGCCAACAGGCTGCATGAAAAAAAAGATTACAATACATGTCCAACAAGGACCAGCAACGTACTGGTATGTTGCTGGACTTTGAATGTTTATACCAGAATGATGCCTGCGGGTTTAGGTATCATCTTGGTATCATTCTTTTCAGCCAGCGGCCGGCTTTCATGTAAAAGCAATCCTAGTGGCTAATAAGCCTCTGGACTGCTTTTACAAGCAGTGGGAGGGAATGTCCCCCCCCCGGATATAAAAAGCGCCATTGGGAAATTGGGAAAGCATTTTATCACACCGATCTTGGTGTGGTCAGATGCTTTGAGGGCAGAGGAAAGATCTAGGGTCCAATAGACCCCAGTTTTGTCAAAAAAGAGTACCTGTCATTACCTATTGCTATCATAGGGGATATTTACATTCCCTGAGATAACAATAAAAGTGATAAAAATAAATAAATATGGAAGCAACAGTTTAAAAATAAAATAAAAAAGCAAAATTAATAATAAAAAAAAAAAAAAAAAAAAAAAGCACCCCTGTCCTGCCCTGCTCTTGCCCAATGGCGAACGCAAGCGTCGGTCTGGCGTCATATGTAAACAGCAATTGCACCATGCATGTGAGGTATCACCGCAAAGGTCAGATCGAGGGCAGTAATTTTAGCAGTAGACCTCCTCTGTAAATCTAACGGGGTAACCTGTAAATGCTTTTAAAGGCTTTTAAAAATGTATGTAGTTTGTCGCCAATGCGCGTTTGTGCGAAATTTTAAAGCATGTCGTGTTTGGTATCTATGTACTCGGCCTAAGATCATCTTTTTTATTTCATCAAACATTTGGGCAATATAGTGTGTTTTAGTGCATTCAAATTAAAAAAAGTGTATTTTTCCCAAAAAAATGCGTTTGAAAAATCGCTGCGCAAATACTGTGTAGGAAAAAAAAATGCAACACCCACCATTTTATTCTGTAGGGCCTTTGCTTTAAAAATATATATAATTTTTGGGGGTTCAACATAATTTTCTTGCAAAAAAAAATATGTTTTCATGTAAACAAAAAGTGTCAAAAAGGGCTTTGTCTTCAAGTGGTTAGAAGAGTGGATGTAAGCTTCCTAATGTTGTGTATAAAATGCCAGAACAGTTCAAAACCCCCCCAAATGACCCCATTTTGGAAAGTAGACACCCCAATCTATATACTGAGAGGCATGTCGAGTCCATGGAATATTTTATATGTTGACACAAGTTGCGGAAAAAATACAATTTTTTTTTTTTTTGCACAAAGTTGTCACTAAATGATATATTGCTCAAACATGCCATGGGCATATGTGGAATTACACACCAAAATACATTCTGTTGCTTCTCCTGAGTACGGGGATACCACATGTGTGAGACTTTTTGGGAGCCTAGTCGCGTACGGGACCCCAAAACCCAATCACCGCCTTCAGGCTTTCTAAGGGTGTCAATTTTTGATTTCACTTCTCACTGCCTATCACAGTTTCGGAGGCCATGGAATGCCCAGATGGCACAAAACCCCCCAAATGACCCCATTTTGGAAAGTAGACACCCCAAGCTATTTGCTGAGAGGTATTGTGAGTATTTTGCAGATCTCGCTTTTTGTCACAAAGTTTTGAAAATTGAAAAAAAAAAAAAAGAAAAAAAAAAAAATGTTCTTTCTTCATTTTCAAAAACAAATGAGAGCTGTAAAATACTCACCATGCCTCTCAGCAAACAGCTTGGGGTGTCTACTTTCCAAAATGGGGTCATTTGGGGGGGCATGTGTGAGCAATATATCATTTAGTGACAACTTTTTGTATTTTTTTTTTTTTGTCATTATTCAATCACTTGGGGCAAAAAAAAATATTCAATGGGCTCAACAGGCCTCTCAGCAATTTCCTTGGGGTGTCTACTTTCTAAAATGGGGTCATTTGGGGGGGTTTTGTGCTATTTTGGCATTTTATGGCCTTCGAAACTGTGATAGGTAGTGAAGAGTGAAATCAAAAATTTGCGCCCTTAGAAATCCTGAAGGCGGTGCTTGGTTTCCGGGGTCCCGTACGTGGCTAGGCTCCTAAAAAGTCCCACACATGTGGTATCCCCGTACTCAGGAGAAGCAGCAGAATGTATTTTGGGGTGCAATTCCACATATAACCATGGCATGTGTGAGCAATATATCATTTAGTGACAACTTTTTGTAATTTCTTATTTTTTTTTGTCATTATTCAATCACTTGGGACAAAAAAAATATTCAATGGGCTCAACATGCCTCTCAGCAATTTCCTTGGGGTGTCTACTTTCTAAAATGGGGTCATTTGGGGGGGTTTTGTACTGCCCTGTCATTTTAGCACCTCAAGAAATGAGATAGGCAGTCATAAATTAAAAGCTGTGTAAATTCCAGAAAATGTACCCTAGTTTGTAAACGCTATAACTTTTGCGCAAACCGATAAATATACGCTTATTGACATTTTTTTTACTAAAGACATGTGGCTGAATACATTTTGGCCTAAATGTATGACTAAAATTGAGTTTATTCGATTTTTCTTATAACAAAAATTAGAAAATATCATTTTTTTAAAAAAATTTCGGTCTTTTTCCGTTTATATCGCAAAAAATAAAAATCGCAGAGGCAATCAAATACCATTAAAAGAAAGCTCTATTTGTGGGAAGAAAAGGACGCAAATTTCGTTTGGGTACAACATTGCATGTCCGCACAATTTACAGTTAAAGCAGCGCAGTGGAAAATTCTGAATTCACCTCTGGTCCTTTAGCTACCAAATGGTCCGGGGCTTAAGTGGTTAAGATCTGTCCCCTTCTTTCTAGCTGAACTCTCTCTCTCACCGTAGTTCTTTATATATCTCCTCCACTTCCTGATTCTGGTCATTACTCCTGTATATCTTCCATGCTAAACATCTTACATGTGGCTTACAACTGCAACGTTTTTCTACCTATGAATATCCATCATTAAACGGAACATTCAAAAGGATTCATCGTCTGTCGTCCTAACTGTGAGTTTATTCATTGAGTTAAACTGCCTGTATCGATGCAAGGGATGAAAATCAAACCAGCTTGAGTAAGGCCTACTTAAACCTGGAGATGAACTTTATCGCTTTGTAGTTGAGACAGAACAACTACACTACCTAGACTAAGGATAAGCAAATCAATGCAAGGAAGCACACAAAAAAGTTTTTTTTTTTTTTTTTTTAAACTGTCCCTTTAAGAGACACTAAGCATTACAAACATTACATTGCAAAAGAAGTGCTTACCCCGTCTTAGTAGTATTGAGGCTCCGGGAGACTGCCGCTCTGCGCCCACAGGTTATCCCACCTGTATAGGGCTCTTCAGCGGTTTAAATAACCCGCCGGAATGATGTCACGGTCGGTCCCGCTGCGCGCATGCGCCGAGGGGACCAGACCTACTGCGCCTGAGCGGCCCCTGACCCCTCCACCGCATCGCGCACGCGTGAAAACCAAGCCTCGGTTTCACCGCGGCTCGGCAGATGCGCGGCGGACCGGGAACCAGGAAGAGATATGGCGTCCTGGAGCTCAGAAGCGTTCCACATGCCACAAACACACAAGGAAATGAGACAAGGGATACAAACAACATACATAAACTTGTCTGCCATGAGAGAAAAAAGGTGAACAATATCTTCAGACCTTGCGAGCCGGGGAATTCCTGCGACATCCGATCCGGTACTCTGGGCCACGTCCCTTCCACCATAGGGGTATTTTCCAGCCCTGTAACCACTCGCCCGCTCATAGCTGGGCCCTGGGTGCACCGCATTAACAGTACCAATTAATCCAAGCAATCCACACATCCTGGACATCGCACAGAATCGCATGATGAAGGTCCATGTGAGGAGGAGAAAAAAGGAACACCTGTCTGTGGAGGTGAGCTCAAATTTATGGGTAAGGGGTCCTATAGCTGTGGAGAGGAGGCGGGGTTAACCCACACGTAGTCTGCCATGGAGTCTGTCAGGAAAAGGGGAATACAAAGACACTGAATTTCAAAAGAGCCAACTTCCCAAAACTACGATCCTTGCTAGAAGATACTTATTGGAATAAAATCTTAGGAACAAAGAACACAGAGGGGAAATTGGTATGATTTAAGAGCATATTAAATGAGGGCATTAGCCAGTGCATGCCAATAGGAAATACATTTAAAAGAGCTAATAAAAGTCCTGGGTGGCTTAAATCCAATGTGAAAATGCATATAAAAGTAAAGAAGGCCTTCAAAAAATACAAGGCTGTGGGATCATCATCAGCATTCCAACTTTGCAAAGAATGCAACAAGAAATGTAAGGGTGCAATTAGGACGGCTAAAACAGAACACTAAAGGCACATAGCGGAGGGAAGTAAGAAAAAATCTTTAACCACTTCAATACCATGCACTTATACAGCTTCCTGCCCAAGCCAATTTTGAGCTTTCAGCGCTGTCGCAATTTGAATGACAATTGCGCGGTCATGCTACACTGTACCCAAACAAATTTTTTATCATTTTGTTCCCACAAATAGAGCTTTCTTTCATTGGTATTTGATCGCCTCTGCGATTTTTTTTTTTTGCACAACAAATAGAAAAAGAGCGAAAATTTTGAAAAAAAACGTCGTTTTTTCTTTGTTTCTGTTAATTTTTTTTGGAAATAAGTACCTTTTCTACTTCAATGATGGGCACTGATAAGGCGGCACTGACGGGCACTGATAAGGCGACACTGATGGGCACCGATGAGGTGGCACCAATGAGGTGGCACTGATGAGGTGGCACTGATGGGCACTGATGATGGGCACTGATAGGCGGCACTGATGGGCACTGATAGGCGGCACTGGTATGCGGCACTGGTTGGCACTCATAGGCGGCACTAATTGGCACTCATAGGCGGCACGGATTGGCACTCATAGGCGGCACTGATTGGCACTTATAGGCGGCACTGATGGGCACTTATAGGCGGCACTGATAGGTTGCACGGACGGGCACTGATAGGTGGGCACTTATGGGCACAGATGGGCACGGATGGGCACTGATAGGTGGCGCTGATGGACACTAGTAGGTGGCACTGATGGACACTGATGTCCAGCAATGCCAGCCACCACACATTGTGGTGGTGCCATCATAGTGCCAGTCAGTGCCCATTTGTGGGCACTGATTGGCATATATTTTTTTTATTTGTTTTTATTTTATTACATGTGGATGGCCATGGGGGCCATCCACATGCTTGGGGCTTCCTGGGGCGTCCTGGGGGGCTTCCCTGGTGGTCTAGTGTGGGTATCCGAGGGGGGGCTGCACTGATAAACGATCAGCGCGAACCCCCCCTGTCAGGAGAGCCGCCGATCGGCTCTCCTCTACTCGCGTCTGTCAGACGCGAGTGAGGAAGAGCCGATCAACGGCTCTTCCTGTTTACATTGTGATCAGCCGTGATTGGACACGGCTGATCACGTGGTAAAAAGCCTCCGATGGAGGCTTTTTACCGAGATCAGTGTAGCGGTGGGTCAGACTGACCCACCGCTCCACCGATCGCCGCGATGCGCGCCCCCCCGGGCGCGCGGCGGCTGTTATCCTGCAGGACGTCATATGACGTCCAGTGTGGATAACAGAATCACTTCCCGGACGTCAATCTGCTATTGACTGGGCGGGAAGTGGTTAAGTACATAAATAGTAAGAAAGGGAGGTCAGGTCATATCAGTCCCAAAAAGAATGATAAAGGGAATCTGGTTACTAAGGATGGAGGGATGGTGAAGGTATTGAATTTATTCTTCTCCTCAGTCTTCACAAGGGAATCGGGGGGCTTCAGTAACCAAAACTGCAATGTTTATCTTCATGACACACCACAGGAAGCACCCTCATGTCTAACAGAGGACAGAATTAGAAATAGACTTTAAAAACTTAACATTAATAAGTCACCGGGGCCAGATGACTTACACCTGAGGGTCCGACTCCTTAAGGAATTCAGTCAAGTAATTTCCAGGCCAATATTCCTGATTTCTTACAAACAGTCTACTGACTGTAATGGTACCAGCTGATTGGAGAAAGGCCAATGTAGCACCAATATTTAAAAAAGGGCCAAGATACATCCCTGGGAGTTACAGACCAGTTAGCCTAACATCAATTGTATGCAAGCTCTTGGAGGGGATGATAAGGGACTATATACTGTACAAGATTTTAGCAATGACAACGGTATCATTAGCAGTAGCAGTAATCAGCATGGATTCATGAAGAATCGTTCTTGCCAAACCAATCTACTAACCTTCTATGAGGAGGTGAGCTGCCATCTAGGTAAAGGAAGGCCCGTAGACGTGGTGTATTTGGATTTTGCAAAAGCATTTGATATAGTTCCCCATAAACGTTTACTGTACAAAGTAAGGTCTGTTGGCATGGGCCATAAGGTGAGTACATTGAAAACTGGCTACAGGGGCGAGTTCAGAGGGTAGTGATAAATGGGGAGTACTTGGAATGGGCAGGGGTGGAAATTGGGGGTCCCCCAGGGTTCTGTCCTGGGACCAATCCTATTTAATTTATTCATAAACGACCTGGAGGATGGGATAAACAGTTCAATCTCTGTATTTGCGGATGGTACTAAGCTAACCAGAGCAAAAACTTCTCCACAGGATGTGGAAACCTTGCAAGAAGATTTGAACAAATGAATGGGGTGGACAACTACATGGCAAATGAGGTTTAATGTGAAAAAATGTAAAATAATGCATTTGGGTGGCAAAACTATGAATGCAATCCACTACTGGGGGAGAACCTCTGGGGGAATCTAGGATGGAAAAGGGGGGTCCTAGTAGATGATAGGCTCAGCAATAGCATGCAATGCCAAGCTGCTGCTAACAAAGCAAAAAGAATATTGGCATGCATTAAAAAGGGCATTAACTCCCACTCTACAAGTCTCTGGTCTGGCCGCACCTGGAATATGCTGTCCAGTTCTGGGAACCAGTCCTCAGGAAGAATGTACTGGAACTGGAGAGCGTCCAGAGAAGGGCAACAAAACGAATGAAGGGCCTGGAGGACATTAGCCAGGAGGAAAGGCTACGAGCACTGAACTTATTCTCTCTGGAGAGGAGACCCTTGAGAGGGGATATGATTTCAATGTACAAATACCGTACTGGTGACTCCACAATAGGGATAAAACTTTTCTTCATTAGGGAATTTAATAAGACACGTGGCCATCCACTAAGATTAGAAGAAAAGCAGTTGAACCTTAACCACTTCAGCCCCTGAAAGAATTTACCCCCCTCCTTACCAGAGCACTTTTTGCGATTCGGCACTGCATCGCTTTAAATGACAATTGCACGGTCGTGCGACGTGGCTCCCAAACAATAATGACGTCCTTTTTTTCCCACAAATAGAGCTTTCTTTTGGTGGTATTTAATCACCTCTGCGGGTTATTTTTTGCGATATAAACAAAAACAGAGAGACAATTTTGACAAAAAATGCAATATTTTTTACTTTTTGCTATAATAAATATCCCCAAAAAATCTATAAAAAAAACTTAAATTTTCCACAGTTTAGGCCGATACGTATTTTTCTACATGTTTTTGGTAAAAAAAAAAATCGCAATAAGTATATATTGATTGGTTTGCGCAAAAGTTATAGCGTCTACAAAATAGGGAATAGATTTATTGCTTTTTTATTTATTTTTTTACTAGTAATGGCGGCGATCTGTGATTTTTATTGTGACCGTGACATTGCGACGGATATATCGGACACTTTTGACACATTTTTGGGACCATTCACATTTATACAGCGATTAGTGCTATAAAACTGCACTGATTACCGTATAAATGTGACTGGCAGGGAGGGGGTTAACACTAGGGGGCGCTGAAGGGGGTAAAAATGTTCCCTAGTGAGTGATTCTAACTGTAGAGGCAGGGGACTGACTGGGGGAGGAGACCGATGTGTGTTCCCCTGTACTGGGAACACACATTGGTCTCCTCATCTCTGACTGGACATGGATCTGTTTTTTTACACACACTGATCCACAGTCCTACCTTGATTGCGTGCAATCGCGGGTGCCGGCGGACATCGCCCCGCCCGGCACGCGTTCCGGGTCCCGAGCGATGCTGCGGGCGTGCGCCCCCTAGACGGCCGGGAAGCCCAGGACGTCATATGACGTCCACCCAGGATGGGAGATCCCATCTGTGGACGTCATTTGACTATGGGCGGGACCTGAAGTGGTTAAACTGCGTAGAGGGCTCTTTACTGTAAGAGCGGTAAGGATGTGGAATTCCCTTCCATAGCAAGTGGTTTCAACGGGGAGCATCGATAGTTTCAAAAAACTGTTAAGCACCTGAACGACCACAA
The DNA here is from genome assembly GCA_029206835.1 of Rana muscosa. Lineage (NCBI taxonomy): Eukaryota > Metazoa > Chordata > Amphibia > Anura > Ranidae > Rana > Rana muscosa. The sequence continues at coordinate 98,268,633 of CM055118.1, read as the reverse complement.
CATACAGGGATATACAATGTAATACTGAAATAAAATCACACACATAGGTTGGACTTGTGTCTTTTTTCAACATCACCTACTATGCAACTATACTTTTTACATTCAGTAATAAGAAAATTGTTGTACCCTCTCCTACAGATTGGTAGACCTCCTTATGTCCGAGAGAGCACTACCCAGACCAGAAGAGGTGGCCAGCTTCTGCAAGAGTCCCAAAGTGTCTTGAGTATTGACGAATCTCGAACAGGGGATGACGGCACCTATACCTGCACTGCTCAGAACCTTCAGGGGAGCACCTCAGTGAGCACAAAAGTTTCTATCCTCTCTGCTGCTGCCTCGGCCAGAGCCAGAAACCAAAGATAATACCACAGGTCTTGTTTTACAAAGGTGTAAGTCAGTAGACTAATGAGCTCATGGAACTTTGTGGACACCACAACCATGTGACTGCAAAATCAAAAATAATCCTTTGTGCAGTGTTGAAAAGACTGGTTTTTCAGCCTTATAGTATATCAGTCCCTAAAGACATGGCCTTGTATTAGTTACATACAGTAAGTGTATTAAAGTGTACATCCTATATTAAGTTACAGCTTTTCTGATTTATGATTCAAATTACAAGTATGCAAATCATTCCGTTGTCACTGACATATCACTAGAATCCTCTCCGGAGCAGAAACCGCTGCTTAAAATACATGGAAACTAACTGGATCACATTTCATTTGCTAAAGCACTGTGTATCATAAACAAATCCCATTTTTTTTTCTCCCATCTTTAATCCTCCTTTGCAGCTCAGTTCTGCAGATCTCTTCCAGCAAATACAGTGACTTGAAAAAGTATTCATACCCCTTGAATTCTTTCACATTTTGTCATGTTACAGCCAAAAAAGTAAATGTATTTTATTGGGATTATGTGATAGACCAACACAAAGTGGCACATAATTGTGAAGTGGAAGGAAAATTATAAATGGTTTTCAATTTTTTTTTACAAATAAATATCTGAAAAGCGTGGTGTGCATTTGTATTCAGCCCCCTTTACTCTGATACCCCCAACCAAAATCTAGTGGAACCACTTGCCTTCAGAAGTCACCTAATTAGTAAATAGAGTCCACCTGTGTATAATTTAATCTTAGTATAAAATACAGCTGTTCTGTAAAGCCCTCAGAGGTTTGTTAGAGATAATCCAAACTTGGAACATCTCACGGAGCACGGTTCAAACCATCATCCGAAAATGGAAAGAGTATGGCACAACTGCAAACCTACCAATACTTGGCCATCCAGCTAAACTGACAGGCCGGGCAAGGAGAGCATTAATCAAAGAAGCAGCCAAGAGGCCCACGGTAGTTCTGGAGGAGCTGCAGAGATCCACAGCTCAGGTGGGAGAATCTGTCCACAGGACAACTAATTGTACTGTACTTCACAAATCTGGCCTTAATGGAAGAGTGGCAAGAAGAAAGCCATTGTTGAAAGAAAGCCATAAGAAGTTCCATTTGCAGTTTGCAAGAAGCCATGTGGGGGACACAGCAAACATGTGAAAAATAGTGCTCTGGTCAGATGAGACCAAAATTTAGTGTTTTGGCCTGAAAGCAAAACGCTATGTGTGTCAGAAAACTAACATTGCATATCACCCTGAACACACATCCCCACTGTGAAACATGGTGATGGTAGCATCATGTTGTGGGGATGCTTTTCTTCAGCAGGGAAAGGGAAGTTGCTCAGAGTTGATGGGAAGATAGATGGAGCCAAATACAGGGCAATCTTAAAAGAAAATCTGTTAGAGTCTGCAAAAGACTTGAGACTGGGGCAGAGGTTGACCTTCCAGCAGGACAACGACCCCAAACATACAGCCTTTACTCTCTAAATATGTGAAAATCTGGTGGAGACATTCCCAAAAAGACTTGTAGCTGTAATTGCAGTGAAAGGTGGTTGTACAAAGTATTGACTGAATACAAATGCACGCCACACTTTTCAGATATTTATTTGTAAAACATTTTGAAAACCATTTATCAAAGCCTGTGGCGAAGACCTGGACAGTAATCTTGCAGCTCCTACTGGAGTACCATTACAGTAGAGTAGGAGCATGTCTAAATCAGAAGACGGCTTTGAGCTTAGAAGGTTTGTGGGCCTGCTGGTTTCATCGAGCAAAAGGGCACTTAAAACAGAGGCCTTTTGCTGGTGCCCGTTTCTACATATTCAAGTTTGTGTTGTCCAGCTACAGGTTTGCTTTAAATCTAGGCAAGCACAGGCAAATAAGCATTCTGAATGTTCAGTTTAAGATATCAGCTAACTGGCATATTAGGACTTCCCTCCCCTCGACTCCCCACTTGTGTCATACACACAACAGATGGTAAAATCACAAGCACAGCAAATATTTCAACATACAGTGGTGTCAACAAGCCAAGTGATTATTATTGGGTAATGTGTTTTTCAATGTATTATTAGCCCACAAAATGTAAGATGAATTTAGACTAGAATTTTTGAAGTTGTGATTTTTCCTAAAATAATATACTATTTTTTTTGTCCATGCTGAGGAAATTATACAGAAAGGGATATTGAATGGGGACCACGCTTCTATCACAAACGTATGAGAAAAAGCAGTCATCTCCCAAAAGCACAACTTGTACTAATTATTGAAGCTGATCACCATTTTCACACTCATGTAATGGGGGGGGGGGGGGGGGAGCACAGTTCCTCTTTAGGCTATGTTCACACACTGATCCGAAACAAAAGTTGTACGACTTCCGATCTGACTTTGCCCTGTGACTTCATGTCGGACTTCCCCGTGACGTCAATTAACAGGATCAGACCGTACCAGGCCCTTTGAGTTTGGTATGAATCTTGAGGTGGGAACCCCACACCAAAATTGGTATGGATTTTAAAGGGGAAACCCCACGCCAATCCATACTAGGCCCTTATCCGAGCATGCAGCCCGGCCACATACCAGGCCACATGCCCTCAACATGGGGGGGGGGGCGAGTGAACGTGTGACTGGACCCTTATTTCTTGTACACACAATGAGAATATCGGACGAACGATCATCCTTTTTTATTTTTGCATGCTATTCTCATATTAAAAATAAAGAGGTTACTAAAGCTACAAAAATTCTCGTACAACAGATTACAACGTCGGAAGTGATGTAGCGTATTGTATTCTTTCATTCGAGCATGCACGGTCCTGATCACTCGATTTGTTTTCGGACGAATACAGTACTGATTAAATGAAAATCGTTTATTTTGGTATCATATGATAAAAAGTTGTGTGCTCGTCCCTTTGGACAATTTTGCATGAACTATTATGATCGGCTCTCGAAATCTGTATGCAAACGCTCAGATTAACGTACAATTGCTTCGAAAGTGGTATTTTTTTATCAGATTTTCTCAATGGGTGTACTAGGCATTAGGGCTGTGTGCCCCAAGATTGTGCATAATTTTAAAGGGTGCCATGACTGAAAAAACGAGGATTGAGAAACGTTTATTGTACAGTACATCCTTAGGTGCAGAACTGTGAGCAGCGCAGTATTGATATCACAAAATATGGTGAGACTAGCAGAGTGTTTTAGATCATTTCACTCAGCTGCATGAGGGTATGAGACTACAGAACATGAGTGCCAAGGCACAGAAAACGCTTTGTCATTCTTTTGGAGGCATTTAAAAAAACATTTTAATATTACAGGGTACTTTTTAGGCAAAATTTACATGTCTGGGTGTTCCCTAAAAGACAACAAATCTTTATTTTTTGAGTTCAGGTCCACTTTAATATGAATAGATATACCATGACCAGTGTAGATAAGATGTCCCACCTTGTTTTGTGTCTGCCCGACAATGAGTACTCACCATCCACCTTGTTATTAACTAAATTAATGAGACCACACATTAATTAGAGTACAAATGGCCATAGCAGCCTTTTTATTAACAAAAACAACTTATCAGCAGGTTGGTCTTATGACGGCACCCAGAATTCCAACTTGTTCCACTTGTACCACTGCAGGACCTTTTACCATACCAGGCCTCCAGCCATGACACACCAGCTCGGAGACAACCCACACCCGCAGTGCAACCATTACAGTATTCCAGCTAACCTTAGTAACTGGAATACACCATGGGGGCACATACCACCGATGAGCCCCCCACACTTCCATCTTAACCATATTTTCTTCCACCGTTAAAAGACCAATCACCGCCACACAATCAGCTGCCATGACGTCCTTTGCTCATATTGCACCTGCAAAGAGATAAAGCAAACCAAACACAACACAGGAAGGGTGGGTGGGAAACTGCCTGCTTGTCACCTGTCCCTTCTCTGCTGTCCAGGAGACCCCAGCTATCCCTTAACCAACTACCACAAACCCCTCATCATCCTGTTGCTCCAACCAATCCACCTCTCCCCTATTCTCCAATCTCCACCAACAATCCTTAACCCCATAGTTGCTTCCCCTTCTCACACTGTCATGCCGGCCCTACACATCTTTCATTTTATTTTCTCTCCAGGCCTTACTTAATGGTGGCTTGTGATTGTCATCATGTAGTTGTAGGACCTTTAAAGGATAAGTCCACCTTTTGTAACATGTTACATCCAGGTTGCATATTATATTTGGATAGTAAATTGATAAAGGACCAGTATTCACAAGGATTCAATTAATTTATTAAAAGGCATTTGAGAAATGGAAATTGTACAATACATAAGCTAAAGTGGAAATGTCATTATGAAATGTATACAGAACAATTTCAATCAATAGAAGAGTTTCCAGCCTCTGAAGTATCCTTTAAATGTTACTATTGAAAACACAAGTATGGTTCACAAAGAACAGCGCTTCACCATGTGTACTACAAGTAATGCTAAAGTCCTATAACCAAAATAGACTTAATAGAGACACATACCGAAAGATATTTTAAAGTTGCCATTGCTGATCCCCTTCTGAAAAAGCAAATTGCTGGTGTCTAGCTTCAGTATTTTCAATGCCATAGAACAAGCATGCAGATGAGCAAAGTCAGAGTGAAATCAGAGCCCTTAATCTGCATACTATTTCCAGGTTAGTGACTCAGACGCCTATGCATTATTAGCGTTGTCATCAGGAAAATTGGATTTTTAGGGTGGAGGATTCGCAATGGCAGCTTCCATACTGCCTCAGGTGCAGTTCTTGTGCACTAAACTGACATTTCAAACAATGTTATCAGCTTTCCCAACTGTCTATGTGAATTACAGAACACCTCTACCCTATGAATTCCGGGCCACTGAAATGTTTTTTTTTTTTTTTTAACAGGCATCCCCTCCCACTGCATTAATAATACACAAACTATATGTGTATATGCTAGTGGATAGTAATCCTATTTTTTTTTTACTTGCAATTTATCTGATCCTCTTCTGGCTGTTGCCATGATGTGTGGGCATATGAAGCCCACTCGCAATTTCCTCCAGGATAACATATCGAGAGGTGCATGCTGGGTAACCAGCATGCACCTCTTGATCTCGCGCATGGGCGATGCTCCGGCGGCCGTAGCGCCGATTGTTTTTTAGGTTGCCATAACAACGGAGGAAGGTCCCGCCCTGGTATGGCATCCTAGATAGATCCGCCTTATAATCGCGTTATTTCCTGTCGGAAAATAACGCAATTTTTTGACACACTCCTGCCCACTGACTCCTGGGAAATGAGGACTCACATTTCCCAGGAGCACAGGATGTGATGCGGAGTGCCACGGATCCGGAAGTGGCAGATTAGGAGCCACCACCTTGAAACAGGGTAAGTAAAAAAAAAAAAAATTACTCCAAATGTTTGCTCGTTAATGATTAAGGACTGGGAAAATGTAAAACAAAAAAATTCAGGGTGAAACTCCGCTTTAAGATGAAGACAGGGAGGTGTTTGTTTGTTCTCCGAAAATCAGAAACATAGCCTAGGGTGAGAATTCTGTGGGGCTCCATAGATACAGTGTAGTAAACATTGTCACACTGGGACAAGAATGTAGCCATCACATTTAAGGAACAAGCAATAGAGAAAAATTATTCCAGTGCTACAATTCTGAACCACATGACAAACAGTGGAGATAGATGCTCCTGTACAAAACCTTTTGAAGCTTGGTGTAGTGGATGCAAACACCAAAGGGAACAGCACAAACCATTTTTTTTGTATATTAGAGGGGTTTGCTCGGTTTCTTTTTATTTTTTACGTCTAAGGAAAGGTAAGCTGCAACACATTACATTTTAGGTATACTATAACAGCTTTTATTATTGGAAATCTTTCTTCACACCTCCTTTATATCCTGATGCCTAGATATGGTTTCATGCATCTAGTTAATCACCCAATGAGAGCCGTTTCCATGGTGCAACTAAACAAATCATTAGCACAGCAAACATTTCACACTGCGGTGGTGCAATATCCAATAAAAAGTGACATTCTTTATTACATAATGTGCTTGCTATGAGTCAGCATGACATAAAGTGCCCTTGAAGTGCTATAATCAGGGTTTTACACCACCTACAGCATTCAGCAGAAAGCATACTGGACAGGGTGCTCAATGTGACTGAATGGGAGGATGGTGTTGGGTTGATGTAAAGACCATTTATATGCTTTAGAACTTCTAGAGAAACAAAAACAGAATACAGTATGCCCAGAGAGCTATAATAAGGCACTGGGATTCAATAACTGAAAAGGAGAGGCATTGACAGTATGATGATTGAAGTGACATTTCCACTATAACACTTGTCAGTTTATATCAGTGTTGTCAGTTTACCTGGGAAACAGTATCTACAGCTACCTTGTATTGTACATGCATGCAAAAATATCTATTTGGGATTTGAAGGCTAACAATTCACTCTTCCTGGTGAATTCAGTGGCAAGGGCCTTAGCACAGTTTCTATACTTCATATGTATTCAATGACGTGTAGAAAAAGAAGAATATGTGCTAAGGCAATAGGGACAATCAGGACAAGCTTTGTAGGGTTATAGGGAATAAGAAATCTATCCTTTTAGATGTGCATATTTACTACCAGCCGATCATTAGCTAGTGAGTATACATGCTCTATCTTAAGTGTGATCAGGGGTGCCTCTTGATACTAGTCAATGGTGGCCTGTTCATAGGGGGCACAGGGACTTAAAAAAGGGGTGGACTCGGGGCGCAAAGCATTGCGCCCTGAGCCCACCCAGTTGTGTAACAATAGCAAATTAATATTCGTTATGGTCTTCCTGATTCTCCTCCCAGCCAATCAGGAAGCGGCCAGTGGTCTCAGGACCCACTTCCTGTTCAGCCAGGAGGAGATGCAACGGCCCCAGAGCGAGGTCTCCAGAAATGGCTCACCCGCAGCTACATCCAGCACTCCCTGGCTCGGAGAGTGGCGGGAGGAGGAGAGATCAGAGTGTTATCCCAGCCAGGACTCATGCCGTTGGTTTGCCCCCCCCCCCCAAATATTGAGCACCAGCCGCCACTGATACTTGTCCCTATGAAGAGTCCTGTGTAAGAAATCTGAAATGGCAGGACCATCGCTGACCTTCTACTGTACATCCATTTTTGCACACTTGCTTGACTGTCCTGATTGTACCAAATAAACTAAATGCTTTGAATTATTACTTTCTTGGTTTACGGTTTGCTTCAGTGTGCAAAAGTATAGAAAATTCAAGTTTGTAATACATGGACCACTGGAACATTAAGATTACCTATGACTTCATATACAGTCAAACGTGACAAAGTGGGGCTCCTTTCACAAAACTTTTGGTCTCTAAAGAGCGATCGGCGTTTAAAATTTCTCTACAGAAAGCATTTGACAGATGGCGAGGAGGGATTGCATCGCCTCCAGCTTTTAACACTTGGATCGTCTGAACTTGCGCGCCGCGAAAGCAACAGGGGGTACAATTCCTGCTGCAGACACGAAGGAAAGCGTTGCAGCCACAGCATGTGTACATCCTTAGCTGCTGCCTCTGCAGCTAAAGTGCAGCTCAGCCACAGGATTTTACTGCCTCCCACAAAAGGCTAGTTTGAATGAGCCCTTAGACAATTACACTGGAAGCAAGCATTATTGGTGTATGGCGAGCTGATATACAGTCAGGTCCATAAATATTGGGACATTGACACAATTCTAATCTTTTTGGCTCTATACACCACCACAATGGATTTGAAATGAAACAAACAAGATGTGCTTTAACTGCAGACTTTCAGCTTTAATTTGAGGGTATTTACATCCAAATCAGATGAACGGTGTAGGAATTAAAACAGTTTGTATATGTGCCTCTCACTTTTTAAGGGACCAAAAGTAATGGGACAATTGGCTGCTAAGCTGTTTCATGGCCAGGTGTGTGTTATTCCCTCATTATCCCATTTACAAGGAGCAGATAAAAGGTCCAGAGTTCATTTCAAGTGTGCTATTTTCATTTGGAATCTGTTGCTGTCAACTCTCAATATGAGATCCAAAGAGCTGTCCCTATCAGTGAAGCAAGCCATCATTAGGCTGAAAAAACAAAACACACCAATCAGAGAGTTAGCAAAAACATTAGGTGTGGCCAAATCAACTGTTTGGAACATCCTTAAAAAGAAAGAATGCACCGGTGAGCTCAGCAACACCAAAAGACCCGGAAGACCACAGAAAACAACTGTGGTGGATGACCGAAGAATTCTTTCCCTGGTGAAGAAAACACCCTTCACAACAGTTGGCCAGATCAAGAACACTCTCCAGGAGGTAGGTGTATGTGTGTCAAAGTCAACAATCAAGAGAAGACTTCACCAGAGTGAATACAGAGGGTTCACCACAAGATGTAAACCATTGATGAGCCTCAAAAACAGGAAGGCCAGATTAGAGTTTGCCAAACAACATCTAAAAAAAGCCTCAATAGTTCTGGAACAACATCCTATGGACAGATGAGACCAAGATCAGCTTGTACCAGAGTGATGGGAAGAGAAGAGTATGGAGGAGGAAAGGAACTGCTCATGATCCAAAGCATACCACCTCATCAGTGAAGCATGGTGGTGGTAGTGTCATGGCGTGGGCATGTATGGCTGCCAATGGAACTGGTTCTCTTGTATTTATTGATGATGTGACTGCTGACAAAAGCAGCAGGATGAATTCTGATGTGTTTCGGGCAATATTATCTGCTCATATTCAGCCAAATGCTTCAGAACTCATTGGACGGCGCTTCACAGTGCAGATGGACAATGACCCGAAGCATACTGCGAAAGCAACCAGAGTTTTTTAAGGGAAAGAAGTGGAATGTTATGCAATGGCCAAGTCAATCACCTGACCTGAACTGATTGAGCATGCATTTCACTTGCTGAAGACAAAACTGAAGAGAAAATGCCCCAAGAACAAGCAGGAACTGAAGACAGTTGCAGTAGAGGCCTGGCAGAGCATCACCAGGGATGAAACCCAGCGTCTGGTGATGTCTATGCGTTCCAGACTTCAGGCTGTAATTTACTGCAAAGGATTTGCAACCAAGTATTAAAAAGTGAAAGTTTGATTTATGATTGTTAATCTGTCCCATTACTTTTGGTCCCTTAAAAAGTGTGAGGCACAAATACAAACTGTTGTAATTCCTACACCGTTCACCTGATCTGGATGTAAATACCCTCAAATGAAAGCTGAAAGTCTGCAGGTAAAGCACTTCTTGTTAATTTCAAATCCATTGTGGTGGTGTATAGAGCCAAAAATATTAGAATTGTGTCGATGTCCCAATATTTATGGACCTAATTCAAGTTGATTCACACAGATCTAGGAGAAGACAGGGAATTCATCAAAACTGGAGCAGTTGTGCATGGCAACCAATCAGCTTGTTCAGTTAGTGGTTGTAAACCTCAGACATGAAATATGATCAAAGCGTATCCCTCTATAGTGTGTACTTATCTCAATTAAGAGCACCAAGTGTCATTTCTGTCTGCTGCTTCGTTTCTCTGCTATCACCACAATTTACTTCTGACAAGTTTTCCTGACACCAAGAGAAAAAATGTGACAGAGGAGGGAGCGCCACCTGATTGACAGTCTCCGCTCTGTTCATGTGTGCCGTTTGAAGCGGGGTGTCCTTTACCTCGAATCAGCAATCAGAGCTCTCCTCACTGAGCTCTGCAGAGTAACTTCAGCTCTCTGCCCCTTTTTTTCTCACACTTCACATGAGCTTTAAAAACTCAGGACTTTGAACGTATGTAGAGAAGACAACACTACAGATAAACAGATACACCTTATGTAGGAGGCTGTGTTTCATCTCTGTGTATTACCTGAGGTCAGTCACTTCACTGGGTTTATAACCACTTTAAAGAGGAACTGCAGTCTGCTCACATAATTTGTAATATAAACATCTTTGCCATTCTGAAGCTTCCCTCCAACCACTTTGCATATTTTATATATACACTGTGATTCTGTACTTGCCAAATATGCTGTAGACATCTCCCTCCACTGAGTCTGGCTGCATCCATTTTAACTGTGGGCAGCTGAAGCTGCTGCCTGTTCACTTCCTGATTTTACACAGACACACACCCCCAGCTCTGCAGCTCTCGTTGGCCCTCTTATGACTCATACCCCCTCCCTTCCTGGCAAACTCTCACAAGAGTGAGAGAGAGAGAGAGAGCTGTGCATGATGTCATAAGCCTAGACTAATGACAAGACAAGAAACAGGAAGTGGACTGTATAGGGAATAAGTAAAAATGTTTTACTAACCAAAGTTAAAACAACAAGGGCAGAGGATTTAAATAGATGAAAAAACGATTGAAGTTCTGCTTTAAGCTTTGAAGATGGAAGATAAAAGCCGATTGGTTGCAAAGCACAGCTGCTCAAGATTCTGGCTGCAGTTTTCTTAAATTCCCCTCAAGGAGTTATAAATGAATATATATAGATGGTCAAGAGAATTACCTAGTTTTTAACCTCTTATATTACACTATTTAAAGATTGAATCCAATTCAATGGGGAAGAAAAAAAAAAAAACACCCACAAGATTATGAGCTATCAACTATATATTCAAGCATGCTGGGAGTGGGGCTTTAAAAAAATCCACAGGCTGTCCTTTGACAGAAATAAAATATAATGCTACAAAAAAAAAAAGTGCTCACAACACACAAGCATGGCTAAAACTACAGTAAGTACAAAAATATATACATCTGTGACTTTTCAGGACTGGTAATCAAACTCTTCCTCAACATCTACTTGGGCATATATTAGTGTCTTGCTGAGACCTCACCTACTTTCAGCAGGACTGTCCAAAATACTATACAGTGGAACCTTGGTTTACGAGTAACGTGGTTAACGAGCATTTTGAATAACAAGCAACTTTGAAAAAAAAATTCTGACTCGGTTTGCGAGTGTTGTCTTGCAAAACGAGCAGAATTCAAGCTAGTGGGGCGTGCAGTACCGCATTTGGCCAGAAGTACGGGGGCGCCGGAGCCGAGCAGAGCCAATCGGACCCTTCGGAAATACTCAAAAAATACTAAAAAAAACTCGGAAATACTCAGTTCCCGAGCCTTTCCGAGTTCAGCCGAGCTGTCCCCAAGCCTTTCCGATGCTCTCCGGCGCCCCCCACCTCTGGCCACATGCGGTATTGCATGCCATAGAAGTCAATGCGGAACAAATTATCTTAGTTTCCATTGACTTCTATGGGGAAACTCGCTTTAATATGCGAGTGCTTTGGATTACAAGCATTCTCCTGGAACGGATTATGCTCGTAATCCAAGGTTCCACTGTATAGAGAATCCAGCATTGATCAGGTGCTATACATAAGTGGGGGGGACTTCAGTTACAACCTAAATTTCAGGAAAGGGTGGGGATATTAAAGTGGCCAACCTACAGGGAGATTAAACTTGCAGGAGTCCAATTTAAATGTTCATTGTTGACTGGACAAAGTGAGGTTGATTTACTAAAACTACAGCTTGCAAACTCTAGTGCAGTTCTGCTTAGAAACCAATCAGGTTTTATTGTCAAAGCTTAAGTGAACAAGCTGAAGTTAGAAACACATTGGCTAACATGCATCATGCTGCACCAGATTTTGCAATCTCCAGTTTTAGTAAATCAACCCCATTATGTCCAAAGAAATTTTTTTTTTTCTTAAAATTTTAGATTGGTGGAGGGGAGGGGGTTTAGAATTGCTGTCATGTTTTACTAGTGATCGGGTCCCTGTTAGAGAGAAGTCCCTTTCTATCCTGGGGATAACAGTTTTACCAGATGGATGGCAAATCAATGACTGGGATCCTGCAATAAAAAGCTGGTAAGGGTTTCAGTCTGCCCACCCCTCTTCAATGGGAAAAGAAGCAAAGTTATTTTATCTACGTTGCTGTTAAAGTGGTTGTAAACCCACTTTTCAAAAAAAAATAAAAAAATAACACCTGCAAGAAAACGACATAATGAGCTAGTATGCTATGCATAGGTGTGCGCAGTCTATTGCATTAGGGTGTGCACCCCAAAGCTTAAACACACACTACTGATCACCCATGATGTTCTTTCAGAAAGGGAAGGGGATGGTCAATTACATATTTACCGGCCCCTTCCTCCACTCATCCTAAAACATCCTTGCAGTAACAGCTGACGAGAAAGGATGGAAGCTGGTAGCACTGCAGGGGGATAGAGGGAGCTAGGGAAGTAGGGGGAATCTGTGCTGTAAAGGGTGATTAGGGTGTGCCTGGGCACACTTGGCACACCCTGTGCGCACGCCTATGATGCTATGCATACTAGCTCATTATGTGGCACTTGCCTCCAATCTAAGCCTCCTCCGCGCTCCTCGTCCCCCTCTGCCGCCATGTCCGCTCCGACCGTCTTCCTGTTATCGCCGCTCCGGCGCTGTGATTGGCCGAAGCGGCGATGACGTCACTTGCATGTGCCCGGGGCCGTCATTCTCCATTGAGAAAGCCGGCAGTCTCCATTGAGAGAACCGGCAACGCTCAGTGCACCGTAGACATCGGTGCAGGGTTTTCTGGTTTTCTGCAAATATCTCCTTAACCGTGTAGGTTAAGGAGATATTTCTTGCACCTACAGGTAAGCCTTAATCTAGGCCTGTAGGTGCAAGTTGTGTGGTTGGGTTTACAACCACTTTAAAGATTTAGCCTCACGTACCCCTGGCGAAACCATTGTCACCAGGACAGGAAGTATAGGCGTAATCTCTGTAACAGGACCCCAGAAAGTAGTAACGACCTGACCAGGGTCCCAAACCTATCCCACCCTATCAAAACTAAAATGTTTTGGTGGAACATACAATTTAAGATTTAAAAAAACTATTTTGCATAGAGGAAGTGTCCTGTTGTCAGTCATGGATACCATAAACATGTATATACAGTTTCAATAATTAAAACAATAAAATAAATATGAATTGTTTTCCACGAGAGGAAGCTTCTTGCATGTTTTAGGCTATCAGTATTGCCTTGGTCTTCTACAAGAAACAAGGATTTTGACCCTTTGTCCATGACTTGAAGACTTCGTCCTCCTAGGTCACTTTGATGGAGTCCTGTGTTGTTATTGGCAGAGAAAAAGGGGACGGGCCATCCCCGTTCACCGTTCGGTAAAAGTGCTGTTCTTTGTCACGCTGTAGCTGTTCATGAAGCTGTTTCTCCTTTTCTAGGGACACCTGAGCATTCAGCAGCTCCTCTGTCAAACGGCTGCAATAAATTTGGAAGCAGAGAATGAAACAATGATGTGCACAGAAGTATGTAGAGAATGCTACACAAAAAAGTAGAAGGTCACAGAGGTACTTCCAGCAGAATGTTACCTTTAGGTAGGGCCGTTTGAAGGAATTTGAGGGCCCCAAGCAAAATGGACATGGAGCCCCCCCCCCCCCCGCACGCAAAGCGCAGAACCACAGCAAGCAGAAAACCAACAGCCGGGTGGATGGAAGGGGTGATGGTGGGGTAAGATGAATCACTAGTGCCCCAGCATAGCATGAAATATAAAAGAGGGCTCCATATGGTGTAGATCAAGCAATGAGGTTTATTTATAAAAATATCTTACAAATCAGTGTAAAATATAGCCAATAAAAGTGATCACAAAATGGTAAAATATGAATAAAAGCATCTTTATGCTTCCCACATTGCTTTTATTCATATTTTACCATTTTGTGATCACTTTCCATCCACCCGGCTGTGCCAGTGAGCTCTCTTCTTTCTATTCACAGTCACTGAGAGACTCTTACTATCACCATATAGCATCACTTGTTACAACTTTCTATTGCGTTATCATGCACTTGTGCTTTTATTTATTTATATATATATATATATATATATATGTCACATTAATTTATTATGAGTTGGTGATCCATTATCACCGTGGTCATTCTCGCATTCCTTTTACCCCCCCCCCCTATGTTTTTCTATTCTCACCTCCCCTTCTTCCCTGCAGGCTGTAGTGTGGCCGAGCTCCCCTTCCTCCTGTCAGTCCGGCCAAGTCCCGCGCGGTACAGGAGATTCAGTTTCCTGTTCCCAGCCGGACTGACAGGAAGTGAGCACTCAGTGTCCGGCCGGGAACAGGAAACTGAATCTCCTGTACCGCACGGTACTCGGCCGGACTGACAGGAGGAATGAAGAGGAGCTCGGCCACGCTACAGCCTGGGAAGGGGAGGTTGGGGCCCCAAGCAATTGCTTGTTTTGCCTGTCCTGTAGCGACGGGCCTGCCTTTAGGTTCCCTTCACACTAGTGTGACGTGCAATTTTAACTGCAACTTTGATCTAACTTTACCCTCTCTGGCACTCAAGTCGCATGACAAATCTCACTAGTGTGAACAGAGCCTTAACCCCTTCCCACCTGCCCCAACGTCTCTTTAAACAGTGAGAAATTTCCAGGGGGGGGGGGCAGGAAGGATCTGCGATCATGGGACCACTGTCACTGTGGTCACATGATTGGTATAGATAGTCCTGCCAGCTACCAATCTTTACCATGGACGAAGAGCTGTCTTTGACCACTCGGTCCTTGTGCTGAGAGCGTATAGTGAGCACGCTCTCAGCACATAAACATCAGTCGCCCAGTGACGCATAGGTGCAACGTGTGGGCATTAAAGGCCACCCTTTTGCCGTCACACATATGAGTTCAATGGTTGTATAGGGGCTAATAAGCTTTTTTTGTTTAGTAAAGCATAATAGTCCCAGTTTTAAAAGTCGAAGTAAAAAGACTAAAACAATAATTTAAAAGTTTACTGAAATCATAAAGGCAATTCTACTACTGCAGTTATTCCCAGGGTATGGGCATTATTCAATCATTCATTAGCAAAGTTAAAGTAGAACAATGGGTAAAACAAAACAATTGCACGAATGATGCAGTCTGTCACTACATTAAAGGGGTTGTAAAGGTTCATTTTTTATTTTCTAAATAGGTTCCTTTAAGCTAGTGCATTGTTGGTTCACTTACCTTTTCCTTTGATTTCCCTTCTAAATGTTTTTTTTCTTTGTCTGAATTTCTCACTTCCTGTTTCTCCTCACTAAACTTCACACCATCATCCGAGTGGTGTGGAGTCAGCCAGAACAGCTTACTGAACAGCTTACTGAGGAGGAACAGGAAGTGAGAAATTCAGACAAAGAAAACAAAGAAAAAAAATATTTAGAAGGGAAAGCAAAGGAAAAGGTAAGTGAACCAACAATGCACTAGCTTAAAGGAACCTATTTAGAAAAAAAAAAAACGAACCTTTACAACCCCTTTAACACAGTGGATTTTGTTTCTGTGAATCACTTTTATTATCTGTTCATCCTGCCAGCAGATCTGTTATCTTTCCTCTTCCCATATTACAGTGACAAATATTTTACATTAAAACCACATTAATAAAGCTTACAATTGAAAGCACCTCCATCAGTGTTATACGGTTTGTTCCAACCCCAGTAACAAATATTTGCTGGACAATTTTACCTGTTAACCTCCCTGGCGGAATGATTCTGTCAGAGTTTAGATGCTGAAAGCGGTACCATTATTCTGCATGGAAATTTGGCATTTTATATTGTAGGCCTGTAATTCTTAGGAATAACGGACTTAAATCCGTCCAAACAAAAGTCTAGTAGACATCCCGGGTATGATAAAGTTTGAATCACAAAATCATAAATTATAATATAATAAATAACTATAAATAATAACAAATAATAATAAAAATTATTCAATAATGTAATCAAATCAAAAACACTGAAATTTGCTCAGTTGCAGAATTTCTTTCAGTATTTGATGACGAATTTCCCCACAAATCGCTATCGCTTAATTCTGCAAGTCATTCTAATTTATTATCGCTGTTTTCTAGCTGGTCTAAAACCACTTTTGACATAAAGGGACACTTTTTGGTTGCTATGGACAATCTCCAGTTTCCAGGCAGAAAGACCAGTTTTTATATTATAAGGCCTCATGCCCACGGGCGTTTTTTCAGCCGCGTTTTTGAGCGTTTTTTACAGCTTAAAAACGCCTGTCCATGTTAGTCTATAGCTTCATGCCCACCTAGGCGTTTTTGATCTGTAAAGAGCATAGGCGTTTGTAAGCTGTAAAAAAAAAACAGGACCAGTGCGTTCCTCAGCGTCAGAATTAGGCAGAAAAAAACGCGAGCGTCAAAAAACGCGCACTAACGCGCAAAAAACGCGCACTAACGCGCGGTCGCGTTTTTAGCTCCGACGTTTTTTTTTGTTTTTTTTTCCAAAAAAAAAATAAAATATTTACAATAACATGGACAGGGGTTTTTAAGCTGCAAAAAACGCAGCTGTAAAAACGCCAGTGGGCATGAGGCCTAAAACTGCATGCAGGACATTGGACAGACCACTAGGGACAAAGGGGATGTGTAATTATTTGATACAGTACTGTAATCAGTAAGATTACAGTATACTGTATCTATACTGTGCTTTTCACTTTTTGAATTTGGCGCCGAACTCCATCCTCGTGCATTGCAACGTCGCAGGGAACGGAGCTTGGCACTCGGCAGTGTGAATCGAGCGAGACACGACTCGCACACACTGCGGGGAGACATCGCAGGATCCAGGGGACAAGGTAAGTAACTCTCCCTGGATACTGCGATGCAGTCCGAGTCTGGCTCAGGGTTACCGCTTTTGGTAGTAAAAACTTACCCCGAGCCAGACACGGGATTACCGCCAGGGAAGTTAAAATAAAGCCTTATACACACACAATTGGATTATCCGACGGGCATTGTGTGATGACAGGCTGTTGTCGGAAAATCCGACCGTTTGTACGCTCCATCGGACAATTGTTGTCGGATTTTCCACGGACAAATGTGGGATAGCATGCTTTAAAATTTTCCGCTAACAATTGTGTGTCTTCAGATTTTGCGATCGTGTGTTCACAGGTCCGGACAAATCTCTAAAAAGTACAAACATGCATGCTCGGAAGCAATGCTCACCATAACACAACATTAGCAGAAGTTGCCCAAAGGGTGGTGCTAAAGAGCTGAAAAACCACGTAGCTTCGCGTTTGTTGGCCGACAATTATTTGCCGTTTGTATGCAAGACAAGTTCATGACCAACGCCCTTCGGACAAAAAGCCTACGCTTTGTCCGCAGAAAATCTGATCGTGTGTATGAGGCTTAAGTGAAAAAATACCCTTCTTTATTTGTATAATCACACATTGCCCTCCCAGACACTGCAGATCACAGTTGGAGGGTTTCAGCGACAGAGGCAGTGCTGTCAGTCCAGAAAGCAGTGGGGAGGACTAGGTGTGGCCAGGTGCTTTTTGACAAGCTACCGGCTTGTGAATTAACAGCAACATCATTGATTGTCATGTCCCCTGCAACATTTATCCCACTGTAGTACAAGCAGGCACAGCCTACATGAGAGTGGCAACCCTGCTCTGAATTCGGGAGCAGTGTAGCATTGTTACCACACTATCACAGGAAGCTGAAGTGGACTTCACTGACAGGATCAACAGGTATTTGTGGGACCTTGCAGGAGTTTGAAGGAAAATGGTAAGCAAGCACAGATGAATTTATAATTAAGTGCTTCTGCACACAGTTCCACCTAATGACTAGTGTGTAGCTTACATCGTCATTGCTGCCTGGTTCTGGGCCTGGGCTCGTAAGGCTTCAATCTCCTGCTGCAGACTCTGTACTTTCTCCTCCAGTATAACATTTCTGTCCATCTACCATAAAAACAGAAAGAAATCATCAGTAAAAGTAAAATCCAGGGTGATAAAAGCCATACATCAGTATAAATATTCAGAAAAAGCAATGATATGAAACCAAGGTAAGCTTTAGTCTGCCAGATACCGTGGAACTACAAATCTCACCACATTTCGCCAGCAACCTTCCTCATGCAAAGCAGAAAGTTAAAAAGTAGCAAAAAATAAAACCAAATGAAATATATGGGGTGGAGTTGCTACAAATGAAAATCATACAAGCAAAAATACCAATGCCCGTTACTTCATTTTTGTAAATGACCAATATGAAAAAGCTTGGCTAATGCTATGGCTAATGACCGCTAAGCCTGTGCACGGTCTGTGTTGCAAAACATTCCTATTGAAGTAAATCTAAGCTTTATTACAAGGTTTAGGTATTTTGAACCTCCCCTCATCTAAGCTAATCTGCCAATACCCATCGCTAATACTTACCTGACTTTATCCAGATCTGGGCCTCACATGCTGCTCAGCCATAGTGCAGGGTAGGGATGAGCTTCGAGTTCGAGTCGAACTCATGTTCGACTCGAACATTGCCTGTTCGCCCGTTCGCCGAACAGCGAACAAATTGGGGTGTTCGCTGCAAATTCGAAAAATCTATGGGAGAAATCTAAAGTGCTAATTATAAAGGCTAATATGCAAGTTATTGTCCTAAAAAGTGTTTGGGGACCCGGGTCCTGCCCCAGGGGACATGTATCAATGCAAAAAGAAGTTTTAAAAACGGCCGTTTTTTCGGGAGCAGTGATTTTAATAATGCTTAAAATGAAAAAATAAAAGTGAAATATTCCTTTAAATTTCGTACCTGGGGGGTGTGTATGATATGCATGTAAAGTGGCGCATGTTTCCCGTGCTTAGAACTGTCCCTGCAAAAAATGTCATTTTTGAAAGAAAAAAAATGCATTTAAAACTGACTCGCGGCTATTAATGAATTGTCGGCTCCCGGCAATACATACAAAAGTCATTGATAAAAAAAAAAAAAAAGCGTGGGGGTTCCCCAGAATTCAATTACCAGGCCCTTCAGGTCTGGAATGGATATTAAGGGGAACCCCGCCGCAAATAAAAAAAAAATTGACGTGGGGTTCCCCCAAATATCCATTCCAGGCCCTTCAGATCTGGCATGGATTTTAAGGGGAACTCCACCCCAAATTAAAAAAAAATGGCGTGGAGTCCCCCTAAAAATCCATACCAGACCCCTTATCCGAGCATGCAACCTGGCCGGCCGCAGGGGAAAAGGGGGGGACGAGAAAGCGGCCCCCCCTCCCTCCTGAACCGTACCAAGCCACATGCCCCTCAACATGGGGAGGATGTCCCCATGTTGATGGGGACAAGGGCCTCATCCCCACAACCCTTGCCCGGTGGTTGTGGGGGTCTGCGGGCGGGGGGCTTATCGGAATCTGGAAGACCCCTTTAACAAAGAGGACCCCCAGATCCCGGCCCCCCCCCCCTATGTGAATTGGTAAGGGGTACATTGTACCCCTACCATTTCACGAAGAAAGCGTAAAAAAATGTTTAAAAAAACACACAAACACGTTGAAAAAGTCCTTTATTAAAAAAAACAAAAAAAACAACCCATTCCAGCGGTGAAATCCAGTGTCCCGCGGCGATCCCGATGTCCAGCGCTGTCCGTCATTGGTTGTGCCTGAGCGGACCTGATGGGGAACTCCCTCTCAGTATTTTAAATGTATAGACCCGCCCCTTCTAAAGTTCCCCATCAGGTCCGCTCAGCGGACCAGATGCGGAACATGAGAAGGGGCGGGTCTATACATGTATTACCAAAGTGAGAGCAGTTCCCCATCAGGTCCGCCTCCTCGGTATGTCGGACCCGCCTACGTCATTGGCTTGAGCGGGGAACTTCCTTCACTGTGTAATTTAAATTTACATAGTGAAGGAAGTTCCCCGCTCAAGCCAATGACGTAGGCGGGTCCGACATACCGAGGGGGCGGACCTGATGGGGAACTGCTCTCACTTTGGTAATACATGTATAAACCCGCCCCTTCTCATGTTCTGCATCTCGCCCGCTGAGCGGACCTGATGGGGAACATTAGAAGGGGCGGGGTCTATACATTTAAAATACTGAGAGGGAGTTCCCCATCATGTCCGCTCAGGCACAACCAATGAAGGACAGCGCTGGACATCGGGATCGCCGCGGGACACTGGATTTCACCGCTGGAATGTTTATTTATTTATTTTTTTAAATAAAGGACTTTTTCAAGGTGTTTGTGTGTTTTTTTAAACATTTTTTTACGCTTTCTTCGTGAAATGGTAGGGGTACAATGTACCCGTTACCAATTCACATAGGGGGGGGGCGGGATCTGGGGGTCCCCTTTGTTAAAGGGGTCTTCCAGATTCCGATAAGCCCCCCGCCCGCAGACCCCCACAACCACCGGGCAAGGGTTGTGGGGATGAGGCCCTTGTCCCCATCAACATGGGGACATCCTCCCCATGTTGAGGGCATGTGGCTTGGTACGGTTCAGGAGGGAGGGGGGGCCGCTCTCTCGTCCCCCCCTTTTCCCCTGCGGCCGGCCAGGTTGCGTGCTCGGATAAGGGGTCTGGTATGGATTTTTAGGGGGACTCCACGCCATTTTTTTTTTTAAACTTGGGGTGGAGTTCCCCTTAAAATCCATGCCAGATCTGAAGGGCCTGGTAATTGAATTCTGGGGAACCCCCATGCTTTTTTTTTTTTTTTTTATCAATGACTTTTGTATGTATTGCCGGGAGCCGACAATTCATTAATAGCCGCGAGTCAGTTTTAAATGCATTTTTTTTCTTTCAAAAATGACATTTTTTGCAGGGACAGTTCTAAGCACGGGAAACATGCGCCACTTCACATGCATATCATACACACCCCCCAGGTACGAAATTTAAAGGAATATTTCACTTTTATTTTTTCATTTTAAGCATTATTAAAATCACTGCTCCCGAAAAAACGGCCGTTTTTAAAACTTCTTTTTGCATTGATACATGTCCCCTGGGGCAGGACCCGGGTCCCCAAACACTTTTTAGGACAATAACTTGCATATTAGCCTTTATAATTAACACTTTAGATTTCGAACGTTCGAGTCCATTGTATTTAATAGGGTTCTAAAGTTTACACGAACATTTTGTCTGTTCGCAGGTTCTGGTGCGAACCGAACAGGGGGGTGTTCGGCTCATCCCTGGTGCAGGGCAGTGGCGGTGCGTTCATAGTGGGCACAGGAGCGCCGCCCCCTCTCTCCTGCACCCGTCACTCAACAATAGATAGATTCATGCATCTCGTGAATCTATCTATTGTCGCCGCTGCCGCCCACTATTCAGGTGTCTGGCCCCCTGTTGAGCGCCGGCCATCTGAATAACAGCGGTGGGTGTGTTTTGGAAGTGCCTGATTAGAGTGAGAGGCTCTAATAGGCTTCCTGATTAGAGCCTTTTGGGCTCTAATCGGCTTCCAAATGGTTAAACAGCGGGCACACGGCTGTGTGTTCCCTGTTTAAACCAGGCTGTGCTAGGGAATCGCTTCCCTAACACTGACCCGCCTCTCAGCCAATCAGGTTAACCGGGACTTATTGGCTGAAGCGGCAGGCTTGGAAGGACGAGGGGAGGAGCGGGCGGGAGAAGAGTCTTCCTCATCAAGGAAGAAATGGAGGAGGACACCGCTCGCTGCCTGCCGCCGTCACCCGCTGCCAACCCGAATCAAGGTAAGGGCCAGGCAGATGGCGGGCATGCGGGGGGTAACATTTGGGGCACTGTGGCAACACTTGGGGCACACTGGCAGCATTGGGCACAGTGGCAGCGTTTGGTGGGCACAGTGGCAGCGTTTAGTGTTTTTTTCTCAAATTCTTTTCAGTTTATTTTTGAGCACCAGCTGCCACTGGTGCGGGGCTAAATCTCTAAGGTGACCAATTTGCAGCACCGCTTGCTTATGGATCCCACCCAGCTATGCGACTCAGTGCCAAATGTACAAATGCAGACAAGTTCTTTTCTGACCTGCATTGCATTCAGTATAAAAAAATGAGGTGGAAAGCTGAAAGCACAATGTACTATATGATATCAATTACAGGCAGAGCCATGCTACAAGGAAAACAGGTGTATATGCGCTGCAACCTTCCTTCATAAAAGCTCCGCCTGGTGCTCAGACCTTGAGGCTGCTGACACCTCCAACGTACCATGGCTGCCAAGAAGAAGAAGGACTAACATCCAAAACGCGTAGGCTGTTTTACAGCTTTGTACATGTATTTAATAAAGAAATACCATTTTGGTTGTCATCCTGAGTGCCGACCATCCCTTTCCTAGAGCCATGCTGCAGGGGGGTCACAGCTGGTGTAGGAGCTTCTCATGCCTCTGCATCACCCTGGCAGGCTCCTGCACTTTGCAGCACTGAGCCGTCAGTCTAATAGCGCAGTCCTGCATAATGAACTGAGAAATCATAGCTCTCCCTCTGTAGCCAGCAGCACATGTGTAACAGCCATCTGCTTTGTGTCAGGAGCTCTGTGCTGTCATGGATCTCTCATGATTACACAAGGAGAGCCATGTTTACTCTGCGTAATCTGCCGGACTGAGCTATCATTATGGCAACTCGGGTCCTGATCTGCATTTATTTTATAGTATTGTAGCTTTCATGCAAATGTTACTTTTATGTGCAACTATAAAAAATTTTTTTTTTTTTTAAAAAACAACAGTTTAGCCCTTTATTAAAGCAGAACTTCAGTCTACCACTTTATTTTTTTAGGAGTGGGTACCTAGTTTTGACAGTCCAACCTCCGCATGGATCTCCTAGGACAGTGATGGTGAACCTTAGCACCCCAGATGTGTTGGAACTACATTTCCCATGATGCTCAACTACACTGCAGAGTGCATGAGCATCATGGGAAACATAGTTCCAAAACATCTGGGGTGCCAAGGTTTGCCATCACTGCCCTAGGGGATCGAAATGGAAGTTCATACCCCCTCCCTACCTGCCTGCAACCTTCTGGGACATATCACCGGTCCCAGGAGGCTGCAGGTTCTTTCACAAAGCTTAGCTGGTGCAGTGGGAACTCTGCTTTGAAGCCGCAGCCTACTTCCCACAAGCAAGATGGCAGCACCGGGGACCCAAAGACTGGTGAAGAACCGGCTTGGGTGAAAACAGTGCTGGATCTCTGGACTAGTAAGTGTGTGTTTATTAACCGCTTCAGCCCCGGACCATTTTGGTGGTCATGGACCAGGCCCCTTTTTGCGATTCGGCACTGCGTCGCTTTAATTGACAATTGCGCGGCTCGTGCGACGTGGCTCCCAAACAAAATTGACGTCCTTTTTTTCCCACAAATAGAGCATTCTTTTGGTGGTATTTGATCATCTACATTTTGCTATAATAAATATCCCCAAAAAATATATGAAATTTTTTTTTTTTTTCCACAGTTTAGGCCGATACGTATTCTTCTACATATTTTTGGTTAAAAAAAAAAAAAAAAAAATCGCAATAAGCGTTTATTGATTGGTTTGCGCAAAAGTTATAGCTTCTACAAAATAGGGGACCGTTTTATGTAATTTTTATTAATAATTTATTTTTTTACTAGTTATGGCGGCGATCAGCGATTTTTATCATGACTGCGACATTATGGCGGACACATCGGACACTTTTGACACCATTTTGGGACCAGTCATTTTTACAGCGATCAGGGCTATAAAAATGCACCGATAACTGAAAAAATTACACTGGCAGTGAAGGGGTTAACCACTAGGTGGCGCTGCATGGGTTAAGTGTTTCATAGGGAGTAATTACTACTGTGAGGGGGCGTGGCTACAAGTGACACGTCACTGATGACCGTTCCCGATCACGGGGAACGGTCATTCGTGACAGTGTCACTAGGCAGAATAGGGGAATGCCTTGTTTACAAAGGCATTCCCCTGTTCTGCACTTGCCGACCACAATCGTGGGACTCCCGGGAACATCGAGTTCCCGGGACCCGCGGCCACACTCGTGAGGCATGCGTCAGGTGCGCGTGCGCCCGCAGGGCGGCAGATTTAAAGGGACGTACCTGTACGCCAATCTGCCTGCCCGTGCCATTCTGCCGACTTACATCGGCGTGCGGCAGTCGGCAAGTGGTTAATAGTCAGCGGCTACAATATTTGACTTAAAGTAGAAGTTCATTCTAAAACTAAATTTACTTGCATCCACAATCCAAGACTAACCTATCTAACCCTGTAAAGAAGAAATCGCTATACTTACCTTTTCTGAAGCCGCTCCGGTCCGATCGCACGCTGAGCTGTCAGCAGCCAATTTTCATTGTAGGCGGGTGCAGAAGAGACAGCCGGTAATGGAAGCCCCATAGTAACTCTATGGGTGACATCCCTTCCCAGGCATTTCCCAGCCGTTTAGGGTGAACTTCTACTTTTTTGTTTTTAGAAATGACTGTAGCACCTCTTTAACCTATAGTGAACCCCAACTCGTTTTTTTTTATCAACTCCTTTATCCTTTTGTTCCATAGTATTATCTTTATATTACATTTTTGTATATAAACTTTTTTAAATTCGTTTTCATTATTGTTTGTAGTATCAAATTAAAGAAAATGTTGTGTACCAGGAACAAAATTCTAATACCTTAAAAAGGACACATTGCAGAAAAAAATTTGCAATGAACCCCATTTAGTGTCTTTCACCCTAATATTTGAATTTTAGCTAACCCAATATATTTTTATCAACTCCTTTATTCCCTTCCCTTACTTCTCTTTCTACCATTTTATACAAACATTATCAACTCGTTTTTTAATGCACAAAGATCTTGGAGGGTTGGGCACACTTGGTATCCTCACATTGGGTGCCAGAGAACCTTGTCCCAGCGCTGATCACAGGAATAATTAAAAGAGTAGTCCTTCCATAACCAATAGATGGTATAGTTTTAATTCAACCACTGTCACAATGTATCGAAGTGCCGGTTCTCACTAGAATCGCACAGGAACGCGCTCTGCATTCCTGTGTGATGCGATTTTAAGCTCATTCATTTGGATCCCACCAAAGTAGTGCATGCACTCCTTTTAAGAACGCACTTCAACTGAATCGCATGATACTGTAGTACCATGCGATCCGGTACAGTTAAACACACTGTTTGCGTTCTGCATTTGGGTGAAAGGATTACATTGACACCCGCAGCAAAATCGCATACCCAGTGGAACGTGGGTTTCCTGCACAGTGTTCTGGTGTAAATCTCTACTTGTAAATTCTCTGCACCTGAGTTCCCAGATCTACCCACCTGTCACAACCAACAGGAAAAGGTCTTAAAATGGAAGTAAACCCTCTCTGACAAGTTTTACCTACAGGTAAGCCTAGATTAGGGCTTACCTGTAGGTGTTTGCAATATCTCCTAAACCTACACGGTTTAGGATATATTTGCCAAAAAGAATGCACCGAAGACAACGGCGCCGGCACACTGAGCAAGCCGGGTTTGTGAATGGGTAATGCCGGCTTTGACGGCTCCTGCGTGCAGTGACGTCTTCGCCGCTCCAGCCAATCACAGCGCCAGAGTGCCGATACCCGGAGGTAACCTCCGGGAGAGATGTCTGCGGCCGGAGGGAGAGACGAGGACGGCTTCGGAGGCTTTGATCTAAGGTAAGGAATTCATAATGAGCTAGTATGCTAGTCTTACTAGCTCATTATGCCTTTGTCTTGCAGGTTTTTATCTTTATTTTTTTTAATGTTTTGGGTATACAACCACTTTAATCTCTTTGCTGGGTTTCTCATGTATTTTAAATGATATATTAAAACAAACCCTTGCAGGAGCCTCCTGCATTTTGGGGGTGGCTCCTGGACACCTGCAAGTGCTGCCCGATATCACGGCTGCGGGGCTGATCCGGGATGGTCCCCTGGTTCACAGTTGGGAATGATTGGTGCAGCAGGAGGGACAACTGTGAACACCGATCCCCCTGTATAGCTGACAGCCGCTTCTCCTTCTCTCCCTCCCGCAGCCGTCGGCTAAAAAGCTATACAGGGAGATTGTTAATCACAGCTGTCCCTCCTGCTGCACAGATCATCCCAGATGTTTCCTGTATCCTCCTGCTCCAGCCCCTCACTGTGTCCTTCTCCCCCCCCCCCCATTCTTCTACGGCTCCTCTCCTTGTCCTTCATTGTCCTTCACCCCCCTGTTCTTCTCTGGCTCCCTGCTCTCCTCCTCCTTTATTAAAAATAAAGAACTACTGACACTGTCCTGCACATACTACTCACCGCTGTACACTCCACACATGCATATAATACTCACCTACATACACTCCACACTCCTCTCCTCCACATACTACCCACCAACATACACTCCGCACTGTACATTCCGCACTATGCAAGCCTTTTCAGACTCTATTAAACCACACCCCATTTAAGCCATGCCCAATATGTAGCATGGTTTAAGCCATGCCTACCTCCCTGAAATGAGTTTGCCACCTCCCAGAAATTCGTTTTTGCAGGTTGGTACGTCGGTCTTTCTGAGACTCCACTATAGAGAAGGGTCAATCTTTTTGCCATAAACCCTGATTTATTTGCAAAGCCAGTGGGTAATTTGAACATTGACATTTTAGAATGGACAGACCCTTTAAAATGATCTGTTTTTCAGGAAAAATGCGGCGCTACTCCCTTCAGCAACTAAAACAGAAAAATGTAAAAATCTGAAACCATTATCAGCTTTTATACCATACATCCTGAACCTTACTGTTGTTTGCTGGGCCAGGAGTCTTTTCTCTTGTTCCTTGATCCGCTCACTTTTCATTTCAATCACAAAATGAAGACTTTGCAGCTCCTGCTCCCAGAATTCACCAGGGCTACCATGATCCTGTGAATACAGCATTGCAAACCACTATTAATAGATACTTCCAATCACTGCCTAATGATGTGTTTTACCCCGATTCAGAACACCCCACCCTCTATACCCAATCAGTGGTGGTCGCTTTTTTTTATTTTTATTATTATTATTAAATCCACTTTGATAAGATTGTATACATTAAAAACAAAATTCGTCACAAACCTGGAATTCCAACGGAGCACATAATGAATACATGCAAAATTACAAAGGTTACCTACCATGAAATTAAATGACTAAGGCCCCTTTCACACTGAGGTGTATTTCAGGCGTTTTAGCACTAAGAATAGCGCATAAATAACGCCTGAAATAATCCTGCCCGAGGGCTTTCACACTGAGGCGGGAGGAATTTTTTTTTCCTGCAAAACGCATCTTTGGAGCGGTGAAAAACCGTTGTGTATACTGCTTCTTTAGCGCTCCTTCCCATTGAAATCAATGGGACACCGTGGCTATACTGCCCGCAAACCGCTGCAGCGGTTTGCGGGTGGTTTTAACTCTCTCGGCCACTAGCGGGGGTTTAAACCGCACCGCTAGCGGCCGTATATCGCGGCAAATCTGACAGTATAGCGCCGCTATACCGCCAGCGCACCTCCCCGACCCAGTGTGAAAGGAGATCTAGAAGGCTGAAATTATGTCACAGTGATCATCTTGCTTTACAACTTCAGTCATTTCATGGACTTCTATTTTTTCTATTATGGAACTACAGTATTTTATTTGTTCAGCTATAAATATTCTTGAAACCAACCTGTGAGTTGGTGTTGGGTACTCAACAGTGGAGTATTTAGGTTTTGTGCTGCCCTAGGCCTGACTAAACTCGTGCACCCCCTAATTTAAATATGACCCACCCCTTCCTCTCAATGCCACACCCCTTTCTGTTTAGGACCCGCCCTGAAATTTTCCAGTGGGGGCCTGCGGGGGGATTCCCTTAATTTGCACAGATTTCCTCTCACTTCCTGTGTGGCTATGGGGCAGGAAGTGAAGGGAAATCTCTGCAATGTGACAGGGATGGTAAAAAATAAACAGACAGGGGCTATAACCTAGGGTGACCAGACATCCTTGGTTTCTGGGGACAGTCCCTGGATTGAGGACACTGTCCCCGGACCAAGTCTGTCTCCGGTTTTGTCCCCGGATTGGATTTGAACAGGGGCTGGGGCAATTTCAAAGACAGTCAGTGCAGAATTAAAAAAAAAAATCTGAATTGCACCCCCCCCGCTCTGCCGCTCCTACTAGCTTAGAGTAGGGTGACCAGACATCCCCGGTTTCAGGGGACAGTCCCCGGATTGAGGACACTGTCCCCGGACCAAGTCTGTCCCCGGTTTTGTCCCCGGATCGGGTTTGAACAGGGGCTGGGGCAATTTCAAAGACAGTCTGTGCAGAATTTAAAAAAATAAATTTTGAATTACAACCCCCACTCCACCGCTCCTACTAGATTAGGGGGGTGTATTTTTTTCCATTATCTGTGCCCTTTTCTGATGATCATGTGCTGGTCGGAGCGGAGGGAATATTTCTTCAGTTTTGGGTGCATGCCCTTTCAGCTTCGCTCGCATGTTCTGCCTTGGCTCAAGTCCCTGCCAGCTGCCTGCCTGCTTATCTCCTTGCCTTCCCTGGTGGAGTGATCTTCCTCTGCACCCCACCCAGTAGTAGCCAGGTCCTGGAAAGTAAGACTTGACAGGCTGTGAGGCGGGCGGCGGCGACAGGCAGAAAGTCGCTGATTGCCGCCATTACTAGTAAAAAAAAAAAATTATGTCCCCGGATTTCATTTTAAAAATCTGGTCACCTTAGCTTAGAGGGGTGTATTTTTTCCATTATCTGTGCCCCTTTCTGATGATCATGTGCTGGTCGGAGTGGATGGAATATTTCTTCAGTTTCGGGTGCCCATTCAGCTCCGCTCGCATGTTCTTCTGCCTTGGCTCAAGTCCCGGCCAGCCGCCTGCCTGCTTATCTCCTTGCCTTCCCTGGCGGAGTGATCTTCCTCCGCTCCCCACCCAGTAGTAGCCGGGGCCCGGAGAGTAAGACTTTACAGGCTGTGAAGCGGGCAACAGCGGTGACGGGCAGAGAGAGTCGCTGATTGCTGCAATTACTAGTAAAAAAAATAAAAAATATGTCCCCGGATTTCATTTTAAAAATCTGGTCACCTTACTATAACCCTCCCTTACTCTATCCAAAATGAAAAAAAAAAAGTGTTGCCTGTAGTTCTACTTTAAGTACAAATTTCTGATAATTTTATGGAGAGGACTAAGAAGATATAACCATGCCAATGGTACAGCAGAAAACATAGCACAGTGAGGAAGGTTTGTGGTCCAGGCTGATAGGACAGTCAAAATTAGAAGCAGCGCCCCCCCCCCCCCACCAGTTGCGGAATTCTGGCTGCCCACATACCGGAAGCAGTGCAGCCGCTTTATGGGGGTGCTAGACTAATTTGCCTCTCAGCTCAGTCCGCCCCATAAGACTGGCGCCACACTAATAGTGTAGCGCAAGCCGGCGGAGACTCTTTCCGCGCTGCCCCCCTGCAAAGTGCTGCCCTAGGCCTGGGCCTTGTTGGCCTAGGCCAGGATACAGCGTTGGTACTCAATAAGCATTAGGCTGACACAGCATGCTGCACCTGTATAGTGGGCTTTTTGGTAAAAGCCTGTATCTACAGGTTTTATCAGAACTGCTTCTCTCCACATACACATCAGTGCATAGATGCCAAATGTCCCGGATTTGCTGGGACAGTACTGCATTTATATGCTCTGTCCCGGGCTGCTTCCCAAGATCACATCATCATCCTTATCTGAGTTACTGAGCATGCCCAATAGCTCAAAAAAAAAAAAAAAAAAGTGTATTAACTGACGGAATCACAACTGTGAATAGGTGGTTCCAACACAATTGGGTGCAGGACCACTTGGAAAGTGGGCATGATCTGGACAGGACCACCCAGAGGAAAGGCGTATTAGGTGTGCCATGAATTGAGGGGATAGTGTCCTGGTGACTGGAATGAATACGTTGGCAAAATACAGTCAAGGGGATCTCAATAGAAGCACAAATCAGGTTAGAGGATCAAATGCATTTTAGAAAGGAGGTCAAATGCACCCGCCAATCAAGTCTGAACGATCTCAGAAACATCTTAAATGGAATGTTAGATGCAAGCAGAATGGCCCTGAGTGCAAGGTTTATTTGCCCTTTGACATAAGCCCAAAGCAGTCAACTCAAGCACTTAATATGTCCCAACGCTGAGGATCCCAAATATTGTGGGATGGCACTCCTGCACAATGACTTAATTTCTAATAGATGGAGATTAGGTCATTTTTAACTCAAAGGACTGAATTAAAAAAGGAATCATGGTTGTCCTTGCCCTATCCTGATGGGTACCGAACCCTGCGTACCACAGCTGCAAAGCACAAGTGATAACCTCTTGGTCAATGTACCACCATTACCCTTGCTGAAACTTCACCCTGCACAGGCAAATCTGACATCTGTGTCCCAGCACATGACAATGAAACCAAATACACATCCCATAAACCGGTATTACATATTGAAATATGGAAGTATCCTGTTTAAACTTTTGAACCTATTAAAAAGGCACCTCCTGCACTGCCAGGCATTTTCTGCTAAAAACACAAGTCGGCTCCTTTAAAATTCCTTCCTGAGTGATTACAGGGAGGCCTGGAATGTGGCAGCGCACCTAAGTGTAGACAGATTACCAAAGGGAAAGGATTACTGTACTGTGCCCTGAAATAACTGTTTGTGTGCCAGGCACATTGGATAAAGCACACTTCAATGAAATAAACAGGACCTACATCAAGTACAGCTTCAAAGCCAAGAAAGAACATTTCATTATGCACATAGACAATGGTTTGTTTTAATAAAGGCCAAACCATAAAAAAAAAATTGACATTTCAAGTGGATATTTGCCTGTTTTTTTTTTTCTTTTTTGGATACAGTGTGGAAAGGTTAAAACATCTGTCAGATTTCTGTTGCGGTCTATGTCCCCACTAGGGATTTTTTTTTTTTTTAAATCAGAAATAAAAATTATTTAAGCAGGCAAAACATGTTCTAGAGCATTTATGCTGTCATTTAGATTTAGAGCAGTACCACATCATAGTTGAGAATAACAGAAGAGTGATGCCGCGTACACACGATCATTATTCACGGCGGTTAAAAAAACGCAGTGAATAATGACATTAAAAACGAGGGAACGGCTTGTTCCTCACACACGGTCGTTTTTCACGTCATTTTTTCTCTTGTCGAGAAAAACGACAGTCTGTGGGCTCCGCGGCAGTGTTTCCCTATGGGAAAACTGCCGCGGAAAAAATGTCGGAAAAAACGACGAGAAAAATTAGAACATGTTCTAATTTTTCTCGTCGTTTTTAATGCCGTTTTTGTCATCGAGAAAAACGACAAAATGCCCACAGACAATCGTTTTTCTCGTCAAATGGAAAAAATGTAGTTTTTCTCGACGAGAAAAACGGTCGTGTGTACACGGCATTAGCACAAGATATTGTCAGACCCAATTCTGGTTTTGAAGAAGCACGACATCCTATCACAACGCTATATTCCTTTACTCATATGACTTTGGCTATCCATTTGTAATAGAAACATAACAGGATAACTCCAAGATCCTACCAGCAGTCTATTCAAAACAAGTTCCACTTGTGCTAGTCCATGGATACCCAACCACCCCCCCCCCCCCAAACCTTGGCAAACTTAGCGGGACATCCCCGATACTGGTTTATGACACGTTCATATCGAAAAGTAACCCCCATGTGGTCTATCCATTCCTTGGGGGAGGGAGAGGAGGCGGCACACTTTCAGTGCAATAATAGGATTTTACATGCTTGACACTGCATTCTGGACACCGCTTCCCTGGTGAAATCATCTGGCACTACATCATCTAATATAGCCAACACACATTGTTTGGGGTCAGTTACAAGGGTAGTTTGAAATGCTTGATTAATCATGTTTATAACTGTCTCCTAATACCTCTGTAAATTGGGCAGCACCACAGCATATAGATCAATCAGGTCCAGTATCAATCCCATTACATATACCCAGTGAAGTGCCTGGCTTCAGGTGATACAGAGATTACACAAACCCGCCTACATAAGTTGTACTTGTTTATCTGCAGTCTCATCTGTTCAAAAGTGCAGAATTTTAAAGCTTCTCTGAGAGTTCCAAAAAAAGGGGGCAGAGAGTTGAAGTTACACTCTGCAGAGCGCAGTAAAAAAAGAGCTCTGAGTGCTGATTGGTGTCAGGAAAAATTGTCACAAGTGACTCATGCTGATAGCAGAGGAACGAAGCAGCCGACAGAAATAACACTTAGTGCTCTGGATTGAGACAAGTACACACTGTAGAGGGAATATGCTTTGTTCATATTTCATATCTGAGGTTTATAACCACTTTAAGGGGAGTGTAATGAACTCACAAGAGTATGTACAATTGGGAAAGCCTTTGAGACACATTCAGGGAGCTAGAACTCACGGCTTTCAATACCATTTGCCATTGATCACCTGTCACATCTTACACATCCAGGACCCACTTCTCCAGCACTCTGCAGAAGTAATTTGTGAGTTTTGCATAGCAAATCGACACAAAACCTTTTTTGATTGGCCATTCGCTGCATCATACAGAAAATAAGGATCGTGAGAGACAGAATTCATCAGGAAGACTTTGGGCTGACACCGCATGGTGTAGCTGCAAATAATTGAAGTATACAAGTTGGTGCCGCCGACATTGTATATTCATCGCGATCCTATCACGGAGATTCTCGGCGACAGGGGTGCCGACATCTCGGCGACAGGGTGGCGACACATCTCGCGCTCGCTGCAATAGCGATTTTTATAGGTTTCTCACGACGTCACAGTCACATGTTCCCATGACGTCACAGTCACATGCTATGGGGCCACCCGGAGCATGTGACTGTGACGTAGTGAGAAGCCTATAAAAAACGATGCGGACCGAAGATTTAGCATTACAGTGGGAGGAAGCGACGAGTCAACATCGAGGAGGAGAAGAGAGAAGAGGACGCCGACGGGAAGACCGGCCCCTCCACTAGCAAAAGGGCTGGAAGAAGATAGTGGAGGGGCCGGCAGAAGGACAACGGAGAGCCGGACGAGACGACGGGGAAGACCGGGCCTCCGCTAGCAAATAAGCTGGAAGAAGATAGCGGAGGCTCGGCAGAAGGAAGAAAGAACCAGAGAAGAGAAGAGGGAAGAAGGCGACGGAGAAGACCGGGCCCCGCTAGCAAAAGAGCTGGAAGAAGATAGCGGAGACCCGGCAGAAGGAAGAAAGAACCGGAGAGCGCGGCGACGACACCGGAGACCCCCGAAGTCGGAAGAAGACCCCCGGAGCTGTGTAATAAATTACTTTAAAAAGCTGTGTGTGTGTGTTTTTTTATTGCCATTTTTTTCCACCAGGTGAATGGGTAGGGGTATGATGTACCCCATACTCATTCACATAGGGTGGTGGGCTGGCATCTGGGGGCCCCGTTATTAAAGGGGGCTCCCGATCAGCCCCCGCCCGCAGACCCCGACAACCAACGGCCAGGGTTGTCGGGAAGAGGCCCTTGTCCCCATCAACATGGGGACAGGGTGCTTTGGGGTGGGGGGGCCGCAGGTCGCCCCCCTGCCCGAGAGCACCAAACCCCCCATGTTGAGGGCATGCGGCTTGGTACGGTTCGGGAGGGAGGGGGGGCCGCTCTCTCGTCCCCCCCTCTTCCCTGCGGCTTGCCAGGTTGCGTGCTCGGATAAAGGTCTGGTTTGGATTTTGAGGGGGATCCCCACGCCGATTTTTCAGCTTAGGGGAGTCCCCTTCAAATCCATACCAGACCGAAGGGCCTGGTATGCTCCTGGAGGGGGAACCCATGCCGGTTTTTTTATTTAAAAATTGGCGTGGAGTTCCCGCTCAGGATTCATACCAAACACAGTGCCTGGTATTGGCGGGAATCCACGTCGGATCTCCGTC
This sequence comes from Rana muscosa, assembly GCA_029206835.1. Classification (NCBI taxonomy): domain Eukaryota; kingdom Metazoa; phylum Chordata; class Amphibia; order Anura; family Ranidae; genus Rana; species Rana muscosa. The sequence goes on along the minus strand of CM055118.1, from coordinate 98,234,893 downwards.
TACCGGCAATGCGTGTCGCTCATTGTGAAAGGAAAAACAACATTTTTCCTTTCCCGATGACGAGACAGCTCGGCGCTGGCTCTCGCGACGGAGCTCGTAGGGTGTCAATCTCGCCGCTAGAAGAGGCGAGATTGACACAATATCGGTGGCACCTACTGTATGTGCTGGGGGGCAGGCCATATTGAGATTGTAAAGTAGTAAATGGTAACAACTTGCCTCGATAGAATATATGTTGAACATATGTAATCCCATTCGCTTGCCATTTGGCCACATATTCGTATTGTGTATGGTCAGAAAGAGTTTACCAAATAGGGCTATAGCATGTATAGCCAGGAACCCCTTGCAACTGTTTGGCTTTCATCCAGACCTTATGCATGAGTCTATAGGTGGGAAATTACCTATTCGGTTTGTCAAAATGTTGCAATTCTAAACCTTTCAGAAGTGAAAGCAAGTTGGTAAAATACAGAACAAGGTGGAGTCATTTTGCGGGTTTGTACAATCCTGAGCCATTCCAGCAACCAAGTGCTGAAGATGCGCAGCCATGCAATATATCCATGAGTTCAGAAAGGCAATATCCTAATTATTCTTTGGGCTTTGTACTTGCTCAAGTCGGACCCTGGGTGGGCTATTTTTCCACAGCAAAGTTCGAAAAATTAAATTCAGAGTACTAAATATTTTAGGAGACAAAACCACTGGGGTGAGTATTATTTTAATCATATTGGCCCTACCAATCAGAGAAATTCATCGTTTTTGCCACAGTAGGAAACCAGTAGGCTGAATAGCTCTTGGTGGACTTCAGTGACAAAATCATTTTGAATCTCCACACTCTGCCCTTATTATCGGGCATCATGAAGCCGTAATGCAAAATGAAAAATTAAACAACGGAAAGTCTAAACTCCCTTATATTGGTAGGTGGAATGACCTTGGAATATCATCCAACTAAAACTAAATGAAACCGTTTTGTTTTGGTGTCAGTATCTTGGCACAGATTGTCATTTTGGAACAGTGACTGAGCTGCAGGATGGTCAGATACCTAAAGCAATCTAAATATGGATTTACTAGGGTGGAGTCAATCTGTGCTTTGCAGGAATTTGGTAAGTGATGTCTACCACAGGATAACATTCATGTAAAGGTGGCTATTCAGCACCAGTACTTAAAGCAGTATTAAACCCAAAGGAAAACATTTGCTTTATTGCAGCTAACCAATTCTTAGATGTTATGGTTTGCATTTGTTTTCTTTTTTAGGCTTCCTTTCCCCTCTTTTCATCTGGTGATCTGGCCAGCGAGTCGGTTTTTCAAAAGAACAAGCTTTCTTGCAAATTGTATCAGTTATAGGGATGAAACCAGCCTTTTACCACTGACAGGGAGTCTTACTATGATCAGCTTTTATTTATGTAAAACCTTTATTTCAAAAGGAAAAACTGTTTGTTGTAACTTGGTATAAAGTAGGGATATGCAATTAGCGGACCTCCAGCTGTTGCAGAACTACAAATCCCATGAGGCATAGCAAGCATGATGGAACTTGTAGTTTTGCAACAGCTGGAGGTCCGCTAATTGCATATTCCTGGTATAAAGTATTAGCTGGAGTTTGGCTTCAATTTGTTATTGTATCTATATTTGTTAGCCCATCTAACGCTCCCCCCACACTGGCAATGCTGCTGTCCAAAGGTGCCTGCTGCGCTACATCATCCAGAGTGGGGGCACTAGAATAGGAGGTGTGTTAATGCCACTATATCTAATGATTGGTAAGCTGCAATATATTAAATTTTTGGTTTTGGGTTTAATAACGCTTTAAAAACGTATCCTTCCCTACAGGCAACCTTGTTGCTAAAGTAAAAAAAACTAACCAAAGCCCCCTGTTAAAGAAAAACAAATCTTTCTGCTCAATAAATTAGCTCTTAGCTGCCTCAAAGCAGACCTTCAATGCAAAAAGGAAGATCTACTTCTCTGCCACCACCACCACCACCCAAACAAATAAGCTGTATATAAAACTTTAACAATATAAAACTTTAACAATATAAAAAACTTTAACAATAAAGATTTCACAAGAAATAATATAAAAAAAATACTAAGCTAGGCTCTGCTTTCTGGTAGATGCGGGTGACATCACCACCTCTCATTCTGCCTGTTGGCCACTCCAAATCCCATGAGAATGCACTCCTTTGGTGAGCTAGGATACAATCTTGTGGTATGTCGAGCCCCCAGCTATCCCAGGAGGCAGTGGTTAGGCATGGTATCTATTTTTACATATTTTTTTTTGTGAGGTGGGGGGCTGGTAGGGAAGTGGACCTTTCGTCATGGAAAGTCTGCGTTTCTTTAAAGAGCTCTTGGCATCCCTACTATCCATCACTCCCAGGTGTGTTAGATAATGTGCTGCCCCCTCGCTTCGGTTTCACCTCCAACCCCTACATCGCTGTCAAACGCAGTAGTGATGTAGAAGCTGGCAGAAGGAGCCACAGTTGCACAGCTGGAGACCAGGCGTCCAACACTCCTGGAAGTGTGTTGGATATTGAAGAATTTTTAGCCAACAGTATCTCATGAATACAGCAAGTGCAGCAGGCCAGTCATTTTTAAATTACTTCATGAATGCCAACTGTTCTAACAGGGAAAGTTCTGGCACTTCCAGGTAGTGTTGGAGCTTATGGCTACCTTCTGGCACCACAGAGACCTGTTGGCCCCTAGGTGAGATGGGCTGCCTCACTGGCCAAAATAAATTTGCAGGAGATAAGGTGCAGGCAAGCTTTGGCATTGTGAGGAAGTGATGAAATTTTCTTTGTCAGAACGGTCCAGCATTCAGAATATCTACAGGCTTTTTTAAAGGCCAAGTTCACCTTTCTGCATAAAAATAACAAATGCAAATATTTTTGCAGGAAAAAAAAGATGCATTTATTATTTTTTGCACAGTATCCTGCAGAGCATTGCATTGCCAATCAGTGGATTGTGGGTGCAATGTCAGGCTCCCGCAGACATGTCCTTCAGCCGTCTGCCCGTACTGCTGTCAGTTTGAAAGCTGCGGGGCACTGAATAAACTACGAGCATGCTCATCACGCCCCCTTTGAAGTTCATTGAGAACTACAAGCCATCTGCAGCGGTGTAAGAAAGGACTTGTAGTTTTCTCATTCACAGATTCCTGTGATTGATTTAGGCGACTGTATAGGTGAAGTAGGTGCAGGGAGAAGAGCCCTGTTACAGGGAGGTGGGATTGCAGGGTGAAGGGAGAGGTGCTCTGTGGGTCATATCTTAATACTGAGTCTCTGAGAGACACTTTAAAAAAAATAAAATAAAATAGGAAATACATGTAAACCATTCAAATCTTAAAGTGGTTCTAAAAGGCAGAATGTTTTTTTATCTTAATGCATCCTAAGATAAAAAACCTTCTGTGTGCAACAACCCCCCCCCCCCCCAAAACTTACCCGAGTCCCTTCTTTATCCAGCAATTTCGCACCTCCTCCGCAATTGGCTGAGACACAGCAATGGGTGCCATTGGCTTCCGCTGCTGTCAATCAATGTCCGTAAACTAATAGGGGGAGGGGGTAGCCGCGGCTCCGTTTCTGAATGGACACACAGAGCAGTGGCTCGGGTGCCCCCATAGCAAGCTGTTTGCTATGGGTGCACTCATCAGGAGGGAGGGGCCAGGAGTGCCGGATTTGGGCTGCTCTGTGCAGAACCACTACACAGAGCAGGTAAGTATAATATGCTTGTTATTTAAAACTAAAAAAAAAAAAAAAAAACAAGCCTTTAGTATCATTTTAAAGTGGGGGCAAAGCAGGGAACCTTTCAGGGGCACGGCATAAGTAAGAAATTTTTCACAAGATTATGTGAAATTTCAACAATTCTGGCATTGTATATCAAACTATCTGTGAAAAACTGACTGGGTTACCCATCAACCAAATGTTTCTCTTTACTTTTAGATTGTAAGATCTAACAAGCAGGGCTCTCTGATTTCTCTTGTATTAAATAATATTGTTACTGTACTGTCTGCCCCCATGTTGTAAAGCACTATGCAAATTGTTGGTGTCATGAATCCAGTATAATAATTTAAAAAAAAAGGTTACTGTTCTGGTTATAAAAAGCGGTATTTCATGTTTTGCTATAGGGACCAATTATACATTAAGTGTATCAATATAATACCTGAATGTGTATTTTGTAGTCTTGATTCAGGATAGACTCTTCAACCCGTTTCATTTTCTCTTGGAAGGATGCCAACTGCCCATTTAATTCAGCAACAGTTTCCTGCAAATTAAATAATTAATTTACTATGCTTGTTTGATAGGGCAATATAATGAACAACGGTAATGTGCAAAGTACAGTAATGGTTCAACTCTTTTCATGTTAATGCAAGAAAAAAATGCACCTGCATGATTCTTGACCATACAGCACACCACAAGGCACAGAACATTCACACATGTGTGTTGCGCCAAAGCTCAGGTGCGTTAAGGTTTACTGTATATGTGTGTTGGGGTGCTATCCAGAGTAAATAGCTTTTAGTTTATATGCTGGCTCTTAAATCCCGAGCTTTGGACCAAGTCAGTAATGTAAATATGGGGTCTTTGCACTTGTAACAGAACTTCACGGAGTACATCATCACTGCTCTTTGCCCTGCCTTACAGAATAAAGCACTGATAAGATCATGTCAACAGCTTCTAATAGTCGTATTTTATCTTAACAGATCAGTTATTTCCAGGTATCTAATCACTGCATACAGCTTAACCCAATAGTTATGAGCGGCCTGTACCTATGTGACCTCACCCATAACATTTTGTACGATTCAACTTAAGCCCTGCACACACGATCGGTTTTACCGATGAAAACAGTCCGATGGACTTTTTTCATTGGACAAACCGATCGTGTATGGGCCCCATCGGTGATTAAAAATAGAACATGTTTTAAATTTACTCGATGGAAAAAAAAACTATAGCAAAATCCGATCGTCTGTGTGGAACTCCATCGGAGAAAAAACCCACGCATGCTCAGAATCAATTCGACACATGCTCAGAAGCATTGAACCTAATTTTTCTCGGCTCGTCGGAGTGTTTTACGTCACAGCGTTTGGGACGGTCGGATTTTTGACTGATGGTGTGTAGGCAAGACTGATGGAAGTCAGCTTCATCGGAAATCCAATGGAAAAATCCATCGGATTTTATTCCATCGGAAATCAGATCGTGTGTACAGGGCTTAAAGCCTAGATTGTATAATCCAGTTGAATCCTTTATCTAGATTAATCTCCAGTTGCTAGGAAAGAAAGCAAAGGGGAAACTGTCAGGAATATAGGAGCTGTCAATGCGGAATTGTTTTCAAAGCTGTACATTCTGGGTCTGTCATCGCTATTTTTGCTTCAATAGTTAGACTCTGACCTGAACAAATAGTTAAGTCAGCTGTCCTAACTACACTGGCTGTATTCTTGTTCTTGTTCTGGGACAGTGAATCACCGAGCAGTGAGACAAGGGTAAGAATGACACTCTATGTACTTGCATCTTCAAAAGCAAGCCAGCTACTATATTTTCATTCTAATGGATGACATCCTGAGAAATTGAAACTCAGGTCTTTAAAACGACATGAGAAGCATATGTTGCCAGCACACCATGGATCCATTTATAAATCCAGTGTTTTAATAAAGCATGTGATTAATCACACGCCTGATGAAAGGGCCCTGCGCAACTCTAAATTGGATTTACATGTGATCGCTTTAATAAAAGCTCTGGAAATTTAAATAAATCTATGGCGTGCAGGCAACTGTTAGACAGGATACATTGGTTATTTGCAGTCTGGTTGGTGAGTTGAGCTGTGAATTTTCTTTAGTTTTGTTGACATGTGTCGGCCCTTCCATGTGCTGTGAAGGCCAGTTATAGGTGGAAGAAGTAGCCATTTCTTTGTACCATTGGAATACTAGTGAGGGGACGTACTGGACACTTTGGTGCCATTGTGCTATATGCAGGGTGTTCCCTGTGCCTTTAACGAGGCTTACCTGCCCCCTCTATTCATTATAATGCATGCGCTTCTACAATGGAGGATCTAAAAAATGTAAAGTGTTAGGACTGCAGATAATACTGGGGTGTCGTGAAGTGGCTCTGCAGCTTACGTATGTATTTGCAAATGTGTGCAAACTAAACCCGTTTTTGTCCCAAGTTGTTGAGACAGAACACATTAGGTTGTTTGCAGGCTGGTTGGGGAGTTGAGCTGGGAATGTTATTGGTTTTGTTTGACATGGGTCGTCCTTCCACGTGCTCCTTGCTGTGAAGGCCAATTATAGGTGGGGGCTGACTTTTAACAAACATACACTTGCCAGTCCAGGAGTCCAGCACTTTCCTCACCCGTGCCAGTTCTCTGCTGGCCTTCAGGTCCCTGGCACATCATCTTTAATGTGGAAAGCTGGCTCTAGCTTCCTGGTGTTTCACAACTGTCTCCCCACGGCTCACGCACAAGACGCGCTGTGCTTGCAGAGTGGTCGCAGTCTCCTGGGACATGTGACGTCTCAGGAGGTTGAGGGCAGGAAAGGAGGCAGGGCAAACTTCCACTCTGATCACCTACTGTAGGTGATCAAAGTGGATGTGGGCGTGGGCACCCACTTCCAGAAAACAAACCAAAAAAAAAAAAAAAAAGAAGAGTTCACTCTAATGAGAAAGGAGAATGAGCGGAAGTTCACATTTTAGGTGAAGTTTCACCTTAAATTCTTTCCACAAAGCATCTGGTAAAAATATTTTTTTTTTTACACAAGTCCCTGCGAAACTGTCTTTATTACAAAAAGACAGATTTTTTTTATGGGCATTACAAATGGGAGAACACCAGATTGACCAATTTGGATGCTACATCCATCTTCTAGTCATCTTTGGTTATACACTACTTCATTGCAAATTGATTCATTTTTTTAATCATGCTGCAAAACCGATGAAACAGCAGACCTTAAGGGAAGTGGTTAACGTTTCGTACGTTTCTTTGAGCGATGCCTTTTCCTCATCATAGTGCTTCTGCAACCCTGTGAGAAAGAATACGGTACAGTACAGTCATTTCCTTTCAAAGTAACACTGCGCACACATACGTACAAACCCTAGGTTCAAAAGGTTTCATTTCCTTTCTAAAGGGATGCTAGAACCACACTACACCCTTCATGCTACATATAAAAGCGCTACATTACAGCTGCTACATGATTATGCTTCCAAGATCTCTGAAATCATGTTTCTTAGTATACAAAAAAACGTTTTCCTAGTTAACCCTAGGCACAGTCACAGAAATATTAGAATTCTAAAACTCATTTCCAAAAGGACCTATTTATAAAGCCGATATAGGACCGAATCACGGCCATCCTGCTGCTTTTCTAACAAAAGCATCTCAGGAACATTCAAAAAGCAATGATGTGTACTTTATAAATGTCTTCACTTGAAATGTACATTTTTACTCAGTATGTACTGTAAAAGTGATCTGGGTTGTCCATCAGAAGCAGAGACAAAGGATGGCTTCAGACCACCATGACAACCCCAGCATCTTGTTTTACCTTCACACTTTTTATCCAGTTCAGCTTTCAGACATGAAGCCTGTTCTGAAAGACGTTTTTCCAAGTCTGCTTCCGCATCTCGTTTAGCCTGTAAAAGGAAAAAAAATCTATTAACGGATGAGTAAATAAAGTCCATCTCCAATATTGTGCCCCAAATCCCTTCTCCCTGCCCATTCACAAGTTTGCCATCGTGAGACCTTCTTCCCAGGGTAGAGACCATTGAACCAGCTCTGCAGTCCAGGCCTGCCACTGGCAGATCTTGTTGTCGCCCTTCGTCGCGACATCATCACATCACTGTAGTCTAATGGAGCTTTAAAACGACCACAGTGCTGGACAGCCAGTGATAGGTTTTCACATCACCCAGGCAGTGTGACAGGCACCTGTAAAAGGAACACACTGCTGGACAGCCAATAATAAGTGTTGACATTCACCCAGGCAATGCGGAGGGCACCTGAAGGAGGTCCACATTGCTAGACAGCAAATGGTACGTTTTCACATCACTCAGGCAATGTGGAGGGCACCTGAAGGAGGACCACAGTGCTGGACAGCCATTGGTAAGTGTTCACTTCACTCAGGCAGTGTAATGGGCACCTGAAGAAGAACCTACTGCAGTGCAGAAGAGGGTGGACTAGGTACCCAGAATGTCAAGCAACCAGAGATTTAGGCAAAGTAAAAAGAGCTTTTAGGTTTGTGTTCTTTTTTTTAAATAAACTTGGAGAGTTAGAGGACGATGTTGGGGAGGAGGGTGTTATCAGACATGACCTATAAAGCTGGACTCCAGATAAAAACATAAAAGTGAATGTTTACCATTATCATTGAAAGTAAAAGAAAATCCCAAATTTTGGGTTGTTCCCAGAAAAGTAATAGAGGGGAAATCTTGCAATGGGGACAATAGTTCTGGTGACCCGGGGGTCCCCAATTTCCTTAATTTTTAGGGACTTTCTTTCACTTCCTGTTTGGCTATGGGACAGGAATTGAAGGGAAATCTCTGCAATGTATCACAGATGGTAAAAAAAAAAAAAGATCTGGGGTTTTGACCCTCCCTTGCTCTATTCAAAAATGAAAAAAAAAATGCCTATAGTTCTACTTTAATGCAGGAAATGCATTAAGGTGAAAAATCATTTTGGCGTTAGAACTACTTCTATAAACCCGGAAAATCTTGAAGTTTGTAAAAATACCTTGTTAAGATCTCCACACATTTACTTGAATTCTATTCCATGTTTTCACTATGCCCTGTGAGTAGGCACTGCTGTGTCACACATTTCACAGAGCCTTCCTTCTGAACTACAGAGATGCTGAGAGGAGGAGTTTCAGGAGGCGAAATCACTGCTTTCAGGGAGCAAGGTATCTTGGAATATGTAGTCCTTAGAAATTGAAAGTAAACTGCAGAGGAGAAGCTGCAAAGCATGCAGGGAGTTCAGGAAGTTGTGGATAGAGATGGCCAGCATACCTTAAAGCATAACTATAGGCAAAACATTTTTTTTCTCGTTTTGGATAGAGTAAGGGAGAGTTGTAACCCCATTGGTTTCTTTTTTGTGCTCCATTGGGGAGATTTACCCTCACTGTCCGATAGCTAAACAGGAAGTAAGGGGAAATCCCTACAAAATAAGGGAATCCCTTGGGAACCCCCTGGCCACTAGAACTGGTGTCCCCATTGGAAGATTCTCCCTCTATTACTTTTCTCGGGATTTTCTTTTACTTTCACTTTTTGTGATCATGGTAAACAAGACAAATAGAGAGGATGAATCTCCTTAATGGGGAACACACAGCATAGACAATCGACAGGCGTTTTAATCCCTGTCCAAAACTAAAGAAAATATTTTTTATAAAAAATAAACAAAAACAAATATTTAATCCTTTACAAATCACTTTGAGTAAAGGCTAATGGTTAAAAGCATATTCCACCTTTTGCAAAAATAGTTTGAAGATGGGGGGGGGGGGAGGTTAGGGGATGTGACCATGTTTCATGATACGCCCTCAATGTGGGTGCAACATGAAACATGGGCAGAAAGATGGTGTATGTTTTTAATACCTTTGTCATTTTTTTTGCAGTCTCTGTCCCGTCTGGGGGATTTCCTTTTACTTCCTGTTCCAGAGATGCAGAAAGAAAAAGTAAAAGCAGAAAGTAAAAGTGAGGGGATAACCCCTCCAAATTGTCACTAGATCAGAGAATGGTCACAAGGACAATGAGGGTGAATCTTCCCAGTGGGGACACAAACAGCAATACTGCTTTACATACATAAAAGGTTAAGGACAATACAGTCAGATCAGATTTAAAGGCCTTGCTATAGGATTTAAAGCTAAATACACTTTTAAGAGCCTAACAATTTTAGATGAAATGAGCACTCCTTTCAATGTCGGCTTCTATTGTCAACTGTCTTCTCTGACAGCTCCATGTATATAGATTGCACCTGTATAAGCCAGTCTCACTGGACTCAAAGTTCAGATTAAGGTAACAATGCAAATGGCTTCTTTATACATTGCAGTTGCTCACAAAACAAACATTTTGTGGTTTCGTTTCTTTCCCAAGCAGAACAAAGCTTCATACTGGCAGGCAACATTAAAAGAACATGTTGGTCTTGTTCTATGCATTTCTCTATTAAGTCATAATAAGTACACAGAACACATTACGGTCAATGAGCTGATGTAATTATTTTAGTTCTTATGTGTTAAAGGTAAAAGTGAATGGGACAGAGCACCAGTATTCATTGAACTCTTTTCTAGCATCCGCTAATAGGTGTTCAGGAGGCTATTGAAGCCATGACTTAGTGTTTGTGTCATAAAGTCATTAAAGCAAGTAACTAGAGAAAAGCAACAGATCTGCTTTTAAGCGTATGTATAGTCCAAGTTTTGGGCACAGTGGGTAAGGGTTAGTGAAAAGTGACTTATTTTAAAGACGCAACACGCTCCTACACAGGCTAATAGGTCAATTTTGTTTGGGCTTCTGCATGAGCTACAGGAGCTGGAACCCGTTTAGTTTGGTCTGCTAGAGGATCCATAGGCTGGGAGTTTGATTACTTCCCCCCGACTCTAAGAGACACCTCTGTAGATTAAGGAGGGAGGAGTCAAATACTTAATATTTAGTAGGGCCTATCCAATCCCTGGGAGGTGTGCCCAGATAGTGGATGAGTTCCTAAGGGGCTACTTGCCCTGGGACACCTCTGGGCTCGACACTGGACTGCTTTCTTTGGGCCTTATCCATGGACTGTGTATGTTCTAGGACCCTGTGAGTAGAGCCTCTTCACTTGCACTGAAGTTTTCATGGTCCCCAGCCGTGAAATATGGACTCCTGGGATTTCCAATTACTTGCTCTACACTTTTCTGTATGGTCTCCAGCCGTGCACATAGAGACTGTTTTAGCTTGCTACTACTACTTGGGTAGAAAAGTGTCCTCTGTTAGCTACCTGTTTCGTTTTGGAGTATCCTGCATTACTCCCAGAAGTTCTACTTGCAATAAATAAATAAAAAAAAACAGCACCCCTAGACTGTTTATTGAGCCATAATTAATGGACTTCTGCTGTCTGCTTTGCTCGAAGTTGGAATATAACCTATTTAAATCTACAGTGAGCGCTAGATGTACACTATAGGACCCAAGGTAAATAGACACCCACTTTTTTAGGTTCAGGTGTTTCCAGGGAAGGGTACATTTAACGCCACAGCATGCAAAGACATTTTAGGGTTGAAAATATATTTATTGGTATTTTAACAGAGAATACATGGAACAACATATAGAGTTACAATCTGGAAACAGTCACTGGTAAGCATGTGTGAGGAGTCAGCCAAATGGCTATCGCCTACAGCTTAAAGTGGTTGTATACCCACAAATATGAAATGCACCTACAGGTAAGCCTACATTAAGGCTTACCTGTAGGTGCTTGCAAGATCTCTGAGACCTACACGGTCTCGAGATATTTGCAAAAAAGAGTGCATCGCTATCTACGGCGCATGCGCACCGTAGATAACGGCGCAGGCGCACTGAGCGCAGAGGCTCTTTGAATGGCAGTCTGCCGGACACTGCCGGAATTCGCGCATGCGCGGGGATCGTGCCGTTCCCCACGCATGCGCGGGAGTGACGTCATCGCCGCTCCGGCCAATCACAGCGCCGGAGCGGCGATACCCGGAAGTCACTCCGGGCATCATGGATGCGACGGAGGACGTGTCCGAGGACCGCTGCGGCGGCTTCGATCTAAGGTAAGTGATTGATAATGAGCTAGTATGCTAGTCATACTAGCTCTTTATGACTTTGCCTTGCAGGTTCTGAAAAAAAAAAAAAAAAGTTTTGCGGTATACAACCGCTTTAACTCTTATTACAATGCAGAACAATATTGACATCAATGACCGTTACTTGGTGTAGGAAGTGGATTTGGCTAGAAGAGCCTCGTCGTTCATGGACAAAGACATTTTAGACTACTGCACTCTTTCAGCCTTGTGGCAACAAATTTGAGGAAGAGAGGAAAGCACTTTTCTGTTCTAGCATAACTTTGCTCCTATGCACAAAGCCAAATCCTCCTGTGAAGGAACTCAATTGACCTGCACAGAGCCTTGACCTCAACCGAACTAACAACTTTGGAATGATGTAGAACACATATTGCAAGCCAGGAACTCTTGTCCAACATCAGTATCTAACCTCACAAATGCTCTTTTGGCTGATTGGGAACAAATTCATACAGATACACTCCAACATCTTATGGAGGCTGTTACAGGGGGTGACGGCTGTGTGTGTGAAGGGGGTGGGGGGGTCAGTCTGCCAAACTGTATATTAATTGGTTATGGTTTTGGAATGGGATGTCCAACAAGGCAAGAGGCAGGTCACCATAAAACATTTTTGGACATTTAGGCTTGGTTCACACCTATGCAGGTTGCAGTTTGCATATTCCAGGTGCATGTTGCGTTTTTTAAATACTGGTACATGCTTTTAAATTCTATGGAACCAAAAAACAAAGTCCCTGGACCTTTCCATAAAATGCACAGATGTGAACGTGACCCATAGGAAACCATGTTAAATGGACTGTAGTGTGTTTCTGCAAAACTGAAAAATGCATAGGTGTGAGCCAGGCCTCAGATAATGTGCACAAATTCTGGTACTGCCGAAGCCCAAAGCAAACAAGCATATTACAACTTCATTTAATAGAGCTTATGAAAAGGCTACAGGCTTACATTTGCCAGGTTCCTTATCCATACTAAGGAACATTGCAGTCCATCTATTCTCAGCCACATCAAAGTTTCTCGCTACAATGTTACTGCAGCATTTACCCAGCACTATTGCTCCTGTAGAGAAATAATACTTCACCCAATTTTACAGCTGACCTTTTCCCTCAGCTCCTGTTCCTGCTCCTCCATCTTCTTCTTGTTGCCCTCCTCCATGGACACCTTTTCCTCATGGTGGGACTGAATGAGTTTTCTGATTTCTTGCTCATAGTCTTTGATTTTCTGCAAACATTCACTTGATCCATTTCCTGTGTAAGGACCAGAATAAAGAGAAAACGAATGTCAGGTCAAAATCCATGTCTACAAAACCACTTTTTGATGGCCAGGGAACTCCATAATAGAATTTATATCTACTTCGAATTGCTATTAGTGACAATTAAATGACCTGGAATTAACGTATACAACAAAGGGAGGGAAATGATAGTCAATGGGTTGCCAACAGCTAACAATCAACAGATTCTCTTGTGGACAAATGTTTTGAAGAAAAACGTGTGGGTAAACCGAAGGCTTTATTCTTTTCCTTGAAAAGAGTATGGAACAGAATCCCGGCAGGGATGGACTGGCCATTGGGACTACCGGGAGTTTCCCAGTGGGCCGATGGCTCAGTGAGCCGTTTAAAAACAAAAAAACAAATAAATATATATATATATATATATATATATATATATATATACTGTATTTATTGGCGTATAACACTCACTTTTTTACCCTGAAAATAGACGGTAAACTGTGCCTGCGTGTTATACGCAGGGGGCTGTGGAAAGTTTTTTTCCTGAAACTTCCCTCTTAAAGTTAAAGTGCGTGTTATACGCCTGTGCGTGTTATACGCTGATAAATACGGTATATATATATATATATATATATATATATATATATATATATATATATTTTTTTTTTTGTCGGACGTTTTTTTATGCAGAGTTCGGCGGCAGCAGGAGCGTGGCAGCAAACAGCTGGCGGGGATTAGGGGAAGGTGGCCAGCGAGGAGGGCAGTTGGATGTAAAACCCGAGGAGGGAGAACAGCTCCACCCCCTCCCTGACCACCGAAGAGGCGAACAGGAGCGAGCGCGGCCACCCCGGCGCTCCCAGAACCTCGATTCCTCCACCTCCTCTCTGCTCCAGGAACCATGCGGCCTGGGCCGGAGGGCAGGCTGACTGGGAGCCCGAAGGAAGAGAACATGCGCCGCTGTAAGGAGCAGAGCAGCGAGAGCACCCCCCGGATCAAGAGGGAGACTCTGCGCTGCCGCTGCTGGCCATCAGGTACCCGGCATCCTACACAAACATGCCAGAACACTGAGACAGCAGTCTGTCTCTCGCGGCCCCCCCCTCTGTCTCTCGCGGCCCCCTCTCTATCTCTCAGCTCCCCCCCTCTCGGTCTCTCAGCTCCCCCCTCTCTCTGTCTCAGCTCCCCCCCCTCTCTGTCTCTCAGCTCCCCCCCTTCTCTGTCTCTCAGCTCCCCCCCCTCTCTGTCTCTCAGCTCCCCCCCCTCTCTGTCTCTCAGCTCCCCCCCTCTCTGTCTCTCAGCTCCCCCCCTCTCTGTCTCTCAGCTCCCCCCCCTCTCTGTCTCTCAGCTCCCCCCCCTCTCTGTCTCTCAGCTCCCCCCCCTCTCTGTCTCTCAGCTCCCCCCCCTCTCTGTCTCTCAGCTCCCCCCCCTCTCTGTCTCTCAGCTCCCCCCCCTCTCTGTCTCTCAGCTCCCCCCCCTCTCTGTCTCTCAGCTCCCCCCCCTCTCTGTCTCTCAGCTCCCCCCCCTCTCTGTCTCTCAGCTCCCCCCCCTCTCTGTCTCTCAGCTCCCCCCCCTCTCTGTCTCTCAGCTCCCCCCCCTCTCTGTCTCTCAGCTCCCCCCCCTCTCTGTCTCTCAGCTCCCCCCCTCTCTGTCTCTCAGCTCCCCCCCCTCTCTGTCTCTCAGCTCCCCCCCCTCTCTGTCTCTCAGCTCCCCCCCTCTCTGTCTCTCAGCTCCCCCCCCTCTCTGTCTCTCAGCTCCCCCCCCTCTCTGTCTCTCAGCTCCCCCCCCCTCTTAGGCTGCTTTCACACTGGGGCGGGCATTGATGGTAAAACGCTGCTAGTTTTAGCGGCACTTTACTGTTGTCTTAGCTGCGCTATTTGGCTTCTAGCAGATGCTTTTAACCCCTGCTAGCAGCCAAATTAAAGGTTAAATGGGGCTGTGTAGTGCTGCTGCCGAAGTGCTTTGCAGGCACTTCAGCAGCGGTGGCCATTCATTTCAATGGGCAGGAGCGGTGCCCAGGAGCTCCTCCACCGCCCCAAAGATGCTGCTTGGAGGACTTTTTTTAACGCCCTGGCAGCGCCTCAGTGTGAAAGCACTGGGACTGCAGCGGAGGCATTTTTCAGGCGCTATTTTTAGCCCAAAAGCGCCTGAAAAATGCCTCAGTGTGAAAGGGGTCCTACACTCACCCCCTCTCTTTTACACTCACTCCCTCTCTCTTACACTCACCCCCCTCTCTCACCCCCTTTCCCTCAACCCTCCCTCTCTCTCTCTCTCTCTCTCACCCTCTCATGATATACAATAATGGATGTAGGGGCCTTTGGGTGGGCGTGATTTTTTGGGGGGGTGGGGGGCAGCATTTTATTGAATTAAAGTGGGCCGGTCTGGATGAAGTCCAGGGACAAATTTTTGTCCCAGTCCAGCCCTGAATCCCGGTCAAGTTTTTATTGCATTTAGGGTAACCCTGGTGAGCGACAACTACTCTTTTATCCTGGTGATCATGGTTTAGAATATGATGGGGAAACCAAAGTTCTTGAGTTTTAACAGCAGATTAGTGGAAATCGAAATGAAATGCATCAGCAACCAAGGAGGCTAGCTGGCAGGGGTCGTCTGTGTCCTATAATCAAATAGGGTACATGTACACTAAATGCTGTATGCATGTGCACAGCATGCATAATTTTTTATTTTTTTTCCAACAACTGTAATATGTATGCTAAAAAAACAAACAAACAAACAAAAAAAAACCCCCACCAAAATAGCCATTTCACTTTGAATCGAATCTTTCCTTTTCCACCTGCTGCAATGGTGCTCAACCTGCCCCCCTCTATTCTCCAGATGGGACCAAATAAAAAAGGACAGCCACAAATGGAGAAGACTAATAGTGCATACCACACCATCACACATTTGTCTCTGGCCTTGCCATAGCTTGTAAGATAGAAGATCAAAGACAGCCGTCGTACCAGCTATGTTGTTCAGCTCTTGAGATGTCTGCTGGTTCTCCTTTGCTTTCTGACGACTCTGTAAGAAAAAAGAAGACTTGTTTTTGACGTGGTATTATTTGATAAAGCCTTTACACAGCCAAAGGGTAGTCAGATATGCAGGCATGTATTGACTATCCTCTAGCATCTTTTTCTGCCAGTGTAGGTCTATAGAGGGAGAGAGAGAGAGAGAGAGAGGAGGAAGAAATAGTGCAGACACCAGTGGCACTAACTAAATAAAGTTAATAAGGCCAAAACATTTACAGTGGAACCTTGGAGTACGAGCATAATCCGTTCCAGGAGAATGCTCATAATCCAAAGCACTCGCATATCAAAGCGAGTTTCCCCATAGAAGTCAATGGAAACGAAAATAATTTGTTCCGCATTGACTTCAATGGCATGCAATACCGCATGTGGCCAGAGGTGGGGGGGGTGCCAGAGAAACTCGGAAATGATCGGAAAGGCCTGGGGACAGCTTGGCTGAACTCGGAAAACCTAGAAAAGGCTCGGGAACGGAGTATTTCTGAGATTTTGCAAGCATTTCCGAACGGCTCCGGCGCCCCCCCCAACCTCAGGCCAAACGCGGTACTGCACACCGCTGTGGCTTGAATCCTGCTCGTTTTGCGAGACAACACTCGCAAACCGAGTCAGTATATTTAAAAATACAGTGCTCGTATTGCGAAACGCTCTTTAACCGCAATCCGAGGTTTCACTGTACTTTCTTTTTTGTATAGGCTTTTATTAATGCCAGTGACCTCACCGTGAATAGGACAGAAATGGATGGGAAATCTCTCCAATAGGGACATAAAGAAAAGCAAAAACAAAAATATATTTTGGTAGAGTGGGGAGGGGCTAGAGCTGCTGACATTTTCATTGCACTTTGCGCCTTCCGGCGCCAGTGACAACTATACCCCCTTATTACATGCACATGTGTCATAGGGAAAGAAGTGAGACAATATTTTCCTAGAAAGGGTCACATGCAGAAATACGTTCCTATAAAGTATGTAAACCCCGACAATCAACTCTTCTTATTTGCTCCCTTTTGGTCTTTTAAAACACAATACCAGCCAGAAATGTGATACAAATGAATAGTCCATTAACAGAGTAAAAACAAATACAGCTTTTTCTGCAATAGTCATCTTTAACCCAGAGATTTCCCCTGCATTACTTTATCCTGCCTCTAGAAGCCTTCAGTCTGATGGCCAGTATCTTTTAACCCACTTCCCCTAAGCCTAGGCCATCCCTGGACCTGCTCCAAGCTTGTGACTGGACAGTGAAAAAAGAAGAAGCACAGTGATGAGCTCATCTCTGTCACTTTCGTTTTTCCTCCTATCAGCATGCTTCTGGTCAGCACATGAACTGATTGGCTCCTTGTGCTGCTTCTTCCTGACACTGCAGGGACTGCAAAAGGGCTGATATGAGGTCAAATTACGTGCGTACACTGTTTGTATTTAACAATACATTTATAATGTATTAATGATTACAGAGCTGCATTAATTGTGTTTTATACAATCAGCTTTAAATATACCGTTGGAAGCATCATGTTATATCTGTTTGATAAATAACAAAACAACCTGTTGTCCTGGTCAGAAATTCAGTCCTGTGTCCTCTACATACTTCCTGTGTTATCTCAATGCCTTGACTTATGCCCTATCCCCATCCCTATCCAAATAAAAATAAATAAAAAAATTGGCTGGAACCAAGCATTAAAAACAAAGAGACTTTGCCCAAAGGTGTACGTGGATTACTCACTGTTTAGACAAACACTACAAAATCTCAGTGTAAACTACCATGCCTGTGTCTTGTCAAAGACTGACGATCGTTTTTATTAGCTGAGAACACTGCACGTTATATAGAGACTGCCATTGTGTATGTCATTGTTGATGTAGCAGATACCACGTCCTCCTCCCTAGAGTAAGGTGACCAGATTTTTAAAAAGAAATCCAGGGACATATTTTTTTTTTCTTACTAGTAATGGCGGCAATCAGCGACACTCTGCCCGTCGCCGCCCGCCTCACAGCCTCTCAAGTCTCACTCTCCGGGCCCCGGCTAATACTGGGTGGGGAGCGGAGGAAGATCACTCCGCCAGGAAAGGCAAGGAGATAAACAGGCAGGCGGCTGGTCGGGACTTGAGCCAAGGCAGAAGAACATGCAAGCGGAGCTGCATGGGCATGCCCCCAAAACTGACAAAATATTCCCTCCTCTCCGACTAGCACATGATCATTAGAAAGGGGCACAGATAATGAAAAAAAATACACCCCCTAAGCTAGTAGGAGCGGGGGTGTGTAATTAAAAAAAATATATATTTTAATTTGGCACTGACTGTCTTTGAAATTGCCCCAGCCCATGTTCAAATCCAAACCGGGGACAAAACCGGGGACAGACTTGGTCCGGGGACAGTGTCCTCAATCCGGGGACTGTCCCCTGAAACTGGGGATGTCTGGTCACCCTACCCTAGAGCAGTAATATAAGAAGGTTTCCCCTTCCAATTATAAAGGTGGTACTAGACATGGCTGCCCTCTCTCTCCAGCCAGCTTTGCCATGGAACCTACTGCAGGAGCACATGGGGTCTGTCTTGAGATCTGTGGCCTTCAGGTGGGGTGGCTGGAGGAGAGGGTAGCTCTCCATGCTGATGACTTACTGTTGTTCCTCAATGATGCCAGACCCTTCTTACAAGTGTAGTAATACCCCCAGTTAAGAGGGCTGCTGATATAGATTTTTGGGCCTGTAACACACTGCTGTCAACCCCCAGTAACTGGATCTAAGCTCCCTTGGCACAGATAGCAGGAAATATGGGATTGTGGAACCCGTTAACTAAGGGGATCACAATACCGCAATAAACATATAAACACACAGCGTATTTGCTTAACCACAAGTAAGTTTTACTGAGTATAAAGCATAAAGTTAAACAATAATACATATGCCTATGCAGAGCCCTGCAATGTTAACTGTTAAGCATATAATCAAGCAATAAGTTCTAACAGTATTTCACACACTCAATGTCAATCAACTACGCTTGCGAGCTTCCCCCTCGTGGGCAAAGATAGCGCCCAAACAGTGTCAAATTACTTTAAAGTCAGGCCTGACTATTGCAGATACGCTGCTCCGTTGGGAGAGATCTTCACTAGCAATGGTGGTGCACTTAAAAAGGGTATTTGTAATCCACAAGGAAAAAGAACAGTCATCTACTTGATATGCAATAAAGGATTCAACTATTGCTGCACAACACACGGTCCCTCTTACGTGCAATGCAACACTTGGGTAAACTGTGGTCCCTGAACGGGGGACACTGAGCCTAAAGATTAGTCAATAAATCCTTGAGCAAGTGCTCTCTCACCTGGCCGGACCAGTCCGTAACAGACTTCCGTAACTGGGTTCCCGTACACAGTCTCGCGACGCCCTGTAGTCTCCGATCCTCCCGACAGTCCTTAGAAGGATGATGGATGAGGTAACTTTTGGGTTCTCCCGTGAAGGCCGGAGGCACTTTGGATCACAAGGCCCGACTCTCAGGCCCAGTCCAATGACAGACCCAGCACAGGCTCCACTTGCTAGGTGAGCGACGTCCAAAGAGACCCGCGTGTTGCGCCGCTCCTCCTTAAAATAGACCTTCCCCAGCAGACCTTGCGCCGGGCAATGCACTGTGGGTGTTCCGCTGCACACTGGGTATAGTAGTCTTTTGAGCTCCTTAAAGTGACACCCCGCTACACAAGGAGCCCTTCAAACTTTGAATACCTTCTCTCAATTTACAGGTCTGAGGGTTACCTGGCATAAGTCACATAACAGGGTGCGAGCTTTCACCCCTGGGACCCTCCCTCGGCAATGGGTGGAAAATTTCACTTATATAGGTATTGTTGTTTCCCCTTCAGGTCTCCGATTATATTGTACAAAATCTTCATCCTGTATTATCCGAGGTCAAGCTTAAAACTGAAGGAATAGAGAAACATCCCTCTTTCCTTTCTTAGTCACCTCAACCTCCTTAAAATGAAGGTCCTCCCCAAATTTACCTACCTCTTTCGTAATTCTCCACAATGGCTCCCTAAACCTTTGTTACTAAACTCTAACAAATATTTCTTCCCTTCCTTTGGGGTTTTCAGACCCCCCCCCAGGTATAAAATTCATTACTCTTACCAGACCACTTAATAGGAGGGGATTGGCTATGCATGATTGGTTTAAGCATGATTTAGTTTCCCAGCTAGTTAAAGCTTATTGGTGGTTGCAACCTGACCTAACTCCTCTACTATCTTGGAGTCAGAAATTCTACAATCTTTGGAAGCCCTCCCGTTTTTACTGTTTAGAGATCCAAAATTCCCTCAATCTATCCCCCTTCATGCTTACCACCATTTGGGCCTGGAAAACAGGTCGCATGGAGTCCCTACCCTTTACCACCTTAAACCCCCCCCATACTTCCTTATGGCTAAACCCCTTCCTTTCACCATTCACTACAATCCCTGACCCTCAGGCCTGGGCTAAATATAAAATAAAAGCGTTAGAACATATTGTTGGGAACTCTTCTTCCCTTTCACGTTCTTTGTTCTAAATTCAATTTCCCTCGTTTTAATACTACCGCTATATACAGGTTTCCCAGGCCTTTAGTTGTCAGGAAACCCACTTCTGAGCTGCAACTTCTTGTGGCCGCCATCCCTGAGCCGCTTTCCCTAAAAACAGAAATTGAGGTCTGATATCCCTGGGTTGGATGACGAAGATTGGTCTGAGATTTAGGACTTCCCCTGCTCTTCTTTAGTGTCTGCCAGGGACAAGTTAAACCAAGTCAAAATCCTGCACGGGGCCTATTTTACCCCTAAAGGCTTCACAAGATAAGTCCCTTTATTTCTCCAGCTTTTTGGCACTGCGGCAAATCAGCCAGGTGAATTTTTTTTATATCTTTTGGACTTAAGAAGAGAATGCATTAAGGTAAAAAACATTTTTGCCTTTATAACCACTTTAAACCCTGTTCGTAACGTACCGATTAGGCTCTTTATATGGAACACCGTCCGGTTGGGAAGTTTTGGGATTTGGATGCATTCCTTGGATCCCACTTACATTGTGTAGCGTTACCTTCAACTAAGAGGGCCACAGATTTAGTTTGGGCCCTGAAGACAGCTCCGCCAACCCCCGGCAATTTACTCGACCCCCTACTGGCACAGTTAGTTATGGCAGCAATATAATTCTTATGCTATATGATTGAACTCAGACACCAAGGCAATAATGAAAGGGGTATCTAATTTACTTTAGACTTGTGATAAAAAGGTTAACAGTGGTAACAGTTTACAGGTAATAAGTTGCAGAGCCCTGCAGCAATAAACACACTATGCATTAAATGAACAGTAAAGGTGCGCCGCGTGGGCGACCGTTAATTAGGCGCCCTGTGGCGCAGTAACTAAATGAACTAACTAGCTGGCCAGGCCTGGCTCAGATATCTAAAACTCAGTCTATAGGGGATGATGGTTTCTTCACCGGCAAGTCTTTAAAGGTGGTGCACATAATAGAATAACATTTGTAATCCAGTGGGACGATTGTAATAGAATAAACACTTTACTGAAGAACCTCTGAGTTCAGCTCTGATATGGATCTCCAGTGAGAGTATCAGATATAAACTTGTGGGCCACGGCAGTCTATAGGCACATCAGCAATAATCAGTATATGGTCTGAGCATACGCTCGCTCACCCCTCCGGATGCTATCCCAGTCCGGGAACTTCCGACTGTGTCCTCACACACAGTGTCTCCAGCGATCGGGTCCCCGATCCAACCAAGGCTGTAGATAAGCGAAGTCAGATGCCACCCAGGCTCGCAGTGGGGTGGAAGGCTCTTTGGTGCTGCGCAGGGCCTCAGGCTTCAGGCCTTGCACTCCGGCACATCCGCACAGGAGGATCAGTCACTGAAGTCTCGTGTCCCAAAGAGGCCGAGCCCCGCCTCCTCCTTTTATAACCCCTCCCATTAATCTCTGGGGTTGAAACATTGCCGAAAGGGGTTCTGGGTAAGGTAGTCCTGGGAGTCTTAAAAGGGGACCCCGCTACACACTCCCCCCACTTAAATTCTTTGGTCCCCAAAGAAAAATTCTAGCATACACTGCGTACAACCCCAGACAACATTGCATAAGAGGTTATCATAGGGAATTCCCACCAAAACCGAGGGGTTGGATTCCCTTGCCAACAGGTCACACTATCCTGAGTGGCCTGCCTAACTGTGCCAGAGAGTGAGTGGGGGTTGCCCTCTACCAAATGTACAGTGGAGGGATCCGGATTCTCTACACTCCTCCTAGCAGTGACCACAGAATCTTCTGAGCTCTTCCCCATTTGTGGGTAGGTCAACTTTCTGGGAGGCCTTATGACTCTGCGAGCCCTTTGTTCCCTTGGGGTTTCTGGCTCTGGCGCCACAGGCTCTTCTTCTGTAACAGGCTCAGGCAACACGGCAGGCTCTGTAACATCTGCTTCAGGAGCCGAGGGATACATAGAGTCTCTAGGGTACTGTTCAGGGTGAACATCACAGGCATCTTCCCAGTAGTCCGATGAAGGACTAGATGGGATGAATTCAGCGGCTTCTGCATTCAGTTGTCCATCTATAGTGTCTTCAGTAGTTGGAAGATCTATAGCAGAAGTTCCTTGAGTTGGGGAAGGCCACAGCCAGTCAAGCTCTCTCTCTTCATCTCCACTGAGTTTAGAAGCTTCTGTATCTTCAGTCCAAAAGGTCTGGGACTGAGTGTTTGGCCTGGGGGTATCCAGAATAGAGACTAGTTCAGGGGAGTCCCTCACTGGAGGTATCCTGACTGCTTCAGCAAGTGGGAGCAGGTGGTTTCGATGCCACGTCTTCAGTGGGCCCACCTTTCCTTCTGGCTTCAACTTGTAGACAGGTAGGCCCGGCAGCTTCCTACAGATGACATAGGGTTCAGATCTCCATCTGTCTGCAAGTTTGTGTTTTCCAAGGATCCCCAGATTGTGTAGCAGTACTCGGTCCTCAGGCTGCAGGTCTTGTACCCGGACCTTCAAGTCGAAGTTTCTTTTGTTTCGAGCTCCCCTTTGATCTGAGGCCGCTTGAGCTTGTTCATAGGCTACTTTCAGGCTGTGTCTGAGCCTGTCCACATATCCTTTGTGGGATGTGGCTGAGGAATGGTCTAAAGAGGTGCCAAAGGCCAAGTCCACAGGTAACCTCGCTTCTCTCCCAAACATGAGTCGATATGGGGAGTAGCCCGTAGCATCACTGGTGGTGCAGTTGTAAGTGTGTACTATAGCTGCTATGTGTTTGCTCCAATGTTGTTTCTTCTCACTTTCCAGAGTCCCCAACATGTTGAGCAGGGTTCGGTTAAACCTCTCCGGCTGAGCATCTCCCTGTGGGTGGTAAGGTGTAGTTAGAGTTTTCTTGATTCCTAACGAATCCAGAAGTTCCCGGATCAGTCGACTCAAAGTCCCTTCCTTGATCTGAATGAAGTCGCTGGGGCAGCCCATAATGGACAAAATACTTTTCCATAAGTACCTTGGCTACTGTGGAAGCCTTCTGGTCTTTGGTTGGAAAAGCTTGGGCATACCGGGTAAAATGATCGGTTATCACCAGAACATTTCCTAGTCCACTCAGATCGGGTTCGAGGCAGAGGAAATCAATGCACACCAGATCCATTGGGCCTTGACTTTGTAGATGGCCCATTGGGGCAGCTTGATGGGGTAAAGTCTTCCTCTGGATGCAGCGTGCACATGAATGGCAGTACTCTTCCACTTCTGCCCTCATGCAGGGCCAAAAGAGCCGACTTCTGACAAGTTGAAAGGTCCTTTCCGCCCCTAGGTTGCCATGATTGTCATGTAGGGCAATCAGAACAGTCTCTCTGTGTTTTTCTGGAAGAAACAATTGCCATTTATCTTCGGTAGACCACTCCCTGATGCACCTGTAACCTGTCCCACTCTTTCCTCAACAGGCGAGCTTCCTTTGAGGAGTGACTCAGAAGTCTGTTTGGATCCTGATTCTCCAGGGCTTCCAGAACTAATTTCCCCATGGGGTCTTCAAATTGGTCACATCTTAGCTCCTTCTTGGACAGCTTTGCAGATGGTCTTCCTCCAGTTGAGTTACTCCACAGTATTGTTTGGGGACTCCTACCATGGTAACTCCTATCTTTTCCGCCCTTGAGCCCCCTCTGGCTTGTAATTCAGCCCCTTGACAAAGAGCCCGCACCCCGTCTGGTGCCACTTGAGTCCAGTCTTCCATGTCACGGGTGGGACCATGAGATCTTCTGGACAAAGCGTCTGCATCTTGATTCCCAATCCCTGGCCTGTAATTTAGGCTGAAATTGAATCCAGACAACGCGGCCAGCCACCTGTGTCCAGTGGCGTCCAGCTTTGCTGTAGTGAATAGGTAGGTAAGGGGGTTGTTGTCGGTCTTCACAGTGAACTCCGCCCCATACAGGTAGTCTTTGAGCTTGTCTACTACCGCACACTTAAGGGCCAGGAACTCCAGCTTGTGAGTGGGGTAGTTTTTCTCAGAGGGGGTCAGGCTCCTGCTCACGTAGGCAACAGCCCGTAGTTGCCCTTTGTGTTCTTGACAAAGTACTCCTCCAGGACCGTCATGACTAGCATCTACGTGTAGTTCATAGGGTTTGGTTGGGTCTGCGTAGGCCAAGACTGGAGCAGTGGTTAGGCTCTTCAACGCCTGGAAGGCCTCTTCACACTTCTGGTTCCACTGATCTCTGACTGACTCTCCCGGCTTCCTGGGCCCTGAGTCGTCCTCTTCTCCCTCAGTCTTGAGCAGTTCATTCAATGGTCTAGCAATTCGGGCGAATCCTTCCACAAACCTCCTGTAATAGGAGCAGAACCCTAAGAAGGATCTGAGTTCTGTTACTGTGGTGGGTCGTGGCCAGGAGGTAACTGCCTCCAATTTCTCAGGGTCTGTGGCCACCCCTTCTTCAGACACTATGTGCCCCAGATAGTTCACAGAAGACTGGTAGAACCGACACTTCTCAGGCGAAAGCTTGAGTCCCTCCTCACCGAGTCTCCTCAAGACTTTTTCCAGCCTCTCCTCGTGTTCCTCCAGGGTTCTTCCAAAGACAATGACATCGTCCAGGTATACAAGGACTTCAATAAGGTTCATGTCTCCTACAGTCTTCTCCATGAGACATTGGAAGGTAGCAGGAGCTCCAGACAGTCCCTGAGGCATTCGATCAAACTCAAAGAACCCCACTGGGGTTATGAAGGCTGTCTTCTCCTTGTCTTCTGGATGCATAAGGATCTGATGGTATCCACTCTTGAGATCCATAACGCTGAACCACCTGGCTCCAGACAAACTCTGTAAAGCGTCCTCTATCCTCGGAGTGGTGTACTGGTCGGGTATGGTTCTCCTGTTGAGAGTCCTGTAGTCTATACAGAGCCTCAATGACCCATTCTTCTTCCGGACCACCACTATCGGGGAGGCATAGGGGCTTCTAGACTCTCGGATCACACCAGTCCACTTGAGTTCTGCAAGTTGTTCCCTTAGATCCTCCAGATCTGCTAGTGGGACCCCCCTGACCCTCTCTCTGAAGGGCTTATCTTCTTGGAGGCGGATCCGATGGGTGGCACTCCTTGCACACCCCACATCGAACTCATCCCTGGGCAGATTCGGGTTATCCATGGACAGCTTCTCCCAAGCATCTCCTCCTTCACCCGTCCCCTGGACTTCTGACAGGGTAACAGGGGCAGCAGGGCTCACCTGGCCCAGCAGCATCCTGGCTGGGATTTCCAGGGGGCCATCTGTAGTGTTCCTAACACTCACCGGAACTCTACAATGGGCCTTCTTCAGGGCCTTCAGTGGAATCACTTCTGGTATCACTTCCAGACCGGGGGACTCTTCCCTTGGGTCGGACTCCAATATGACAAAGGGTCCAGGCTGCTCCCAAGTAAGCTTCACAGTGGCTCTGAGACAGGTTACTTCGCCGGTCTGCAACACTACCCCTTCTCTTCCAAGTCTCCACATCTTCCCTATCCCTTCTCCAGGGGTCTTCTGCTCTAGGACCAGCCGTTGGTAGGCCATCTTCAGCATGGGGTGGATCTTGGTGGCCGCTTGCCCCTTCTCTTCCACTAGAGGGGTCAAGAGTCTTTGGACCAGGTCCGTGTTTGTCCCTATTATAAGGGAACTCTTATTGGCTCCTGGCGGTCGGGGGCACACAACTGCCAGGGTGTCAAACACTTCGGCCTTCCCAGCCATGGATGGGTCAAAAGTCATTTTGACGGGCAGATAGCCATCGTAGGGGAAACTCTGGGTTCCAATCCCACATATTTTCAGTTCCTCTATCTTCTGGATGGGCAGATGACTCAAGTGTTTATCGTAGAAATCCCGGTATAATAGGGTCACTTGTGTCCCAGTATCCAAGATTGCTCTGGTGTAGACTCCCTCCACTTGAATGGGCACTATAGGAGATGGGCCTACCAGCTTCTCCGGATATGGCCTGGCAGGGATCGCCTTCTTCTGGCCCTTTCCTTTCGGACTCTCTCTCGTCCAATTCCCTTTGGACTTTAATCTTTCTTGAGCCTGGTATGCATTGATTTCCCTCCTTTCAATGGGTGTACGGACCCGCTGAGGGATACTATTGTTTTTCTTAGGTGTGCACCCCCTCTGAGGAGTGCTGTGCCTCTTCTGAGGGGTCTTGCCCCCTTTCTCTGGGGTGTATCTCTGTTGAGGAATGTTGTGTTTCCTCTGAGGTGTTTTGTCTCCTCTTTTCTTCTGCTTCGCATTCAGCTTGGAGCTCACTGAAGGTGATGGGCACACGGTTGACTCCTTCACCGGGGCCCTCCGAAGTTTCCCGCCGGCTTGCGGTTGTCCGTTTTCTTCTTCTTGGGACTGGAACATGTAGCTGCAATATGGCCAATTCCTCCACAGTTAAAGCAGACTATATCTCCCCATTCTTGTAAAGATGCGGGTGCTGAAGCAATTGGGAATAATTCCTTCCTTGGTACGTCTCTCTTGGGACCCTATGGGTCTTTTGCTATCAGAGAGGTCAACATCTCTAACACCTTGGACATTTGAGATTTTAGAGTGTCTACCTCTGAGTCTCTTTCAGGGGTCATCACTGGATTGACTAGCACCTGTGCGGGGACAACATTTGTCTTAATCATTTGCTGGTCCTGTTGTAGCGCCTCCTCATCTCTGATGATTTTTATCAAGTCAGCATAAGTCAGTAACGTTCCTCCTCCCGAGGTTTTCAGGTGCAGCCAGACTGGATCCGAGCGTAATGCTCCCTTTAAGACCTGCTTCATTCTTGCCGCATCTGTATCTTGGGGCTTCATTCCCTTCTTCAACACAATCTTGCACAGCAACCTGTTCAGTCTCCTAACATACTCTGAAAGTTTCTCCCTTGGCTGTTGGAAAGTGTGTTCAAATTGGTAGACCATCTCTGTCACCTTTTCCAATTGACCAAACTCTTCCTGTAGCATGGCTAGACAGTCTTGAGCCGTGCAATCTGCATTCCCAAACCGAAAGCTTTTCACTGCTTCTGCGCCTTTGAGGCTCTCTATCACTCGTTGCCTCTTCTGCACTTCAGGCACCTCCCATGCCTCTACTGCTTGTAATGCCTGCTCCACCCAGGTATCAAAATCTTCTTCCCCTGCAGGGACAGGGAGCTTCCCTGAGAATGTTTTCAGGTCTCCGGTAGCTAGTCTCTATATGCACCGTGTTTGTCTTCTGACATTTGATTAGTAGATCCCCTATTGCCTTTATCAATTCTGGTGATATAGCAGTGGCAGGTGCGGGTGCCACCGGGGGTGTCACCCCACCTCCTCTTTCTGGTGAGGTACGGGCCGCAGCCTGCGGTGATCCCATCTGTGATGGTTCCTTCTTTATAGTTAATGCGGGCGCCAACTTATAGGTTCTATTGTCTGGCGTCTTTACACACTTGTGCTTGCAAGCCTCTGGTATCCCGTCTCCGTATTCCACCAGTGCATACTGATATGAAGTGTCTGGGTCTGATTTTATATCTATCACCCATGGTGTGTGATCTGGGGACACTAACTTCATTAACTCCTCTACCATGTCAGTCTTCCATTCCTCCCCTGGGAGACTGATGACTATCGAGTTGTTCGGCTCTGCCCTAGAGGTTTTGCACCACTCTTCTATTGCTTGCGGGTCCATTCCGGCACCTCTGGCGTTTAATTGCTGTATCAGGATCCCGGACGAGAACCCCCACGTGTAGCGTTACCTTCAACTAAGAGGGCCGCAGATTTAGTTTGGGCCCTGAAGACAGCTCCGCCAACCCCCGGCAATTTACTCGACCCCCTACTGGCACAGTTAGTTATGGCAGCAATATAATTTTTATGCTATATGATTGAACTCAGACACCAAGGCAATAATGAAAGGGGTATCTAATTTACTTTAGACTTGTGATAAAAAGGTTAACAGTGGTAACAGTTTACAGGTAATAAGTTGCAGAGCCCTGCAGCAATAAACACACTATGCATTAAATGAACAGTAAAGGTGCGCCGCGTGGGCGACCGTTAATTAGGCGCCCTGTGGCGCAGTAACTAAATGAACTAACTAGCTGGCCAGTAGTGATGAGCCGAACACCCCCGGGTTCGGTTCGCACCAGAACCCGCGAACGGACCGAAAGTTCGTACGAACATTAGAACCCTATTAAATACAATGGATGCGAACGTTCGAATTCTAAAGTGCTAATTATAACGACTATTATGCATGTTATTGTCCTAAAAAGGGTTTGGGAACCCGGGTTCTGCACCAGGGGACATGTATTAATGCAAAAAGAAGTTTTAAAAACGGTCGTTTTTCGGGAGCAGTCATTTTAATGATGCATAAAGTGAAAAAAAAAAGTCAAATATTCCTTTAAATATCGTACCTGGGGGGTGTCTAAAGTATGCCTGTGAAGTGCCACGTGTTTCCCGTGTTTAGAACTGTCCCTGCACAAAATGACACTTCTAAAGGAAAAAAAAAGCCATTTAAAACTGCTTGCGGCTTTAATGTAATGTCTGGTCCCGGTAATATGGATGAAAATCTTTAAGAAAAATGGCATAGCTACCCCATGACCCCCCCCCACCCCAGCCCATTACCAGCCCCTTTGGGTCTTGTATGGATATTAAGGGGAACCCCGCACATAAAATAAAAAAGGCCCTATATACTCTGAACAGCCGTATACAGGCGGTGCATACAAGACAGGGACTGTAGGTTTGTTCTTATGTAGAATCTGTTTGTAATTTTGAACAGGTACATTGTTTAAGTGTAGCTCCAGCCCAAAAATCTATTTTTAAACTTTTTGGAAAACATAGGTAAGGGTTATCACCCCTGTAACATTTGTTTTGCTGTCTGTGCCCCTGTTCAGAACATTTCACCTCACTTTCCGTCCCAATGACAACTGTTTTTGAAATGTGGAGTTTTCCTTGAAACAAGGATTGGTGATAAAGCATCAGTACAGAGGAGACACCTTTCTCCCATATTAATTCTTACAGGAGAGAATTTTCCTTCCTAGGGGTAGATTTCCTCTCACTTCCTGTTGTCTTCTTGCGTTTGCAAGTAGGAGTCGTTTGTAAGTTGGATGTTTGAAAGTAGGGACCTGCCGTATATACTCTGCAGAAATAGGCCCCTTAGTTGTTGGTGTTGGCACAACACTGTAAGCACTCACAGTTACTCTTGGTTGGTGCTGGAACGCCCTGCTGTCAACTATTATATCAGGAATTGTAATTACATATAATTGTTGAACAGTGGTAGTAAAAATTGGGCCTTTGATGGTGGTGCTGGTGCCACAACACTGTAAGCCCTGACAGTTACTCTTGGTGGGTGCAGCAATGGGCCCTGCTGTGAATTATTAGATCAAGAATTGTACTTGCATGCCCCTGTTGAACAGGGGCTGAAAAATTGGGCCTTTCGTGGTGGTGGTGGTGGTGGTGTTGCCACAACACTGTAAGCCCTCAGAGTTACTCTTGGTGGGTGCAGGAATGGGCCCTGCTGTGAATTATTAGATCAAGAATTGTAATTACATGCCCCTTTTGAACAGGGGCTGAAAAATTGGGCCTTTCGTGGT
Source organism: Rana muscosa (assembly GCA_029206835.1). NCBI lineage: Eukaryota > Metazoa > Chordata > Amphibia > Anura > Ranidae > Rana > Rana muscosa. Next base: position 98,205,022 of record CM055118.1, on the reverse strand, counting down.
GGTCGTGGTGGTGGCGTTGCCACAACACTGTAAGCCCTCAGAGTTACTCTTGGTGGGTGCAGCAATGGGCCCTGCTGTGAATTATTAGATCAAGAATTGTAATTACATGCCCCTGTTGAACAGGGGCTGAAAAATTGGGCCTTAGGCACTGGTGGCACAACACTGCAACCCCTCACAGATACTGTACTTGGAGCACAGCAATGAGCCCTGTTGCAAAGTATTGCTTCAAAAATTGTAATTACACGCCCCTGTTAAACAGGGGCTGAAAAATTGGGCGTTAGGCACTGGTGGCGGCACCCATAAACAAAAATGATCTTCCAAGCTATCATCATCAATCGTATCATTGAGGACTCGGAGGAGGAGGATAGCCAGTCAACATAACAGCACAGGCACTCAGCATCAGCATCAGTCTTGAAGGGATGTGACATGTTAAAATCAATTAGTCTGTTATATCAGCATCAGGTGTGTGGTAGCTGGTGGTGATCCAAGACTGGTTCATCTTGATGAAAGTCAGTCGATCAACCGAGTCGGTGGACAGGCGCACCCTGTGATCCGTGACAAATCCTCCAGCAGCACTGAATGTGCGTTCCGAAAGAACGCTGGATGCAGGACAGGCCAGTAGCTCAATTGCATACTGTGCAAGCTCTGGCCAGTGATCCATCCTCAAGACCCAGTAAGCCAGAGGATTTTCGGTGGGGAAGGTGTCCAAGTCTGACCTTGCCCCTAGATATTCCTGCACCATGTTTATCAGACGCTGGCGATGGTTGCTGGAACCGATCATACTTTGGGGCTGCGGACTAAAAAATTGTCTGAACGCATCGGTCAGACGGCCACCTTCCCCACCGCTCCTTCTTTGACTGGCCGAAGCCTCAGCAACTCGTTGTCCAGGACCAGGAGTTTGTAACCTCCCAGTCTCTGGGAACGCGTTGCACAGACCTTTCTGCAAGGCCTCCCGGAGTTGTCTCATCCTCTGCTCCCTCTGCGACGGTAACATAAGGTCCGCAACCTTACCCTTGTACCGTGGATCAAGGAGAGTGGCCAGCCAGTAATGGTCCCTCTCCTTGATCCGAAGAATACGAGGATCCTTCCGCAGACTTTGCAGGATCAGGGAGGCCATGCAGCGTAGGTTAGCTGAGGCATTCGGTCCGGAGTCCTCTGGGTCACTAAGGACGACATGATCCGCAGCCACCTCCTCCCAGCCACGTACAAGTCCACTGGTTTCTTGGGACTGTAAATCATCCCTAAAAGACTGCTGCTGATGATGCTGCTGAGTGCCAGGCTCCACCTCCATGCTGACACAATCCTCCTCCTCCTCCTCCTCCTCGTCCTCTTCCTGTGCGATGGGTGGGACAGAAGGAACACTGTCTGGGTAAAGGGGGCCTTGAGAGGCAAGGAAGTCCTCCTCTTCCTGCCTCTGTTCTGCCTCAAGTGCCCTGTCCATTATTCCACGCAGCGTGTGCTCCAACAGGTGGACAAGAGGTACAGTGTCACTGATGCATGCACTGTCACTGCTCACCATCCTCGTGGCCTCCTCAAATGGTGCCAGGACAGTGCATGCATCCCTGATCATGCCCCACTGGCGTGGAGAAAAAAAACCAAGCTCCCCTGACCCTGTCCTGGTGCCGTAGTCGCACAGGTACTCATTGATGGCCCTCTGCTGCGTGTGCAGCCGCTGCAGCATGGCCAACGTTGAGTTCCACCTGGTGGGCATGTCACATATAAGGCGGTTCTTGGGCAGGTTCAACTCCTTTTGCAGCTTAGCCAGGCGAGCACTGGCATTATAAGATCTGCGGAAATGCACACAGACTTTCCTGGCCTGCCTCAGGACATCCTGTAAGCCCGGGTACCTGCCCAAGAACCGCTGCACCACCAGGTTAAGGACGTGAGCCACATGGGTCAGTTGTCCCTGTCGGAGGGCGGAGAGGAGGTTGGTGCCATTGTCGCAAACCACCATTCCTGGCTTAAGCTGGCATGGCATCAACCACCTCTCGGCCTGGCCCTGCAGAGCAGACAGGACCTCTGCCCCAGTGTGGCTTCTGTCCCCCAAACACACCAGCGCAAGCACGGCATGGCATCTTTTTGCCTGCGTACTTGTGTAGCCCCTTGAACGGCTACGGAGCACCGCTGGTTCAGAGGACAAAGCACAGGAAGAGGCCATGGAGGAAGAAGAAGAGGAGGAGGTGGAGGACAGAGGTGTGTCACAACCAGTAGTAGCATTTTGGAGGCGTGGCGGTGGAACAACCTCCAACACTACTGCACCTTGTCCTGCATCCTTCCCAGCTGCCAAAAGAGTGACCCAATGGGCCGTGAAAGAAAGGTAACGTCCCTGTCCATGCCTGCTGGACCATGAGTCAGCGGTAATATGCACCTTACCGCTGACCGCCCTGTCCAGCGAGGCCAAGACATTGCCTTCCACATGCCGGTAGAGAGCCGGAATAGCCTTCCGTGAGAAAAAGTGGCGTTTGGGAACCTGCCACTGAGGAACCGCACATTGCACAAACTCACGGAAGGGGGCCGAGTCTACCAACTGAAAAGGCAGCAGTTGAAGCGCTAGCAATTTAGCCAAGCTAGCATTCAACCGCTGGGCATGTGGATGGCTGGGAGTGAACTTCTTTCGACGGTCCAGCAGCTGGGGCAGGGAAATTTGCCTGCTAGAATCGGACGTCGGTGTACTGCTAGCAGAGTGGCCGCAAGTACTTGGCTGTGACACACCTAATTCTACACCTTCATTCCTCTCAGTGCATGTTTCAGAGAGGACTGAAGTTATAGTGGGGTTGGAGATCCCAGCTGATGCGGTGCAAGGAGAGGTCCGCTTTGTTCTTTGGTGTGGGTCTTTGAGGTAGGCTTGCCAACGAGCTGCATGGCAGGTCAACATATGTCTGGTCAGGCATGTGGTACCCAAGCGGCTGATGTTTTGGCCACGCGATATACGCTTGAGACATATGTTGCAAACAGCAGCTGTGCGATCTGATGCACTAGCCTCAAAAAAGGCCCACACCAAAGAACTTTTTGAATGACGGGCAGAGGCAGCGCCCTGCACAGGCGGAGCTCTGCGGTGTGATTCCGTCGGTGTACTGCCCTTACGCTGGCCACCAAAGGGCATCCTGCCTCGTTGGAGATGTGCCTCCTCCTCCTCCTCCTCCTCCTCCTCTCTCCTATTAGGCACCCACGTGGAGTCAGTGACCTCATCATCCCCTCCCTCATCACTGGAGCCAATCTGGCAGTATGCTGCAGCTGCTGGAACATGACTGCCAGATTGGTGTCCTTCTTGAGCATCCCCTCTGTCTGCTCTCACGCTACTGCATTCCTCTAGCTGGGTTTCATCATCAGACCCTTCGAAACGCTGGGCATCCTCCTGGAGCACGTACCCAACACTGTGCTCAAACAGTTCGGGGGACTCCTCAGGAGGAGGACATGGTGGGTCTAGGGAAGGAGTGACTGATGATGAGTCTGACATTGATACCAGGGAAGAGGACGCTTTGGCAGCTGCTTTGCCAGTACCCTGAGCCTGGGTGAGAGAGGATGAGGAGGAGGGCTTGGTCATCCACTCTACCAAGTCTTCGGCATGATGTGGCTCAACATGTCCAGCTGCCGAAAAGAAGGACAAGCGTGTCCCATGGCCATGTGCTGATGACAATGCACCGCGTCCACGACCAGCACTGTTGCCCCCAGACACAGAGCCTGCTTGCCCTCTTTTATTGCCTCCTGACTGTCTGCCTCTCCTTGTTTGCCTTCCAGACATTCTAATGGATGGCCTGCAGGGAGATGGGAAAAAAAGCAATAAGGGCTACCTTCAGGTGTCCTTCTCTGTCCCTTTACTTAAGGATTTCTAAATATGGTTGAGGATGATTGCTTTCGCACAGAATAGCACAATGACAATTTCCCTGACTGTCCAAAAAACAAGGATTTCAAAGATGGTTGATGAGGAATGCTTTAGCACAGTATAGCACAATGAGAATTTCCCTCACTGTCCTTCCCTGTCCCTACAAACAAGGTTTAGCACAGTAAAACACACTGACACTCTCCCTACCTATAGTTTTCTGTCCCTATAATTTTTTTTTTTTTTTAAAGATGGTTGATGAGGAATGCTTTAGCACAGTATAGCACAATGAGAATTTCCCTCACTGTCCTTCCCTGTCCCTACAAACAAGGTTTAGCACAATAAAACACACTGACACTCTCCCTACCTATAGTTTTCTGTCCCTATAAAATTTTTTTTTTTTAAAGATGGTTGATGAGGAATGCTTTAGCACAGTATAGCACAATGAGAATTTCCCTCACTGTCCTTCCCTGTCCCTACAAACAAGGTTTAGCACAGTAAAACACACTGACACTCTCCCTACCTATCCTTCTCTTTCCCTAAACTAAAGGAATCCAGGTTAAGCAAGAAAAAAAAAAATGTCACTGTCCCTGCCTATGCTTCTCTTTCCCTGCTCCGGAACACACTACACTAGGCCACCGTGCTGGCGGCCTTTTATAGTGTGGGGCGTGTACTAAACACCCTCAGCAATAATTGGCCACAGGCATCATTGCTCTCCTCGCTGCCGGCGCTGTGATTGGCCAAGCATGCGGGGTCACAGTGCATGCTTGGCCAATCACAGCGCCTGGATGACACTGCGATGGCGTAGTGCATTGTGGGCCGCGAATTAGGCGCGAACGGCCCAAATCGTTCGTTGTTCGGCGAACGATCGAACAGCCGATGTTCGAGTCGAACGTATGTTCGACTCGAACACCGAGCTCATCCCTACTGGCCAGGCCTGGCTCAGATATCTAAAACTCAGTCTATAGGGGATGATGGTTTCTTTACCGGCAAGTCTTTAAAGGTGGTGCACATAATAGAATAACATTTGTAATCCAGTGGGATGATTGTAATAGAATAAACACTTTACTGAAGAACCTCTGAGTTCAGCTCTGATATGGATCTCCAGTGAGAGTATCAGATATAAACTTGTGGGCCACGGCAGTCTATAGGCACATCAGCAATAATCAGTATATGGTCTGAGCATACGCTCGCTCACCCCTCCGGACGCGATCCCAGTCCGGGAACTTCCACCGACTGTGTCCTCACACACAGTGTCTCCAGCGATCGGGTCCCCGATCCAACCAAGGCTGTAGATAAGCGAAGTCAGATGCCACCCAGGCTCGCAGTGGGGTGGAAGGCTCTTTGGTGCTGCGCAGGGCCTCAGGCTTCAGGCCTTGCACTCCGGCACATCCGCACAGGAGGATCAGTCACTGAAGTCTCGTGTCTCAAAGAGGCCGAGCCCCGCCTCGCCTCCTCCTTTTATAACCCCTCCCATGAGTCTCTGGGGTGGAAACATTGCCGAAAGGGGTTCTGGGTAAGGTAGTCCTGGGAGTCTTAAAGGGGACCCCGCTACAATTGCAAAACATAAAACTACTGTGGTCATTTTGGCTGAAGTGCTTTGTGAAAGTGAGCTCCTGCTTAGTTGTGGTCATGTAAGGGCATTCACACTAGAAGGGATAGCTGCCAGAGTGCTCTACCTTTCCGGCAGTTGTCTGTTCCTGACTGCAGTAGGAGGCAGTGTGATGCACAATTCAGTACCTCACACAATCTCACACAGTCTTTTTCCCCTTTTTACCAACTTTATTTGAAAATGTACAAAAGTACACTTTATACATGTCGCTGTACAGCAGTGTGATGCACTGTGCTGCTGTACAGTGCCATACAATTCTGTACAGCTCACTGCAATAAAATGCAGCATGTCTGCATTTTATCGCAGCACAGCTCTGGGCTGCATTACAGTGTCAAGGGGACACACAGAAAACCGTTCTTAAACAGATTTTATTATGCAATTAATGTGTCATTTGATCAAAATGATACATCCCAGCAGGATAAATATCTCTTGTGCGCATGCATGGAAGGTACATGCCCCTGCTCTGGCTAATCAAGACGGCTGAAGACCCAGCACCCAGAAGAAGTTGATGGGACAACGTTGATGCCAGTATTGAAGCTCCCAGATGTCACATCGCCGCAGCAGAAATTAGTATTTGTGATAGTTCCCACTATTTACAATTGTAAGACAATAGGACAAACCCCCCTTTAAGTAACTGTTGTGAAAGGCAAATCACAGTGATCACTTGATTGGGAGCCCACCTACTGGCTTCTAGTGTACAGAAATCCTTAAAAAAAAAGTTTACGTCGCCTAAACAAGGATGTTTTGCTCATCCTCCTTCACCCCTCCTCTTTTAGTATTGTGATTTTTTGGAGGGGGGGGACGCATACTATTTCTGGCAGGTACCTGCTCCCACTTCCTCTCTGCTGGTCTATGAAAGCAAAGTGGAGGTTCCCCCAGCCTGCAACCACCTGGGGCACGTCACATGTCCCAAGAGACTGCAGGACCATAGAGAAAGTGCAATGTGTGTAGCGGGGTGGTCAATTTAGGGGGAGTCTCTGAGTGGTAATTAGGCTCAGACACCTTGATTTGTTAGTGGCTATGGACCATTTTTGTCCTCAGGAGATAGTGCTGGTGATGAGTTCCCTGTGGCCTGCGGGTGGCGCTGCCATTCTGGGCCAGGGTTGAACCAAGAGCGTAGCACTGTGCCTTTTGTTTCCCCTCTCGGCAACCGTACGGTGGGGCAGGGAACCTGCTGTGCATGCCGGGAGAGGATATAAAAAGGGGCAGACATCTCCTGATCGGGGTCCACCCCCAGGCATCTTCAGCCTGGGAGTGAGTGCGGTTCATCTCCAGGTGCCCTAGGCTGTGTTCCTGTTCCATCTCAGGCACCTTTGGCCTGGGGTGAGGTACTACCCTGCCGTCCTGTTCGCCTGGGTATGAAGACCCAGGGGTTGCGGAGAAGGCCCGGGGCCCAGCACCTTCGGCTGGGGTCCGCTAAGGATTGAGGAGTCCAGGGTGCCGCCTTGCGAGGGGACCCGCACGCTCAGAGAAGGGAGGATCATTCCGAAGGACCAATGCGGGAGTCACGGTGAAGGAAGGGTCTGTTAACTCTCTGGGGGGGACATCTTCTCCTTGATAGGGGCCATGTTCTAAGAAGGAAGTTCACGTTCACCAGGTCTGTGGCAGAGACCAAATTCACGGTCTGTGGCAGAGACGGTGCGCCTAGTATACTGCTTGAGAAGCTTAGTACAGTAAAGAGCTACGTTTGTGCCTGGACCTCCTCCACACCTTGAGCGGTCTTGTTTCCTTGCTCCAACCTTTTTCCTATCCAAGAGACTGTGTATTGCAAAGCGAGAATAAATCTTAAGTTGGAGTTTCAGCTGGTGTGGACATTTATGTTACTGGGGAAGTTAAGGACTTGCCTCTACTCACGGTAGAGGTGAGAATCATTCTCGGGAGGATTTTGGTCCTGGCTGCAGACAAGACCCAACAACAACACCGCTCAACCTTTTACACAAGAGGGTACGGGCTGATAGCGCAGTGTGCCTTTCTCCCCCCTGCGAGGAGCCAAGTTAAATGCAGGCTGGGGGAAAGGTGGGTGCGCTACATGTGTCACGCCCATGCAAAGCCAGATGCAAAACACCAGGAAGTCACAGCTGGTTTTGCACAAGCAAGATGGTGGTGCCAGGGTCTCAAAAGACAGGCGAAGAACCAGCCCAGGCGATGACAGCACAGGATCCATGGGCTGGTAAGTTAGGGTGACCAGATATCCCCAGTTTCCGGGGACAGACCCCGGATTGAGGACACTGTCCCCGGACCAAGTCTGTCCCCGGTTTTGTCCCCGGATTGGATTTGAACAGGAGCTGGGGCAATTTCAAAGACAATCAGTGCAGTATTAAAAAAAATAATTCTGAATTACACACCCCCACTCTGCCACTCCTACTAGCTTAGGGGGTGTATGTTTTTTCATTATCTGTGCCCCTTTCTGATGATCATGTACTGGTTCGGGTGCATGCCCATTCAGCTCCATTCGCATGTTCTTCTGCCTTGGCTCAAGTCCCTGCCAGCCCCCTGCCTGTTTTATCTCCTTGCCTTCCCTGGCGGAGTGATCTTCCTTCGCTCCCCACCCAATAGTAGCCGGGGCCCGGAGAGTAAGACTTGACAGGCTGTGAGGTGGGCGGCGATGGGCAGAGAGTCGCTTATTGCCGCCATTACTAGTAAAAAATAAAATATGTCCCCATATTTAATTTTAAAAATCTGGTCACCTTATAGTAAGTGTCTATTAAAAGTCTGCAGCTACATTGTTTGTAGCTGCTGCAGACTTATCTTCTTTTTTTTTTTTTTAACTGACTGGAGCTCCTCTTTAAAGGACTGGTAGGAGCTGACAGTAAGGGGTCTAAAGGCTGTGCAGAGAAGGGGGTTTTGGTACAAAAAAAAAAAGTAATAGCAGATGTGTATACTTTTTAAAAGTTTTAAAATGGTTGACAGGTTCACTTTAAGAACTGTTATATGTGTTGTGGGAAAGATCACAACACATTTCCTAATTACAGACATTCACCAAATGTAAGAAACCATAATAAAATCCCTAGTCTGTTATCAAATTATTTGTAGCCTAGCAAGCCTTTCATTAAAGGGAAAAATGCAGACATAAAACAACACAAAAACACATTTTGCAAAAGTACTGCAAAACAAGCTTGTATAATAAACCCACGCATATGAAAGGAAAAAAAAAAAGGAACCTGTCACACCAAAGCAAGTGTGAGACATATTAAGCACAAGTCAATTACTCGGGCATGCCCAGTCATTTCAAACTACAAAGAGCTTACCTCTATGCATTGTGGGATGCAGGTGACGTGCCATGGCATTTGGATATCAGTATTTGTAAATGACACAGGCGGTTCAGTGGTTAGCACATCTGCCTTGCAGCACTGGGGTCCTTGATCCCACTCCTGACCAAGACACTATTGCTTGGAGTTTGCATGTTCTCCCGATGCTTGCGTGGGTTTCTCCTACACGCCAAAGACACCCTGGTAGGTTATGTGGCTCCTGTCTAAATTGACCCTAGTATGTGACAAAAGGGACCTTAGAATGTACGCTCCTTAGGAGCGGAGACTGATGCGGATGAAAAGTATGTAAAGTGCTGAGTAAATAAAAGGTAAATTGAAGGTCCTCTATTAGACCCCGTTCACACAGGGGCGACTCGTCAGGCGACTTAGCCGCCTGACAAGTCACGCTCCATTCTGTACAATGGAACCAGGCCCGGACTGGCCATACCGGGCATATGCCCGGTGGGCCGCGGGCCACATGTCACGTCTTCCCCCAGTGCACTCTCAGCTGCGAGTCGGAGCCGCACTCGAGTGACAGTGACACCCGTCGCTACATCAGGGGGCCGGGACCCGCAAAGATCCCCTTCTCTCTGGCAAGGTGGCCGCGGCACTGATGATCTGATCAGTCTCGGCTGTCTCACACAGCCGAGCAGAGTGAAGCCGCCTCCCCCTCCTCCTTTATGTCCACACAGGGGGAGGGGACCCAACATGCAGTCCCGCGCTGATCTGAGGTACATTATGGGTCTGAAGGGGGGTTCTGTAATGTAGGGAGGGAGTCTGTAATGTAGGGAGGGAGTCTGTAATGTAGGGAGGGAGTCTGTAATGTAGGGAGGGAGTCTGTAATGTAGGGAGGGAGTCTGTAATGTAGGGAGGGAGTCTGTAATGTAGGGAGGGAGTCTGTAATGTAGGGAGGGAGTCTGTAATGTAGGGAGGGAGTCTGTAAATGTAGGGAGGGAGCCTGTAAATGTAGGGAGGGAGCCTGTAAATGTAGGGAGGGGGTCTGTAATGTAGGGAGGGGGTCTGTAATGTAGGGAGGGGGTCTGCACTGTAGGGAGGGGGTCTGCACTGTAGGGAGGTCTGTGTAACAAACTGTGGGGGGCTGTGTAATGTAAAGGGGTCCAGAGGTGCTGTGTAATGTAAAGGGGTCCAGAGGTGCAGGGTGCTGTGTAATGTAAAGGGGCCCAGAGGTGCGGTGCTGTGTAATGTAAAACGGTCTAGGGTGCTGTGTAATGTAAAGGAGTCCAGAGGTGCAGGGTGCTGTGTAATGTAAAGGGGTCCAGAGCTACAAGGCGCTGGAACCCCACATCCCATCATTAACCGCCGCCGTGAAGCGCCGCAGCCGCGCCCCCCCGGGCTGCTCAGTCTAAAATGCTCGGGCCTATTTTTTGTCCCAGTCAGGGCCTGAATGGAACCGTTCTAATAGGAGTGACTCAAGTTGCTCCGACTTAGAAAAGGGTTCCTGTACAACTTTGGGACGACTTCAGGGCGGGTTGGGCTTGCAGTGCATTTAATTGTTAATGGCAACCCAAGCACAGTTAGCAGACAAGCGTTTTGCAATGTGGCACAAAAAAAACGCCGAACGATAGACGACCAAAAAGATTCTGGAACTATTTTGTGCTTTTATCACGCGTAAGGCAGCCCATTCAAGTGAATGGGCTGCCCCAGGTGTGACACTTGTTAAAACTAACACGCGATTGGAAACGCACATTCCCACTACGCTCAGTTGTAAATGGGGCCCTAAAGGAGAAGTACAGTAAAACCTTAGTTTGAGAGCGTTTTGCAAGACAAGCAAAATTTTTAATAGATTTTGACTTCATATACAAGCAATGTCTTGATACACAAGTAGCATCATGTCACAACTGAGTATAAAAGAGAAGAGAGGCACCTCTAAGTGTAGCAATATGGTTACATACAATGAAGGTACAACATTAACCACTTGAGGACCGCCGCACGCCGATGTACGTCGGCAGAATGGCACATGGGCGTACAGGTACGTCCCCTTTAAGAGCCCAGCCGTGGAGCGCGAGCGCACCGCCGGTGGCGCGTTAGCGACCCGGTCCTCTTCTCCGTGACCGTCCCCCGCAGGAACAGCGGACCCGATCGCTGCTGGTGTCCAGCGATCGGGTCACAGAGAGGAAGAACGGGGAGAGGTAAGTGTAAACAAACCTCTCCCCGTGCTTCTTAGTGAGCCTGTCGCTGATCGTCTGTTCCCTGTCATAGGGAACAATGATCAGGGACGTCACACGCTAAGCCACGCCCCCCACAGTAAGTAAAACACATCAGGGCACACTTAACCACTACAGCGCCCCCTCCTGGTTAACCCCTTCACTGCCAGTGTCATTTTCACAGTAACCAGTGCATTTTTATAGCACTGATCGCTGTAAAAATGACAATGGTCCCAAAAATGTGTCCGATGTGTCCGCCATAATGTCGCAGTCACGAAAAAAAAAATCACTGATCGCCGCCATTACTAGTTAAAAGAAAAAAAATTATAAAAAAATGCCATAAAACTATCCCCTATTTTGTAAACGCTATAACTTTTGCGCAAAGCAGTCAAACGCTTATTGTGATTTTTTTTACCAAAAATATGTAGAAGAATAAGTATCGGCCTAAACTGAGGAAAAAAAATGTTTTTTTATATATTTTTTTGGGGATATTTATTATAGCAAAAAAAGTAAAAAATTACATTTTTTTCAAAATTGTCGCTCTATTTTTGTTTATAGCGCAAAAAATAAAAACCGCAGTGGTGATCAAATACCACCAAAAGAAAGCTCTATTTGTGGGAAAAAAAGGACGTCAATTTTGTTTGTGAGCCACGTCGCATGACTGCGCAATTGTCAGTTAAAGCGACGCAGTGCCAAATCGCAAAAAGTGGCCAGGTCTTTAAGCTGCATAATGGTCCAGGTCTTAAGAGGTTAAAGGAACACTCAAGCCCCGTACACACGATCGGTTTGACTGATGAAAACTGTCCGATGGATGGTTTTCATCAGACCAACCGATCGTGTATGATACCCATCGGTCTTTTTTCCATTGATTGTAAAAAAGGGATTTTTATAACAGCTTACCTGTAAAATCCTTTTCTTGGAGTACATCACGGGACACAGGAGCGACTTAGTCATTACTAATGGGTTATATAGTTTACCTTCAGGTGCTGGCACTGGCAACTTCCAAACCGGAAGTACCCTCCCCTATATAAGCCCCTCCCATCCGGGAGCACCTCAGTTTTGTAGCAAAGCAATAAGTGTCCCAAAAAGAGGGGTGGGAGCTCTGTGTCCCGTGATGTACTCCAAGAAAAGGATTTTACAGGTAAGCTGTTATAAAAATCCCTTTTTCTTTTTCGTACATCACGGGACACAGAGCGACTTAGTCATTACTAATGGGACGTCGCAAAGCAATGCCAAATGAGGGGAGGGATACACTATACATAAGCTGGGCGCCATCAGGCATGAGGATCTTTTGCGGCCTGCAACACACTGCGCCCAAAGGCGACATCCTCCTGACTTCTAACGTCTACCTGGTAGAATCTAGTAAACGTGTGTACTGAAGACCATGTTGCGGCCTTACAGACTTGAGCCAGGGAGGCCTGGTGATGCACTGCCCATGAAGTTCCAACTGCTCTTGTGGAGTGCGCCCTAACTTTGAATGGAGGCGGTCTCTTTCTCAAGCCATAGGCTTGTATTATGACCTGTCGAATCCACTTGGCTAAAGTAGATTTTGATGCTGCCTGACCCTTTCTGGGGCCTTCCGGCAGAATAAACAAAGTATCCGTTCTGCGAATCTGAGCAGTGGCTTTTAGATAAGCTTTAACTGCTCTTACTACATCCAAAGAATGCAATAACTTTTCCTCTACCGAGCTAGGTTTGGGGAAAAAAGAAGGAAGAACCACATCTTGGTTCAAATGAAACCTCGATACCACCTTAGGAAGAAAGGCTGGATGAGGACGTAATACTACTCTGTCCTTATGGACAACCAGATATGGCTCCTTACAGGACAAGGCGGCTAATTCCGATACTCTTTTAGCCGAACAAATGGCTACTAAGAAAATCAATTTCCTGGTGAGAAGAACCAAGGAAATGTGTTGCAATGGTTCAAACGGTTGTTTCTGTAGAACCGACAGAACCAGGTTTAAGTCCCATGGACATATGGGAATACTAACCGGAGGGCTAATACGCATCACTCCTTGTATGAAAGCTTTGACTAGTGAATGCGAAGCCAAGGGCCTTCGAAAAAATATTGACAAGGCCGAAATCTGACCCTTGATAGTACTCAAGGCCAGCTTCCTATCTACAGCCCACTGTAGGAAGTCCAAAATCCTACCTATTACGTACTTACGTGGATGCCATTTCTTGGCCTCACACCATGTAATGTACGCCTTCCAGATCCTATAATAGATCTGCCTGGATACCGGCTTCCTGGCATTGATCATGGTAGATACCACAGGATTAGAGAGCCCTCTCTTTTTCAGAATGTGGGCTTCAATAGCCAGGCCGTCAAACCTAGGGCTGGTAAGGAAGGGTGGTATATCGGTCCTTGCAACAGCAGGTCCGGACGATGTGGGAGGGTCCAAGGACTCCTCACTGACATTTTTACAATCTCCGCGTACCATGCCCTTCGGGGCCACGCTGGAGCCACCAGAATCACTGGTTTCTTTTCTACCCTGATTCTGCGGATTAATCGCGGTAACAATTGTGGCGGTGGGAATGCATATATCAGCTTGAACTGATCCCAAGGGAACACTAGGGCATCCGAGCCGCAAGCTAGGGGATCCCTTGTGCGAGACACAAATCTGTCCACCTTTGCGTTGAATCTGGATGCTAGCAGATCTACACTTGGTGTTCCCCACCGCTGGCATATTGCCTGGAAAACCTCGGGGTGAAGAGACCATTCCCCCGGGCATAATTGCTGGCGACTTAAAAAGTCCGCTTTCCAATTTTCCACTCCTGGGATGAAAACCGCGGATATGGCTGGGACATATCTTTCTGCCCATTCCAGGATGCAATTCGCTTCCCTCTGGGCTGCACGACTCCTGGTGCCACCCTGGTGATTGATATATGCCACTGCTGTGGCATTGTCTGATTGAATTCTGACAGGGGACCCTTGGAGTTTGGATGTCCATGCTACTAGGGCATACCGGGCTGCTCGTATCTCTAAGAGATTGATGGGCAGGGCCTTCTCTGCTTCTGACCACTTGCCCTGGAGAGACCATTGCTCCAGTACTGCCCCCCAGCCTATGAGGCTGGCATCTGTAGTGACCACCTTCCAAGAAACCGGACTGAAGGGTTTCCCTTTTTCCAGATTCTGGGGCACCAACCACCAATGGAGGCTCTTGCGAACGGAAGGGGACAGGGACATTGGTAAGTCTAAAGCCTGAACTTTTTTGTTCCAGGCTGACAGTATGGCCCTCTGCAAGTTCCTTGAATGGAATTGACCGTAGGGTACTGCTTCGAATGAAGCCACCATTTTTCCCAGCAGCCTCATGCACAGGCGTATGGATGGTTTTCTTTTTGTACCCACTAAGTGGGTCAAATCTTTTAAAGACGACACCTTTTCTGGAGGTAAGAAAATCTTTCTCTGATTTGAATCCAGCCTTAGCCCTAAGTATTCCAGACTTCTGACTGGTCTTAGAGCTGACTTGTCCCGGTTGATAATCCAACCGTGATATTCCAGATACTTGATTGTCTTGTGAATAGCTACTTCCAGCTTTTCCACTGAGTGGTCTATTAGTAGCAGGTCGTCTAGATATGCCATTATCGTTACACCTTGTGTTCTTAGATTGGCCAATAGTGGGGCCAGAATTTTTGTGAACACTCGTGGTGCTGTGGCCAGACCGAAAGGTAAGGCTCTGAACTGAAAATGGCGCCCTTCTACTGCAAAGCGTAGAAATTTCTGGTGGGCCGGAAAGATGGGAATATGCAGATAAGCATCCCTTATGTCGATCGAGGCTAACCATTCCTGCCCTTGTAGGGCGGTGGCCAACGATCGGATCGACTCCATCCAAAAAGTCCTGATATTTAGGAACTTGTTTAGCCCTTTTAGATTTAATATGGGCCTCACGTCCCCATTTGGTTTGGGGACTGTGAAAAGGTTCGAGTAAAACCCGAACCCACTTTCTTCCAGGGGAACCTTCATGATTACACCTTGGAGCAATAGTTGTTCTAGTGCCAGAAGGAGGGATCCTCTCTTCTGGGGATCGCTTGGCACGTTTGACCTCATAAATTGGGCAGGAGGAGTGTCTTTTAACTCCAGCTTGTATCCCAGACTTACTGCGGAGATCACCCATCTGTCTCTGATGGTGTCCCGCCAGGTCTCTGTGAACAACTGAAGTCTTCCCCCCACCCGATTGAGTGGGGGCAACCCTTCATGACTTGGGGGGAGGTTTTGTACCTCTCTTGACCCAGGGTTTCTTGTTACCCTGTGATTGTCCCTGATTTCTGCCCCCTGAATTTGACCGCGGAGGCCGTCGGAACTGTTTCACAGCCGATGTGCCAGGGACTGGAGAAGTAGGCCTCTTAAAAGAAGGACTTCTACTCTTGTTCTTAACCGGTAAGAGTGAACTTTTACCGGCAGAAATTTTCTGGATATATTTGTCCAGATCTTCTCCAAATAAGCGTTCTCCATGAAATGGGAAGCTAACCAGCAATTTCTTACAGGGAGCTTCAGCAGACCAGTTTTTGAGCCATAGAAGCCTACGCATATGTACTACAGACAGCGTAAAGCGGGAGGCCTGTTGGATTGTATCCTTTATGGCGTCCACCGCAAAACACAAGGCTCTAGGTAGGTCAGCTAGGGCAAGAGCCTGCTGATCTGGTAAGTCCCTTAAGACTTGTTTCAACTGATCTTTCACCGCTTGGCAGACTCCAATCGCTGCTACCGCAGGTTGTGTCACCATGCTTGCTGTAGAGAAAGCAGATTTTAGTAAAGACTCCAATTTTTTATCTATTGGGTCTTTGAACATTGGAACATTATCTACTGGACATGTCAGTGATTTGTTCACAGAAGAGATGGCTGCGTCCACTGTAGGGACCCTGCATTTTTTTATGAACTTATCCTCCATGGGATAGATAACCGGAAATCTCTTGGGGGGGAGTAAATATTTTATCAGGATGCTCCCAATCCTGGTAAATAAGCCCTTCCAATAAAGGGTGGATTGGGAAGGAACAGACAGCCTGGGGAGCTTTCAGCGACCCCAGCGAGGAAACCGTAGTGGTTGATGGTTCCGCCAGAGGCATTTTAAATGCTGATCGGACCATGTTAGTCAGAGACTGAACCCATAATCTTTCAGCCTGAGATGCTGAGAAAGGTTCTTCCACTGTTGATGCCTCCATAACTGAATCAACCTCATCCTGATCCCCTTCAGGTAGGTCGATCTCTGTGTGGGGCTGTTCCTCCACTAACAGGCACTCTGAAGGAGGAGACGGAGATCGGACGCGCTTCTCCTGTGACAGGGAAGCAGCGATCAATGCTGTTAATCTCTCTTCCAATCCTCCCAGAGTTGAGGATAAAACCTCCTCTGTTATATATACAGGAGCAGGTGGACTGGGGACAGCCGCAGCACCAGGCACTCCTGCGGGGTTCCTACGGCTACTGACCTCTGAATTCTCAGGGGAGATTGGTGCAGTACAAGCATGCCCAATATCCTCAGAGCCCGATGGAGACCCCTTTGGCTTCCTGGAAGACTTATTTCCGGAGCGTCTGGACGACATATCCTTTAAGCACAAAGCTGAGGTATTCCCGTCGTCATACACCAATTTTTGCTGGTAATAGTCTAACACAGTTGCTGCTATATACCAGCTGGTGTCCACTAAAGTGCCTTTCTATGGGGATGCCTGCATCAACCGCCTCTGTGTGCCACTGTTTGTTGCTAGCTCTGTTTGCATCCAGCCGACACTTGTACTGTGTCTTTTATACATGCTGGGACGCCTGCACATGCGCAGAAGCGCCGCGGCGCGCATCGAGCGTCATCCACCCGCCCCGCCCCTTTTTTTTCATAGGAGGCGCGTGCACGCGCCCGTGCGCCATTGGCGCCCTTTTCGAAAACCAAGCAGGGACTAGGAGCCAGGGCCCTTTTTGCCGGAGGGCCTGTGCGGTGGATGAGCGCAGCAACAGGGCAGAGGAAGTGGATTCCCACAGAGAAATTACCAACTGCCTGGATCTTTTGACTTGAGAAAACCAAAGATCCACATGACAAGAAAAAATGGACCACAGCGGCCTCTAGTGGTTTAACACAGGTACCGCGGTCCTCTTTTTTTTTTTTTTTCTTGACTACTATTAAAATGTTAAATTTTTCAGTAGTTACAGGCATACACAGATATTAGCGGGAATACCGTTAGGTAACAGACAGAAAGACAAATTAGGCTTGGGGGTCCCCCAATAGAACCAAGTTCCTGGGGGCCCCCACTTACCTGTTCCCCGCCGCAGGACTCCGTTTGGTCCACAGAAGCCCAAACTTCACCTATCACGGCAGGTATTGTAATTAAACCTTCAGGGACCGGGTTCCCAAGGATTCCACTCCCCTGGACCTGTATAGCACACTGCACAGAAAACATCTTGGTCGTGGGTATGACCAGAGCTCTGGATCCCAGGGTCCAGCCCTCCTAAGAGGCATTACATGCAAAACCTTGCTCTTCTGCTGCAAGGCCCGTGTACCGACCGTTTAGCTATGAAGCTTTTTTGGTGGGATCCGGAACAGCTTACTAAGGCCCGTAAAAGAACCTGTACGCAAGCCCAGTGAAAACACATGTTACTCTTTGGCCAACACCTTAGACACTGGCAAAAAACTGAGGTGCTCCCGGATGGGAGGGGCTTATATAGGGGAGGGTACTTCCGGTTTGGAAGTTGCCAGTGCCAGCACCTGAAGGTAAACTATATAACCCATTAGTAATGACTAAGTCGCTCTGTGTCCCGTGATGTACGAAAAAGAAAGATGCGGTGAGGTCGCTACAGTAAGAGAGGAAATCTTTCAATGGAAACCTTAGTTCTGGTGACCTGGGGGCCCCAAGGGATCCCCTTTACTTTCAGGCGTAAAGGGGGAACTCATTTCCTGTTTTGACTATAGGACAGGAAATTAAGGGAAAATATCTCCAATGGGACACAGATGGGAAAAAGATTGACAGGGTTACCTTCAGTCTTGCACAGTTGCACAGGCTCTTCTCTGGTACTGAAAAAGCTAACGATTATTTCAATACAAACTGTGAGACCCAGTTCACACAGGGGCGACTCATCAGGCGACTCAGGCGCCTGACAAGTCGCGTCCTGTTCTGTACAATGGAACCGTTCTAATAGGAGAGACTCAAGTCGCTCCGACTTAGAAAAAGGTTCCTGTACTACTTCGGGACGACTTCAGGGTGACTTCCATTGACTTCAATACAGAAGTAATTTTGCAAGTTGCCTCTGAAGTCGTCTTCAGATCGCCTTGCCGAGTCACTCGGCAAGTCGTGCCGCCCCAGTGTGAACCGGCTCTCAGAGCCTCACATTGTTTATTATAAGCTGCAACAAGTCACAGTCTGCCTTATGATCTGGCTGCAGGACGTCCAGCATCTTTTAGTGCACATGTGTCAAACACAAGGCCTGTGGGCCGAATTCGGCCCACCAGGCCATTTAATGTGGCCCTCGCACCTCTATTACAGCTGCACCCGCCATGTCTCAGCAGTCAGCAGCAGAAAGGACTACAGAATTTCTCCACCAGATTCTGCGCGTCTACATGCAGCCACAGAACCCCCTCATCTTTGTCTCTCCTGGTCTTAGCATTTAGCAGACTCTGTCAGCTGACCTTAGCCTTCCTCCGGTCCTCCTCCAGACCCTGCACATTCTGCTACCCAGCTCTTCCCCCAGCAGCACAAGATAAGCGAGGTGCACTGTGATTTAAGGGATGGTGGGGGGGGGGGACTCTTGACTTCTGATGGTGGGGGGGGGGGCTCTTGACATCTGATGTAAGGGGAAGTCCGTTGCTCTAGAGACATCTAGTCCTACAGATACTACCGGCCTTGAGAGAGCAACCATAATGTTGGTGCAGCCCACGATGAAATTGAGTTTGACACCCCTGATCTAGCGCTTCCCTCATTTTCTCACCAGCCTTATTGTTCCTAGCCCATCCTTTTTATTAATTGAATATCAGTTCTTTCAATCATAGAGGCTCAGCATCACAGGGGGGGTATGACCCTGGGCAGTATGCATGCAAATGCAGCCCGACTTCCACCCATCAAAGCACTTTGATATTTGCATATTTCCTCCCAAGAGCCAGCCCACTGCTTGCATCAGGTTTGAGGGCAGATCACAGTCTGCTTAGGCTCTGAGGAAAGAGGTGCGCCCCGGAAACTCGTCAGCCATTCAGCTACTTTCGGGTACCGTCCAACCCTCTGGTCACCGTATCCTGGTTGCAGCTGTCACGGGACTGCCAGAAATGCCTATATGAAAAGTTTGTTTGTGAGTAGGACCATTTTTGTCTTTTAGAAGTTTTAATAAAGTTTTTATCTGGTAATGCACTAGGTTGGTGCGCCCTCCTTTCTTTTTTCTTATTTTTGAGGGCAGCCAGCCATGAAATGTCTACATTGCATAGAGAAGCACAGGGATCTATTGATGATGTCAGAGTATAAAATTAGACATATAATGAAAATGCCCCTGCCCCCATGGGGGGGGGGGGGGAGAAATCAGGGAATGCAAACTATACAGATTTTTTTTTTACCGTATATACTTGAGTATAAGCAGAGTTTTTCAGCACATTTTTTGGTGCTGAAAATGCCCCCCTCGGCTTATACTCGAGTCACCTTTTTGCGCCTGATCTTCCGGACTTTGGGGACCCGGTACTGGCCAGCCGTATGTCCTATGGACCCCAATCTTGGCACACATATAGCCCCACTCTTCCTCTACAAGTGTACAAATTTGTTGCCCGCGGGACCTACGGTCGGGGAGCACCGATTTTTCAAAACCGGGCACCCCTTTCATAGACTCCCATGTTAAACAGTAATTTCTCTGGTAAATTTGGGGACGCGGTACCGGCCGGTCCTAGGTCCCCTGGACCCAAAACTTGGCACACATGTAGCCCAATTTCTCCTATATAAGTGTGCAAAGTTTGTTGTCTGGGAAACCTACGGCCGGGGAGCACCGATTTTTCAAATCCGGGCACCCCTTCCATATACTCCCATGTTAAACGTCAGTCTAGTCACGGACACAGGCATGGGCACAGTGAGGCATGCACATGGACTCAGTGAGGCAAAGTGAGGCACAGTGAGGCATGCAGATGGACACCCTAGGCTTATACTCGAGTCAATACGTTTTCCCAGTTTTTTGTGGTAAAATTAGGTGCCTCGGCTTATATTCGGTTCGGCTTATACTCGAGTATATACAGTAAATGGTAAAACTCTGTCTGTTTAGTAAAGATGTAGCAGTTAACTGTTTGCCTTTGTTCTGGTTTCCACTTTCACCGGACATATTTGGGTAATTACCTGCCGGTATACCTTCTCTTTTTTCTGGAAGTGTGAAAGCATTACAAGTATGAAAATGATCAGGGTGTCTCCCGCAGATGACATATTTTCTTCCTTACGCCAGCATTCCCATGTCAGGTTTGATAGAGGAGATATTTTTAATGTGGGTCAAGAAAACAGGAAGGTTTGGTGGAAAATAACAAGATTGAGGACACATAATACACAAAGCATATGTGTTCATCCCAGCCTCTCATGACTCTGTATCGGAGGGGGGGATGAATAGCAAATATTTCAACGAACATTGTGGTTTCATTGCTTGGGTACAATAAGGACCCGCTTCACACCATGTAATGTGCTTTACTGCAATATCTTGTTACATGCATTGGTGCAATGCGGGAGTATTTTGAATGGCATCCCAACGCACCTTGCTGACGGATATGTTTTAAAGCGGAACTTCACTTACTACAGAAAGTTCCGCTAAATGTCCCCCCTCCCCGTCACTGCATGTATTGGATGTTTTTATTTTCTGGGAGTGAGTACTTAGATTTGACAGGTACCTTCTCCCATTTCCGCTCGGATCGGAGGCTTGCTCCCCCTCTCTCAACCTCCTGGGACATGTCACAGGTCCCAGAAGGCTGCAGGACCGTTCACAGAGCGCAGAATGTCTCGCACAATCTCCATGGGGAGCCGGCTGTGAAGCCACAACTGCCTTCCCACAGTAAACATGGTGGTGCCAAGGACCCGACAGTCGGCAAAGAATCAGCCCGGATGCAGACAGTGGGCCTTTAAAGAGCAGGTTTGGTTTTACCGATGAAAGGTTAGGTTTGATTAGGTTAATCATTAGGGGTTAGGTTGATGTTATTTAAATCACTTAAAGTGGAGCTCCAACCAAAAGAGGAACCTCTGCTTTTCTGCCCCCCCCCCCGCTGCCAAATTTGGCACCTTTTGGGGAGAAGGGGGCAGCGGGTACCTGGTCTTGACAAGTACCTGCTCCCACTTTCGGCTTGGTTTGCCTCAGTGAAGTGTGCACGAAGTTCGTCTCCCACCCCTCCTTCCCCCCACAGCCAGCGCCTACTTACAGAGCGCATTGCGATTCGCACATGCGCAGTAGGAAACCGGCTGTTTAGCCGCAAGGCTTCACTGCCAGTTTCCCTTAGTCAAGATTGCACCCAAGAACCGATTCAAGTATCAGCACAGGGTGAGGACACTGCTGGATGCGGACTTTTAATTTTTGTAGGGAAGGGGGGTAAAACTCCTCTAAGTTTCTGGGTTGTAAAAATGTTTTTTAGTTGGGATAGCTCTTTATTTCTATAGCGTCTAAGGTTCCTGCACCTAAAACATCCCACACCTGACATCCCCAAAAATCACTTTAACACCTAATGGGGTTGATTCAGGCTGGGTTCACACTTGTGCGACACGACAGCCGTCCTTCTTTGGATCTGACTTTGCCCTGCGACATGAAGCCGAAATATGTCCGACTTTCAATGAACGGGGATCCGACTTGGATCCCCGCCAATACCAGGCACTGTGTTTGGTATGAATCTTGAGGGGGATCTCCACACCAAATTTTAAATAAAAAACCAGCATGGGTTCCCCCTCCAAGAGCATGCCAGGCCCTTGGGTCTGGTATGGATTTTAAGGGGAACCCCCCTACGCCAAAAAAACGGCATGGGGGTCCCCCCAAAATCCAAACCAGACCCTTATCCGAGCACGCAACCTGGCAGGCCGCAGGGGAAGAGGGAGGGCAGAGAGCAGCCCCCCTCCCTCCTGAACCATACCAGGCCACATGCCCTCAACATGGGGGGTTTGGTGCTTTGGGGCAGAGGGGCGACCTGCGGCCCCCCCACCCCAAAGCACCCTGCCCCCATGTTGATGAGGACAGGGCCTCTTCCCGACAACCCTGGCCGTTGGTTGTCGGGGTCTGCGGCTGGGGGGCTTATCGGAATCCGGGAGCCCCCCTTTAATAAGGGGGCCCCCAGATCCCAGCCCCCCACCCTATGTGAAAGAGTATGGGGTACATCGTACCCCTACCCCTACACCTGGTGGAAAAATATGTCAATAAAAAAAAACACCCCCTCTTCCCCTGCGGCCTGCCAGGTTGCGTGCTCGGATAAGGGTCTGGTTTGGCTTTTGGGTGAACCCCCACGCCGTTTTTCGGCGTAGGGGTTCCCCTTAAAATCCATACCATACCCAAGCGCCTGGTATGCTCTCGGAGGAGAACCTATGCCGGTTTTTTATTTAAAATTTGGCCTGGAGTTCCCCCTCAAGAGCAGCAGAGCACAAGTCGCATGCCAATATCGGATCATCCAAGACTGCGGTCCGACTTTGATCCGACTTCAATGATAGTCAATGGGATGAAGTCGGATCAAAGTCGGACCAAAGTAGTACAGGGAGCATTTTCAAAGTCGGACTGACATGTGTCGGACCAGTTAAGACGGCTCCCATAGGGAAACATTGATTTTCACACGGCATGCGACATGAGCTCCCAATGTCGGAGCGTTTGTCGCCCCAGTGTGAACCCGGCCTTACTAAAAAACTTGAGTGTGCAGAATCTGGTGCAGCTGTGCATGGTAGTCAATCAGCTTCTAACTTTAGCTTGATCAATTAGGCTTTGACAAAATAAAAATAAAAACCTGGAAGCCAATAGTTTCTATGCAGAGTTGCACCAGATTTTGCACGCTCTAGTTTTAGTAAATCAACCACAATGTGTATTTCCTTCATTCTGCTTGTATGCATATTGAAAACAGCTACTTAAGTGCTGTCCTGTACAGGAGGGTAGGGGTTAATACTTTCCCGGTTCTTTGGTCTTTTGATGGGATTTTCTCAGGTTTCTGACCCACTAATCTTGTGATAAAAAAAAACGGGACTGTGGTCCGGAGCAGGGTACTAGTTGAATCCTGGCCGAGTCCCAATGTTAGTTTTGGTTCAAGTTCGATAAGATGGTCCAGTGCCCATAGGGGAATGAGATGGAGAACACCACCCACAAGAAGCAGAAGCATGTCGCCCACCTCTATCTGGATGTAAAAGCACCGGAACTTGGGGTTCGCCCTGAAGACACTAGCTGCCACTGATGGGCCCTGTAATTGCATGGACACTACCTTTGCAGGTATGCCAGGGCAGCACACTGCCTGAGTTAGAGTTAGGGATGTAGGAAAGGAATTATGTCTCTGAATGTTTGGGGTTTGGCATGCCTTTTGCACTTTTTCAAGTAAAGCATTTGAAACTTTGTCTTTGCCTGGTCTGAAGTTACTAAAAAGGGGTGTAATGCAAGTAACCGGCACCTTTCTACAGTACAGGTCACTAAGGTACTTGGGGTATGAAGACATCAGTAGAAGGAGTTAATGTAGTGTAAAGACACAAGTGGTTACCTAGGGTAACAGCAGTTTAACAAGCAACCTGTCAATAGCGTGTGCCTTTTGCATGTGGAATGACCTCTAGCAGCGAGGTAGATGTTGTTGGCACGCCTTCCACCAGTGGTCTGTCTCCCATAGCAATGGGAGCAGATTTTCACCTCAGAGATTGCCATACTGTACAGAGGTATGGAAGTTCAAGAGTTAAGTGCACGTGTGGAGCCCCCACAGACTGCACGACGGGGCCAATTACCGGGAATGGTAGTGAAAAATGCTGGACAGATAGATGTGGATGAGCCTCAGCGTGCCCCTCCAAGATGCAAGTTATGGAGAAGGTGTACATTGTCATGGGAACCCAAGAGTTAACTGGAGAACAGTTATGGTGCAAGTGTACATGGTGTAGGTTCATCTCTAAGAGTGGAAGGCCGCCTTAAGGTTGAGCATTCCCCCACGGCAGCCTCAGCCTTGTCCCAGGGCATTAATGGAAATGGCACAGAGTACAGGTGCCCCGTGTGTAGTCACGTGATCCTGTTATAGGTGCCTAGCATAGCCCAGAAGAACCAGTCCCAAAGTAAGCCTTTCATGTGAGACTCTCGCTTGGCGCCCAACGAGGAGTGGAGCATGGAGGAGGTGCCACCCGCCTACTACTAACCCCCACCCTTATATGGTATGCTCATTACCTGATAATCTACTAATAAACATCTGTAGTGAGGCTAGCCATATATGTTTGGATTTCACGCGATTTACCCATGCATGGATGGAGGAAATCTCCCTTGCCTGCTATTGTATAGACAGTCAACACCCGCGGCTGTCTGAATTAATGACCATAACTAGACGCGATTGGTTGCATTTACTGCTTAGCCGACAATTTTCCACCCGGCTCCTTCTATTTCTCAGTCGAAGTTTGTCAAGCTGTCAGGGCCACCCACAACTGACATTTCAGCTTTAAAGTTGGGCAATATATATGATTTTAATACTTCTAATACATGATGCTCTCTTTTAAGTTGCTGGGAATACAGTACAGTACAATTTTAGAGCTTCGCAATTAAAAGCATAGTTTAATGGTGAACGCATGTCATTCATGAAACTTTATCACGTCTCCTGAAAAAGGATTTCTTTTGGAATAACACATGTTTGTATATATGGGTCTAAAAGGTATTGCTTGTGCTGTGCTTTTGAAGATGCAGGAACATCAAACCAGCTAGAGAATAAATAACGCAAATCCTGTCCCAACATTGCACATTCCCCTTACTCAGTGTATCATGACAGTGACCCTGCTGGCAGCCTTCTCACTCCTGAAGAGCAGTACAGTCATTGCTAGACATTCACTCAAAAAAAAGTCAACTGTATACTGTACTAGAACTTACATATTTACCACACACACACACACACACACACACACACACCTTCTGTGGAGCTCAACCCACGCATTCGAAGAGTAGCGGCTCACTTTAAGCGCATGTATACGCCCAACTTTTTTCATCAGTTTTGGATAAAGCAGGGAAGGGTTATAACCCCCGACATGCTTTCCAAACAAAAAGAGAGGTCACTAAACAAAGGCTCCTCGAGTCCAACATGGTATTTTATTAGTTCTCCAATGAGAACAGGAAATAAACACCACACAGCCAATAGGTTTTGGGGGCTCAACATGCCCCTTCCTTTATTAGGACTCTAAACTAGATGATATCGGTTAGACCCAAAGCACAACTCCTGGAAAAAAATGTAATTCAAATTCCTAGGGTGACAACGTTGGTGCTCCACAGATAGAAAGGAAAACAATGGCTGGCCATACATTATACAATTTTCTTACAAAAATTTTCTTTAGATATACCAAAACCATATAATATGAGGTCAAACCTAAACACTTTCAATGTGTATGCAGTCAGGCAGGCCCTTGCACTACATCAGGGGTGCTCAACCAGTGGCCCGGGGACCACATGTGGCCCACGGGGCCCTCTGATGTGGCCCGCGACCTCCTGCTGTGGGATGGCAGGTTTGCAAGCCCAGATAGCGGCTGGCCGACCCGCCATCACAGAGTATCAGTGTTGTGAATAGAGGCTGGCAGTAGAGGAGGCAAGTGGCTGGGGAGGGAGCAGAGCCACATAAGCCGATGCTTCCTGTATAGCGCTGACTCCTGGCACAGGCAGTGTGATACCAAATGCACTCTGCCTGGGACAGCAAGAGCTGGTGATACCTGAATGGAAGACTTATTAAAAAGGTACGTTTATTATTAAAATCACCAAATAATATATAGGCATATCTGTTCTGCAGTTGTTACTGGGCTGCTTTCAAACCGATTACCTGCACTGAGCCATAGACTGTTATTTCATGCGAGTTTGGTCCGGTTTCAGAAAGTGCGCCACACCTGCAGAATATAATAGAAGTCTATGGCAAAGTGCAGCTGACCCCCAAGAAAGCCACAGGTGCACTGTGCTGCACCCGTGGTGTGGGTAAACCGCAGTGCATCAGTGTGAAAGCAGCCTTAGGCTCCATTCACACGATCGGCCCAACTCAATCGGACCCTACATTCATCTCTAATGTAAACTGACTTGTGTCCATTTACACCCGCCTACCTCCAATCCAATCTGCTAAAAAAAAAAAAAAAAAAAAAAAAAAAAAGAACACATCCGTCTGGGTGGATCGGAGGGCCCAGAGTAGGGTGGGCTGTGTTCGTGTCTGCTCTGCATATGCAGAGTGGACACAGACCTGTCATCCGCCCGCTTCACTCATTGTGGCCCACGACCGGTTGCCAAGTCGCTTAAGTTGCCCTCTCTCTTCAAAAGGTTGGGCACCCCTGCGCTACGTAGTTGAAGGTAAATGTAAAGAAAATTGAAAAAGAAAATTGTATAGTGTGTGGCAATGGGATTTCAGCTTATGTTGATGGCATCAGTATGAGACACTTCTAAATTCATTAAAATTCATGGACATGTGCGTAGGGAGGTGGAGTCTACTTTCTCCACTGCAGGTGACGCTCTTCTGCAGCAGCACTGTTGTTGGAGACGAAGTCAATAGGAACAGGGTACCTCCATGGTTTCCTGGGGAAGCTCTTCTATTGGATGCTGTCAGCCCATGTGACCCTAGCAGCCATCTTGGGTCAGGCAGAGCCTTTTAAAGGCCCTGGCTCTCGGGCTTATCATGCTTTTTTGCGAGTTGGTAGTGTAGGGATATGTACCCCGCCTGTTAGGGACAGTACTAGCAGTATGGTAAAGGTTCCTAATTAGGAGTAAAAGCGTAAAGACAAATCTCTTTTGTACTTCATCCCATTTGGGCACAAGACAGCCAGACATAGCCACATTCTGCGCTCTTAATAGCCGTTATCAGTCTGGCTGCATTCCGCTCTTTGCATTACTGGAAACCGTGAGTGTACTTGGTTGGGCAGCCTTCCCACCGGGTTTGTTGAAAACTGTTGCTGTACTATTTCAATAAGCAGTGTTCATTCCTCCCAGCTTTGAAAACCAATATATCTTTATGGGTTGTATTTCAAGATCTCAACAGCAAAACCAATATTTTTCTTACATGGGAGTTTTTGTGGGGGTTTGTTCATTTGTAAAAATAAAGACTTCTGTTTCTTTTCTTACGGGGTGGATGTCAGTTACTGTGATAGTAAGGACCCTCTCCCCTCCCTGAACGTGTCCTTGTTGCAGCAGGAGTACAGAGAGCCCTCCCCACACCAAGCACCATACGGACAGATCCCTAGAAGGAATGTACAGTACAGTCTTCTGCACTGAGAAACAGATTCCCGTCTCATGCCAACTGCATTTGTAATGTCAAGTGTTTACGAGATTTGGGCGGTCTGCTAATAAAAGTGGTGCAGGGAGTTTGTGTACATCCACGGTGAGCTCACGATGGCAGAGCACGAGCCAATATTGTACCAGATGCTCTATGTTGTCATTTACCCATCTTCCGGAACAATGAAACAATGGTCTGAAAACTGATTCTGTAAACAGAGAAACTTTATCCAAAACTGATCATTTAAAAAAGTATCCCTGTTGATAGAACTAAAACCTAAATTAAAGTGGTTGTACACCCTGTACAACCACTTTTACCTACAGGCAAGCCTATATCAAGGCTTACCTGTACGTGCTGGAAATATCTCCTAAACCTCCACGGTTTAGGAGATATTTACAATAAAGCACTTTAGAAAGGGCAGATCGTGCCATTTCTAAAAGGGGTCATGCCGTCACTGGCGGCTCCCGTGCGCAGGGTTTTAAATCTTCCAAGAGTGGCAGATTTCTGGTTTCCCATTGTTCCCAATGGTGTCATCTGCTGACCCCTACTTCACTTCTGTGTCCTGTAATGATGTAGGGGTTGGTGGGAGGAACCACAAAGCACAGATGAGGACCAGGATATCTGTGACAGAACCATCCCACACTACATTTGAGTGCTTCCGTCAGTATACAGCTTCCTCCATTCTGAACATAGATATCAGATATTCAAGCTGCATATTGCAACCAAGAACTAGGAAGGACTAGTTTAGCTGCAAAACGAACCGTTTATCGATTTTGGATATTTATTTTTGCAAAAAGTACAAAATATTGTGTTTTTTTCAACATTGTCTGTCTTTTTTTGTTTATAGCACAGAGGTGATCAAATACCACCAAAAGAAATCTCTATTTGTGTGGAAAAAAGGACATACATTTTGTTAGGGTACAACATCGCACGACCGCGCACTTGTCAGTTAAAGCTACACAGTGCCATATCGTAAAAAATGGCCTGGTCAGGAAGGGGGCAAATCCTTCCGGGGTTAAAGTGGTAAAACAATTAGCCCCCTGGATGCTTAGGAGGTCTCATTCCATGTCAGACTTGCCGGCATCAAGCTCACAAAGTACAGTACACATTATTACAAGTACTGTATAAACACATTAGTTTGCTAGCAGACAACAGATGTGTTAATTAGCACAATTAACACTGGGTGAAAGACAGGTGGCTTTATCTGCTGAGATTACCATCTGCTAGGAGTTTCCCAGTGTTGAGCAGTCATGGCTGGCAATGTACCAACTAGGCCTTTAACATGGATCCCGGCCTGGACTCCCAGAGTCTGTGTGTTCTGGGGAGACATGAACTTTAATCAGGAACAAGACCACTCCATCGATCCCCCAGGCATACACCTTCCAAAGAGTAGTGCTCCCTTAAAATGCCAGGGCCCATAGTCCGTAGGCAAGAGACTACTAGCCTGCAGTCCCCTCCAAAAGCCTCTGTCCTGGGTGAGTCTGTCACAATATTGACCTTCCTGAAGTGTAGGAGCTACTGCACTACGGCTGCACTGTATTGTGTACACCACCAGAAGTGTAGTAGCAACTGCACTAGATTGTGTACTGTGTACACCACCAGAAAAGTAGTAGCAACTGCACTACGGCTGCACTGTATCGTGTACTGTGTACACCACCAGAAAAGTAGTAGCAACTGCTCTACGGCTGCACTGTATTGTGTACACCACCAGAAAAGTAGTAGCAACTGCACTACGGCTGTACTGTATTGTGTACAACACCAGAAGTGTAGTAGCAAATGCACTACGGCTACACTGAGGGGTCTTCAGTGGGCGATTTGACCTTATGTAGCGCCCTTTTACTTTTCAGGTGTGCTATGTGCCTAAATTTTGGGGGTTGGTCTGAGCTGGTAGCCAGGCTCAGACCACTTTGATTGTTAAGCATTTGCTTCTGCCTATGTGATGCTGCCTGGTGTATGGTTCCCTGTGGCCTGTAGGAGGCGCTCCCTTATCAGGTCAAGGTTGAGCCATGGGTGACATAACTGCGCCTTAGGGTGTCCTCTTTCAGCAGCAGTACAGTGGGCGTGGCCAACCTGCTGTGCATGCCGGGAGAGGGTACATAAGGGGCAGACGCCATCTTTAGGGGGAGTGGAGGAGAGTGAGACACGTACCCCACCTTCGGTGGCCCTCATGGCCAGGGGTGCGTGTGGGTGTGATCAGTCCCAGGCACCTTAAGCATGGGGCTACAACTCTACCAGTAGGCCCAGCACCTTAAGTTAGGGCCTACCCCCGAAAGAAGAGTCCCAGGGTGCCCGGGAGAGGGTGCCCCGTTCTAGATGAGAGGGAACCAGGAGTTTCAGTGAAAGGAGTCGCCGCCTCACATGAGGCCTGGTTACCTACTAGAGGGATTCAAAGATCCGCCACAGGCCTTGTGACGTGCTTCAGTTGCACCTTGTTCTACTGTTGCAAGCGCCGGGAAGTTCAGGACTTAGAACTGTTCCTGATCGTATCCCAAGGAAAACTTAAGTGAATATTCGAGCATCACTCCGGCTGCTAGGACTGTGAGAGAGGACTATCCGGGTGAGCTAAACCCGCTCGGGATCGAGTGGTGACAATTCTACTAGTTTGTGCCTGGACCTAATTCCCCAAGTTTGCTATTCTTTCTCTCATCAATTTCTTCCTGTCTACTAAGCAGTAATCGAAAATAAACTCATCGTTAGAGTTAAAGTGGTGTGGACATTGCCCTTCTTGGGAAGAAATAGAGGCTTGTCCCTATACTCTGGGGATGAGAACCAGCGGAAAGAGGTAACTCGCTGCAGAACCCAAATAAAATAGTGAACACCGCCTGACCTCTAATACACAGAGGACACAGGCTTGTGGCATGGTGTGCCTAACTCTGCAAGTGGAGCCAAGCGGAGAAAAAAGGGTCTGTGTGCTACACTTACTACTTGTGGGCAGGTGCAGTCTACTTTATCCACTGCAGATGGCACTTGTCTGCAGCGGCATTGCAGTTGTAGAGGAAATCAAGAGGAACATGGTTCCTCTATGGTTTCCTAGGTCACTGGGGAAGGGATCCTATTGGATGCTGCCGCCCCAAGGCAGAACTTGGCTCCCAGGCTTGGCGTGCATTTTGCAAGTGGGTAAAGTAGGGACAGAAATAATGGCAGGCAAAATGTAGGGCTTTCATTTTCTCTGGACATCCTCCCGCTTAGGCATGACACGGCCAGGCTGCATTCTGTCCCATATACTAGATGTTGTCAGTTTCTACATGCTGTTGGAGCAAGCTCCCAGTTTGGCTGTCTTCCCAACAAGTTTATTGTAAACTGTCTTTGCATTACTTTAATACAAGTTCATCGCATTTGGACGGTGTGTGTTATTGCCGCTGCACTGCCCTGTACCCCACCTACATACTTACTAATGTAGAGGTCAGCAGCACAGGCAGATATCTCAGTACTTCTTTGCAAGAATCCCTCATGTTAGGTTTTAGTGACACGGTCACTTTAATTTGAATCACCTGCAACCTAAAAGTTTGATTTACTATTAGGCCTCTCTCACATAACCATTTAGATCATATCAGATCAGTGGCATTTGTTCAGTCTGGCTCAGCTTCAGCTAGAGATTGGTTCACAGATATCTTGCTGATGTGAACGGACACCGCACGTGTGAAAGGGCACTTAGACACTGTGCCGATAGACAGCAGTGCCAAAGAGATCTCTTTTTGCTAGAAGGTTACTGGACACGTGCGGATTAAAAAAAAAAAAAACGAAACTTATGCGGCATACACACGATCGTTTTTCATGCCATTTTTTTAACCAACGTTTTTCTCGTCGTTTTTTTTTTTCATGTTTCCTCTCAAGCCTGTCTTGCATCCACACGATCATTAAAAAAAATGCTCGAGCAAAGCGCAGTGACGTACGACGGCACTATAAAGGGGAAGTTCCATTCGAATGGCGCCACCCTTCATGTTAGTAAACTTTGCTGAGTGGCGATTCGCGCTTTTCAGCCTCGTGCTTTTCAGCCCGTTACAGCGTGACGAATGTGCTATCTCCATTACGAACGCTAGTTTTACCAGAACAAGCGCTCCCGTCTCATACTTGATTCTGAGCATGCGTGTTTTTTTTCCCCTTGTAAAAGCATACACACTATTGTTTTTCACGTCTTTAAAAAAAACGACATGAAAAATGACGTGAAAAAATAGAGCATGTTCGAAATTTTTAATGGCCGTTTTTCACACCGTTAAAAATGCTCTGGAGCATACACACGATCGGTTTTAATGGCCATTTTAAAAAATTGCATTTTTAACGGCATGAAAAACGATCGTGTGTACACCGCATTAGACTTTAAAGAATATGTTACCCCAACATTTTATATTCCCGATAAGCACATGGTACCACAGACACATGTTAAAAATTATCCTCTTCTCTTTGTATTTCTTTCTGTGTGAGAAATACCTGGTGATCCTGCCAGTCCTTCTGCTTTCCGATTTCAAACTGACCATGCTAGACAAAAAAGCACTTCCATCTCAGTGTGATCAGTTTTCTGGCTGTGCTTGGAATTCAGCCTGCTGTCCTCCAATGGCCAGACTTCTGTTGACACGCCCACACTGCAAAGCTATTCACCGGAAAGACCAGTGTGCTGTTGCTTCACCCCCCTCCCCCCCCACCTCGCTAAGCCTCTTATGCAGCGGAGAACAGAGGTCATGTGATCACTTTTAGAAAAATAAATAATAATAATTTGCCTGTCATTTCAATTTTAAAACTGATTAGGTTGTTTTACAAGGCCAGTATCACTGCGGCGTGCATATGCTACAGTCTCTGTACAGTTTTTAACCACTTAGAGACCACCCACCACATTATATATTATATATGTAGCACGCAGACCTTTTCCTGCCTTTGGCTCGCTTGCAGGTCAAGGCACACCGTGCTATATGCCCGTATTCTCCCTTCAAGAGGTTGAGCGGTGTTCACAGATCTTTGGGTCCTGCAGCCGGGTTCACCTTCAGCAAGGTGTTGGGAGATAGGTCCTGGCACAATCAATATTATAGTCGCCACTCGATTCCGATTGGGTTTAGCTCACCCGGATAGTCCCCTGTAAGAGCGGATCCTAGCAGCCGGAGTGATGCTCAAACGTTTACTTGAGTTTTCCAAGAGATACAATCGGGAGATCCTCTGCCACAGAATCTTTCAGTCCCGAACCTCTCAGCACTTGCAACACAAGGACAGGTGCCGGCAACAGCACGTTGCAAGGCCTGTAGTGAATCTTTGAATCCCTCCAGAAGGTTACCGGGCCTCTCCGTGAACTCTCACCGGTCCCTCAGAAAGATCCTCCCCCGGCCTCCTCTTCTTAGAGCGGGTTCCCTCGCAAGGGCACCCTGGGATTCCTCTTTTGGGGATGGGCCCCAACTAAAGGTGCTGGGCCCAATAGTAGAGTTGCAGCCCCAGGCTAAAGGTGCCTGAGACTGATACACAAGCGCACCCCTGGCCTGGAGGGCCGGGTGACGCGAATTGCTCCCCAAAAGATGGCGTCTGCCCCATATGTATCCTCTCCCAGCATGCACAGCAGGTTAACCACGCCCACCGTACCACTGCCGAGAGAGGACACTCTAAAGGCATAGCAATGCCACCCACGGTTCAACCCTGACCCAAGATGGCAGCACCACCTGCAGGCCACAGGGAACTGTACATCGGGCTGCATTACATAGGCAGAAGCTAACCCTAACAATCAAAGTGGTCTGAGCCTGACTACTGGCTCAGACCAAACCCCTAAATTTAAGTACATAGCACCCCTGAAAGTAGAGGGGTGCTACATTAATATATATATATATATATATATATATATATATACATATACACACACACACACACACACACAGCGGCAGGGTGGCCCTATTGCGTGAAACAATGTACGTGTACGTTGTTTTGTGCAAGAGAAACCGTGGGTGTGCGCACGCCGTGGAGGCATAGGCGCGCGCCTGCTGCACGGCGGGTGAGCCAATCAGCAGGCAATCCAAGATCGCTCAACAGAGGCAGAACAGGGATCTGCCTATGTTAACAAGGCAGATCCCCATTCTGACAGTGAAGTACACAGAGATGGTCTGTTCCTAGTAATCAAAGCGATCTCTGTGTATTTCCTGTCAGTCCATCACCCACACAGTTAGCAGGGAATACATTTAACCTTTTGATCGCCCCTGGTGTTAACCCCTTCCCTGCATTTTTTTAGCACTGATCACAGTATTGTGTCATTGGTCCCCAAAAAGAGTCACTCAGGGTCAGATTTGTCCACCACAAGGTCGCAGCCCTGCTAAAAACAAAAATTAAAAAGTAACACGCTGATCACTGCCATTACTAGTAAAAACATTGAAACAAATAAAAAGTCCAAAAATCTATCACACAGCATTTACAACCTATAACGTTTGTGCAAACCAATTAATATACGCTTAGTGGGATTTTTTCTTTTAACAAAAATATGTAAAAGAAAAACAGATTGGCCTAATTTTATGAAGAATTTTTTTATTTGGATATGTATCATAGCAGAAAGTAAAAAATATTGTTTTTTTTTCAAAATTGGTAGTCTTTGTTTATAGTGAGCGCACAAGAAAAAAAGAAAAGAAAAAAAAAAAACTGGAGGAGGTGTTCAAGTATCACCAAAAGAAAGCTCTATTTGTGGGGAAAAAAACGGACATAAAATTTGGGTACAGCTTCACAAGCCTGCGCAATTGTCAGGTAAAATAACGCAGTGCTGCATCGCAAAAAAATAAATAACAAAAAAAATCGCCTGGTCATTAAGGCTTCTTTCACACGGGACGGATCAGTCATGATCCGCCCCGTGAAGCTCCGCTTGCTCAGCGGGGATCGCTCCGTTGATCCCCGCTGAGCCGGCTGATGACTGGGCGGTCCCCGCACACTGTACAGGGACCGCCCTGTCAGATCTCCGCTCTCCCCTATGGGGGATCGGATGAACACGGACCGTCTGTCCGTGTTCATCCGATCCGCTCCGCAGACGGATAGAAAAATAGAAATTTTTCTATCCTGAAAAACGGAGCGTAGCGGACACGGGTGAGATCGGGTGTCAGCGGATGTTCATCCGCTGACATCCGCTGTCCCATAGGGATACATGTATGTCCGTTTTTCATCCGAAAACGAATGGGTGAAAAACGGATATACGGTCCGCCCGTGTGAAAGGGGCCTAAGGGAGTAAATCCTTCCGGGGCTGAAGTGGTTAAAAAAAAAAAAAAAAACAACATTAGCAGGGAGGGAAATATATATATATATATTTTATTTATTTTTTTCCTAGATAAGAGACACACAGGACCTTTTCTACTATAAAACACTACCTGTTAATTTAAGTTTAGTTCCACTTTAAAACAATGTTTACCTTCTACGTTTGTGAAAGCTGGCCTTGTTTTTTGATACTTTGTCCCAAAACCAAGAGTTCCATGGACTGTCCCTGTTGTGGGGCAGTTACGTCCCTGCAAAATACTACTGGAGGTCAGATCTCATTTAGATAATAAAAAGAACAAAAATATTGTTCAAAGAAAGCTGGATAATAAATTCAGTCAACGGGATTGGTCCTACAGAATGCAAGAGAGAACCTTAGGCCGCGTACACACGACAAGAAAACTGCCGGGAGAGCTTTCTTGCAGAGAAAACCGGCTGCGTGTACGCGGGTTTCAGTTTTCTCATCAAGAAAACTGCCCAGATTCGACGAGAAAAAAGAAGACCTGCGGTCTTTTTTCTCGTCGAGAATCTGGTCGACCCGTTTCGACGAGAAACCCGAGCGTGTGTACACTTACCTGTCGCCGTAGAAACCCGCGCATGCTCGAAATGACTTTGACGCATGCACGGTAGCTTCCTAGGCATAGGGTGTAGCAAGATGGCGGCGACGGCATCGAATGTGACGAGTGCACGCTCGTCATAGTCAATGACGTCACCGCGTTGGTGCCATTCAAAAGAATGGCGGTTCTTTTGAATCGTACGTGTGTACACTCGGCCAGAACAAGTTTCTTGTCAAGATTCTCATCAGGAAAAACAACGTTTTTTTCCTGACGAGAATCTCGGCCGTGTGTACGAGGCTTCAGGGGCCCTTTGTCGGAGGTATCAGGGAGAAATTTACCTTCAAATAGCAAAAAGAAGGAGTGTGCTTGTCAGGGCCATCTAGGGGCTATTTAAGCTGTGCACTTGTGATGTAACCTTTTTCACAATATCAAGATTGGCTGTTTGTTTTTTATATTCACTAAATTGTAACCACATATTGCCTAATGTAAAAGTAATATTTGAACTTTCACAGATAAGCATAAAAAGGTCTTTACAGTGCAGATTACCTACCACAGCCACACCGGTGACCTGCCAAGCTTGTTCCGCCTAACGGTATGGTTCCAAGCTTAACTGCGCAGGCGCAATCCGAGGCGACGGAAATCTCAGAGCTTAAACAGCTGTTCGGCAGCGCCTGCGCAGTCAAGGGGGGAAGCATATCGATAGGACGCGCTCGCTCCCGATGCTTCATTACACACGCCGCTTTCCTCTTCATACAGCAAGGGGCGGCTGAGATGTGATAATGAGCAGTGCGATTTGTTTGTTTATCCACGACGCTCTATCAAGCAAGGGGCTGTATAGAGTGTCGTATATGAACAAACAAATCGCACTGCACAATATGACATCTGAGCCGCCCCTTGCTGTATGAAGAGGAAAGCGGCGGCGTGTGTAATGAAGCAGGGGGGGGGGCGAGCGCGTCCACAGTTGCCGAGCCTATGGTTCCTATCGCTCTGGTTCCCTCTACTGCGCAGGCGCAAGGCAAGCCGACGGAAATCTCCGAGCTTCAACAGCTGTTCGGCTGCGCCTGCGCAGTTGAGCGTGGAACCATACAGATAGTGGAACCAGAAGGACCCGGGCATAAAACATGCACTAATGGAAAAAGCTCCAAACCAAAATAATTTATTCGTTTATATAAAAAAAACAAAAAAAACCTGTTTCAGCGGTCAGAAAGAACTCCCCCTGTGATGGAACTAATAAATTGACTATGTTATGTCTCTTCTAACCACTCAATTATTATTATTATTTTCTTCTTTATTATTTTTCTTTCTTGTTGCGATATATATATATAGATATATATATATATATATATATATATATATATATATTAATACATACAGTGGGTACGGAAAGTATTCAGACCCCCTTACATTTTTCACTCTTTGTTATATTGCAGCCATTTGCTAAAATCATTTAAGTTATTTTTTTTTTCCCCTCATTAAATGTACACATAGCACCCCATATTGACAGAAAAACACAGAATTGTTGACATTTTTGCAGATTAAAGAAAAACTGAAATATCACATGGTCCTAAGTATTCAGACCCTTTGCTGTGACACACATATATATATATATATATATAATAACTCAGGTGCTGTCCATTTCTTCTGATCATCCTTGAGATGGTTCTACACCTTCATTTGAGTCCAGCTGTGTTTGATTATACCGATTGGACTTGATTAGGAAAGCCACACACCTGTCTATATAAGACCTTACAGCTCACAGTGCATGTCAGAGCAAATGAGAATCATGAGATCAAAGGAACTGCCTGAAGAGCTCAGAGACAGAATTGTGGCAAGGCACAGATCTGGCCAAGATTACAAAAAACATTTCTGCTGCACTTAAGGTTCCTAAGAGCACAATGGCCTCCATAATCCTTAAATGGAAGACGTTTGTGACGACCATAACCCTTTCTAGAGCTGGCCATCCGGCCAAACTGAGCTATCGGGGGAGAAGAGCCTTGGTGAGAGAGGTAAAGAACCCAAAGATCACTGTGGCTGAGCTCCAGAGATGCAGTCAGGAGATGGGAGAAAGTTGTAGAAAGTCAACCATCAATGCAGCCCTCCACCAGTCGGGGCTTTATGGCAGAGTTGCCTGACGGAAGCCTCTCCTCAGTGCAAGACACATGAAAGCCCGCATGGAAGTCGCTAAAAAACACCCGAAGGACTCCAAGATGGTGAGAAATAAGATTCTCTGGTCTGATGAGACCAAGATAGAACTTTTTGGCCTTAATTCTAAGCGGTATGTGTGGAGAAATCCAGGCACTGCTCATCACCTGTCCAATACAGTCCCAACAGTGAAGCATGGTGGTGGCAGCATCATGCTGTGGGGGTGTTTTTAAGCTGCAGGGACAGGACGACTGGTTGCAATCAAGGGAAAGATGAATGTGGCCAAGTACAGGGATATCCTGGACGAAAACCTTCTCCAGATTGCTCAGGACCTCAGACTGGGCCGAAGGTTTACCTTCCAACAAGACAATGACCCCAAGCACACAGCTAAAATAACGAAGGAGTGGCTCCACAACAATTCCGTGACTGTTCTTGAATGGCCCAGCCAGAGCCCTGACAAGCTCTGGAGAGACCTAAAAATGGCCGTCCACCAACGTTAACCATCCAACCTGACAGAACTGGAGAGGATCTGCAAGGAGGAATAGCAGAGGATCCCCCAAATCCAGGTGTGAAAAACTTGTTGCATCTTTCCCAAAAAGACTCATGGCTGGATTAGATCAAAAAAGGGTGCAAATACTAAATACTGAGCAAAGGGTCTGAATACTTAGGACCATGTGATGTTTCAGTTTTTCTTTTTTAATAAATCTGCGAAAATGTCAACAATTCTGTGTTTTTCTGTCAATATGGGGTGCTGTGTGTACATTAATGAGGAAAAAATGAACTTAAATGATTTTAGCAAATGGCTGCAATATAACAAAGAGTGAAAAATTTAAGGGGGTCTGACTTTCCATACCCACTGTGTGTGTGTGTGTGTGTGTGTGTGTGTGTGTGTGTGTGTGTGTGTGTGTGTATATATTGTGAGGGGGTTAACTCAGCAGTGGCTGTGTGACCCCCTGGATGGGTTCACTACACAAAAACAGGCACAGCAGACAGAGTTGTAAGTGAAAAACAAAAAAGGTGCGGTTTATTTAAACTATATACAGTGAAAAATATAACAGCAAAACAAAAAAGAAAAACATGAAAAGAAATCCTGGTCAGCTTGACCGCTTACTACACACACAGTTTCCCTGTCTAACAACTAGGTGCAGCCTTGTGCTGCCCCAGCCCCTATCTCCCTGTTTTAGAAGTTTAAGCCACACAGGCTTTGTCTCACCGCACAGGACAGAACGCACACTCCACAGTCTACACAACATAGAACTGGTTCCAGGATAAGGCATATCCCTTAGCATGCTGGGAGTTCTTGTAGAGGCCCTAATGAGCCCACTTACTTCAGCTGGGCTCAATAACCCTTCCCCTGAAAGACTCCCAGCACTCTCCCTAGTGGTATAAATTGGCATAAAGCCTGAATCTGGGACATATATATCTTCCATCCTGGATGCAACCTGGTGATTTTACCTTCCTGCTGTCACATACCCCCCCCCCCCCCTCTTGTTTTAACCTAGGGTTGGAACACAAGCAATCAGGCATGCATGTACTCGAGACAAAACATCCACATTCCCCATTTGAACGCCAGGGCGATGCTTTACCGTAAAGTTGAATTCCTGTAGGGAACCACCTATTTACTCTTCTATTTGTCTCTTTGTTTTGAGCCATCCACTTTAAAGGAGCGTGATCAGTAATCATGTCAAAGTGCCTACCTAGCAGATAGTACCGAAGGGAATCTAGAGCCCACTTCACCGCTAAACACTCCTTCTCAATTGTGGCGTAATTTATCTCATGGGACTTCAATTTCCTGCGGAGGTAAATGACTGGATGCTCTTCCCTGTTCCAGACCTGGGACAATACTGCTCCTAACCCAACGTCTGATGCATCACTTTGTACGACAAAGTCCATAGAGAAGTCTGGCGAGTACAACACTGGCTGGCTACATAAGGCTTTTTTTAAGAATTGAAATGCTGCCTCAGCCTCTGGGGTCCATTTAACCATGACAGACTCTTTCCCTTTTGTCAGGTCGGTTAGGGGCACAGCCTGAGAAGCAAAGTGGGGAATGAATCGCCGATAATAACCAGAAAGGCTCGTACCTGCTTCTTGCTGTTGGGACGTGGCCAATTCTGTATGGCCTCGACTTTATTGACTTGGGGTTTTATTACTCCACTCCAAATGGTGTACCCAAGATATTTGGCCTCCTCCTGTCCAATGGCACACTTCTTGGGGTTGGCCGTAAACCCAGCTTCCCGGATAGAGTCCAAAGGCCCGTACACACGGTCGGACTTTTGCCCAACAAACTTAGTTTTAAGCAAGTTGGACCAACAATCCGACCGTGTGTACGCTCCATCGGACAAACTTTTTATCGGTTGGTTTTGTTTTCATCGGACAAAAGTTGGGTCTGCAAACGGACAAACTTTTGCCCAACAAAAGTCCGATGGAGCAAAGTCCTACCGTGTGTACAGAAACCATAGGACTTTTGTCCGATGGACAAAACAACTAATGTTAAAATCAACCAACAATAGCAGAAGTTGACCAAAGGGTGGCGGTAAAAAGCAGAAAAACCATGTGATGTTGCAAAAAGTTTTGGGAAAGTTTGCAGAAAAGTCCTGTGGTGTGTATGCTATGGGTGTGCCCGGCCAACTCCGTTCGGACAAAAATCAACGGAAAAGTCAGATGGAAGTCCGACCGTGTGTACGAGGCTTAAGACTGCTTGCACTTTTGGTAGATTTGAGGCCCAATCTATGCTATAGATAATTACATCATCCAGGTAAGCCGCAGCATACTTCTGATGGGGCCTCAGTATCTGGTCCATTTTCCGCTGGAATGTTGCCGGTGCATTCTGTAATCCGAACGGCATTCTTTTATATTGGAACGCCCCGTCTGGGGTTACAAACACAGTTTTCTCCTTGGCCGATTTGGCCAGGGGAACTTGCCAATTCAATTCAATTCAAGAGTTGTCATGTATCGTGCTGTTCCCAGCCGGTCGATCAACTCATCTATACGTGGCATGGGGTAGGTGTCAAATTTTGTAACTTTGTTCAGTTGTCGAAAATAGTTACAAAATCGCCAGCTCCCATCCGGTTTAGGCACTAACACTATGGGACTGGACCAATCACTTTGGGATTCCTCTTTCACCCCCAATTTAAGCATTTTCTGTACTTCCTCACGTATTGCCTCCCGTCGGGCCTCTGGGATCCGATAGGGTTTTAGCTTAAACCCTTTCACCGGGCGGGGTAATAATATCATGCTCTACCCCAGACGTTTGTCCCGGCAGCTCAGAGAAAACCTCCTTGTTGCGAAGCACAAACTCTTTAACCTCCTGTTG
Organism: Rana muscosa; assembly: GCA_029206835.1. NCBI lineage: Eukaryota > Metazoa > Chordata > Amphibia > Anura > Ranidae > Rana > Rana muscosa. The sequence goes on along the minus strand of CM055118.1, from coordinate 98,164,637 downwards.
TTGGGGGTTTGACAAGGTGACTGCTATTCCAACCTCAGGAATCACGCAATCAGACTGAGCTGGTGGACAAAGTTTCTGCGACTAGGGATTCCCTATCCCTCCAGGCTTTCAACAGATTAATGTGATAGATCTGTTTGGGTTTTCGCCTTCCTGGTTGTCTGACCTTGTAATTCACTTCGCTCACTTTTTCCATTATCTCGTAGGGGCCTTGCCATTTGGCGAGGAATTTGCTTTCAACCGTAGGGACAAGTACCAATATCCTATCCCCCGGGAAAAGGTACGGGTCTTGGCCCCACGGTTGTACACTCTCTGCTGTGCCAACTGCGCTTGGGCCAAATGTTCCTTTACGATTGGCATTACCTGTGCAATTTTATCTTGCATCAGGGCGACATGCTCAATCACACTCCTGTGGGGAGAACTCTCACTTTCCCAAGTTTCCTTGGCGATATCCAACAGCCCTCTTGGGTGTCTCCCATAGAGTAACTCAAAGGGTGAGAAACCCGTAGAGGATTGGGGTACCTCCCTAATGGCAAACATTAAATAGGGGATTAGACAGTCCCAATCCTTTCCATCTCTATCCACCACCTTCTTTAACCACTTAACGACCACCCACTGTAAATATACGTCGGCAGAATGGCACCGACAGGCAGAATCACGTATATCTACGTGACTGCCTTTGTATAGTTGGGGGGTCCGATCGGACCCCCCTTCTTTACAGTGAGCGGTGGTTAACTGATCGGGAGCGATCAGGCATGAGGGGACAGCCGTTTCGATTCCGGCCACCCCCTCTTGATCGCTCCCGGCGAATGAGAGAGCTTCCCCTGCCTGTGTAATGTTTACACAGGCAGAGGAAGTGATGTCATCTCTCCTGCGGCGCTCACATATACCGAGCGCCGTACAGGAGAAGATGCCAGGTTAGTGCACAAAACACTACACTGACACCAGGACACATAGGTACATAAATCGCCCCCCCCAGATCACCCCCCAGATCACCCCCCAGCCACAGTGTCACTGATTGCAGTGACCATTTATTTACTGATCACTGCAATCAGTGACATTTGTGACTGTAAAAGTGTCACCAAAGTTTAGTTTTAGGTCCAGTGTAGCCCCCTAACCCCCCCTAATAAAGGTTTAACCCCTTGATCGCCCCCCAGATAACCCTTTCACCCCCTATCACCACTGTCGCTAAGCGATCATTTTTCTGATCGCCGTCTTAGCGTCGGTGATGCCGATCGGTAGCCAGTAATTTTTTTTAGGTCCGCCGCAGGTTTTTATAGCGTCGAGTACCCCCATATATTACCTAATAAAGGTTTAACCCCCTTGATCGCCCCCCCAGGTAACCCTTTCACCCCCTATCACCACTGTCGCTAAGCGATCATTTTTTCTGATCGCTGTCTTAGCGTCTGTGATGCAGATCGGTAGCCAGTAATTTTTTTTAGGTTCGCCGCAGGTTTTTATAGCGTCAGGTACCCCCATATATTATCTAAAAGGTTTTAACCCCCTAATTACCCCTAGTTAACCCTTTCACCAGTGATCACCATATAAGTGTTACGGGTGACGCTGGTTAGTTAGTTTGCTTTTTATAGTGTCAGGGCACCCGCCGTATATATAACCCAATAAAGGTTTAACCCCCTGATCGCCCGGCGGGTGATATCAATTAGGTTTTAGCGTCAGAGAGGGTCTGCGTCACACCCCAGGCAGCGTCAGGTTAGTGCCAGTAATGCTAACACCTACGCGTGAAGCATACACCCCCCTTAGTGGTATAGTATCTGATCAGATCAATATCTGATCAGATCTATACTAGCGTCCCCAGCAGTTTAGGTTTCCCAAAAACGCAGTGTTAGCGGGATCAGCCCAGATACCTGCTAGCACCTGCGTTTTGCCCCTTCGTCCAGCCCAGGCCACCCAAGTGCAGTATCGATCGATCACTGTCACTTACAAAACACAACACACATAACTGCAGCGTTCGCAGAGACAGGCCTGATCCCTGCGACTCCAGTGCTGTAGGAGGTGATTTCACCACCACAGTTAAAAAAAAAAAAAAAAAGCATATATGCCGAAGCATTGGGGCAGCAGGGGCGGAGGAGCGATTTTGCTCCTAATGCCGCGTACATACGGTAGGGCTGGGAAAAAAAATCGATTTTAATCTTGAATCGAGTTTTGAGCTCAAATCGATTCAGATTTGAAGAAAATCGATTTTTTTAGATTTAAAAAAAAAAAAAAAATTATTATTTTTTCCTTCAAAGTTTCCATAACAGGGCTGCAGGGGGCGTATCCGGAATGGCACTGGGTGGCGTTACCCCAATTACATCTACTCGACGCAGCCGCAGCGAGTAGATGTAATGCAACACTAACTAACCGCAAGCCGCCGTCTGCCTATCTGATCAGCGTGTCATGCAGACAGGCGGCGGCCATTGCAGTGTTCAAAAGCCGCGCCTCCCGAGTCCTCATCTGTGATAGGCGGAACATTCAATTTCACAGCAGGCAGTGTTCAGCCTATCACAGACATCCTCTCATCCTCGTCTGTGTTATGAGGATGAGAGGATGTCCATGATAGGTGGAACACTGAATGCTGGGAAATTGAGTGTTCCGCCTATCACAGACGAGGAGGAGGCGCGGCTTTTGAATACTGGAATGGCCGCCGGTGTAGCAGTAAAATCCGTATCCCATGAAAATCTGCATCAGGTACGGGCACAGTGATTGAAGCACGGGCACAGTGAGACACGGGCACAGTGAGACACGGGCACAGTGAGACACGGGCACAGTGAGACACGGGCACAGTTCAATTCAACTAAGAGTAACCTCAAGATTTTTTGTTGTTTTATTAGCTAAATCCAAATACAGTATTAATAATTTGGATGTTTAACAATCTTTGTTGCACACTGAATTTGCAGTTAGAGAAAGGGTTTGCCTTTGCAATTTTGTTTGTTGATGCACTTCAATTAATATAATAAAAAAAAAAAATCGGGGGGGCGTGTCCGGAATGGTGCTGGGAGCAGACGTGTTTGTCTGAGCTCCCCAGGACCGGTGCCAAAATCCCTAAATTTATAGGGTGCAGATCTGCAACAAATCAAACCTAACAACTCTCCTGTGTCCCCCCGGACTTGGGGGCCTGTGAGGGAGAGGAAGTCTGCCTGAAATCCGGGGAGGGGGCCGCGGGACCGGACATCGCGGACAGGGCCGCAGCCGCAGATTCGCCTCCTAATCCAGGTAACCGGACCCCCCCTGGAGGCCCACACACCTGCGACCGCGGATTCGCCGCTCTCCGGCTGTACGGCGGCCTCCGCGAGCCCGCGATCCGATACGCGGCTACCGCATTTAGGAAACACCGCGGCTTGGGCCTAGCTGTGGAGGTCGGCGGCCATCTTGCTACACCCGGCGTGGGATCCGGCCTTGGCAGTAAGCAGGCCTGCTACGGGAGTCCCCCCCCTCCCCCCCTCCTCCTGTGTGCCCCCAGCCTCAATAGTACTCCTGGGGTATGAGAAGGGGCAGCTCCCAACGGAAGACAGGCAAAAAGGCTGCGAAACTGGACATTGCAGGCAGGGCCGCAGCCACGGCCTCGCCTAAACATCCTGCCCAGATGGAGAACCAGGCTGATGATCCTGATCGGCTGCCGGCAACGGCGGCTGACTTTAAGGCCGTAATGCAGGCCATCACTGCTCTGACTGGCAAAGTGGATCATATTCAGACCCATGTAGAGTTTATCCGGAAAGACTGACACCCTTCGAGGTCGCATGACTGAAGTGGAGCAGAGGGTCTCTCAAACGGAGGACACGGTACGTGACCAGGGGGCTGATATGCATGTACTGAAAACTAAGGTTAGGGCGCTGGAGGCCCGAGCCGAGGATGCTGAGAATCGCAATAGGCGGAACAACCTGCGAGTGCTGGGTCTTCCGGAGGGGGCTGAGGGTGCGGATCCCACCGCCTTTGCTGAACGCCTGCTGCAAATTATCCTCCCCTCGGCACGTTTCTCCCCGTTTTTTACGGTGGAAAGAGCCCACCGCATACCCTCCACGAGGGGGCCGCAAGGAGCGCCACCCCGTACTTTCATCTTCAAATTGCTTCACTTCCGTGACCGCGATACAGTAATGAAGGAAGCGAGAGCCCAAGGTGAACTGCGATTTGAGAACGCCAAGCTCCTGATCTTCCCAGACTACTCGCTGGAAACTCAGAAACAACGGAAATCTTACGACGCAGTGAGAGCCAAACTTCGAGCCAAGCAGATTAAGTACAGCATGCTGTTCCCGGCCAGGCTGTGAGTGGAGGACGGCGAGTCGGTAAAATTCTTCGCATCTCCTGAGGAGGCCTCCATGTGGATCGACACGCTACCTCGCAGATAAGTACCATTACTACTGAAGGGTCAAATTGTTTTTTCTACATGAGCCATGCCACCTGCTGCCTTATGGACGTGCCTCCTTTCTACATTGGCCTGTGCTTGGCCCGTGCTCCCCCCTTCCCCCCCCCCCTCCGGGAGGGTCCCATGTGTTGACTAACATTTTACTTTATGAACTGCGGGGGTTGGGGGTCGTTACTCCCTGGTTCTTTCCGGGGGTGGGTGGGGTACCCTGGTTGGAGGGTCGAATAACTGTTGATCCTTTGTTATATCCCCCCCCCCCTCCCTTGGCCAAGGCCGGCAATTTTGGTAGCTCATGCAACGTTATTGTTCAAGTTTCTCTACCCCCGGCGGCTGCCGGGAGACTGCACCCATATATCTGATCCGGTCTCTGGCAAGGGACTAACTGTGCATCATCTGATTGCTGGACTGTGGATGCCGTTCCGTGCGCGTTTCCCCATTGCAGGCGTGTTCGCCTGGGTTCTGAGTTGGGATCCTAAGCCTCCCCAAAGTTGGGGCTGGGGCTGGCGGGGTGGGGGGTGGGGGGGTTGGGTGGGAATGTTTTGTTATACCTTGTTTTTTTACCGATTTTTCACAAGCGATGTATTTATGTATGTCATTGAATATTTGAGATGCTCTGTCCTGACCTTTGTGGTGGTCCGGACTCTGCATCCACCCATGAAGGCTAGATACTGGGCTGAATATGTGATCCTAGATGCTTATGGCTGAATGTAATATAATATCTTGGAACGTCAGGGGGCTGAACTCCTCTGTGAAGAGGTCACTGGTGTTTCAATTTCTTAAACAATATCACCCCCATATTTGCATACTGCAGGAGACGCACTTAACGGGCAGCAAGCTTTTGAGTCTTAGGAGACCTTGGGTGGGGCAGCTATACCACTCTACGCATACCAATTACTCCAGAGGGGTCAGCATTCTTGTACGTAAATCCCTACCGTTTCGACTGCTGGCACTAGAACTAGATCCAGACGGCCGTTTTGTTATACTGCATGCTATAGTGGACCAGTTGGAGTTGGTGGTGGTGGGAGTGTACCTGCCCCCTCCGGCCTCCGCGCGACTACTTAATCAACTGATCTCTAAGATAGCCACCTTTGCCACAGATAAAGTGGTGATACTGGGCGACTTTAAGCTCGTCCCGGACTCTGGAGTGGACAGACTTTCACCCGTAGCGAGCTCATCTTCGGAGCTGCTATCTTGGGCGGAGGCTTCCAACCTGACTGATGTGTGGAGGTGGCGTAACCCTTCCCAGCGGGCTTATACTTGCCACTCGGCTTCACACAAGACCCTTTCACGTATAGACCTTGCCTATGCTGGGGGGTCTGTCCTCTCTAGGGTTCGGGACATCTCTATTCTCCCCCGTGGCATTTCTGACCATGCGCCGCTTGCATTGAAACTCTGTGTTTCCAGTGCACCGGGGGAGAGCCTGTGGAGACTGTCTAGGTTTTGGTTATCCGACTCGAGGATCTCGGAGCCATATAGATCCGAGGCGATACGTTATTGGCAGGACCTGGACCACTCTATAGCTCTGACCACGTCATGGGACGCATTTAAGGCGTTTACTAGAGGTAGTTTGCAGTCCCACATTCGTGGGGTCCGGAGGGATCTGAGAGAGGACACCCTGGGGGCTGAGAGGAGGGTGGCTGCACTCGAAGTAGAATACTCAAATACTGGGTCCCCCAGGGTTTATTCAGATTTCCAGGCAACTTTGAGGGATTTTCTCCTGCTCCGAACAGCGGCCACAAAAAATGCGCTTCTGCATCAGTCCCAAAGAATATTTGAACATGGGGAGAAGACGGGTAGTATGCTGGCATGGCTGGCACGGGAGAACTCCTCTCCAGTGACCATCTCGGTGATATGTGACTCTGATGGGGCGGCTTTGACGGACCCCAGTGCTATTAATGCCAGATTTGCATCTTTCTATCAGGAGCTTTACAGCTCTCGGATGATTTGCACGGATGCAGAGCTTACAGCCTATCTTGATGAGACGGAGCTTCCGTGCCTGACATCCTCGTACAGGGAGGCATTGGATGGCCCTATCACATTGGAGGAGCTTCAACGAGCGGTAGCGTCCTTGCAAGGCGGCAAAACGCCGGGTCCTGATGGCATCCCTGCCGAATTCTTTAAAGCATATGCAACAGAAATTCTCCCATCCTTTAAACTTATGCTCCAAAAGGCCGCGGAGGAGAACTCTCTCCCCCCGACAATGGCTGAGGCGGTGATTGTTGTCATCCTTAAGCCAGGCAAGGCCCCTGAACAGTGTTCCTCGTACCGCCCAATCTCTCTCCTCAACGGAGATGCCAAACTGCTGGCCAAAATACTGGCCGGACGACTGAACACTGTGATCACCGCATTGGTACATGCAGATCAGTCTGGCTTTATGCCGGGCAGAGGAACTGATATTAATATCCGTCGTCTCCTCACTCATCTCTCCAGGGCAAGTGAGGGCGGCACAGAGGTGGTAGCCTCCTTAGACGCAGAGAAGGCTTTCGACTCGGTTGAGTGGCGCTACCTCTGGGCCGTCTTGCATAAATTTGGGTTTGGCCCCCGATTTATTGGATGGATTCAGATGCTATACCACAATCCCACAGCCCGTATACGCACAAATAATTCGCTGTCGTTACCTTTCCCCCTGTCTAGGGGCACTAGGCAGGGCTGCCCGCTTTCCCCCGGTCTGTTTGCGCTAGCCATGGAACCCATGGCGGCCCGCATCAGATCTGCTCCCTCGGTAGAGGGGATTCGGATAGGTGCAGTTACGGATAAAATATCCCTCTATGCCGATGACACCCTCCTTTTCCTCAAAGATACTTCCTCCCTTCCACCTGCACTTCAAATAGTGGATATATTCGCCTCGTTCTCGGGCATTAAGGTTAATTGGGGAAAATCACTCCTCTTCTCGCTGCATGCGTCGGGCCCTCACCCGCCGACGAGCACCCCCCTAAATTGGACACCTGAATTTAAATATCTGGGAGCTACGGTCAGGACCCCGCTGTCCTCATACTATGAGCTGAATCTCCAACCACTGCTGAAAACCTTTTCGCAGAAATGTATAACCTGGAGGACTCTCCCCCTTTCACCAGTGGGTAGGGTGAACTTGATTAAGATGGTGTATTTGCCTAAATTTCTCTACTTCTTCCGAAATTCCCCTCTGATCCCCCCGCCTCATTTTTTACCAAGCTAAAAAGTATAATATCCTCCTTTATCTGGAATGGGGGGCCCCCGCGGCTGGCTGTCTCCACCCTTCAGCTTCCCATTGCTAGGGGGGGACTATCCCTGCCGGACTTCCAGGTCTACTTTTGGGCGGCCGTCCTGGTGACGGTTAGATGGTGGTTCTCCCAACCCGGCGACAACCCGGCAGAGACTCTGGAGGCGGCCATAATGGGGTCATATTCCTCCCTTAGTAACGTGGTGTTCAGGGGGGCGGGGTCCCACCCTGGCATCACGGACTTGATGCGTACAACCATCACGATATGGCACCAGGGCCAGATCCCGTTTCGGCTCCCCCGAGACATTCTCACCTCATATTCCCCTTTGGGGCAACCCTAATCTGCCGCACATGAACTCCGTCCCGGATCCGCAGATCTGGGCGAGAAAGGGTATAGTGAAGCTGAGGCACATTGGAAAGTAAAAGGATAATACTGCGCTGGAAATAATGTGAAACGAAGCTGCCAACACTGCTGGTACAATAAGCTAGTGATAATCGAAAATTAAAAGTGTAGCGCTAACTAAATAAATATGTATAAATGTGAAAATATACACAAAAAACTGAATATGATAATATAGTGATAAACACGTGTATCACCCAAAATAATGTGCTGGGTGACTCCAGTGATAAAGTCCTCAAATTATATTAACACAATTATGCAAATATATGCAAATTAATGTCCATAATAGGCAAATGAATGTCCATTAGAAATGGAATCCATAAAACGAAGGTGATGAAGATCAGTCCAGAGAGAACGTGATGAATCAAAACGTGAAATTGTAATCAACAGTCTTCTGTTTGTGAGAGAAAGTAGCCACCACCAAAGTGAATAGAGGAAGGCTTACCAGAAGTTATGGATTTGGCGGGGCATAAGCCACCCAAATCAAATAAACTTGAAGAGTGTGAACACTCAAACATTAATAAAATAGAGATGTGATGTGAGATCCGCCACCAAGTTAATGTTGAGGAGGCTTACCAGAGGTCTCGGATTTGGAGAGGCATACGCCGCCCAAATCTGAGATTGCTTAGGGGGTTAATGGACGCCACTGGAGATGGTCTTGAGTGGAGGGGTAGTCTGGAGTCAAAGGGGTTTAGCACTTCAATCAGACGGGACATCCAATAACACAAAACACCAATTCATGTGGGGACTCGGTATCCAATGCATATGTGTGGAGATAGAAAAGCTCACATAGCATAATTCCGTTTGGAAAGAATTTAATAAAAAAATCATACAATGTAACACTCACATTTAAAGATGGTCTAAAAGCATGGATGCAGGTACAAGAGCGATGTATATGGACAAATCCACCCGACTAGTTTCGACTAAAAAGTCATCATCTGGGGTATGGACCTTGTCCCACAAACATCGCAAATTTATGAACATATTGACCTCCATGACCCAGGAAGCGGACCACACATGGTTCACTTCCTGTTTGATATATGTCATGGATGGTCACAATACTTATGCACAAATCTATGACTGTATCTCAGCATGATGCAAAAAAACAGAACAACAAAGAAAAGGCATTAATAGTAATAATAGGGCTCTAAATCGCCTTACATACTGGCGCTATCCAAGCCTCGTTTTCAATCCCCTGGTTACTCGGCAGGAAGCAGGCTGTATCCAGGCCTCGCTATGAGAACGAGGCATGGACTCAGCACCCGCACGTCACTTCCGCCGTAACCACGAGGACCGGAAGCGGCAGCCAAGCCTCACTCTAAGTTGAGACGTTAGGCTGCCTCTTGCCTCAACTGCGTCACTCCGTCGAGACACACATACAGGCATAATTAAGGCGTCTATTGGTCAATCCGCCCCTGTAAAGGGCGTGTACCTCGTCCCTTCTAAAGGGGAAGGAATGTATCTCCGACAGGGTGCGCAGATCAAATAAAAGGCGTTAGTGTAGGATAACTATTTAACAAATATAAAAAGGTATTGATACCATACATATATTATACATGATTGAAAGTGGGAAATAATGCATATGTGACAAAACAGCCTGCATTTAGTAATCCAATCAGATCATACATAGTGCACATAATGTGCACATAGAGGTACATATAACACATCCAGAGATGTAAATGTGTGTATTAAACGCTAATAAAATAAAAAATTAATGTGTAAATGTACACACATAAACATGTTTTAGAAAAACATTTTAAAAGGTTTAAAATCAGTAAAAAGGAGAGAGAAAGAAAGAGAGGTCGTATAATTTTAGAGTGGTCAGGACGCATTAATAAAGGAATTAATGTCCCACTCGACATTCATTCCTTGTGGCTGATAAGTCTGAAGTTCATATATCCAGAATGTTTCTAATCTGGATACTCCTCTAGTGGTTGCTCCTCCCCTCCATGGAGCAACATATTGATCTATAACTAGAAACTGGGTGCCAACAGGGTTACGGGCATGGTATTGCCGGTAATGTCTGGGGACAGTATGTTTAGTACTTCCAAATTTTATCAGATTCACATGTTCGGATACTCTAGCGGTAAAAGATCTGATCGTTCTGCCCACTTACTGTTTCCCGCATGGACAGGTCAACAGGTATACCACATGGGTAGTGGCACACGTACAAAAATGTTTAATGGGATAAACTTTATTGGTTACCGTAGATCTAAATTCCTTAGTTGGCCTTCTTCCACATGTGTTGTGTTTACAAACAATGCATTTTTTACAGGGATAGTACCCCATCCAGTTGTGAAAAAAGGTGGGTTTTATAGGTGGGTTGATGATATTCGATGCGATTTGATTCTGAAGGGAGGGTACTCCTTTATAAATAACTTTGGGCTTTTCTGGTATCAATGTGCCCAAAATCCTATCATTTTTCAATATCCCCCAATGTTTTTCAAAAATGGTTTTTATATGTCTGTATTGAGTGGAAAAGGTAGTGAGAAAAGACCATTTGAAAGTATCCTTTCTTTCTTTAGGTGGTCTAGCTTCAAACAATGTGGGTCTTTCAATATCAAGCACCTGTTTAAGGTCATTATCTATCTCTACCAGATTGTACCCCTTCTCCAGAAATCTCTTTTTGAGCACATTGGCTTGTGCCACAAAAGTTTCGGTTTCTGTACAGTTCCGACGGAGACGTAGGAACTGACTCTTGGGGACCGACTTTAACCAAGATTTGTGATGGCAACTAGTCATGGGTATAAACCCATTCCTATCAGTAGGCTTGAAATAGGTACTGAATTTGAATTGTTGTTCAGATCTTTCAATCTGTAGATCTAGAAAATGTATCCTAGATTGACTAGATTCGTACGTAAGAGAAATACCTCTATCGTTATCATTCAACAGACAAAAAAAGCCATCTAGGGTTTCTAAGGTGCCGGTCCATAGGAGGAGGATGTCGTCTATATATCTGGCCCAAACAGGAGCCGAGGCTCCTGTAGGGCATAGACGACATCCTCCTCCCACTTGGCCATAAATAAATTGGCCAGACTAGGTGCGAATTTCGCCCCCATTGCTACACCTTTCTGTTGACGGAAATAACGTCCATCAAACCAAAAATAGTTGTGATGCGTCGCGAATTCTAATAATTCCATAATAAACTTGACTTGTGGAGCTGCCAACGTGAGGTCCCTATTAAGAAATTCCTGTGACGCCTCCATGCCTCTGTGATGTGGGATACAGGTGTATAGGGACGCCACGTCCGCTGTGGCCATAATGAGCTCGCCTTCGAAGGTCACTGACATAAGGCGTTGAATAACATCCTTAGTATCCTTCAAATAGGAAGGTGTGGTCTTAACGGAAGGTTGCAAAAAGAAATCTATATATCTACCTATCCTCGAAGTGATGGAGTCTATTCCACTAATGATAGGTCGTCCGGGAGGATGGAGGGGATCTTTGTGGATTTTAGGTAAATAATATATGATTGGAATCCTGGGGGCCACAGGAACAAGAAACGACTTCTCTTTTGAATTTAAAATTTTAGAATCAAATCCTCTAGTGATGAGACTAGTCAACTCTTTTTTATATTTAATGGTGGGATTAGTATGTATTTCCTTATAAGTATCTTGATCGCTCAGAATATTATACATTTCAGCCATATAACTTGCTTTATCTAGCAGGACGATGCCTCCGCCTTTGTCAGCGGGGCGTATGATTAGATCTTTATTGTCACATAGAGTTTTTAGGCCCTGACTAGGTATAGGATTATTAGAGATCTTTTTAATGGGTAATTTAGCCAAATCCTGAAGGACTAAATCTCTAAACATATTGAGAGCTGGAGCAAGCTTATTGGGAGGGTTGAAAAGGGAAGGATTAGCCAACCCTGAGTGAACAGTACCTGACGTAGCTGCTCTCACTATATTTCTAGTTGGATTTGAGGTAATATAGCGTTGAATATTAATTTTTCTAACATACTTATGTATATCTACAAAAGTGTTAAATTTATTCAGTTTACGTGGTGGGGCAAATTTAAGGCCCTAATCCAAGACCATCTTTTCTTCTTTGGAAAGTGTGACACTGCTTAAGTTGAACACACCTTGACAGGTCATGTTCGACTTTTCTTTCCTCCTTTGTGTCCTCCTCCCTCCTCTGGTCCCTCTCGTTTCGGGACCCCTTTTTCTTCTTGGGGGGTCCTCCCGAAAAACCTAAGAGGGATGAGGATATAGGATATGGAGATCGGTCAAACTCAGCATTGGGATAAGGATATACTCTGTCGTCATATTGATCCTGAAGAGGAAAAAATCTATTGTGAGTAGATGTGACTGGATATCCATATTGGGAAGAGTGAGAGTTATTATGAAAGTTGGATGGTGATCCCCTTTGGTGTGACCTCTCTCTTTCATAATATTTTCTACAGATCTACAGATTGAAAGATCTGAACAACAATTCAAATTCAGTACCTATTTCAAGCCTACTGATAGGAATGGGTTTATACCCATGACTAGTTGCCATCACAAATCTTGGTTAAAGTCGGTCCCCAAGAGTCAGTTCCTACGTCTCCGTCGGAACTGTACAGAAACCGAAACTTTTGTGGCACAAGCCAATGTGCTCAAAAAGAGATTTCTGGAGAAGGGGTACAATCTGGTAGAGATAGATAATGACCTTAAACAGGTGCTTGATATTGAAAGACCCACATTGTTTGAAGCTAGACCACCTAAAGAAAGAAAGGATACTTTCAAATGGTCTTTTCTCACTACCTTTTCCACTCAATACAGACATATAAAAAACCATTTTTGAAAAACATTGGGGGAGATTGAAAAATGATAGGATTTTGGGCACATTGATACCAGAAAAGCCCAAAGTTATTTATAAAGGAGTACCCTCCCTTCAGAATCAAATCGCATCGAATATCATCAACCCACCTATAAAACCCACCTTTTTTCACAACTGGATGGGGTACTATCCCTGTAAAAAATGCATTGTTTGTAAACACAACACATGTGGAAGAAGGCCAACTAAGGAATTTAGATCTACGGTAACCAATAAAGTTTATCCCATTAAACATTTTTGTACGTGTGCCACTACCCATGTGGTATACCTGTTGACCTGTCCATGCGGGAAACAGTAAGTGGGCAGAACGATCAGATCTTTTACCGCTAGAGTATCCGAACATGTGAATCTGATAAAATTTGGAAGTACTAAACATACTGTCCCCAGACATTACCGGCAATACCATGCCCGTAACCCTGTTGGCACCCAGTTTCTAGTTATAGATCAATATGTTGCTCCATGGAGGGGAGGAGCAACCACTAGAGGAGTATCCAGATTAGAAACATTCTGGATATATGAACTTCAGACTTATCAGCCACAAGGAATGAATGTCGAGTGGGACATTAATTCCTTTATTAATGCGTCCTGACCACTCTAAAATTATACGACCTCTCTTTCTTTCTCTCTCCTTTTTACTGATTTTAAACCTTTTAAAATATGTTTTTCTAAAACATGTTTATGTGTGTACATTTACACATTACTTTTTTATTTTATTAGCGTTTAATACACACATTTACATCTCTGGATGTGTTATATGTACCTCTATGTGCACATTATGTGCACTATGTATGATCTGATTGGATTACTAAATGCAGGCTGTTTTGTCACATATGCATTATTTCCCACTTTCAATCATGTATAATATATGTATGGTATCAATACCTTTTTATATTTGTTAAATAGTTATCCTACACTAACGCCTTTTATTTGATCTGCGCACCCTGTCGGAGATACATTCCTTCCCCTTTAGAAGGGACGAGGTACACGCCCTTTACAGGGGCGGATTGACCAATAGACGCCTTAATTATGCCTGTATGTGTGTCTCGACGGAGTGACGCAGTTGAGGCAAGAGGCAGCCTAACGTCTCAACTTAGAGTGAGGCTTGGCTGCCGCTTCCGGTCCTCGTGGTTACGGCGGAAGTGACGTGCGGGTGCTGAGTCCATGCCTCGTTCTCATAGCGAGGCCTGGATACAGCCTGCTTCCTGCCGAGTAACCAGGGGATTGAAAACGAGGCTTGGATAGCGCCAGTATGTAAGGCGATTTAGAGCCCTATTATTACTATTAATGCCTTTTCTTTGTTATTCTGTTTTTTTGCATCATGCTGAGATACAGTCATAGATTTGTGCATAAGTATTGTGACCATCCATGACATATATCAAACAGGAAGTGAACCATGTGTGGTCCGCTTCCTGGGTCATGGAGGTCAATATGTTCATAAATTTGCGATGTTTGTGGGACAAGGTCCATACCCCAGATGATGACTTTTTAGTCGAAACTAGTCGGGTGGATTTGTCCATATACATCGCTCTTGTACCTGCATCCATGCTTTTAGACCATCTTTAAATGTGAGTGTTACATTGTATGATTTTTTTATTAAATTCTTTCCAAACGGAATTATGCTATGTGAGCTTTTCTATCTCCACACATATGCATTGGATACCGAGTCCCCACATGAATTGGTGTTTTGTGTTATTGGATGTCCCGTCTGATTGAAGTGCTAAACCCCTTTGACTCCAGACTACCCCTCCACTCAAGACCATCTCCAGTGGCGTCCATTAACCCCCTAAGCAATCTCAGATTTGGGCGGCGTATGCCTCTCCAAATCCGAGACCTCTGGTAAGCCTCCTCAACATTAACTTGGTGGCGGATCTCACATCACATCTCTATTTTATTAATGTTTGAGTGTTCACACTCTTCAAGTTTATTTGATTTGGGTGGCTTATGCCCCGCCAAATCCATAACTTCTGGTAAGCCTTCCTCTATTCACTTTGGTGGTGGCTACTTTCTCTTTTACAAACAGAAGACTGTTGATTACAATTTCACGTTTTGATTCATCACGTTCTCTCTGGACTGATCTTCATCACCTTCGTTTTATGGATTCCATTTCTAATGGACATTCATTTGCCTATTATGGACATTAATTTGCATATATTTGCATAATTGTGTTAATATAATTTGAGGACTTTATCACTGGAGTCACCCAGCACGTTATTTTGGGTGATACACGTGTTTATCACTATATTATCATATTCAGTTTTTTGTGTATATTTTCACATTTATACATATTTATTTAGTTAGCGCTACACTTTTAATTTTCGAAGCTGAGGCACATTGTCAGGGGTGGCAGGCTGCGATCTTTCTCCGATCTCCAGGCTGCCTACTCACTACCGGGATGGATGTTGTTCCGATACTACCAGCTCCGGCATGCCTACGGGAAACAATTCCCATAACCTCTCACGCTGGAGTCAGACTCTGTGGAGGGGTTTCTTAATGCCAAGATCATAGACAAACCTCTGTCCTCCCTATACCTCCGTTTGTCCATTACTCCCACAAAGAAACTGGAAAAAACTATGGACAAATGGAGGATGGACATTCCTGATCTGTCAGAAGATGAATGGGAGACATGTGTGTCCTCCTTCGTTACCACTATGGTCTCGGCTAGGGACCGATTTATGCAGGTCAAATTCCTCCACAGAGCCTATTTCACTCCAAAACGGTTGACAATTATGAATCCTAGCACCCCGGTGGCTTGTCCCAGATGTGGCCTACAGGCTGCCCCCTTTTTCCACATGGTCTGGTCCTGCCCCCGTCTCGGAGACTATTGGTCGGGAGTGGTGGATGACCTCGTTCGGGTGACTTCTCTGGATTTGGAAACTGACCCTAAATCACTACTGCTGAATGTCTTTAATCCTGGGGTGAGGGGTAAATACACTAAACTCTTCCTTAGATACGCTACTTTTTATGCCCGTAGGGAGATATTCCTCCACTGGAAGAGCGCGGTACCTCCTACGGTGTCCTCGTGGCGCTTGGTATTGAACTCGGTGCTGCCACTATACAAGATCACCTTTGCTAGTCGAAACTGTCCTACTAAATTTGATATGATATGGTCGGGGTGGATAGATTCTTGGGGCACCGAGTTCATGGGTGACAATGAGAACAACGGCCCAATGTTAGATCCCCAGTGAGCGATTCGCTATCTGTTCAAGGTGTATTTGACTGATTAGATGAGGTCCCTCCCTGAAAGATTACAAATACATGTCCAACAAGGACCAGCAACGTACTGGTATGTTGCTGGACTTTGAATGTTTATACCAGAATGATGCCTGCGGGTTTAGGTATCATCTTGGTATCATTCTTTTCAGCCAGCGGCCGGCTTTCATGTAAAAGCAATCCTAGTGGCTAATTAGCCTCTGGACTGCTTTTACAAGCAGTGGGAGGGAATGTCCCCCCCCCCCCCCGGATATAAAAAGCGCCATTGGGAAATTGGGAAAGCATTTTATCACACCGATCTTGGTGTGGTCAGATGCTTTGAGGGCAGAGGAAAGATCTAGGGTCTAGAAGACCCCAGTTTTTTCAAAAAAGAGTACCTGTCACTACCTATTGCTATTATAGGGGATATTTACATTCCCTGAGATAACAATAAAAAAAAAAAAAATATGGAAGGAACAAATTTAAAAAAAAAAAAAAAAAAGCACCCCTGTCCTGCCCTGCTCTTGCCCAATGGCGAACGCAAGCGTCGGTCTGGCGTCATATGTAAACAGCAATTGCACCACTCATGTGAGGTATCACCGCGAAGGTCAGATCGAGGGCAGTAATTTAGTTTGTCGCCAATGCGCGTTTGTGCGAAATTTTAAAGCATGTCGTGTTTGGTATCTATGTACTCGGCCTAAGATCATCTTTTTTATTTCATCAAACATTTGGGCAATATAGTGTGTTTTAGTGCATTAAAATTTAAAAAAGTGTATTTTTTCCCCAAAAAATGCGTTTGAAAAAAATCGCTGCGCAAATACTGTGTAGAAAAAAAAAATGCAACACCCACCATTTTAATCTGTAGGGCCTTTGCTTTAAAAATATATATAATGTTTGGGGGTTCAACATAATTTTCTTGCAAAAAAAAAATAATGTTTTCATGTAAACAAAAAGTGTCAAAAAGGGCTTTGTCTTCAAGTGGTTAGAAGAGTGGATGTAAGCTTCCTAATGTTGTGTATAAAATGCCAGAACAGTTCAAAACCCCCCCAAATGACCCCATTTTGGAAAGTAGACACCCCAAGCTATATACTGAGAGGCATGTCGAGTCCATGGAATATTTTATATGTTGACACAAGTTGCGGAAAAAAGACAATTTATTTATTTATTTATTTATTTTTGCACAAAGTTGTCACTAAATGATATATTGCTCAAACATGCCATGGGCATATGTGGAATTACACCCCAAAATACATTCTGCTGCTTCTCCTGAGTACGGGGATACCACATGTGTGAGACTTTTTGGGAGCCTAGCCGCGTACGGGACCCCAAAAACCAAGCACCGCCTTCAGGCTTTCTAAGGATGTAAATTTTTGATTTCACTTCTCACTGCCTATCACAGTTTCGGAGGCCATGGAATGCCCAGATGGCACAAAACCCCCCCAAATGACCCCATTTTGGAAAGTAGACACCCCAAGCTATTTGCTGAGAGGTATTGTGAGTATTTTGCAGATCTCGCTTTTTGTCACAAAGTTTTGAAAATTGGAAAAAATAAATAATAATTTCTTTCTTCATTTTCAAAAACAAATGAGAGCTGTAAAATACTCACCATGCCTCTCAGCAAATAGCTTGGGGTGTCTACTTTCCAAAATGGGGTAATTTGGGGGGGTTTTGTACTATTTTGGCATTTTATGGCCTTCGAAACTGTGATAGGTAGTGAGGAGTGAAATCAAAAAATTGTGCCTAGAAATCCTGAAGGCGGTGATGGTTTTCGGGGTCCCGTACGCGGCTAGGCTCCCAAAAAGTCCCACACATGTGGTATCCCCGTACTCAGGAGAAGCAGCAAAATGTATTTTGGGGTGTAATTCCACATATAACCATGGCATGTGTGAGCAATATATCATTTAGTGACAACTTTTTGTAATTTTTTATTTTTTTGTCATTATTCAATCACTTGAGACAAAAAAAAAAATATTCAATGGGCTCAACATGCCTCTCAGCAATTTCCTTGGGATGTCTACTTTCCAAAATGGGGTCATTTGGGGGGGGGTTTGTACTACCCTGCCATTTTAGCACCTCAAGAAATGAGATAGGCAGTCAAACTAAAAGCTGTGTAAATTCCAGAAAATGTACCCTGGTTTGTAGACGCTATAACTTTTGCGCAAACCAATAAATATACGCTTATTGACATTTTTTTTACTAAAGACATATGGCTGAATACAATTTGGCCTAAATGTATGACTAAAATTGAGTTTATTCGATTTTTCTTATAACAAAAAGTAGAAAATAACATTTTTTTTCAAAATTTTCGGTCTATTTCCGTTTATATCGCAAAAAATAAAAATCGCAGAGGCAATCAAATACCATTAAAAGAAAGCTCTATTTGTGGGAAGAAAAGGACGCAAATTTCGTTTGGGTACAACATTTCATGTCCGCACAATTTACAGTTAAAGCAGCGCAGTGCAAAATTCTGAAATCACCTTTGGTCCTCTAGCTACCAAATGGTCCGGGGCTTAAGTGGTTAACATTTGTTTTAGGGTTTTGTTGAATCTTTCAACCAACCCATCTGTTTAGGGGCGATACACGGATGTACGCAATTGTGTCACTTTGAACAACTTGCACAGCTCTTTCATAACCCGGGACATAAAAGGGTGTACCTTGGTCTGTAAGCAGTTCCTTACAAATACCCACACGGCTAAAAACAAGAGATAGCTCTTTGGCTATGGTTTTGGCCAAGGTATTTCGGAGAGGAATCGCTTCCGGATACCGGGTGGCATAGTCCAATATAACCAAAATGTACTGATGCCCCCTAGCGAACTTCATTATCGGACCTACCAAATCCATTGCGATCCTCTCAATGGGGACCTCAATGATGGGGAGAGGTACCAGCGGGTTACGGAAATGGGGCATTGGTGCCGACCTCTGACACACAGGGCAGGAGGAACAATAATTTTCTGTTTCCTTCATGACCCCAGGCCAATAGATTCTCTGTAATACTCTCTCTCTCTCGGGTTTTCTCTGTCCCCAGATGACCTCCAAGAATGTGCCCATGGGCCAACTCCAACACCAACTTCCTGTAAGGTTTGGGCACCACAAGCTGCTCAATGGTTTCTTCTGCCCTTTTAGCGACCCGATACAGTAGGTCTTTTTCCACGATGAAGTATGGGTAAGTGCAGGTCTCATCTGGGTTCACTAACTCGCCATCTATTTTTACTACGTTTTCCCGTGCCTTTATTAGGGTGGGGTCTTTTAACTGTTCTGTGGCAAAATTTTCCTTGTGAACCTCGAGATCAGAAAACTCCACAGATGACATGTTTTCGTCTGAGGATGTTGGCCTCCTCCCCAGTTTCTCGAGTCTCCCCTGCCAATACCGACAAGGGAAATTCTGGAGAGTCCTCACCACTCTCAGAGGAATTCTGGGTATCACCTTCCTGGTATATAGGGGCACCAGTGGGGGGCTCAGGATAATCCCATAGTTCCCAGAACTTTGGAAAATCCCTTCCCACAATGGCATCATGTGGCAAGTGAGACACTAACCCCATCTGATGAGAGAGGGTACCTTTGGGGGTCTCAAAACACACTGTAGTCACAGGATACTCTCGGGTGTCCCCATGCACACAAATAACAGCTACCTTGTTATTCCCAGAGACCCCTGTAGTAACTAATTCAGCCTTTATCAGTGTCACCAGGCTACCTGAATCCCGCAACACAACAACATTTCTACCATTAATACACATTTTGCATAAATGTTTCTCAGTTCCCCGAATGGCAGTGCATGCGACTGTCGCAAACAGCGACTGACGTCTGTCCCTTAGAAAGTCACATTGCATGGGCTCATCCACAACCGGGCAATTTGCTGCAATATGTCCCTCTTGTCGGCAGCGGTAGCAAACAATCCTTTTTGCTGCCTCTTGAGCCCCTGACTTCCCAGGCTGTTCTCGCCAGACCTTAGGTAGAACTCACACCCTCTCACTCTCTCCACCCTCACCCCTTGGAATCATCTTACCCGCCACTGGGGATGGTCTGGTCTTAGGGTGGAAAGTCTGAGTCTCTGGAAGAGGCAGTCAGGTTCTCTGTAGCCAAGTACTTCGCTACACGATCCACAAGATTATCGTCCGTTTCTGGGTCTCCATGGCTTACCCACTTTTGGACGGCAGTAGGAAGAGCTCTCAAGAAACGATCCATCACAACACGTTCCACAATCTTTGGTGCGGACAAAGTCTCTGGCTGTAGCCACTTCCTGCTCAGGTGAATGAGATCATACATTTGAGACCTGGGGGGTTTTCCAAGCCGTAAAGTCCAGTTATGCACACGCTGAGCCCGGACAGCCAGGGTGACACCCAGCCGTGCCAATATTTCAGTTTTTAGCATCACATAGTCATTTGCTTGGTCAGGCTCTAGGTCATAGTAAGCTTTCTGCGATTCACCAGTTAACAGAGGAGCCACCAGTCCAGCCCACTGCTCCTTAGGCCACTTTTCCCTTTCAGCAGTCCTTTCAAATGTGGTCAAAAACACCTCTGGATCATCCTCTCCAGTCATTTTTGTCAATAAACGACTCACCCCAAAGGACGCGTTATTAGTGGAACGACTTGCCTCACTGGTCTGCGGATGTTGCTGCATTAACGTTTCCATTTGTTGTTGTAGTCTCTGCTCTTGCTTCTGCAACAGGTCTATGAAGCGGGCCTCAGATTGCTGCTGGGCTTGTTGCTGAGCTTCCAGACTCTGTTGGTGAGCTTGCTGCTGGGCTGCGAGGCTCTTTTGCAAAGCTGCATTTGTCTGCTGCTGGCTGCGAGGCTCTGTTGTTGAGCTTGCTGGTGGGATGCGAGGCTCTTTTGCAAAGCTGCATTTGTCTGCTGCTGGCTGCGAGGCTCTGTTGAGCTTGCTGGTGGGATGCGAGGCTCTTTTGCAAAGCTGCATTTGTCTGCTGCTGGCTGCGAGGCTCTGTTGTTGAGCTTGCTGGTGGGATGCGAGGCTCTTTTGCAAAGCTGCATTTGTCTGCTGCTGGCTGCGAGGCTCTGTTGTTGAGCTTGCAGGTGGGATGCGAGGCTCTGTTGTTGAGCTACAAGGCTCTTTTGCAAACCTGCATTTGTCTGCTGCTGATTGGCATTTGCTAGAGCCAGCTGTTTCAGTATCTCCTCCATGCTGGCCAAAAAAAAACTGCCTGCATTCTCCACCAACTGTGAGGGGGTTAACTCAGCAGCGGGTGTGTGTGACCCCCTGGATGGGTTCACCACACAAAAACAGGCACAGCAGACAGAGTTGTAAGTGAAAAAAAAAAAAAAAAGGTGCGGTTTATTTAAACTATATACAGTGAAAAATATAACAGCAAAACAAAAAAGAAACCTGAAAAGAAATCCTGGTCAGCTTGACCGCTTACGACACACGCAGTTTCCCTGTCTAACAACTAGGTGCAGCCTTGTGCTGCCCCAGCCCCTATCTCCCTGTTTTAGAAGTTTAAGCCACACAGGCTTTGTCTCACCGCACAGGACAGAACGCACACTCCACAGTCTACACAACATAGAACTGGTTCCAGGATGGAGCATATCCCTTAGCATGCTGGGAGTTCTTGTAGAGGCCCTAATGAGCCCACTTACTTCAGCTGGGCTCATTAACCCTTCCCCTGAAAGACTCCCAGCACTCTCCCTAGTGGTATAAATTGGCATAAAGCCTGAATCTGGGACATATATATCTTGCAACCTGGTGATTTTACCTGCCTGCTGTCACTAATAAATTATATTTACACTCCCTTACCCCCTTCTTTTCTCCCCTCCCATCATCTACTAAAAGATGGCTGCTGAGCTCTGGAAGGTGATACCTCGTGCCAAGACCGATGTCGACAGGAAAAGGACCATATAGAGACGAACCAATAATACACACACACACACACACACACACACACACACACACGTGAGGACGTTTGCTTATGTCACTGTAACCCTGAATAAAGCCCTGTTGATGAGAGAGAGCTCATACTGACCAGTGTGATCCTTTTTGCATGCATGCATTCACATCACCTTGAATTTGGGTCAGAGGCAGAATAGAACATACATCCTGGAATTGGACCAGGGATAAATCTATTACACCCCTTCATTATGGCTCCAGTTAAAATAAGAATCTTGAAGCCAATTGCTGGATTAGGAGAGTTAGGCTGGCCATACATGGAGCAAATGTCCTTTTCTGCAACCACAGTGTTGATTGGGGAATCCCTCCCACAGAGCCATTGTATTCTCCCCGAGAAGACAATTATTATTGCTGGCGACTATATCAGCCGCTAGCAATAATCAAATCTAAGATCCAGCAGGCTGGTTGTACCCAAATTGATCAATAAACTTGGGACATTCAGCCTGTCCATTCATGCTTCGAATCGTATATATGGCCGCCTTACTGGCCTGCACTATCTGTGTGAGCAATCAAGATAAGAATACACCAGTAGGGCTGCATATACCACAATGGCACTCGCAGGTCGGTTCCCAGGGCAGCCAGGTAAGGAGAGCAGCACTAGCCTTCAAAAAAATATAAATTGTGATAACTCTTACCTAAATTTTGTTTCCCCTTTCTACAGCCATCGGTCAAAATTTAGTAGCACTGACTTACTTCTAAGCACTGGTGGAGATACTACTGTAACTAGCATTTCACCTCCGTGAGGAATTCTTAACTCACTTGTGGGGTGGAAGAAACTGAGCACAAGTTGCTTTATATAGTTTAACCACTTCAATACGAGGCACTTACCCCGCTTCCTGCTCAAGCCAATTTTCAGCGCTGTTGCTGTTTAAATTACATTTGCACGGTCATGCTACACTGTACCCAAACAAAAAAATGTATCATTTTGTTCCAACAAGTAGAGCTTTATTTTGGTGGTATTTGCTAAACAAATAAAAAAATGTTGAAAAAAAAAAAAAAAAAGTTTTTCGTTTGTTTCTGTTATAATATTTTGTAAAGAAGTACGTTTTCTCCTTAACTGATGGGCACGAATAAGGCGTCACCGATGAGGTGGCACCAATTAGGTGGCACTGACGGGCACTGAAAGGCTGCACTGATAGGCATCCCTGGTGGCAGTGGTAGGCATTGTGGGTGGGCACTGTTTGGCAGCTGCCTGGGCATTGATTGGCATTCCCTGGTGGTCCAGTGTGGTGGCCATCCTGGTGGTCCTGGGCTGATAAACTATCAGCACAGACCACCCCTGTCAGGAGAGCAGCCGATCGGCTCTCCTCTACTCGCGTCTGTCAGACACGAGTGAGGAAAAGCCGATCAACAGCTCTTCCTGGTTACATCGTGATCAGCCGTGATTGAACACGGCTGATCACGTGGTAAAGAGTCTCTGTCGGAGACTCTTTACCTAGATCGGAGTTGCGGTGTGTCAGACTGACACACCACACCACCAATCGCCGCAATGCGCGCCCCCTGGGGGCACGCAGCGGCTTGTTATCCTGCCGACATCATATGACGTCCAGTCAGGATAACAGAACCACTTTGCCAACGCCATTTTGCTATATGGCGGGCGACAAGTGGTTAACAGTTTATTTTAGGACCATAAACACAAGAAGATTGGGACCACCAAAAAGTGACCAAAAATGCAGACTTCTGACTCCACTTACATATGTTCCAACTTTCTGAAATGGGAATGAGGGACAATTATTAGAAAAAGTGTGTATGCATAAGACATACCCTTACCCACGCCCGCCCCCCCCCCCTTTAAGTAGTAGTTGAAGTAGTGAGCGTGCAGCTTGTATAACAGTGTAAATTTGCTGTCCCTTCAAAATAACAACACACAGCCATTAATGTCTAAATCACTGGCAACACAAGTGAGTACACCCCTAAGTGAAAATGTCCAAATTGGGGTCCAATTAGCCATTTTCCCTTCCCGATGTAATGTGACTCGTTAGGGTTACAAGGTATCAGGTGTAACTGGGGAGCAGGTGTGTTAAATTTGGTGTTGTCGCTCTCACTCTCTCATACTGGTCACTGGAAGTTCAACATGGCACCTCATGGCAAAGAACTC
The DNA here is from genome assembly GCA_029206835.1 of Rana muscosa. Classification (NCBI taxonomy): domain Eukaryota; kingdom Metazoa; phylum Chordata; class Amphibia; order Anura; family Ranidae; genus Rana; species Rana muscosa. The sequence goes on along the minus strand of CM055118.1, from coordinate 98,140,681 downwards.
TCTGAGGATCTGAAAAAAAGAATTGTTGCTTTACATAAAGATGGCCTAGGCTATACGAAGATTGCCAAGCCCCTGAAACTGAGCTGCAGCATGGTGACCAAGACCATACAGTGGTTTAACAGGACAGGTTCCACTCAGGACAGGCCTCGCCATGGTCGACCAACAAAGTTAAGTGCACGTGCTTAGCATCATATCCAGAGGTTATATTGGAAAAAAATCGACGTATGAGGTTGCTGCAGAGGTTGAAGGGGTGGGGGGTGGGGGGGGGTCAGCCTGTCAGTGCTCAGACCATACGCTGCACACTGAATCAAATTGGTCTGCATGGCCACCGTTTCAGAAGGAAGCCTCTTCTTTTTCTTTTGATAATTCAACTTTTATTAAAGATTTTCTTTACATATAAAATTCATGACATTTAACATTTAAACATACCACATTACAATCCATATATCCACTTTTCTTATGGGGGGGGGGGGGGTTCTCCTCTACCGTTTTAAACCTCTCACCTCTTATCCCGACGCTGTAGGTTCCCCAAAAAAAAAAAAAAAAATATCCCTTAGATATTTTAGTATTGTGAACATATAGTGTACTTGACCCTGTCGGTCCATTTGTTATACTTCCCGTGCAATCTACTTGCTACTTGCTTTGTGTTTATTACAAAGTGAACCTTCCCTCCCTACCCAAAATTGTTTTTTTTTTTTTTTTAAATATTCTCTTTTTCCTTTTCCTTTCCCCCCCTTCTTTTCCTTAATTTAAGCAACCCCCCCCCCCACCCCACCCTTAAATATTTTGTGAACATGTTGTGTGCTTGACCCTATTGGTCTATTTATTATACTTCCCGTGCTGCTTTACATATGTGCGTTTTACTCTACTTGCTTTGTGCATGTTACAAAGTGAGCCTTCCCTACCCCTACCTTTCATGTATAATTATTTATATATATATTAAAAATTGGGGGGTCCCGCGTACGGGGGAACAGGGGGGAGGTGCCAGAGGGTGGGATCTCGCCCCCCACAATTATCACATACTCATATACACCATCTCAATACTGTTGTAGTTTATCCTCTCTTTGCTGTATGACCTAAAGTTTCCCTGTGGAGGATTAAAAGGTATTTGTCATTCTATACATCAAATCTTGTTGTTATTCCCTTTCCCTTAAAAACTCTTTCTATTTCTGGAGCATAATGTCTCCATCCTCTCCATATTTCTCTAAAATTTTCCTGTTGATCTCGTATTTTATATACCCACCTTTCTGCTTCCATTATTACTTCTACTTCCCTCTTCCATTCTTTAAGGGTAGGGGATGTTTCTTGTTTCAAATACTTAGGTATTAATTTCTTGGCTGCGTTTAGTAAATGTGGTGTTACACTTTTTATATAATGCTTTTACGGGGCCGGGGGTCCGTGAAACAAGATATGTATAGGTGTTGGGTCCATAGGTATATTAGCTCATTTCTTTTCACCTCGTCACAGAATCCTCTTATCTTTGGGCAAGACCACCAAATATGAAGTAAGGTGCCTCTCTTTGCATCCCCTCCAGCATTGACCATCTGCTGTCGGGTATATCTGTGCTAGTCGCATCGGCGTTCGGTACCATCTGGTCATAAACTTGTATGACATCTCTTGGGTAGATGAGCATATTGAAGACGAATGTGTCACTTCTACAAATTTATTTTTTTGTGCAGGTGTAAATATATGTTCCAATTTTTTTCCCATTCCCTAATAAAGTATGGGGTTGTGTTTTTTTGTCCACTCAGGACCAATTTGTACATTTGAGACAACATGTGTTGAGGCTTTGCTCTCCTCACACATATAGTCTCAAACGTAGTCAGTGAGTCCAATGTCCTTATCTGAGGTTCTAGTTTATTAAAAAAAAAAGTTATTTATTTGATTATATCTCCATCCTGCCATCACTATGTCTCCTTGTGATGATATCAGCTCTGACTGAGGCATTAAATAGCCTCCTGGAGCATACCTTGCGCACATTGTGTTCCCATCCAATTCCCATGGGCCCAAACGCTCCCCTCTCCTCCCCAGGGGGGAACTATGGATACCCTCCCAATGGGGCCAAAGGGGACGTTCTGGGTGCGTATTTACCGGATTTATTCTATCCCATACTCCTAACGTATTCAATGTCAATGGTGATGTCCATTTTGACAGCCCCCTAGACTTGGTTGGTATCCATGGTGCCCCAGCTAGATTTCTGCCAGCCATACTTCCCTCCATCAGAACCCATGCTCTGCTGGAGGCGTCATGACACCAATTCGTGATGCGGACTAACGTCATTGCTTTGTAATAGAGTGCTATATCGGGGAGTCCCACTCCCCCCTCTCTTCTATTTCTGTGCAGGATGTTATATGCTATTCTAGCATTCCCCTCCTTCCAAAAAAGAGGTGAATGCTCTACAATTTTTTTTTTTTAAGTTTGAGGTAATGCCATGGGTACAGTATTCAGGATATATATTAATCTTGGTAGTACATTCATCTTCAAAGTGCTCATCCTGCCAAACCAAGTTAATGTGTAGCCCCTCCATCTATGTAAGTCCTCTATTATTTCTGTGACTAAGGTTTCGTAATTAAGTTCATACATCAGTTTAGCATCTGCCGTTATGTGTACTCCTAGCACAGCGAGTCTCTTTTCCAGATGAAAGGGTAGGTTTCTCGTAGATGTTTAATTAAAGGTGGAGGTACGTGGCTGGGCAATATTATGGATTTCTCTATAATTTATTTTGAAGTTGCATAGCTTCCCATAGCTCTCTACTTCCTGCATCAATGCTAATATTGATTCCCGTGGTTTTGATAATAAATCGTCCGCGTATGTTGACACTTTATGTTCTCTAGGGCCTATTTCCACTCTTGTTATTCTTCTGTTTGCCCTTACTCTAAATAGAAATGGTTCAAAGGTCAGGGCAAACAGTATTGGTGACAAGGGACATCCTTGTCGGGTGCCATTACCTATATCAAAACTACTCGACAGAGTTCCGTTTACCTTGACCCTGGCTTTCAGGTCTGCGTACAATGCTGCTATCCAGCCCATCATCCGCTCCTCCAGGCCTATTCCCTTCAATACTTCCATCATGTATATCCAAATCACCCTATCGAATGCCTTTTCGGCGTCCATCAACAGGGCTACTCTTGGTTCTTTATTAGGCCCATTCTGCATCCAATGGGGTAAGTGAAGGACTTGAATGGTTTTGTTCTTAGTCTCCTGGCCCATCACAAAGCCCGTCTGGTCCAAAAGGATAGTTGTACTACCTTATCCTGCAGTCTCCTTGCTAATATCTTTGATAATAATTTGATGTCCGTATTGAGGAGGGAAATAGGCCTGTAGTTTGCGCAGTATTGTGGGTCCTTCCCAGGCTTTGGTATTATCGTCACAGATGCCAAATAATGCTTCGGGGGGTGGGGGGGGGTTAATTACTCAGATTTTATTAAAGTAGTTACATAATGGTGTTATCAGGAGGTCTATAAATTTTTTGTAATATGCGTTTGTTAAACCATCTGGTCCCAGGCTTTTTCCATTTGGTAGTTCCCCTATTGCTTTTTTTTTTAAATTTCCTCTATAGTAATATGTAGGAAGCCTCTTCTAAAGATGATGCACAAGAAAGCCTACAAACAGTTCGCTGAAGACAAGCAGACTAAGGACATGGATTACTGGAACCATGTCCTGTGGTCTGATGAGACCAAGATAAACTTATTTGGTTCAGATGGTCTCAAGCGTGTGTGGAAGTAGAAAGACAAGTGTGTCTTGCCTACAGTCAAGCATGGTGGTGGGAGTATCGTGGTCTGGGGCTGCATGAGTGCTGCCAACACTGGGAAGCTACAGTTCATTGAGGGAACCGTGAATGCCAACATGTACTGTGACATACTGAAGCAGAGCATGATCCCCTCCCTTCGCAGACTGGGCCGCAGGGCAGTATTCCAACATAACAACCCAAAACACACCCCCAAGATGACCACTGCCTTGCTAAAAAGCTGAGGGTAAAGGTGATGGACTGGCCAAGCATGTCTCCAGACCTAAACCCTATTGAGCATCTGTGGGGCATCCTCAAATGGAAGGTGGAGGAGCGCAAGGACTCCAACTTCCACCAACTCCGTGATATCATCATATAGGAGTGAAAGAGGACTCCAGTGGCAACCTGTGAAGCTCTGGTGAACTACATGTCCAAGAGGGTTAAGGCAGTGCTGGAAAATAATGGCGGCCACACAAAATATTGAAACTTTGTGCCCAATTTTGACATATTCACTTAGGGGTATACTCACT